>CM070752.1:17630857-18378394 GCA_036346245.1 Bonia amplexicaulis | reverse complement strand
TGCATCATGTAGCTTGGTCGGTCTAAGTGAGACGTGATCCCGTGGAACCAGAACGAGAGAGACTTGCCAACACGTTGCGAGCCAGTGGTGCATATACACATGACGAGCATGGCGATTGCTTGCAATGGAAGATAAAGACCAGATCAAGAAATGGTATTTTGGTAATTTGGCCAAGATACAAGAAACTACCTTGAATCAAAACCGCAGCGCTTGAGCGCCGTTTGGGAGAGTGATTTAGGTCAAGAAGAAGTTGATTTGATCAAGATGGATCATTCGTTCGTGAAATCGTGTTGAAACCACCATTCATCCTAAAATATTGTAGCAATGGTAGTACCCGAACACTGTAGCGGGAGTAACATTTTTACTGTAGCAAGCGGTAATACCACAACATTGTAGCGGTCCTACCGAAAACAATGTTCATTTCTCAGTTTTGAGTTTCTTGATTTGCTGAGGTTTGTGTTGGTTTTTATTCTAATCTTCATAGCTTTGTAGCTATTAGAGTTAAGTATTGATGAATACTTGTGAGGAATTTTGAGGCACCTCATCACCTCTGTTGCCACCTTCGATCGTACAAGTGGTATCAAAGCCCGATTGGCTCTTCTCATAGATCTTAAACGGTATTAGGAGCCATAGTAGGAGACAAGTATTCAACCAAGTCACCCGTTTTGAATGGAGTTGATTTTTCTTATTGGAAGTCTTGCATGCATGTCAACATCGAGACTCAAGGGCATGCAATTTAGCTCAAAGTCAAAAATCCATATGCGGTGCCAATCAATGATGATGTGATCTCTTTGGATCCGGATGTAGAGGCGAATAGTAAGGCACACAACTTCTTGATTTAAGGGCTTAGTCAATCTGAATTTAAACGAGTCGCTCACTTGAGGTCAGCTAATGAGATCTAAAAGACCCTCTCTGACTACCATGAGACCTCTAACGCAATTAAGAAGTGAGATAGAACCAACTTAAGAAAGAATACTCTAAGATCGAGCAAATACCCAATAAATCTTTGGTATGTGACACTCCGGTCCATGTTAGCCCATGTGTGTGTACACATGAATTTCTGGGTTAGTCCCACCTTGCTATCTTACCTTGAGAAGCACTTACATATAAGTCTAAGAGTTCCAATGGTAGCATCCCCGATTAACCGTTTTGCGCGGAGCGAGGACGAAAGCGCAAGCGGGTTGCTACATGTGCGTAGCCTATCCAGAATGAGGTTAGGCCTAAGCCGGTTTGGACCCTAGGGCGTTACAAATATGCTCATTCCTCTGTTGTTGATCAACTCCAGAATGCTCTAGATGAACTAAATTCTCTCAAATCAAGTTATGATTATGTTTGTTTGAATGCTGTTGCTTTAAATGTTATTCATATAGATGGCATTTCATCTTCTTGTTCAAATTGTGCTTTAAGATAAAATTGGATAGTGCTCTTAAGAATTTGCATAAATTTAATCCTTATCATACTTGCTCTCATTGTGAGGATAATAAAATCAAAATAAAAGAAATGACTGAAATGGTTATTCATTCTAGGACTACATCATGTGAAAATTATCTCAGACTCACAATTGAGATAGTTGCTCTTAACAAGACTCTTGAGGAGAAAACTAAAGTGAAAAATCCATAGCCATGACCGCATCTAAGAAAGTCATTGATTCTATTTCTTGTGCATTTTGTGCTAAGATTAGAAGTGATTTAGATAAAATGCATGAAGCCATTAGGGTCAAGTATCAAGAGCAATTTGCTAGGATTAAGAATTCCACATGTGTGTCTTATAAGGCTATAAAGCTTAAGGTAGCTATTCATAAAAAAAGTATGCTGGGGCAACCAAGTCAAATGAGTGTGCCACATGTGAGAACCTAGTCAAATAAAATAACTACCTCAAAAAGGCCATTGAGAGATTTTCTAGTGCGAAAAAGAACCTCAGCATGATCCTTGATCAATCTAAGATGAGTGTGAACAGAGACCTAGGTTTTAATTCTCTAGAGTATTCGAGAACCAGCCACCTAAGATTGTGAAGATTGTCGAGATTGGCAAGTTTGAGGTAGACCGTCCTGAGCCATCTAAGACAGTTTTTAGATCTGCGGGTTTTCCTCAAACACCTTCTAGCAAGACAGATGCTTCTTCCTTTTTAGATTAGACCCCTCAAAATGTCATGTACTATTGCACATTTTGCAAGAAGGATGGCCATCTAGTTGAGTTCTACTTCTGTAGAGCCAAGGTTGAGTGGAAGAAGAGAGTGCGTACTTTGAGGTCCATTAGAGAAGTCCCTTCACCCATGAGTGTCTCGAGAGCCAGAAAGCCTGACTTTCCTTCTAGACATAGGTCTAGGTTTGTAGATGATATTTTTTACTCCTTTGGTGGCTCTAGGCAGCATGTTTGGTTAGGGTATCGTGAAGGTAAACCACGGGTAGCACCTAGTCAGGGGAATACTAGCCTTTTGGTAGGCTGATTCGAAGAGGGCTAGGTGGTTCTCATGTGTATTCTCGTGATTATCTTTCTAACTAATTTATTTTTGCTTCTATTGTTGTTCCTAAATATCGTGTGGCTCAAATATTGGATTCTGAAGTATCACTAACCCCAGTACTAAGGTACAGATGTTTCCTGCTTATGCCATGTAGGTCCGACGTGCAAGGAAGAAGGACATGTGGTTTGTTGACTTCGGGTGTTCTCGACATATGACCAAAGATTCTAGATGGTTCTCCTCCCTCACACGTGCATCCGGCAATGTGTTGATCACGTTTGGGGATGCTTCTATCGGGATCGTGACAGCCAAGGGCACAATGCGCTCAACAACAACTTCATGCTCAAAGATGTCACTTTGGTAAGTAAGCTGAGGTATAACTTGCGATCTGTCTCCCAGCTACTTGATGAGGGTCTAGAAGTGAGGTTTAAGAGTGATGAGTGTAGAGTTCTAAACTCCTTGGGTGAGTATGGCTTTGGAATCTCTAAAATTGAGAGGATTTTTAAGGCTGATTTCAGTATCTCTTGTATCTCTAGCTTTAGGTATCTTGTGACTTCTGACTCTCATGACTTAGTGTTGTGGCATCGACTTCAACCACTTGACTAGAGTTAGTAACTAGAACTTGACTAGAGAACTGTCTATGCTTAAGAGTGCTAAAGACCTAGTGTACACAACCTGTAGACATAGTAACATGGTTTCTGCTTCTTATCCACCTCTTACTTTAGTGATGACTGATGGACCTGGACAATTTATTCACTTAGACATAGTTGGTCCTTTTAGAGTCTAGTCTGTTGGAGGGTAGTATGTGCTTGTCACTGTAGATGACTACTCTAGGTATTCTTAGGTGTATTTTCTGGTTTCTAAGGATGAGACCTTTAACCGTTTTAGAGAGTTGGCCCTTAGACTAGCAGTTAATCTCCTAAGAGTCTTGAGAGCTATTTGGAGTGACAATGGCTTTGTAGCTATTGGAGTGAAGGATTAGTGAAAACTTGGGAGGAAATTTCTTGATCATTTATCAGTTTTTAATTTCTTGATATGCTAAGGTTGTGTTGGCTTTTCATCCTAATCTTCATAGGTTTGTAGCTATTGGATTGAAGGTTTGGTGAAAATTTGGGGAAACATTTTGAGACACCATTTACCCCCTCTGTTGCTACCTTCGGTCCTACAAAGAAAGCTGTATTTCTTAGAATGGTTTAGCAAGAGAACTGGGATGATCTTTATTACTATAAACTGGCTACAGGATGTTCGCGCTAAGAGATTATAAAGGGATGTAACTAACCCTAATATCTATAATCTTCCTACTGCTTGAAAAATCTTGATTGTCTATTGTTCTTCATATTATGGTTCCGATCCAGTTCTTGTTGGACTTGTTTGTATCTTCTCTCGTCAACTCTCAAATAGCGCTAAAGGGGTGTCAGTTATCGACATGAGAAAACACATTGTTGAATTGTCCCATTTGGTTGAGGGGGTGGTTGCTGTTAGAAAGAGATCTGATAATAATTGATCTTCGATTATTGTCAATGGGAGATAATCGTGGAGACAACTACATGACGATTGTTGTCAAAGATGCATGATCGAATCATCGTGTTGTTTCGAGCGAATAAAGTTACACACTTTATTCTGGAGGTGGGCCCTTATGTCAGTTTATGGAATCTCCGAGTGGTCTGCTGGTCGGGTAAAATATATAGTGGGCCTTCGACTAGGGATACTCGTGCAATCGCTTTTGAAAGCTTACGACCACATGGGTTTTATAGTCTTAATTAAATATTAAAACCGTATTAAGGGATTACTTAATCACTTGAACGCAAAAGGAAAGCTAGTGGCAGCATCTCTATCTCATGCACAAGGAGATGCATGTCATGTGAGTACGCAGAGCTTCCCTTCTAGTTTTTAAATTACAAAGTATCATATATCTCTAAGAACTAATATCTTCTCTTTTAGTTTTTAAATTAGTAAGTACCATATATCTTCAAACAGTAACATCCAATTGCCGCTATAGTTTAGCTTTAATTAAAGTCCACTATATTAAGAGATATATATGTTTTTCTTTCTTCTGGAAATTTCTAGCATATTTCTTCTTTAATTAGGGTCTATCTAATCAGTGGTCAAATATTTTCCTTTTTAAAGAATTTATAGTACATTTCTCTTTTTCTTAACAGCTGTAGCATGACTGTTACAAGCTTTTAATATATAATAGATGTTATTAGGCAAATGAATGTAATTGCAATGCAACTAGCTCAACAGTGCTGATAACATTGTTAAGCTTTGGTGGGGATAACAAGGAGCATGTACCTCTTATAGCTTGTCGTTAGTGGCAGACTAAATCAATAAAGAATGAGAAAAAAAATCATAGTAGCAACAAGGATTTGACTGTTGATCTGTAAAAGAAATTAAAACTGTGTCTTGTGGTGTAGAGTGACGACCAAAGATTGTCTTCCATTGCGTTCGGAAATGGTTCTCTACCAAACGAGGATAGAGCAGAATTTTCATGTCGAGTCACGTGAAACGCGCGCGGATAATGCCGTCAGCTGATGATCAGGCCCATTACCTAACCTGTCTGGAGTGTCATCACCCCAGCTTTTAGTTGCATTGTTTTTCTTGTCATCTTTTCTGACTTGTTTCGAGGCAGTTTGCACTTGGAAGATGTTAATGGGGCCAACCGAGTTTCAGCAACGTTGTATCTGTGTATCGTTGTTCGTCAGTTGCCAATGATTGTATTCATGTGCCGCAGTGTATTCAGATGGTAAAATAAGCAGACAAGTGTTATAGCAGAAAGGTCTAACTGATCCTGCCCTAAAGTACCGAAATAGCTGGGGCATTGTGCTCACTTGAACTTTACTAGCTAGCCATTGTTTCAGTTCTGTATGCGTGTGAGACCATGTGAAGATTACCTCATAGTTGTGATGAGTAATTGATTTTCGGATTAGAGTTTTTTAGAGTTTGAGTTTGGTTTTGAGGATTTTGCAAAATATCGCATTTTGTCTGACGACTTCATGGTTTACGAGTTCGTCTAGACCGTGAGTACTGGAATATTCGAAGTTTACGACTTTGTAGTCGGGCGGTCTGAACGGTCTTTTGCTGAGTAGTCCAAAGAGCTAGTCCGAAGGTACTCTATCGAGAGGTCTCGGTACTCAGTATTCGAGAGGTCTCAGTACATGATGGTCGTAACTTACTGCCTGGTCGGTGTTCGGTAGTCGTAAGCCTTTGCGATCGGTAGTCGTAAGTCTTTGTGATTGATGGTCGTAGTGATCTGTTGTGATGGTCGTAGCGATCTGTTGTGATGATCGTAGGCTTTATGGTAGGTTCTTGTTGGCTTCGAGTGTCTCATTAGCACCTGAGTACTCGTGTCAGACCAACCAGCGGTCTGATTGGCCTGTGCTTAGCGGTCAGACTGGTTTTTCTCGGTGGTCTGAGATTGTTCTCTAGAGTTATTGAGGTTTTGGTCATGGTTTGACATGGATGTTGTTGCTAGTGTGCACATGGGTTTATTGTTTGGTTCTATGTTTAGGATCTGTAATTTGGGTGCA
Source organism: Bonia amplexicaulis (assembly GCA_036346245.1). Classification (NCBI taxonomy): domain Eukaryota; kingdom Viridiplantae; phylum Streptophyta; class Magnoliopsida; order Poales; family Poaceae; genus Bonia; species Bonia amplexicaulis. The sequence continues at coordinate 18,372,410 of CM070752.1, read as the reverse complement.
TATATTTTGCATTGTGCATTGTATGGATGAATTGCGTAAATTGATGTCTTTGTGTATCGTGCGGTGTTACGTGACGGTCTACTTGTTTGTGTTGGTTGTAGGACTTCGAAGTTAGGTCATGGTGAGGCGTAGGAGGACCGAGACTAGGCACATGGTGGTGTTGAGGTCCAGAACGGTCAAGGAGACGCTGAAGATGACCGAGACTTGCGGGGTGGTTGCAAGCCGGGATGACGAGGAACCGAGCGAGAGCTACCGTGAGTGGATATAACGGGCAACGACAAGATGGACCGGGACTAGGCTAAGGGAGGAGTTGAGGTCCAGACGGTCAAGGAAGCGGGGTGCTGTCATGTACGAGAAGAAACATGTGGTGAGCCAAGTGACTTGTGTCGTTTGCAAGTGATGACGGTTTGATGAGATACGGACGTATGAGAGGCTGGACGGCAAGTCATTGGGACTACGTGAAAGATGGCGAAGCATGGGTGATGCTTCACAGAAATGGAAGCGGGAAGCTTCGTCGAAAGCGGTAGAGAGGCATTTTGGTAAAATTGCTCAATACCGGAGAAGCGTGGGTGAGTAAAACACGATGTTAGGTGGGGTTAACGGGTTATTCCCGGTTTGACCTAATGAGTGGATTCATTATGTTTTGATTCAAGTTGTGAGCCTATATAAGGGGAGAGAAGGCAAGAGCTAGGGTTTGAGAAGGTTAGCTAAGCCTTTTGGTGACTAGCTTCTCCTCCCTCCCGTGGAAGATAGGTTAGAGAGTGTGTGTGCTCTAGCTTTAAAATTCTGTCCTCCTGAGTGGAGTAGCTGTAAAACCAATCATCTCAAGTGAGCAATACATCAATCTTTGACTACCTTTTGTGTATCTTCTTGTCTGATTGATTTTGCTCTATTTTTAAGTTGGTTTTTCCTCTCTTCTCTCAACCCCTTCTTGAATTCATCTAGTTGATTGAGTTGCTCTTGTTTCGGTTGATTTGATCTCTTTATGCCCTTCTCTTGATCTTGCTGTGCCAAAGACATGAACGAGATGGAAATAATCTCTTGAGATCGACCTCCAATCATCTAGGCACTTCAATAGCAAGATTTTTAAGAAACCCTGGTTTTGCTCGTTCATGGCCTAATCGGGTGATTTCTTGATCCGTGAGTTTTGGGTTGATTCCTTCGGTGATCTTGTTTATTGTGACATGTGGGAATGTGCTCAAAGTCATATTGGCAATCTTCTACCCACGAGCAAGATCTGATCATCGATTTGGTTTTAGTTTTCAGTTGGTGTGCGCTGCTTTAAATTGCAAAAAGCTCTCAAATTTGTCATGGATTTTTCGATCCAGGAATGAAATAACTTCTTGAGACCTTAAGAAACATGCGTGTAAAGTTTCACGGCTTTTGGTTCAGTTGATCGAAAGTTTTATGGATTTGGGATCTTACGGTCGGGCTGAAACCCCTGCTCATATGGGAGAAATGGTAGTACCGCAGGCTGTGTAGCAGTAGTACCACAACACCTATTCTCCAACCACTTTGATTTTCGACCATTCATTTGTCGTCGACCTCACTGATCGAGGTTCGGTTTGGTTCGACCTTTTTGGTTTCGTTCACTCATGATCATAGACCACTCTGGTCATATTTTGAACTGTTACAACTACTCGGGTCATTGACTACATGATTGATTTTTCAACCTCAGCTCCGGTCATCGACCATGCTAGTTTCGACCACTCTCTGGTTGCTGACCACTCGAGTCGTAACTTGAACACGTTGGTTTTCGTCCATTCTCGATCGTCAACCATACGAGTCATTTTTGGACCACTCAGTCTTCCGACCGGTTGCGGTAGTACCGTAGAAATAATAGCGGTAGTACCACATCTGCAGATTTTGCATAGTGATCCAGTTCTGAATTTCTTCAAATTTTAAGTAGAATTTTTATCCAAATTTTAGATGAGAATTTTTAAAACACCATTCACTCTCGCTCTGTTTCCATCTTCCATCCTACACTACGGCTAGCGCATGTGCTGGCGAACTGTCTCATGCAGGCAGCTCCAGTCAGAGACCTGCAGTTCCAGTCTTCTCAGTACCCCGAGTGCAACCGTACAAGCGACGAGGAGATGATCAGACGTGTAGTGAGCATAGACAAATGCGAAAATAAAGCAAATTTCTAGACTAGGAGGTATTTTTCTCTGCGTGATCCTTTGACGTCACATTCTGTTACTTGGATCTGGCCCTGCGCTCCAGATCAATCACCACCCTCTTGGGCGAATGGCTATGCTAGGCGAGAGCACGCAGCGTTGCTGAAGAGCGAAAGATGGTTGTAGCTCTTGCGTAGAGGGAGGAGCCGCCCGTGAGAGGCAAAAACAATAGTAGTATCTCTATCTGGCCTCTCTTTACTGGGATTCTGGCATCCGGCATCCTCCCCCACCACCCACCCCTTTTTCCCCGTTTTTCTCCGATCTTTCTATCAAGATTTCGTACTTGCCGTAAAGAGTCGGCACGCATCGCTTTGCCCGCCGGCCGATGGAGTTTCGGAAGATCTCATGGTCAACTCGACACGCGTCCTCCTGTTTCCTTCGCCCTGAATGCTCAGGGAAAGAGCAGGCGCTCTTTGAAAGAAACGGCGCGTGAACTTGAAAGCTACCAATCAGCAGGAGTAGCAGGTGCTACTTGCGCACTACACCTTAGAATCCGTAACGCTTTTTTGTGAGAAGCGTGGAATGGATAGAAAGCACGCGCTGGTCACCAACAATTTGAAACAAAAGTGAAATTTCAAAATTAATTCAAATTTTTGTTTGGATTTGATTTCCTAGAATCCTGCAAAATTTCATGTCTATCCTAGTTATCCAAGCCTCAATCTCCCTGCAGCATCGTTTCCTTGAAACATTTTCGTGTGGGCGCTGTTCAGCATCTGAAACTATCACCGCCGCTAATCTTTTGCGCCACCGCCTAGTCTCTCCCTCCGCTCCCATGCCTTCTCTCGCTTTCCCGCCCCTGCCAACTGGCCAGAGCTCGTACCACCTCGTCTCTCCCGCCTCTGACACTCCTTAATTGCACCAACAACGCGTCAGTCCAGCCAGCAAAACTCGCCACTGCCGTAGCCCTTCCCGCACTCTGTTTTCCTCTCGACTGACTGCTTTGCACCGCAAACCGTCTTGTCGCCCTGCCAGCCACTGCCAAGTCAGTGTACGACAACCTTGACGCCTAACACACTTTTTGACGGCAACAACTCTCACCTCGTCGAGCCGCCATGGCAAATTCACCGCCGCTGTCCAAGTTCGTTCTCTCTGCTCTAATCCTCTCACTGTCGACCTAACTCTCCTCTGACCGCTTTTGACCGCCACAAACGCTGTGCCCGAGACAACCCATACCTCCCCTCTGCCAACTCAAGCCACCCTACGCCTTTCCTTCATTGTTGTAAACCTCACCACCTTGCCGACCACCATATTTTCTCTCTGCTCTCACTCACATACCACCGCCTTGCCAACTTCCCTACTCTGTCTCTGCTCTCATTCTTTCACAGCTGCTGCTTGACACACCACATCACCTTTTGACCGCCGCAATGCCGCGCCCGAGGCAGCCTATACCTCCCCTCTCTTAGCCGCGACGTGCTCTCCCGCACCTTCCCGACATCTGCCATGCATCATCGCCTTAGCCTCACCCCTATGCCAAACCGCCATGGGATGGCTATAAAAGCTCGAGACGTCCTCCAAACATCGCACAGGCATCCAGTGAGCCACCACCACATCCCAATTGAGCTTTCGACCGGAGCCTCGCTGGCGACCACCCGAAGGCCTCAAAGTAAGCCAAGTTTCGATTCCACTTATTCAATCGATCACCATCCAATTGCTCTCGCCTGTAGCACCTTTATGCTCCTAGAAACACCACTAAACCATTACCTTAGCCCCTCGAGCCCATTACCACGCTGGTGACTAGCGCCACAGCCTGACCTTGAGAATTCACCATGGACAGCTCGGCTCAGCCATCCCCAACTCAAGCCACCACTTCCCTGAACTTCCTCTAACCCCATAGATGCCCAAATCTTAGTGCTATTATCCTCTTAACTTGTCCTTAAGCCCTGTGCCATTCAAAGGTCTTGAAGGGAGGAGGCCTCACCACCGGCGAACACTAACTCCCTAGTTGCCGCTGAGCCCCAAAATGAAAACCCCCAGACACCAGGAATTCACCCATGGTCGTCGATTGATATTTTGACCACGGATTCTCCGACCATCCCATCGCCTGAAATCTCCAGTCGCTGACCGCTTGAAGTCTTCGACCACCTTGTAGTCGAGAGGAACTTCACCGCACCGCTTCGAGTCCTGAGTAGCACCACTCAGACGTCGACTGATGCTTTTAAGCCACTCGTATGTCGTCTGATGTTCTTAAGCCACTTGTACGTTGTTCGATGCTCTTAAACTGCTCGAACGACATCCGATCTCTTAAGCCACTTGTACCACTTGACGAGGACGTCCGCCGCGCGCCACCGATGGCCACGCGACGCCGGACAGACAGGCAGTGCGTACACGGTCGGCGTGATGGCACAGTACGTGCATTGTACGTAGCTGCGGGTTTTGGTTTTGGCACGAGGGCTAGAGAAAAAGGTACGGTTGGGTTGGATCGACAGCAAGAGTGGGGCTGGGCCCTTTTCGGACTAGGCGAGGCCCTCTGCTCCCGTAAATGTTATCCGAGTCAGTCGTGCGTTGCCAGGTCCAATTGGTCCGGGGTGGATGGATGCGGAGTAGACGAAAGGCCCAGACCCTACGCGCCGTTGCGTCTTGTCTGGATCGGTCGTGTTCCCGTCGTTGTGTTTGAGGAGGGCAGAGCGGCCGTGGTGCACATTCGCGAGGAACCCACGTACGGGTGGGCGAGAGCCGAGAGGAGACGGCAGTGCCGCTAGCACGATCGTTTGGGTAGTGCGGAGCGGAGTCCATCAAACCCACCACCGCTCGTTTCCGCGATAGCTTCTAGCTTCTATTTTTAATTCACTATTTTTAATTTCGTTTTTTTATTTTTGATTTTTTAGTTTTTTTCCTTTTCTTTTTTTCCTGTATTCCTCCGTATTGCCAATGATAGGCTAATATGTTTTTTATTTTTAAATTATTTTAAACTTAATTATGCTAAATAAATTACCTTAACTACAGTAAAAAAATTAGCTACAATAAAAAAACATAATCTACCGTCAAACTGAACATCCCCAAGTCATGTTCAAAACCAGCCCATGTGCGCTTCAAATATTGAACCCAACAAGCAAAACCTGACCAAGAAAGGCAAAATGGACCCAAGCCGACAAGGGCCGGATTGTACATCAAGGCCCGAACATATCCAGACCAAGACTCCACTCTAAAAAAAAGTAGAGAACCCAATGAAGAAGGGGATAGCTAGCGTACGGTTAGTTTTATCGGGTTTTATAAAGTTTCATAGAATTTTAAACATGCTTCATAAAAGTTAGTCAACTTAGATATAAAACCTTCTGAAATTTTATAAAACATCATAAAACTTGAATATAAAACTTTATAAATCTCAGTCGGCTAAGACACGAAATCTCCTAAAACTTTACAAAACTTAATGAAACAGGATAAAACTTAGTTATGAAACATCATGAAACTTGAAGTTCAACTTCATGAATCTGCTACGCTGCTCGCCATGCTTGTGATATATCTGTGTCCTTCTCCACCTCTCGCTCCCAGCGTGATTGCACTGTGGTGTGCCCCACGGTGTCTTGGTAGTGTCATGCTGACCGTCTGAGGCCCCCAATTTCTAGGGCCTCAAAAATCACCAGCAGAGAAGGCCCATGTATTCGTGTGAGGCCGAGCGCCAGATAGGGGTGAAAACGGATCGGATACGGACGGATAATATCTCTACCATATTTATTTTCATATTTTTTAATACGTATACGAATACGGATAACTCTAATACGAATACAAATACGAATAATATCGAATACGATCACGGATCGAATACTTAATCGAAACAAATACTGATTCTGAATATTTATCGAACATAAAATCCCTTAAACTATACATCCAAAATTAACGAAAATACATAAATAGTTCATTTTGTCAAAATATTCATGAAATATAAACAAGCATAGTCTTTTTATCCATGATAAATATACCCAATAGTCGATCATAACATAACTACATAAATAGCAACAACGTGCAATTCATGGAATACACATGATGACATAATAGCAATTTGAACAAGCATAAGAACATTTCATTCCTCCATTTCATCCACCAAGTCCTCCATGATAGCAATTTAAATAAGCATAAGAATACTATGTTTATCAGATCAGATCCGTATCCGTATCCGGTTTCAGATATCGAGCTAAAATCCGGATATCCGGTTTCAGATATCCGTATCCGTATCCGTATTCGACGGATACTAGGTTTCTCAGATTCGTATCCGTATCCGATAAAAAAAATCCGTATCCATATCCGATCCGAGAACTATCCAAAAAAATTCGATCCGACACAACCTGTATCCGTATCCGTCCGGATCCGACGGAAACTATCCGATCCGACACAACCCGTATCCGTATCCGTCCGGATCCGACGGAAACTATCCGATCCGTTTTCACCCCTAACCCCAGAGCCTAGCTCGAGTCCGCGTGCGCGTCTCCGCGCGACGACTTCGCGTACGTGGCGCTTCATATTCTCGGCTTCGAGCCCCGAGGCCCCCACGGCGTTTCGTATTCTCTCTTGTATTCGTGACTTCGCTGGTTCGTGTTCGTCTCGTCTCGAAGAGCGCCAAATGGCTCATCCAATGTCCATTCATCCAGGGTCATGTCGTTACTTAGAGCTTTGTACAGGGCCTCCAAATTTCACGGCACAGCCCTGGATTGCACTCCAAGAAGCGCCATGGCCTCCATCCCATGCACAATCCAGCTCACCACCAAGACGACCTCCTCGTCGTCATCAAGGCGGAGATCGCCGTGGGCGGCGCAGAGGGGAGGAGAAGGGCTGAGGACGCCACTACTGGGCGGGGCATAGGGCGGCGGTTGGGGAGGCTACGGCCTTGCGGCTGAGCATGGTGGTGCCAGTGAGCGAGCGGGAGGGTGGGGCCGACAAACCTCTTCAAGTTCAGGAACAAGGACGCCATGGGCACCGGCAGCCAGGGATGGTCGAGGGACGACTTCGACCACGATGACGTCGAGTAGGTCGGCCTATCTGACACGGTGACACCAGCCTCCAAATGGCAAATGCGCAGGAAGCATAGTAGTGGACAGTAGATCTGTACAACCGTAGGAGTGAGAGGATACATCGCCTCCAGCTATCCAACGCATCAAACAAAGGTCCTACTCGCACTTCGAGAAAAAGGACGAGGGTATAACGTGCGCTTGCGCGGGGCCGCTTCATTAGGATAGGATTCCCGTCCGGAGATCGGACGGCACGGGCGTCGGTAACCGTAGTCGCATCCCAGTCCAGTCCAGCCAAGACGCCAACGGGCAGCACATCGTCAAAAAGACACTCGTTTTATTATTTGCATCTGCGCTGCAGATTTGCAGCACAAAAAAGGACGCACCCTACGCCAGCCTTCTGTCAGGATGTTCCTCATCACCAGCTTTGCGTTTAGACTTTTTTTTCGCATTTTTTCGTTGCATTTTACACTGTTCTTGTTTAGATGCCAATCCAGCATTCAGAACATTCGACGCATGATGGTGTTTGGTCGCTTCGGTGAGCATACATTACTTGCCTCTGTCCAGTCTAGTCCAGGATGTTGGATTTTACACTACCTCGCTGGATGATTGCCTGCTTCTTTGCCTCGTCGTTTTGATGTTTCTGCTAATTCTTCAGCATAATCATTTGTGCTGCGCACCGGGAATATTCATATATGGGAATGCGTAATTATTGCTTTGTTTCTCTACTGCTGGGAGCTATTGAGCCATGCCTACATGCTCGCCCTCCAGAGTCAATAATTCCCGTGATCATTAGGTCCGGTAGGAACAAGGTCCACGTTATGTCATTCAGGAATCAGGATAATGTTTCGTCAAACGTGGAGCTGTCTGGCGCCGGATTTCTGCAAGATTGGTGGCTGAACTGGTGAAAGTATCCAATGCTGTCTGTAGCATTTTTCACATTTCTTCAGACATGAAACTATGAAGAAAACAATGATATGATTACTATGTTCCTGACTTTTTATACGATCAGAACTCAGAAGCCCGCTGCTTTTCACCGATGAAGCCATTTTACAGTGCTTTATCACCACACGGCATAAATATCCTTCAGGCTTCAGCACACGAATCGTATGGTTTATCACGAGAAGATAAGTTGACAACCTTTTTTCCCACCTTGAGAATATAACTCAATGGCAAGTGATCAGCGGCATATTCATGCGCACTGCACAGTTTAAACGGTTCCTCATATCACCAGAAGTTCAACAGAAGGGTACATGCACAATTAAACCTGCATCTTTCTTGAAAGGAAGAAAGCACGCATACTAACACAAGCAAAAGAATGCATCAATCTTTTGCCTTTACTCTCCCTACACTCCATTCCAGGACCAACTTCAATTAGCAATTGGTCGCTTTGAACAATTCATGGAGATGCGGCGGAGTAGGAATCCTAATCTGAAATCTTACGAACGAATGCTAGAAATGACCTTATAATCCTCCAGCCAAATCTACGTGAAGTCGGTACTTTACAATTGAACTCTCCTCTACATCAATTTCTCTGTGCTTGATCAAGCACAAGGCTGGTTTCGACTCATCTTTGAATTAGTCTGATCGAAGAAGTTGCCTATGCACCGGGAGAACATACCGCCTCAACTGCCACCCTTTTCATCACATTCGGGCAGGGATCTCCACCAAAGTTGTTGGGGAAATGGTGACGACACACCTTTGCTGCCCAATGCATTTCTGTTCAAATAAAATCAAGAAAAATAAGTGAGTAGCATAACATTGTGAACACGGGAATTTCGTAGAATTCCTGCAGGAACTATATAGTTTCCTGCAAAATCCTGCGAAACTCCAGTGTTCCAAACAGGGCACAATGTATGGTGCGAGTATTATTTTACAGGATGAGAATTCAAGTTGTCTGAAATGACCAAAATGATAAACTAACCTTCTCAAGAACAGTGTGTGAGTTAGCTGAATGGCAATCCCCTTGCTGGAAATTTCCGCAGGTACCCAGAGGTGTCCCAAAGCTTGCAAATTTGATCGCAGAAATAGACTGCCCAGGTGCACATCTTAAATGCACCAGCGGCCTGTGGAACTCAGGCTCCCTGTAGCTCTCAATCTGCCAGTTCTTGATATTTGGATGATACTCGGATACATCAGCGCAGACACTTGAGACTGACCTCTTCACAAGGGCAATCTTCGAAGAATCCCCACCAAGTTCCTCGAAAACTACCAATAGATTTCTAGTTGATTGCAACCAGGATCTTGGCACATGATACCTGCATATAACAGTTCAAACCTTTTTGTTAATGGAGTAGTTACCAATATTTCGCTAACAAGAGCATAGAAGCACAATTTTTAATGTAGAGGGGAAAAAGGAGACAAATATCAAGCAGTACAGTGACTTCGAATACTACAAAAGAGAAGGCAAGTGGTGGTGATCATGATATTCAGTTTTGTTGCAAATGTTCTTACCAACGTTGTGTGGGCTGACCGCAACCTGCTTGACACTTGGGTGCCCGGAATGTCCCAGTGTAACTGCAAGCTTTGCAGTCCCCATTTGCATATGCTGTCCAGTACCGTCCAATGCTTTGTCCATTTATCCATATTTGGCCCTTACCCATGCTACCCATATCCAGAGCCAGTGGCTCGTCACCACTGGGAGTATCAAAGTATGCCTATGAAAACGAACTATTGTAAGATTGGGATTCAAAATATAGTAATCAGCTAAATTATTATGGAAAGATTACTTTTCCATACCCTATACCATGCCAATGGCTGTTGGTTTTGTGCTAACAATGATCCTTGCATCCATTCAACTGAGCCCGACCCTTCTAAGGAGTTCAGATTCATCTGTTCACCTTTCAGGCCAACCTAGCATGGAGAAAGGTACATTTACCTTCTTTCTTACTTTATTAATTCATCAACAAAGAAGTTACTGGATGCTGAATATACCTGATAGGACCAAGTCTGCCAAGTCAGATCTCGCGAACCTTCGTCCAACCCGTGAAGCACAACAGGACCAACGACACCAGTATTCCAGGTCTCATAATGCACTCCGACATTCTATATAGCAGGACAAGAATAATCATAGCCATATGGTAGATTATTAGCTGTAAGCCTATATAAATTCATGCAGGATGAGGGGACGAACCGGCAGTCCACAAGCAACACTCAACAGTGCAATTTTGTTAGTACCGGAACGAAGGTTAGCACTGCCATTATATTTGATCCTCCGATCTTCCCTGGTTCCATAAGCAGAACCTACAACAGAAGTAAAATTATTTTATTCACTACTCCTATTCCACAGCACTAATTTTGTATAAACAGGAGAGCCTTTTCAGGTAGAAGACCTTGGAGCTGTCCATTGATAAAGATATGCAATGCATGGCCAGCAGACTGCACAGCGAGAGACAGAGGCTTGCCACCTTGTAGAAACTTTTCAGTTGGGTTTACATCCACACTATAAACGGTAATAGAAGCTTTTCAGATATAATAATTACTTTTACGCAAATTGAGATTTAGCACGATGGATGTCCCTCGATTTTTCATGAACAGAAAACAGATGCAAAGTTTTACAAAGAAAAGGGACCCCTTATCCCACATAATTAACTTTGTGCATATTGAAATTTAGAGATCTGCAACTTATTGATGTGGCATTACCTGGTGATGTACCAGAGATAATCACTGGTGTCCCTCGTGACATTAACCTGCTCAAGTAGGCCAGTTGTGGTGAGCAACGGAGCAGCTGCCAATGAATCAACCTCCTCATCATACCTCTCCCACATCATTGAAGAGGTCCCATCTGCCCACATTTGCATTTGAGATGTCTGAACGCCAACCTGTGGAGATGGTAACAGTTTGAACCAGCAAGGCAAAGTCATCATATAGTGGATCAAAAAAAGATCAGAGAATGACATCATGCCATACTGAGATAAGCAGATGGCAAACTTACCGTTGCAGTGTTAAAAGCAACATTTCTGCAATCAGGAAGGATGCTGATTGACCAAGGTGGAAGGCTGTAATGCTCATTGTTGAAGACAACTTTTGCATAAGAGTTAGGATTGTAGTTCGCAAGGAAAGCCACACAACCAGATGGAGATCGGAAGACATGGGCCTGAAGTATACGTAGTATATGTAAATGACACACAAACAATATATGCTATATACTTCATTAAGTGGAAAGGGCAATGAATACAGACCTCATGCATACTTCCAAGGGAAGTCACAGCCGGATCAACAGAAACCAAAGCCTGCTCACATAACTTAACAGCTCTGTGGAGTTCTTTAAGATGTCCGTACTTTGGTTCCCTTACAAGTCCTGAATAGTAACGAAGCATAGTTTGAGTAAGAATGGAGCCCACTTGATAAAAAAATCCAATCTTTATGTCTGAATTCTGAAAATTCACTATTATGTTTAAAATATAGACAAATAATAGAGACAGAAGTGGATCATAGTGATAACAGCACTTATAGATCATGCTCTACACAAAAAGTTGTTATTTTTTTCCTTCTAAACTTACCATATTCATCAAGTGGAGCATCATAGTCATAGCTCGTGGTGATGAAGGGACCTCCAGCAGTGCGCCCAAAATTTGTTCCTCCATGATACTTTGTTGAGAAAAAACAATAAAGCACCAACTATGAATATCTCTCCTCAGGAACCTTTGAGACAACTGATTAATAAGCATATATGTAACTTTTTTCTGTCATACCATGTAGTAGTTGATAAAAGAACCACCCTTTTGGACGAAGCGAGCGACACCAAATGCAAGATCTTCAACTGGTCGTTGACGGATGGTCCCACCAAATTCAGTAAACCTGAATTATTGTGCATATTAATGAAAGTGTACTGACAACCACTAAGAATCAACAGAATCTGAATGATAAAGATGTTAACCACATCAATGAAAATTGTAGCTGCGATATTTTGACAAGAAATTGGATCTTCTCCACCAAAAAAAACCTTACCAACCACTCCAAGCTTCAGTCCACATCATAGGCTTGTAAGGCTTGTTAGGAGAAAATGAATCACAGTAGAAACCATTGCATGCATTTATCTGTTGAAAGAACAAAAGTTAAATGTATTCAACAAGTTGTTCTACTAATGTGATGAGATGTAGCTTATGCCATGATAGTCATTTAACCAAAATTAATACCATTGGCATTGATTTGATTATTTTCGTTATGAAACAACTGTATCTATTATCTATTATAAAGAAGGAGTTGGTGGTTGTAGGTTCATTCTCCTCCAACCACTCTATTCACTCAACTTCTCACCATTCTCCACTTTTTAGCTGATCAAAGTAACTCTCTTCTATAGCACGATTCTCTATATATTCAATGAGTTCCGTTGCAACGCACGGGCAGGAACCAAATACGCTAGAAGCCTAGAACACTAAACGGAATCCCTTACAGTTATATCCTGCACTGAACCCACGGATATATGCACCAACATACTTGTTACAAGTTATGCAACTAACTAAATGAACATATTCAGCAGAAAGAATTACTATTCTATAAGAATATAAGAGGCAAAATAATCAGCAATTTGCCACATCTGACAACCATGGACCATAAGTCCATATGGGACAAGATTACCATACCACTGGATCTGGTGCGTCATCCTCCTTGCACATCACCCATGGCACACCGGTGTCTAATCCCACGGCCATCTTAGCCGCCCAGTTGATATATGACTGACCAGCGGCCCCAAACTCTTTTCCTTCTGGCCCATATTCATTCTCAATCTGCACTCCAAATAACAACAGCCAACACCATGAGCAACCGGGAAAAATGTGGAGATTAAGATGAATCATGTTACCAAATTTCTATCATTTTGCCTTAATCTAGTTAGATATCACTACCCACCCAATGATAGATTGCTAGTTTCAGTTTTATATCAGGGTTAAAAACAAAAATAAGCAGAGCACTTGAAAGAAATGAATAGTTTCACACGTCATGAAAGAACAATTTCCTGAAGCATTTTAACATGTTGTGCAAGGCACATAACTCCATACGCAGTAAACAACCATATCATGTAAAACTTTTGCATCCAACGTAAAGAAAATATTTACACTTGCCTGAGAGAGGATAATAGGGCCACCTTGGGAAGCAAAGAGTTCTTCACTCTTCATCATCTCCACAATTTTCTCGGTGAAACCCTGCATTGCCATCTGCAAAGCAAAAGGCAATGTCACAAACATAAAAAAAAAAACTGCATCTCTAATAAGATCAAGAAATGTTGTAGACTTCCACAAACCTTGAAAGGTTCATTGTCTGTCCTGAAACTGATGCCTGGTACATACTTCAACCAAACAGGAAAGCCACTACAAAATCGCATCACAACCGAAGTCAATAGACGTACATACACCAAACTGGAAACAGTAAAAGATGAGTAAATAACACTAGTCCATTTTCACTTTGGTGATTTAAAGAAGTGAGGTATACCCAAAATTCCACTCCCCACAAATGTAGGGACCGATGCGGAGATGTACAAACAGCCCGGCCTTTTGGACGGTCTTAATGAACCTGACCAAATCGTACCTCTCCTCAAAATTGTACTACACGAAGCGAGAAAATACCGTTGAAATTCCTATATGCCATAACAGTTAAGAACGGGGTAAACAAAAGAGGGCTATGTGTAAATTTATTACATTTCCAGGAGTTGGTTCGTGGCCATTCCAAAAGACATATGTCTGGATCACATCCAAGCCTCCATCTTTAGCCTTCTGAATGAGACCTTCCCACATCTGATGAATAATCACCAGGAGACAGTCAGTTCAATACCAAAAGATTCGACAAGATGTGACAGGAAACATAAATAACTTCTTTTGCCAAAACATCTTACTTAAAAACACCAACACATCCCCGATGCAGAGCAAAGAAGAACGAAAATAACAGCATTTCAAGAAAATCTCACGAAGTTCTCTTTTTTCAGGAAAAATGAAGTGTCGAGAAAACTGACTCCGAAAGAAAAACGTACAGCTTCATGGCATCTCCACCAAGAAACCGCCAAACACACCAAAAACCACCCAAAGAAACTGCCCATGGAAAGGGGGAAAGGAGACATTTTTGAAGAATGCAGTTACATCAGGGGTGCTCCTGGGGTAATGTATGGATCCGGAGAAGAGAATCCTCCTCTGCCCGTTGATCAGCACCGCCTTCTTGTCGTACGTCACCGTGCATTCCACGGCGACCGCCAACACGGCCACGGCAACCGCCCAGCTCAGCAGGGCAGCCGGCCACCGCCGCCCCATCACCCCCGCTCCAAGAAGGTGGCAGAAGAAGAAGACCATACGGGCACACACACACACGTGTGTGCTGTGCCTTGAGCGAATGTGTGCTTCGTGGTCTTCGCTGGTCTTCCCCTCCACCACCTCCTCCTCCCCCTGTTTTTGCTGGGGATGGCTTTCTTGGATTCTAGGATTCTTTGGGTATGTTCCTGGGAGGAGTGACAGCGAGGGTGTAGAGCTTTTGGCCTATGGCATTATTATAATGGTTACTCTTCTCTGTAACACCGGAGAGACGAGAGAGAGAGAAGGGGGGTTGAAACGAGGCTGTAGCCTGGAAGTAGGAACAGTACAAAGATGGCAGCTCAACATGGTGGCCTGCCTCCCCTGCTCTCCCTGTGATGTCGATGAGCTAGAGGTGCTCAATTCTGACAGTGTTACTCGTATTTCTTTCACAATTCGTACCACCTACCCTGTTAAATAGCTAATTCCCCAGTTCTCACGCCTTAACACGTACTTTTACTACCTACTAAACATGATTTCTGGCAAGTAAAGTTCTACCCTTTTACACCCATTTTCATGGAGATTTTGCTCAGCACGTAGCAACGCCGTTCTTCTAGTAGGTACCATCTGTGTATTAGCACGAACGAAATGTCACTGATACCAATCGCTGCCATTAGACCTCTGCACTTGAATCCCACGTAATTTGTTGGAGCTACAACTTGAGTATGGTTCTCTAAGCTTATAATCCGCGGTGGTATGACGTACATATACCGTAAATTAGCTTAAACTGACGAAGGCGTTCGCGAGAGGAGAGCAGAGATGTCCTCGCATTTAGCTTTCAAGTCCTTTTGGTACACACCTGTCTATTTTTACGCTGTCGGCGTAGCGAGGGGCAAGTGCAAAGATACAACAACGAGCGAGCAGGGCAGGGCAGGCAAGCATGGAAAGACGCGAGTGCATCTTAGGAGCTAAGCTTGCTATAATGGTCTCATGCTCCGTTGGCAATCACCAAAAGCATGTTGCATATGTGTTTCCTGTTCTTCCTAAAAAGATGTGCTTCTTGGTGCAGTGATCAAGCAGATAACAGAGCAAAAGAACACATCGATTTGAAGTTTTAACGTGTTGGAGATTTTGATGTTTTGGCCTTCACGCAGCACATATGTAATGCCAACTTGTCATTTGCAGTCTCATCAGGACTTCAGTAGTGGTCTCTCTCTTCGTTGGGAAGGCTGGCAAGTTGTTATTCCTTCACTAGGCCGATACAAGGTAGTAAAACGAAAGGGAAAGGGCATCTTTTGGTACGGCGAGACAAAAGGGCATGGGAAGAGCCTAGCTGGTTGTTGGAGCAATGGAGCAGGCCTGGTACTACTGCTGCTCGGTTAGATTTGGATGAAAGGATCACCGCAATCTTGTGTGGTGGCCGTAGGATGGGTTATTTTTCAGTGGTTACGGTTTTTAAATTCTGTACGTCCGTGAAATAGAGTATGAAGAGATAATTATACATAATTTTAAATAGTATAGTTAAAGTTAGTATAATATATATTACAATCAATTTATAAATCTCGATTTAAAAGGCGTATCGTTTCTGCGCCGAAAAGGGCAATTGAGATCTCTACTGTACACATGTTCATCCGTGTGTTCCATGTTCGTTTTCCCCAGCCGAACTAGTGCCATACTCCTTAGTAATCGTTGTGTAGATGTAGGAGTGACATGCAACACCGTAGTACACCGACGATGTATTTAGGCGCGTAAAAGAGAGGCGATTCCTTGTGGGAAATCGACTCGTTAGTGGCGGGACCAGCCGAGCCGAGCATTGCATTCGCGGTGCTCCGCCCCATGCATGCTCATATTTTGATTCTTCGCTCCCAGCCAAACCGAGCGTCCGAGCCCCGTGATCTCTCGTCTCGTCTCGTACGTGGGCATGCGGCCTGATACAATAATGGATCTTATCGCGATATATATCAGGATGCTGGTCCGTGCAGCTGATCGCTCGTAAGCATTTTGGACCATGCGACGCGTGTCACCTGCATTCTTGAACGTCGTATAGCTCAGAACTACAAACTACGCCGAGCTCATGCCACATCATACGTAATTTGCCGTGTCACCGAAATAAAAAAGATAAGGGTGTTGATGAATATTAACCGGATGTTTTTTAACTATCATCTAAATTTGTGACCATTAGATTATAGATCCAATGGCCGTGAATTCTTTCTCCCTCTAAAAAAATCTCTCTCCTATAAAAAAGAGACTGTTGGATCTTTAATTCAATAATCTCAAATTTAGATTATTGTTAGAAAGAAAACATTTAGGTGATGCTAGATACACTAAAAAAGAAATTAAAAGGCTAGAAATAGAGCCTACTAAGCCTAAACAGGACAAGTTAGAAAAAGGGGTCACACTGTCACAGTACCCATCCGTGTTCCGCGCATGCTGCGATCGCCACATGGCCGTGCAGAGCAGAGGAGTCCCCAGATGGGTCGGACTCGGACAGGTGGCCCCAAGCCGTGCATGCATGTGGCCATTCACAAGAGGTAAAACTGTAAGAGACACCTGTATTCTACTCGTGCATTGTTACAGAATTTTTGGCCGTTTTGTTTTTTTAATCCGTGTTTATAAAAATAATAATCATTACGGAAGATTGGTAAAATGACCCATCTAACACATGATGACCGTGCGGTAGCCTTGAGGGCAATACGTGGCCTCTATTGCATGATGGCCGTGCGATAGCCTTGAGGGCGATACGTGGCCTCTGCTGCACGGCACCGTACGACAAAAGGCTACCGCAAGGCCACCACACATGAGGCAATTAGTATGGGTCATTAGCGCTAATGTAATCTTAATTAAGGAGTTCGTTTTGGTGCACTGCTTTTACAAATGTTTAAATAAACCAAATGAGTTTAAAAAATTACAAACTTTTATGTAGAGCCTCCCAAAACAGTGTACTTGATTGTGTAATTTTTTCATAATTTTATATATTCTGAATTTCACTCAAGAATTCATTTAAATAGATTATTTGTATGAATTTTCAATATAGCAAATGAGCTCCGAAAACTACGAAATGCCTCTGAAATTCTTGGCGCCAACACAGCGGCTACCCCTCCACTCGGCTATAAATGCCGAACTCTAAAATCTAGAGCCTTCATCTCAACTTTTTGAAATGTGACGGACATAAGCGAGCAA
Organism: Bonia amplexicaulis; assembly: GCA_036346245.1. NCBI lineage: Eukaryota > Viridiplantae > Streptophyta > Magnoliopsida > Poales > Poaceae > Bonia > Bonia amplexicaulis. The sequence goes on along the minus strand of CM070752.1, from coordinate 18,354,899 downwards.
TGAGTGATCAGAGTTTGATGTTTATAGCCGAGAGAAGGGTAGCCCACGCTGGCACCGTTCCGCGCGCTTGTCGAGGTGCAGCATTGCGTGCAAGGGGCCATCGGCAGGCGGCAGATGTCTGAGACAAGGGAGGTCGGACTCGGAAATATGGCCACCAAGCCGGCATGCATTTTGCTTAAAGAGAGTCGGAGAGTTAAAAGAGGAATTAAATGAGCACCATGTGTCGCTAATTAGGATTGAATTAACATGAATTAGTTTGGCTAATCTGATGTATATTTTTGAACAGGTAAAACTCTAGAAAAATTACATAATCAAATGCACTGTGTAATGATTGTTCAAAAAATTTATAATTTTCGGAGCTCGTTTGCTATATTAAAAAATTCATATAAATAGTCTATGTAGGCATATTGTTATGGTTAGTATGTACATATATTGTTACTGTACTCTTTTCCTTATTTGGAGAACCCCACTCTGGGACGTAAGGTTTTTAATGAGACAGTAACAATGTATTTTTAAAATATCAAGAAAAATCTACTTTTCGAAATATTTACGTCAATGTGTGCCCATGTTTTTATGCAATTAATTCAATTTCAACTAGTTTTTAACGAGGCGGGTATGAGAAAAAGAAAGATGTCCACCGCCGCCACTATCGTCGCTGTCGCCTTCATCGTGTATAGTTATTTCGGGCTGAGCTTGGGCTGGTACGGCTGGCACAACAGGTTTTGGGTCGTGCTTGAGTCTGATCGAAGACGAGACGGGCCGACACTGTATAGCATGACGAGATAACTGAACTGAACTGGCACGACATGAAGCGGCCTGAAACACCATGGTCTGGGCTTACGGTACAACTTCCAGCTCTAAGCTCGGCTGGCGTTTCTGCAGAGTGGGATGAGACGAGATACACGTGCTGCCGCACTCGGCGCCAACTCTTTTTTAGGTCTCAGCAGGCTTGGTCACCGCGCGCGGCTGGTGATGGTTCAGGAATGTATTTCCGCTTAAGATCAATCATCAAAAGAACAGCGCGAGTTTGGCGAATGTCTCGCGTGCTGGTAGATTGGTAGGAGTCCCCTTCGACCCTACTGCAAAATCATTTCCAAAAGAAAAGGAAGGAAAACGAAGAGATGCATCCTACAGCGCGGCAATTATTTGGCGCGAGGATGTGGCAAAAGCTAGCACTTGTATACGTCAATCTGGAGGAAAAAAAAGGGATGTTAACTGCTTCTCATACATGTCTGCTCTCGGATGCCGTTAGGTACTAGTACTAATTTAGCTACTACAATAGTACAGGGTAAAGGTATATATAATAATCTATCTCTTAATATTATCGCTAAGACTTCTATCCCACTTAAAGACAGTACTTAAGATAGGCGCAGCAAATGAGAAAGGCATGCAGTAACCAGTGGGAACAAGAGAGAGCCGGGGACTTGGCGAGAGAGAGAGCATAGCGGCAACGCCACATGGATGGCAGACGGGGACTGGTATATAGCGTGATGTCCGAGTAGGCGAGGACGCACGGTGGCAACGCCACGTGAATGGCAGATGGCCCGACGCACCCACCGCTGCTCGGTGCTCGCCAAATCCGATCCTGTTATGCTCGTTGTTTATTGGGTGGAGTACGTGTGATCTCATGGCCATTGCGTCGATGGTGGGCAACGGCGAAGGGAGGGATTAAGATTTGTTTTCCTTGGATCTCTTGTTTGCGCTTTAAGCAAGCGGGACATTGATAGGTAGCTTTGGTTTGCAATGTTAATGCGACCGAGGCGACGACGCAGACGGATCTGGATCTCGAGAGCGCGTTTGGTTTGATCTTGTCTGATTTAATTGGGCCATCGATGGTAATGGCTCAGATCAAGAGCTAGCAGCTGGTCCGCGCACATGCCCAGTGCCCCCGATGCACAGAGAAAAGTTGAGATCCATCTCAGTTCGTGTGCGTTGGACTGACCGTCAGAGTCTCTACTTGTACTGATTTTTACAACCTAAAATATCTTTATAATTATAAAAGTGTGAGTTTATGGTTGGTCCATTCTCTCTCCTCTCTTTCCAGTCATTCGATTTGATCTAGGCCATTCATCTCTCTCCTCTTCTCTCTTAAGATACAATCGTCCACCTCCTTCACTTTTTTCATCTCCTCGTGCATTCTGGTCACCATTCTCTCTCTGTCGCTTGCTCTCTAATATTTGATGTGTGAAGTTAGCTATATAGTAAATTTTGTCTTATTATTTTTATGATTTTATTGTAACGTACGAATCTTTAACCAGTAGGGTAAAATATCTGTGGATTTGAAGAAAAGCAGGCCATTTCAGAGACCGGTCATAGCCGCCGTTACCAACCCATGTGTTTTAACCCAAGGCCTTTCGCAGCCCGTTGGGCTCTCAGCGCAGGCATTAATAAAGCCCGCAAGCGCGAGCAGCCATCCACGGAATCGTCGCAATCTGCCGCGCGACATGCGTGTTGCCTGCACTTGCAATTAGTGCTCCGCCCGGCCGGCCGCGCGTCGCCCGGTCCACTTAAACGTTAGTCACTCGCACTACTCAGAGCATTACGATGACGTGACATCGTATATCTGTAAATCTTACCATGTATAATACGAGATAACACAGAAAAGAGAGAATTAATATTTAGAGAATGATCATGTTAAAGATCTTTTTCAATGTTCTATAGCTTTCATCAGCGTGTATTTATTTTCAATGTCTACTGCTTTCCTGTCTCTTTAATTTTTTATGTTGATGATTTTCAATTTAAGATATGGAATTTTTTTACCATTGTTATCATTGCATAAGCTAGTTCCTAAATTAGATGAATGTGAGACATCTGTATTCAATTCTACTTTAATTCATGTTAAATGCTTTAAGATTTCTTAGATTCTTTTAGTCAATCTGTTCGCTGGTCTTGCACTCAATTCGTATAATAGATTCATAAATCTTTAGAGCTAAACGTCCTAAGAATTAAAATGGTATATTAAGTTCTCATAATAAGTTTTCAGGTTCACATCTTAGACAATGATATGAACCCTGTGAGCTGATCATGCTGTATACTTAAGTTATAGATGTAAGTAGTAAAGTATGGTTGCAGTAGCTAAAATGATGCCTTCCATCCAAACTTAAGAGATATGATATGTGAAGCACCTGGATCAACTTAAGTGAGTGGTTTCAGTTCAAAGTTGACTGAACTGACTTATTAGTGTTACTTATATAAATTGAAGCTTGCAAAGTGATTCGCTGTTAGTCTTAATTACATCGTCTTAGGTACATTAGACTAGTTGTGAAATCACTTGTACTCGATAAGGAGTCTGAGTTCGCATTAGGTCATCATGCAATTGCAGCATTGAATAGCCGTAAGTAAAGTGAGCATACATTACGAGTTAGGAGTTATTCAAGCGCAGTGACCTTTCTAGATGCAAGTTGGGAGATTTGAATAAACTGCTTCGGTACTGTTGTCTGATCGTTGCTTAACCGTTCCCAGTCTGTGACATTGCCTCAGTCGATATCGACTTGCTGTGCGAAAGTGTAGCAGGAATCCGATCGCATATACACAGATCCCAGTTATTCAGCAACTCGTCACTAGAAGCAGTTCGATCCATGCTTTATACTAAGTGCAATTCGGACCGTCTTCCGCAGGAGCTGCTGCCGCTTCTTGTTGCGGCGCCGCCCGCTCTTCCCGGGCCGGCCGATGGTGATGACTTTGGGCTCCGTGGCGTCGCCCTCGTCGCTCCTGTAGTTCTTGTTCCTGCGGGCGAGGAGCGGGCGCGCCCGGCTGCTGGGAGCGGCCGGAGGAGAGTGGAGTCGAAAGGTAGGAGTGGAGCTGGAGGAGAAAGCGGCGTGCGCTCGCGGAGGAGAGAGCGGCATGAGCTCCATGGCGAGAGCCCCGTTTCGAGCCAAGTCACTTGCAAGACAAGAGGAGGACATCTTATCTCCAACACGGACGGGGACACAGTACTACGACGCATATATTTTGGGAGATTGGGCGTTTCTTATATATATAAGCGTGGAATTTGATGATTTTTGCGTTTGTCTCATTGACATGTGGGCGCGGGCCACGTGTCGTTGAGACATCACAGGCAAATCGTCAAATCTGATGAAAGGTGTGTGAGATCAATTACCTCATATATTTTCTTTTCTTTTCTCTGGTTAAAACATGTGTACACGAATGGTTGCTAGTGACTTGTACAACGAAATTGCAGCAACTACATGAGATTTATTAGTTCGACAGAAGAATCGCGTGCTAGTTAACGAGGAGAACAAAAACGTACAAGAGGTGCTAGTGTGTGCTACCGTGCTAGGGCCAGCCGACAGCGAAGGCTTCATTAGTCATCGAATTAACCGCTAGTCGATAGCGTACGAGTAAGCAAAACATCTCGACGCCCGCATTTCCAAAGGCAGGACACAGCCCAAAGAAGAGCAGGGAAATTAACAGCAATGATATTATCCGATAACTTTTTAGTTACGACGGATAGTTTTTAATCTTAACGCAAACACTTATTTAAATATACCAAATACCAAGCCATTTCAAAAAGTCTATCCCAACAAAACACCGCTTAAAAACAACGAAAAAAACATCCCATTTACTTGGCACACGGTGAGTTATGATGCTTAACTTTCTGGACATAATATATCTTTTCAATGCCGGATCCGTATTCCAAAAGACATGCTTCCCCAACATTTTTCAACGACTAAAAACAGCGTGCATCACATCATTTCCTTCGAAATCTTCTATACACAGCCAACACGTGAAACGGCCTTCACATTGTAAGCACAAAAACTCTGTACATCATTGATGCATATGGATGAGCTTCCAACACATTCAGCAACACCTTTGATAGCTGCGATCCCCTCGAAGGCAACACTTCTAAGGCAAAAATCTTATTGACAGCATTTAGGATCAGAACTATACCAAAGTTCAAAAGAAAAAAAATACCAGCTTCTCTTTCTAGTCTGCTCAGATGAACCATTTATTTAAGAAGGGGCTCAACAAAACTGACAGATGAGTGCAACTGCTGAATTACCGCTTTATCCCCACAGCTCAAAACGAATTTGGTATTCTATTTCTAATCTTCACAACCACAGGGAAAAATCTATATCTTAAAGACATGTTAACAACGGCACAGCACTCTTTTGACTTTGAAGAATAATTACTTTGCAGCTTCAAAGAAGAACACTTGAGGTTGTAAATGACCTTTCTCACACATAATGAGCACATCAGCCCAACTACCAATAACCTGCACAGACGAGAACGAACCAAAGTCAGGTCGTACTAAGCAAGGGTAGGAAAAATAAAAAAAAAAAGGGTTTACTTTAGCAGGGTTTATATCTTGTTACCTTAACAGTCTGGTCATCATACATGACCCACTGCTCATCCTCGAAAGCAAAGCAATGATAATGCTGCCCGTAGTAACAAACCTGCATGCGTAAATACAACAACATAAAAATTATACTAGATGTTTTAATTTACAGGTTTCTGTACTCTTGGATGACTGGATTTAGGTACAAGATCAGGTTATACAGTGAAAACTAATGTTGCTAAATTGCAAACAAATAATGTGCCCCCAGGCAAATACCAGTATCTAGTGAATTATCTTTATGGTAAGCTCTATTTGAAATATAACTAGAAAACATTAGGCTATATCATTGGACACAAAATAGTTTGAACCAACCTTTTTTTTCCCAACAGTATATGGATGTCACAGTTGGCTACCATAGGTAATGTAACACATGTCAACACATTAGCTTATGTGATTCGTAAAGTCGTAGATTTGTAAAATATGTGTTTGGTAATTGCAACAGAAATATGCTGTCACTGCTTGCTTTTTTGTACCCACAGCAACAGTATAGCCTAGTGCCAACAATATCACTTCAGTAATACCTACTTCACATCCTACCAGCCTAGAAAACCATTGGGGTTGTTCAAGTGCAAACTCCTTAATAGGCTAATAGCACATCCACTACTGCTGATAAAGCGAAATCTGCGAAAAACGAAAATAGCAACCCGAACAGGAGGTAATATCTTATTGTCCTATTTCTGTAGTCAATTCTGTAGTTTCTATACCTACCTAGTACCAACATAATAAAAGCCCTAAAGAAGATAATGTGCATATTTTTGCTGCTACATGGCATGCCTGACATATTTTACAAGCCGGACTCATTTACTAAAGGTTTAAGAAAAGAAGGTACTAGTACTAACAGTACCATACTACCGTCAGATACCATAAAAAATGTGAAAAAGCGAAAAAGGGGTTGTAGCCATACCACTGACACCAGAGAATGTTTGCTTCCTTGATCTAGACCACGGTGAAAACGCTGATGTCTATCTCAGTTGAAACACCAGCCAAAGTTGCAGATATGTCATCCACACTCTCTTTGTTGTTCTGCCATCCCAAAACTAAAATAAAATTTAATGGGTAAGGAGAGCCATGTCAATAAATTATCTCATTGGACACAGAACATGCAAGAACTCACGCTCATGCTTTTCGCACAAAAGTGAATAACAAATGTAGAGGATATCATGCAGGAAGCAGATTAATAGCAGTTGCTTGATTGAAAATGGTTAACTCAGAGTCAAGCAGGCAATCCTACACCACTATGCAAGCAAACACTTCACGAATGCATTTTAAGAGAGTACTACAAGATCAAATATTTGTTAGAACCTCTGGACTGGAAATGACTAATTGCATGCACATATATCCAAGAGAAAGAAGTTTACCAAGTGTAAAAACATGAGGGGGACGAGAAAGAATGTGGTGTATATGATTTGGTTTTCCACAACCACCAACATCCGGATCACACGCTAGCTGGTCATTCATTATCACGGTCTTCAAAAGATCATCAAATGAATGATCTGGACACATCATCTGTAGCATGGAACAAGTCATAATCCCGATTTCAACATATCAGAAACCATATAAAACAGAAAACAATATAACTAATACATATCATGAGCTTCAACCCAAGACAACTAACCTTTGCAGTTCGAAGTGAACTAGCATTGATATTGTGGAAAAATGAGGTATATTTAAGTCGTCTAGACTCCAATAAACAATTGTGGCAATTCATCCGTTCATAGACATCCATTCCAAAAAGACAGTGTGCTATGCAAGAACTGTTTGCACAATCCCATGAGCCGATAGAATTGCTCTCGTGAGATTTAGCATGGCAGTCAGCACGAGAAGTGTACGACTTATGCAAGCACTCAAAGATCACCCCCAATACCTCAGATGCATCATTCATTTGTCCCTGCCATGAAAATATATTGATCAGGGTCAACTAACATGGATATCATATTGCCAAAAGGGTCATTGTAGATGTCAAGTGACCATTTGGATAATAAAATGGTGTAGAAATGAGCCTAAACTCCCTTAACTATAAGATAGAAGACAGTAATATACCTCCTGAAAGAATTTGTTGTTAGGGTAGGATTTGCTCAAAGCAATCCTCAAAGAAGTAGGAGCAACAGCTTCTCCTTGCCCCTCGGATGCTTTGCTCAAGTCAATGAAGATATCATATAATGCACAGACAGCACAAGGATCTTCAACATGCCTATGCAGTGATGATGTTTTAAGAAACTCATCTCGAAACCGCCTTAAATGCCATAATGACTGCATATAGAGGAACATTATGTGAAAAAACGAAGCACAATTGCATAAGTGTTACAAGTCTAGACAATTACCTGGATAACCACATTCAAGAAACAATTGTATTCACCAGCAGCATTTTAAGGCCAGCCCATGCACTTCTTTCCCATTTGAAGTGACTGCCACATCAGTAGTAGAAAGATCAGAACCTTAAAATAAGATTTAAGTTACAAATGGTCAAGATAACACAGATCTAAATGATCCCATTAGCATAACACTTGTAGCTAGAAACTGATATAGAGGCTAGAGAAATTAACATCATAGCATCATGTTTATATTAAGAAATGATTATGTAAAACCTCACGTATCAGCAACCAGCATACAATGTATGATTATGTAAAACCTCACGTATCAGCAACCAGCATACAATATAGAAATCTACAGTAACGGTGAAGCAATGGAAAGAACAAAGGCATACCCTCCTAAGTCCTAACCAAGCATACAAGTGCGTACTTTTCAGTTGCGACTTATAGCTTTTGTTTCTAACACAGCGTTTGTTCAAATGAACCAAATGTCAATAAGCCGCTTTGAAAAGACTATTCCGATAAGCCACTTCTAAGCGACGGTGAAGAAACCATCCTGTTTGTTTATTCGAGGAAAACCGTAAGCCATACTCTGAAAAGAACAGGGCCTACATTCTTTGTACAAGACTCTAAGGTCAAACTATAGACAATATTTCAGCATTTATAGATAATATTTAATAGCCTTGTAAATTGCAGCTTTCGTCAGCTTCATCAGGAATTGGTGATATTACAGTCACATTCCATGAACTAAATGGCTTAAAATTGGCAATATCTTGAAGCTAATGTTCTGTAATTTTCTAACTTGAAGCTAATGTTCTATATTTTTCTAAAGCATCTAGACCTTTTGGTGATAGTCAAATTATTCTTCATTATGGCAATAGGACATGAACATGCAAATGCTCAGCATAAACAACTCAAATTACGCAGTTGACATGATGAGCATGTTCTGTGTAATCTAAATCAGAACTGTGCATCTGTAGCAACTAATACACCTTAACACGATACAAGAGTTATTTATGATGCTAACTAGTTGTTGAATAGAAATATCCAGGGCTGTTCAAGGCCCAAGATATGAGTTTGTTGAGAAGAGAGAAGAAAGCAGTACCAAGGCTTTGGTGAACAGCTTTTAAGAAGTCTTCATGGAACATTTTCTCATAATCATCCTTGCTGCATACAGTTGCTGATGGCTTTGCACCACTGTCAACTGGATATGAAAGGAAAAGGTTTAAAAATGTTAAAATCAAAAGAGCAATGAGGAAAAATGTAACATACTGTCCATCTATAACAAGCTCGTTTTTAGGAAATCCAAAAGATATAATGCATGGTTAGAGAAAACAAAGAAACAATGGGAAGTAATATGTGGGCATGGCTATAGTAAACAAGAAAATATACAAGTGGTTTGGTCAAGGACTTACTTAAACATACTCGCTTGGTCAAGGACTCACTTTCAATAACTATTAGGCGATAAGGGCAAGGATGTCATGCATGACAATCCTTTGTAATGGTTTGACAACACAAGTCAGAATAACTATGAGAGTGGCGCTTCAATCTATTTTTAGTGCTTCACAAACTTACTGTACTCAGGCACTCAAAAAAAATTCTTAGTAGCTTATTTGTGGTCACATTGTGAAATGAAATTCCCTATCCGGAAAGTGTTTATATATCACAGTAGAGCAAGAAAACATATTACCAATTAGTTCGACTTAAATGGTAAGTACCCCGGCACTGCTTGACATTAATGTACAATAAAGTACACACAGATAAAAGGCTAGGATCGTTGTGCATTTGTCATGCTGGTGCAATTTGATATGGTACACTTAGAAGGAACCAGTGCGTAGATGCCATTATAAGCTAGTCTAATATGTAAAATTTTGTGCAACATGGATTTCAAGAGCTCCTCAACATCTATGACCAGCATTTAAAACAAACAACCAAGATCAGGTTACACGAATAAACTCGAAGGATAAGACTGAACTACAACTACCTTTCTCATCATTTGAATTCTCAATTCCAGCAGAGCGAGCTCTAGGCACATTCTGTGGGTCATCCGAAGAGAGTATATGTAGCTCATTTTGCCTTGCATCTTGATAGCTGTGATTGGCGAAGTCAGCAACTTTACCATAACTGCTCCATCGTGGAGCTGGTGTGCCATATTGTCGACTAGATGCCCTATCATCATCATCATGAATAGCGCCTAGCGTACCTGCAACAACAAACAGATATAAAAATGTATGTATTGCAGTTATATACGGAATTAAAACAAAAGGTCTAATTTGGACAAGTCATAACTAACAACCTTGGATGCATTTCTTTTGCGGTTGGCTAATACTATTCTTAGACCTTTGGATGATGGGATTAGTTGGAAGTTTTGTATTTTGTGCATTTTCCAAACTCTGTTAATTTTCAATGTCGGCTTACTAAGATCCACATCACTGCTGGTTAATGCATGTGCCGCAGAGAGTCCATTCTATTATGCTTCTCCCTGCGATTGTTCTCCGTGTTTTGCAGCAGGTCCATACCACAGAATCTAGAACTAGAATGTTCTTCCAGCAAAGAAACTTCAAGCGAAAATCACCAAACTTTATGCCTTCAAGATAAGCAGGTGAGAAGTTATTGGGTGCACTTTGATGGTTATCCTGATCCCTTTTTAAATTAACATCAGTCAAATAACCAGTTGTCTCAATATCTGAAGCTGCCGAAGTACTTCTACATTGTTCTGCGAAATGCTTCTGCTTTGCCTCCTCCTCTATCCGTCTTTGGTATTCCAAAGTTTCCTCCAGCTTTCTTTCCTCTGCTTCAAGTTGTATTCTATGCCTAAGTTCTTCCTCTTGTTCATTTAAGTAATCATCACTTGTTGAAAGTTTGAAGTCAAAGTCATCACAATCAACAAGAGTCTGACTGCAAAAGTTTAACATTATCAAATAAATTAAAGTTATACATACATGAAAGTTCTAAAGTCAAAAGAAGACCAATGATGCTGATGAAAAAGATGATTCTATTGCTGCCTCTTTTTGTTCATGCTGCAAATAATAAAAAATAAAACAAAAACTTATGAAATTTAGAAGCCTTCTGCAATATATTCCAATGAGCAAGGTTGTCACGGCGCTCCGACAAAGTCGCGGCGAGGCCGGCGCTGGGCGCTAGTCGACTAAGCGCCGCCATGGCGACAGTTAGGCGATAGTAGTTAGGCGACAAATAATGTCTTATATATCAAAAGATTAAATAATCATACAATATAATAGCACAAATTATTTCAATAATCATGTCTCGGAGGTCTAAATTAGAAGAAATCCATTAAAGAGGGATCTATTCGTAAATTTAGGAATTCGAGGACTTAATCGTAAAAGACAGTTCTTAATCGCCACCGCCGACCAACTCCTCTCTCTCGCTCTCCGACTCCTCTCTCGCTCTCGACTCTCTCCTCCTCCCTCTCGCCTGCCTCCTCTCCCATGACGCCTCCTCGTCGCCTCCCTCCCAGCCTCCTCCTCCTTGCCCGGCGCCTCCCTCCCGCCTCCTCTCCACTTGGCGCCTCCCGTCGCCTCCCTCCCCGCCTCCTTCCCCATGGCGCCTCCCCGTCTCCTCCATGCCAGAGCCACCGGATCGGCGGATCAGGAGGCAGCCGTCTGGTGAGGTGGCTGACTGTGAACGCTGGAGAGGAGGCCGGCGGCGGGAGGAGCGATCTTCTTGATCCGCGGCGGGAGGAGCAGCGATTCGGACTTGGCGCGGACGGCGGCGGCGGGAAAACCCTAGAGGTAGTCTGCGTATCCCGCTCTCCCTCGCGGCGCTCTCAGGCAGCCGCCGGCGTCGCCTAAGCGGCGGGGCGGGCGATGAGCCACGGCGTCCACCGTCGGCCGCCGGGGCGCCTAAGCGACGCCTAAGCGGCCGTGATAACCTTGCCAATGAGAAGCCCATAAAGATATGAACAATGATCTCAAGAAGCGAAACCGATGAGATGAACAATGAATTCAGGTACTGCTAGAAACGCTAAATGCGTATGGAAATGCATGCAGTAACAAAGCATGCACCACCATGATATGATGGCTGGCACCTCAAGATAAATGACAGTATATTAAAGGGACCACAAGTTTCTAAATTTCCTTGTAACTAATTAACTGTCAACTATATTCAACAGGAAGCAACATAAACAACTTCATTCAAAGGTCAAAACAGATCTTGTAATTCTGCAACCAAATATCTCTCCCAAAGTAAATTCTCCAGACTAAATCTTGCTGTCTGACCAAATATCCATATGCTGACTGGGATTTTAAATTAGTAATACTGAGCAACTACAGATACACACAGAAAAAGAAAGCATTCCAATCACTTCTCTGAAAAAACAGGTCCTGTGCATTGTACTCAGTTAATAAAGAAGTAACTTGAGTACATGTGTCCCTCAGAAAGAGTTCTTCTTTGGCAAGTAAAGAAATGTGAATTTCTCAGAAAGCATTACTCACGATTGCTCTGATGTCTCCTCATCTGCACTGTCGGCGAACAAGAAATTGATCACTCCAGCTCAAATCCTACAAATCATTTAGAAGCATTATAGCAAGAAAAAAAATTTATTTTTGTGAACAGCAAGAGCATACAGTGTTATAATATGATCAAACTCAAAAGCACAGCTACCTTGACATCCTTAGATCTCCGAGAATCCTTCGTTTCTTCTTGTCCTTTGATTTCTCATGGGATTGCTTGTGTCACTCCCTCTGTTTGCACTCCTCTTAGCATCTAAAGCAAGTTCAGCCAGGAAGGCTTCACTTGCAGCATCAGATCTCTCTCTGGCATCCTTGTCCACCAGCTCTTCCAAATGGCTCTAAATTACCACACCATAACCACAATTAAGAAATGGGCAAGAGCAAAAAAGCATTAAAACAACTGAGCATGTATAGAGATGCAGTATACAAACTCGCAAGAAGGATTTCAAAAGGGGAAGGAGAATTGTTCGATAATCAAGGACAGAAGCAGGTCCAAGCTTGAGTTCCAGTTGCTGCATCACAGCTACACTTCGCAGAATCCTAGCGTCTATCTTGCTAAGCTGTAAGTGAAACAGTTAAGAGAATAGATATTGTTATTGCATTGAGAACAGATATAACTTCTGCTGATAAATACAATGCCAGAAGAACTGACCTCCATAGTAATTTGTTCCTTCAGCTTTGAAACAACCATCTGTACCACAGAATCGTTTGGATGTACGAAGTCATGCAACCTCCAATCATCTTCTTCTGCCCCATCGAAGGTCATGCCAGAAAAGGCTTCATCATACCCAAAGTGTGATGTGTGAACTTCCTTTAAAATAGTAGAGATTGCATCTAACTCAGATTTGCAACCGTTAAACAGCTCCTCAGCATTGCGCTCTAACAATTCCTCCTGCCGCTTCTTTAGGAGTTCCTCATATCCTTGAAATGCATACCGCCCACATGGTCCCTTCGCCTTTGCTCTTCAAATAAAGAGTATCCACAGCAAGCACACCCTCCTCATTGCTCAACTGTTCATGCTTCCGTTCACACCAGTTTTGCAAGATAGAGAACTCCTTCTCAAGCATCTGAAGAATCCGCATGCCCTGATTTGACTTGTCACCAAGCATACGATTCCAGTCCAATAGCTGCTCACCAATTGAAGATCCAGCATACAACCATGAAAGGAATGCATCAGTGTCAACATTCTCAGGACCAGACTTCCCAAAAAATGCCTGGCCATCAAGGATCAGTGTCGATGAATCAGAATCTAGTGTAACCTTCTCCAGGATATTGTGATTTTTAGGAAACTATCCCCATCACCCAGTTCCCCATCCTTCTCTGAGGACCTATTAAGTCCACAGGACTGCATTAGGTCCAGCAAGAACTTGAGCACCTTCCGCAGTGATGATGCCTCCAAGAAGCAAATGCAGAGTGGCGACTCATCCAGCGAGTGGTTAAGCAGCAGTGACCCAGAAGGCATCCCCCTGAGTTCCTCCATAGCAAAATGTATCACCCTATTCAGATGGCTCACTGAAAGATTCTTGTACTTCACAAGGATTTGGAACAACGAATGAATCCTCTCAAAACCTTCGCTCTTTCATCATCATCAGACAGCGGCCACTTCCGGTCACCTTCCTCATCACCACTCCAAAACTATCACACTCCTCATTGTGTGGCGAGGCTGAGGATTCTGGCGTGTCTGATTTGTCTTTAGTACTCAATTATCCGGCGACATCGAATCCTTGTCTCTATCTGGGCCAATACTGTCAGCCTGCTCTTCCTCAAGTACTTTGAGTGCCGCAGTAGCATCCACCGGCCTCCAGCTTGAACCAACAAGCATTGCTGCCCAGTCAGAATCAATCTCCTGTGGCACCATAGCCTGCAGCCGTGGTGATAGTACACCCACATGCTCCCATAGCGCATGCAGCAGATGCGACTCCAAATCCGCGAGCGCTCCCACACTGGCCACATGCCCAGAACTCCCACTTCCGCTCCTAGTGGCAAACCCTAGCACCTCATTAAGCACATCAGATGTTGCACTGGCAGCATCTTTCTCCTTATGCATTGCAGCAGCATAGTGCGACTTGAGCTCAGAAATGTTAGTGTTTAAGAACACGAGCTTCCGGTCCACGGGCATCGTGCCCCAGAACGCACGCACCTGGTCCATGCGGTCAGACGCTGATGAGACTGTTGCCTTTCTTGACCCGCCCTTTCTCTGGTCAGCACGATGTCCAGCCGCTGATGGCTGAGACAATGAAGAGGGCCTCATCCCCAGTGGCTGTGGCGATGAGGAGGAGGCGACAGCAGCGGCATTGTGCAGCTGCTGCTGCTCCAGCAGCTTCATCGCAGCGACCGCACCTCGATCTCCTTGCGGCGATCGTCAGGGGTCTTGTAGCCTTCTTGATCTCGTTCGGCCGACGGGGCGGGCGCCGCCGGGAGGAGGCGAAGGTCCATGGGGTCCTCAGCCAGGCGGCGCACAGGGATCAACCGAAGCTTATCGTCCCCAGGGCCGCCCAGGGTCTTGACCCACGTGGAGATGGATGCCAGGTTGGCCTTCTGGATCAGGGAGCGGAGCTCGGTTTGGACCTGCTCGGCGTCGGGGGCGGGCAGCCTGAGGGCGTGGAGCGCCGGGTCAGAGGGTGCCTCGATGCCGAGCCCGCGGTCGCACTCGGCGGCGACTTCCTCGTAGCCGCGGGTGTCGGAGGCGGCGTCATAGAGGAGCATGGCGTGGAAGTGGGCGAGCTCGACGGAGTCCGGCGCGAGCTCGACGGCGCGGCGGGCGGCCTCGAGCGCCGCCCGGTGGTGGCGCGCGCGGGCGGCGGGATCGTCGAGGATCGCGGCGGTGCGGGCGTGCACGGTGCCGTGCGCGCGGAGGAGGAGCGGCGAGCCCTCCCGTGGCGCGCGACGGCGTCCTTCATGAGCCGCAGCGCCCTCGCGTGGCTGCCGCGCTGGAGGCAGGAGAGGGCCTTCTCGCACTCGGCGCGCACGGCCGCGCTGTCGCCGCCCCGCCGCCGCATCCGGCTGCCGGCGGGAGGCGCCGGGGCGGGGAGGTGGAGTAGGGTTTGGTGCGGGGTTCGCTTCTTCCGGCCCATCGGGGAACGAGATTTGGGCGAAGGGGTGCGCTGCGGGGATATAAAAAAAGCGGAGAATAATAAAGAGAAAATTAAAGCCTCTCTTTCTCCTTCTCTTTCTATTTCTGTGGGTAGGTGGATCGGCGATCGGGGGTAGATGGGGAGTCGGGTGCGTGCGAGCGACGGTGCGGTTTTCTTTGGGCCTCGTTTTTTCTTCTGGGCTCCTTTCCATCTCACGATCATCTCTCACCGTCACCGATGTTGCCACATGCACAATTGCAACTTTTGCAGGGCACCGTGGAAAATGGTTCTGCAAAGTTTAAGTTATACTACTATGTTTTCAGTTTACGAACAATTACAAGTTTTTATCAATTAACCTGGGTTTTCTAAAACATTGTTGTGTTTATTATAACTAGCAGGATGATCCGCGTATTTACGCAGCTAGATTTGTTTCGAGATTTATAATATCAAATCAAATAATATAACTTACCTCCTTGGGAATATATTTCCATATCTTATAGACTATTTAGATTTTTAAGACATCTAAATATAAATATTTTGTAGACTATTTGGAGTTTTAGAACCAATCTTCAACCCATTTCAGGGCCAAAGTCAGTCTCTTTTAAGAATATGAATATATATTGCACGATGGTACTTTATATATATACGAGCCAAAGTTGTAGACTATTTGGAGTTTTAGAACCAATCTTCAACCCATTTCAGGGCCAAAGCATGAACATACGAGCCATCAACAGAAACGCGTCCCATGCCGTGCTGATCAAAAGGCAAACAATGTAGCGTCAGGGCGTACGACCTGATTTCGATGCTTCGGGCCAATAAAAGGAGATTCTGAGCCCTTTTTTTTAGTTTCGCACAAGATAAAATAATTTTCTTTTCCACCTTGACCCTGACCATCCGCAGTCGAATCCGACGGCTTAAAATCACAGGAATGGCATCCATCTGCCTTTGGCCCGAAATAGAAAACTTTTATTTCCAACGTATATATATTTCAGTTTATGTAGCAAGCTAGTCAGGTTTTGACACGTGACACGGAAAATTGTAGCAAGCACTGTCAGATAATGTAGCATAGAAAAAAATCCAAAAAATGTGCCGCAGTGGTACAGCACAAAAAAAAGTATTTTCGCTACAGCATTTTATATCACGTGCCATCGTGTCGTTACATAATTCACCTTATACGACCATTATACAGCAAAAAATTTCCGCGAAATGAGAGTTGAACTTCCCGATCAGCCAAACACACGAAAATCACCACAAGTCTAAATATAGCACCCTGATGCCGTGACCGCTCCACAACCTCCTCCTGTCTCTTCCTTCCCTCTCGCTCACACCCATTCCCATTCTCACCACCCGCGCCACCGCGAGACTCCCGACGAGCACTCCCGTCTAGGTGCCGGTGGCCGGAGAGATGGGGCAGCAGAGGACGCTGGTCTACAGCTTCGTGGCGCGCGGCGCCGCGGTGCTGGCCGACCACGCCGAGGTCTCCGGCAACTTCGCCGCCGTCGCCGCGCAGTGCCTGCAAAAGCTCCCCGCATCCAACAACCGGTTCACCTACAACTGCGACGGCCACACCTTCAACTACCACGTCCACGACGGATTTAGTAAGGCCCCCAAACCCATCCACCCAACCTTCTGCCTCCCCGTGTAATGCGCGTTGATTGCCTAGTATGATTCGTGCGGTTTGAAGGGCGTGTTATTTTCCCCCCTATATTTTGGCTATCATGGATTGCATCCGGCACTAACAGACTGCATCGGTGTTCTTGCCCGTTTAATCGATCAAACTTCTTCTCTAATGGTGGATTACATTTGATTTGATGTGGATCGGGGATCCTCTCGACGTTGCCATGGCCCATGGTGGATTCGGTCCCCTCCATGTTTTCGCAGGTGCAAATATGCAATGTGGGGATTGTGGTAGGGAATGGATAGAATTTTGTTGGTTTGATGTATTGGGCTATCGGCCGGTTCAGTTGATTTTTGTCTGTTTTGTTTGATCGACAAGTGAGGTGATAATTGCAGAATGTTGCATTTTTTTAGTGCATAATTTCAATTTTTTTACACCGTAACTTTCTTTGTGGAAGGTTGGAGATGCGAAATTTTTTTCCCCTTTGGGCCGGTACAGACAACAAGACGATGAAAATTGTGATACATGCATGACTTGCTTGCTCTGATTGATTCGATCAATGTGGGCTTCATGATAGTGTTCTAGTTTTGATTGAGGACAAGGTTATCATGATGATGTTATGATGTGTGGGTTGGCGTGCAACTTATGGCAAGTTTCGGTGTCCATGAATATCTGTTTCATAACAATTTTGGATTGTTCTTTTTTGGTTCTTGGCATAGATTAAAATGGATGTGTATGGCGTCCCCTTTCAATCTTTGTCTAATGGTATCGCTAACACTTTTCACCACTTGATCATACATTGGTTTTTGACAACGAGCTGTGTAGCACTGATAAAGTTGCCTCCTTTTGCCTTCCCTATTTTCTTTTGAGCAAAGCCTTCCTCATTTTCTCATTTAAAAGCATGTATGGAGTAATGGACTGTTTCACTGAATGTCTATCTTATCAATATGCAACATGTATATGAATTTGGACCATGTAGTGATCCTTATGTATTCGCGAAATGTTTCCATTTCTACTTCCATAGCCTTTCATTGCATTCTAACGTTGAAGTATTCTAGTAGTATTGATGTCTATGAATACAAAGTAGTCATTTTCCCTTCAAGATAAGGAGTGCTCACTATTAGTGCAGCGTGCTCCCAGCGTGTATATTCCCATCCTGCTCTATCACACTTTACCTTTTCTGTTTATATGTTTTCATCATGTCGTTGCATAGATCTTTATTTAAAATTTAACAGAATGCATTGCATTTATCTAATAATGTACATCTTTATCCTTTTTGGTTATGCTGTCAGAAACCAGGGAGGCAGCCTTTTCAGTGTAAGATGGAAGTTAGTATTTATTATTTAATAGCACCTTGTCCACTGTGCTTTAACATTTTAACATACTTGCATTCTGGTACTAGTTCCTGCCTAGGTCTTTCCTAAAATATACAATATAATTTTTGAGCCAAATGCTTTTGATTGCTTCTAAGTTTACCTTCCTCTTTATAATTCATTGCGTTATGTTTTCTGGCTTACCATCCAATGTCAAAATCAGATGTTTGCATACTTTATTACATGCTTCACTGTTCACTAAAGAATTAAAGATAGAATTGTGAGTGAATGACACTGCTGTACGATTGATTCAAGTTCTATTAGTTTTCATGTGACAATGCATTTGATTTTCAGCATACTGTGTTGTTGCTGCTGAGTCTGCTGGTCGGCAACTTCCAATTGGCTTCATTGAGAGGGTTAAGGAAGATTTTGCCAAGAAATACAGTGGAGGAAAAGTCAGAAGCGCCACTGCCAATAGCCTGAAGAGAGAATATGGGTATTTTCCTCAAAAGCTTCCGCATGCATATCCCCAAAATTTTTTCAGGGTTCTCAAGTCTCAACCCCCGTATTGCAAGCTGCACAATGTGATTACCCTGAATTACTACTATAGATTAAAGATAGCTACTAAGTATGAATAGTGTAAATCACTGTTAGAGTACTATAAATGGATGTCTCTTTTCCAGGCCCAAACTTAAAGAGCACATGAGGTACTGTGACCAGCACCCTGAGGAGATTGACAAGCTTGCAAAGGTGAAGGCTCAGGTTACAGAGGTTAAGGGAGTAATGATGCAAAACATCGAAAAGGTGCGTGTGTATCTTTTACTATAAGTTGGATACTGATCCCTTTGGGAGTCTTTTAAGATTCGGCAGTGTTTGCTTTTCCTAACAATCTGTTACCCAATCGCTTGGTACATTAGGTACTAGATCGTGGTGAGAAAATCGAATTGCTCGTCGATAAGACGGAGGATCTCCGCTCGCAGGTTTCATACACTCGTCACCTCTAGTCAATCTTTTGTTTCCTGTATCACCATCTTCAGTCCATAAGACACGAGGGCATCCGTTCTTTTATCTTCAGGCACAAGACTTCAGGCAGCAGGGAACAAAGATACGGCGAAAGATGTGGTGGGAGAATATGAAGATAAAGCTCATCGTTTTCGGTATCGTCGTTGCGCTGATCCTCCTCATCGTCTTGACAGTTTGCCGTGACTTCAATTGCTGGTGACGCAAAGTATACAGCTCACCTCACCGACTACTGCTATAGCCTTCAGTCTGATGTTGCTGAAGAAAAGAAGGAAGCAGGAACGGAGGGGCATACTACTACCACATAGAGTGAATTACCAGAACCCGTCAGTTTGATGCTATTGTTGTCGCTGATCACATTCTTTAATTTTAGCTATATATATCTGGATCCAAGGCTCGCAAAATATGAAAGAGCCCTCTCCTGTGCATGTACAGGATGTCCAGCTATTCTTTCTACATTGTAATACTAGTATTGTTGTAATTCAGATGAGTTACTTTTGCTGCAATTCGTACAGAGATTGTTCACGTTCTTGCTTCTGTGGTGAACTGGTGATCACTCTTCAATTGCCTTAGAGTATCTATTTGAAAGAGCTGTCTTAGAATGTTTGAATTCCATATATTGGGTGTTTGCTACTTATGGCCAACTGAGAAGGAATGTTGGTCGTCCAACTTGCACTGGCTACATATACACACGTACACATTTGTATGCATCGGCGAACCATGCAGGTCATTTTACACATGCAATACATCTGTACATACTTAATTACATGCTTTACCTTTTTTGGTCGATGCAATTGCACAAACTTCTTATTGAATCCTATGCACTAAACAGTTTGCCTAAAAACTTGAGCCGTTAGGGATGCGAAAGAAAGGTGCATAAAACGCAACACTGCCTAAAGATCTTGCTACTACTTTTATATAGCTTCTAGCTAGCAAGCGTCTGCTTCCTGGAGAGAGGAGTGATCTCCTCGAACACGGGCAGCCTCCTGTTGCTCCTCCTGTACGGCGCCGCCCACTGCCTAACCACAACATCAAGCAGCTCCACCATCTCGTCCTCGACGCCGTCCTCGTTCCCACGGCCGTCGACCCGCTGCCACCATCGTCTCCGCCCTGATCCTGGCCAGCAGCTCCTCCACCTTCCTGACAATCTTGCCGTCGTGCTCGCGGGCGTGGTACATCCCCGCGAGCACGTCGGCGAGGACAACTCGGCTTCGGCGAGCCGGCACTGCTCGATGAGGCAGAGCGCGAGGTTGCATGCCTTGTTGGCGTCTGGGTCGATCATCTGCGCCTTCCGGTACACCACCTCCGCCGCCATGTAGTTGCGCTGCTGCATGTACGCCCATGCAAGGTTTCCCTGTATATGCACAAGCACGTGCATGCACGGCAAGATGGCCAAGCGTCAGATCGAGTTGCTTCTTGTACATATGGCGAATTATGTTTCTTGACATGCCCTTACGAGAACGCGCGAGGTCTCCTGCTTGACGGAGACGTGGATCTTGCGGCCGTGCGACCTGGCGCGCTTCGTCGTCTTGCCGTGGAACGTCTCGCCGAGGTAGATCTTCCGCAGCTTCTGCTTCAGCAGCTCGATCTCCTCCTTGAACCTGCTACTCGACTGCAAGATCAAGATCATCGATCGATCGCCATTGTTAACCACTGATGCCAATGCTTCTTCACTCTTTCATACACAATTGCGACATATATATATATATATATATGTTCATGCCTTGTAGACGTCGAGGAGGATATTGTCGAGGGATTCCTGGGACTGCTTGGGGCAGAGGTGCCTCAGCGACTTGATGGCGTCCACGGCGTCGTTGAGGTACCCCCGCTGCTTCATCACGACGGCCATGTCCTTGAGCGCGCTGTCCACCTTGTCCCCGGTGTTTATCGCCTTCCAGAACCACGCAATCGACGCGTCAAGGTCCTTCTCCACCAGCTTAATTTGTCCATAATATAACTGTATTAGTTCTCTGAGGGACCATGTAAGAAGATTCAGAATTATATGTGATGAATAATTGTCAACGTACATGAAGTTGAAATTTGAATTTATGAAAAATTAAATTTTCAGTTTATGGTTCTACTCATGATGGTCGACCGACCATGCACACATCGAGACCGGCCGCCTATGTAGCTTCGACGGCGTGTTCGAATTTTGGGAACTTGATCTAAGTTTGGGTCAATTGGTACTAGGTCAATGTATTCATATTGCATGAAATATGTTTAAACTAACATGTACTAAGTTAAAAGAACTTGTGACTGAAACAATTTCTTAGTCTTTAAATGTCCGGGATGTTTAACGTCAAATATGATCAACGGTGAAGATTGAGATTACGTTCATGAGGAGATGAGGTCCGAACAATCAAGTATGCTAAGTAAGATGCTTGAGTTCAAAGCGTGCCACAAGGAAGATAAAGAATGTTGAAGAGAAGTTTCGAGCGATGTGTTGCACAAATAGTTTGATCAGTCTAAGTGAGGCATAGTTCAGTGGAATTGGAGTGGGAGACTTGCTGATACGTGGCACACCATTGCTGTACCTACACGTGTCAAGTATGATGATTGGTTACAAGAGAAGAAAAGGACTGGGCTAAGGCAATGGTATTTTGGTGGTTTGCCAAATACCAAAAACTTCGTTGTAGAAAAACTGCGACATTTGAAAAAATGGTTTAGGTCAACAATATGCTAAGAAGATCAAGTGGATCAAAAGATAAAAACTTAGCGGATTCAGGCTCATGAGCTTTAAAAAGCGTACATGAGTTTAATGTGAGTGAAAAACTCATGTTCTGTGGGGCTAACGGGTTTTCACCAATTGTACTGGTGGATAGTATCCATTAAGATTAGATGTGAGCAAGTTGCCTTATGTATTTAGTGGGTTGGGGATGGAGCCTTGCAAACCAACCATTTCATTCTTGAGTTAGGGATATGGTTTGAGAGAGAAGAGTGAGTATTGTAGTATGCTCTCTTGTCCTCGTTGTGGAGTGAATATGAAATCTTCATCCTCAAGTAGTAATATAATTAAGTTTGTTCATCTCTTATGAATTATTCTTGTCTTGTTTGATTTGGCTCTTGTTTTTGTTGTTTATTTTGCCTCTTCTCTACCCTTCTTGATCTTCTTGCGTGTCAAGAATATATAAGTGATGAAGATAACTCCTCTAGATCAAATCTCATCTATCTAGACATCGTGATTTGTAAAATTTTGAAGTTGCCGATTCGTGCTTGATTTGGAGCACTTCTTGAGGAATCTTGATTAAGGGTTTTGGCTTCATTTCGTTGGTTGGTTTTGCTTGTTGTGACGTATGAAAATAACTCTAGAGTCATCTCGGCTATTCTTATCCCACGAGTAAGTTGTTTCTTAAGTTTTTAAAATTTGCTTGGTTTTGATGTAACCTTTCATGTTTTGAGGAAAAAGTGAAACTTTTACTAAAATCCCTGTGATCCAAAATAGGTTCATAAAACCCTCAGAAAGTGTGTGTAAGTTTGACTTTATTTGATCATGTATTTTGAAGTTTGCACCAAAATGATTTTGGTTCGGTGATTTTCTGATACGAAAATAGGGGAGTAGTCGAACACTCCTAGACACAGTTATCTTGTTGGCTGTAGTCGGTCATAACACACATCTAGTGGCGGTCAGACTAATTTGGTGTTGATTTTTGAGGCTTCATTGTTTTGAGTTGTGATTTGGGGTTAGTATGTGAAATCTTATCTTCTTAGTTCTTTAGCTATGGAATGAACGGTTTCTAGATACTTAGTGAAAAATTTAAGAAGATATCATTCACCTCTATTGTCGTTGTCGGTCCTATATTTTGTTCATGTTTTCTTGGTACGTACTCAACCGATCATATATATATATATATAGAGAGAGGGGGTCTATTTTCTTTTGAAAAAAGAACTCGAGAAGCATACATGAAGTACAATGAAAAGCACACAGCTGCTCCAAGCTCTAAATCGTTTTGGGTGGATTCTTTAGCTTGTGGTTTTAGTTTTAGTTTAAGGTTTTAAATTCGACTATTCATAAAAGATAGTACGCAAAGGAAAATAGTCATATACGATTTTAGTCGGTATAGTCGAACTCGATATAATATTTATAATAATTTATCAGTAGATTTCGTATTAAAAATATACTGTTTACTAGTTCTTGTTTACAAGCTAGTTACCGCATCAGTGATACGTCAAAGCCAAAAAAAAATCAAGTCGACGTTATACAAAATTACAAAGTGCCTGTAGCTAGCACGGGAAGTCTTCTTCCTTTCTTTCTTTCTTTTGAGAGGGAGAGGTTAGGAAGAAAGTTCTGGTCCCCATATATAATAATTTTCTATGTAGCGTTAAAGAAATAATTAAACATGAGCTAAGCTTTGGATCTCACAAAGGCGAGATTAACAAATTAAGTCTACAGATCGAACAAGAAATCTAGCTAGTAGTATTCACCTCTTTAATCTTAATCCTAATTGAATTTCCTTTATCGCAAATCAAATGTATATATCACATGGGATAACGCGTAAATTCCCTGTAAAATATCTCCACGAACGTCGCCGACCGTACACGCTTGGAGCGGCGCATAATGGCTAAGAAACCAGCCGGGGAATGCATAGCAGGAAGCAAGTCGAACCTTCATATACCTGGTAGTGCTTGGCCCGTGCATACGGCCGGTCGCCGGACGGGATCTTGTGCGCGACGTGCGCCGCCGCCGAGGCCGAGCTCGCCGGCTGAGCCACACCGTCCTGATCCATTTCCCTCCAGGTACGCAAGCTGCTAATGATTGGCCTCCCTCGATCTCTGCTTGCTGCTTGCGGCGCTCGGGATTAATACCGTACGACCATGGCGAGGCAGCTGGAGAGCTGTCCTGTAATATAGTAACCAACCAGCCGGGAGAGCCAGCCGATCAGATGAATCCGGCCGGGCTGCCGCACCTGGACGGGGACCCGTCCAGGTTCAGTGCCACGGAAACAGTGGCCTCGTTCGGGGCCGGCATGGTTGGGCATGTACATCGGACTGTGTCCAGTAGCTGGCGCCTGACAGAATTGCCGTCTCCTTCGCGTGACGCAATACGTGGCACTCAAGCGATCCATGAGCCCCCCCGCACATGGTGTCAAAGTATGTCAAAAATTAAGAAACCAATATAATTTAGAAGCCACATGTAAAATCCATTTAAACGGCGGATCCTTCTGTGGGTCAGCTAACGCAGCAAGACATACATGTGAGGTAGTGGCACTGTTGTAGTTAGATATGTGAGGGGGAAAAGCCCAACAAGACCAGGCCCGATAGTCTAGGTAGGGCGGGCTTAGACAGAGAAATAAGGTTAAAAAATGCTTAAAATGCTTATTTCAGTTCGAAGTAATGAAGTACGGCCCGATCACGGCCCGCCGTGCGTGGTTGCTACCACGATTTCCCCCATAAACAAATAATTATATGTGATAGATTGCTTTGTTAATATTAAGTATAGATTACTCTCTCCAGTCCACGAAAGCAAACAAGTGGTTTGGACATTGATATGGTCTCTAAAATATAACTTTTGACCGCTAATTAGTATTGTAATATATTTAGAGAACTCAGCAAAATTATATTATTACAAAGTATTTTTTAAGATGAATCTACACATATAATATTTCATGTATCTAATTTAAATATTTAAAAAGATATTAATATCTAAAGTTTTCAAAATTTAACTGTACATATTGAAAACGATTTGTTTTATGAACCGGATCCTGGAGGAGTACTTTGTTACAAGGAGTTGTGCGTGCTCAGTCAGTTGCACTTACACACCAAAGCTTCCTGCATTCAGTGTAGATTTGTAACTTATGGTCGAGCTCTACATTTGTTGGATGTGATTTTCAGTTGACGCTGCGCGAACTGGAGCACTTCGGTTGTAGAGTATTTTACTTCACAGGAGTTCCAGTTGGCGCTGCGGCCGTGCCTGCGGGAGAGATCCTCTGTATTTCACTTCCAGGCTTTCAGCGGTAACCAGAGCGCCCCTACGCGTTAGAACTTAGAACCGACTCAGTGGCGTACTAGTGACCTAAACAAGCTCACATGTATGTCAGTATCCCCAGTGATGCGAAGATCCAACAGCTTCACAGGAAAAACTAAACATTAGGACACTAATTTTTTTCTCAAAATAATTAACTGCCACAGTACGATTTCAACCATAAACTAAAACCTTAAGCCGTAAGGCGGATGGAGCGGGAGATTAGCATATGAACGCATACCAATCGGATAACAACAGTGATCATCACATCACACACGAACCAAAAAGGTGAAGCTTGAAACAGATAAACTATTAAAAAAATGCACTCTTAAATACAGGAAAGTTGTCCCATGAAAAACTCAACATTCTTGTCAAAATCCCACAGAATCGAAGCAATGGTACAGACACCATTGGTGATCATACCTAAAAACTGGGAAGGCTAGTCGATTGTTCACAAGGAAACACAGCACTATGGTTCGGTTCCACTCCATGGAGAATGCGTCCCTTTACATTTTTTTCGCCATACAGCACCCGATGAGGGAGCTAGCAAATCAAGCCCATGATGATCTAGTAGTTTTGATTGCCCGCCCGGCCACCACTCATCCGTCCACGGCCCCGCGCATAGCCCCTGCCGCCTGGGCCGCCTCCACCTCTGCCACCACGTTCATACCCTGGACCTGCGAAGATAGATTGCACAATTGATTGTTTAAAGACCTCAATATGCAGCAAGATGACACCTGAACCCATTTTTTTTAAATAAGCACCAATTACACTAGATTAACTGCGAAAGTAAACCCGGACCCCTTTGACTGAATGCCCCCAAACAATTTAGAAAAGAATCAAGATATTCTATTATCTTCAGCAGTCATCCTTTTTTTCAAGCACCTTCTTGTTCTATGGCAGTCACCATTTGTATACAAAGTTCATGTTTGGTAAATCATTGCAATACACATATACATGGACCAAGGGAGCACCATTTATATTTTAAGTTCACGCTTGATATCGATTGCAATACACATTCAGGGACTAAGAAGCAGGTGGATTGGGACTTAGGAACTAGGGTGTTCCTAGGGTGTAGAAATAAGTATATTTGTTAATAGTACATCACTATGAACCCATGTTAAGAAAAATGAATAATAAACCAACATTCACTGGGAACACAACAAAATCAGATTAGCTCTAAAAAAGGCAAAATAATATTATTGGCATCACTGATCAAAGCATACAGTTTATTCAGTGTGCACATGAAGCAGTCTAGCATGTTCAGAAGAACAGTAACATATCCACAGAACTTCTGGCACATGGGAGGGACACAATCAGCAGCAAACATGTTGTTACTTTAGATTTGTAATCAGTTGTTGTAAATGCACAAAATAGGTGTACCAACAGGAATGAGATATAATTCATACATATACAGAATGTAGGTTACTTTTTAGATTACAGAATGTAGGTTATTGATATTATACATACCACCGTATCCCCAGTTGCCTCTTCCTCGACCACCGCCGCCGCCACCTCTGTTCCGGTTGTAGTTCCAGCCCCCATTTTCTGACAAGAAAATTATTAGAATATATAGTTTCATACAATCTTCAGAGAGCAACAAAAAAAGGCCAAAGAAACAACTGAAGCCATCTAAGGACAACTAAATTCCCACTGTCGTGATTACCTTGTAATAAACACTTCACCAATGATATTGAAATCTTGAATAATAGTAAACAAAAATAATTGTATCACAGTACTCACCATATCCTCCATATCCACCTTGGTTGTAGCCATACCCTGCATAGCCACCTTGGTTGTGGCCATACCTCCCTGGTTCCCATATCCACCTTGATGTCCATATCCGCCTTGGTGTCCATATCCACCATAACCCCCTTGGTTGTTATCATACCCACCATAGCCTCCGCCATAGCTTCCCCTACCACCCCAGCCCCTTCCTCGCCCTCTGCCTCTACCACGGCCACGTCCATACAAATCTTCAATACAAGAGGAACTAGTCAGCAAATTAGTCACATACACAAACTTGCACCTACTGATTGTAGATTCACCTGTTTGACCTTGATTTTGTCTTGGCTGGTGCTGTTGTTGTTGATATTGCTGAGCTTGCTGGTACCTTTGTGGCTTAAGTGGCTCTGCATGCAATGGAGTTTGATATCTACAAAAAGGACAACAATATTGTATAAGTCTATATTAGAATCGTTGATAAACTCGTAGAACCAAGCTGGTGCCTTCAAAATAAATCCTAAAAAGAAATAAAGTCAAACAGAATACCCAGGTGAATTCTTGTTAAGCTCCTTAGGTGACAAGGAAATTGAGATCATTGAGACATGACGAGTCATCTCCAATCTGCCACAAGACAACATAAATAAATAAAACAGAACAAAAGGGTGATCCAAGAATATATCTGCAAACAAGATAGTTTTGTGAAACTTAACGGTACAAGGCCTTCCTCAATGGGTTCCCATACATCAGTAATGCTGACTGAACTGATTGATGTATCTTGATGCAACCCAGGGGTCCTTTTCTGCAATTAGATAGAGATGAGTCAATTTTCAGAAGTCCAAATATTTGTAAGTAAACAAAGAGAGCTAACAACAGATCAACCTTTATGATCTCAGAAATAGCCACTGTCTTGCTGATAGCCTGTCCCATAGCCTTCAACACAATTTCTTTCACCGTTTTCCTGCTTCAAAAGCCTATAAGATTCATAGCATGCACACCACTACACATGATTTGGGTGAGCAATAATAGTTAGCCAAGTATAAATGGCATAGCTTATCACAGAATAATGAATGATCCTATGATAGATACATGATGCATCCTCCTTGATTAAAAGGAAATGGATTGCATGGATGTGTATTCCCTGCCATCATGTTTTAATGGTGAAGGTTTCAAGCCCTGTTCTTTTCAGCTTCTAAAAGTCGCTTTTGATTTTCTCGATAACTAGCTTTTAAGCAGTATTTTTCAAGATAGGGTCCACTAGTTAATTGTAGTATATACTTTCTTGACTTCATTTATATTGGCAAAAATCGCACGTGAGTTTTTGTTATTCTGTAATATTTCGTACAAACAGCCTAAAAGACACAAGCCGCAGCCAAAAGTCACAAGCCACAGCCAAAAAGAACAGACCCTCAGACTGCCATCCCCAAAATCTGAGACACTTGTCACCAAAAAAAAAAGACTTCAGGTCGTGGTATCGCATCTCCCACAATACATTAACAAATGGTATAGTTTCTATGGGCCACAACAACTGTTTTCTGTTTGCAGGGAACTTAGGATGATGCTCAGTAGTAGCTATGGGGTTAGAATGGGGAGGAGGTAGACATAATACAAAAGCAAAGAGGGCTGAGATGGGTAGAAGCAGCCAACTTGTGGATATGGGGATGAACAGTGCAGCCAATTGGGAAAAATGCAAACGCAACAAATCCTAGTGGCAGCATTACAGCAACGAGATTGGCTAGAGGCACGCAAAGGGCCAGCAGGGAGACAAGCTTGATGTGCCTGAGGATAGGAGGAGCATAGAACTCTTTCCTATTATTGGCTTGAATCGCATTTTCTTTTTCTTTCATTGGCAATTGGTGGGTAGTGCGGGTGTGGGTGCTCAACCTGCCAATTGTTGGTTTTATGATGAGTGGGTCACAAGAGGAGAATGCCAGCCTTTGACATTAAAACATGATGACAGATGATATGCATCCGGACTGCATGATTTGTGTGACAACCCACTCAATTCAATCAATAATCAGAACCAGAAGAACAGACAGCTCATTAAAAGGTGTGCTACAGGTTACACTGCATGGCACAGTGTTCAAGTAGGCGCTAAGCGGGCGGAGAGGTGGGGCCTAGGCGGGGCCTAAGCGGCGAATTAAAAATGAGGACAGCAGACCAAAGATGAGTAATCATGCATATATATTTGATGTAAATGGCTAAATGCTTGATGTAAAGTTGCAAAAGCTGCAGATGTACGGGCCATCATGGACACGTGGGATCAAGCTGTGAAGAAAATAGACTTTCGAAGGGTCCAAGCGGAAGAAATTCAAGGAGGAAAGGACTATTTTGCAATATCGTGGAACTCGGAGGTCCAATTCACAAAATTGTCAATCCTCAATAAATCCCCATCCCGGTGAATTCCTTCTTGCTTCTCCTCTCCTCCTCTACTCCGTCGACGGTGAGGCTAGGCCATCCCGCCACCACGCCATCGCAACTCATGGCCGGTACCTCCTCTGTATCCTCATCTCACCACCACTCCCCCCACCCGATTCGGCCGCCACCCCAACTCCACCGCTGCACCGTCCTTCACGCCTCCTCCAAATCCCGTGCGGCCGCCCCTCTGACAGCTCCTCCACACCATAGGCGTGCGAGCCCAAGTTCTTCTTTTCTCTTCCTAGCCTCCGATTGCTTCTCTCCTCCTCAGACACCTCCTTTCCGGCTCAGGCGGCCGGTGCGTGGCGAGCAGACACGTCTCCGGCGGTGGCGGCTGCCTTCTGACCGTAGGGCGCTTAGGCGGGCTAGCCGTCTAGCTGCCGATTTTATTAAGGAGTGGCGGCGGGCCCTGCCCAACACCTAGGCCTGCCTAGGTGGCGCCTAAACCGCCTTATTGAACATTGATGGCACACTAGCGACAACACTTGCCAATTGGGCACAAGGCGGGTATGCACAATTTATCGTCATGTGGATCTCCAATCTGTAACCGACACACTACACATCAATAACAAAGTCTCTTGCATAATTAAAGCAGGCAACAACAAGGGAAATTCCATGCGGCTGCAACAAAGCAAAGCGCACATGCAGGACCCTAAATCTTCAGATTAGGTATAACATGGATATCCCTATACAATATTACACATACCAAAATTACCTCCTGACATCCTAGTTCAATACTCACTGCTATACGATAACATAATGTGCAGCCCTCATTACTCACTGATATATGATAACATAATGCACAGCCCTTATTACTCACAGCTATACGATAATGTATTGCACTGCATGCATATATCCTCCACCCAAATGCCATTCCTTTCGAGATGAACTGGGAGGAAATCTCACCTTGCAGTATATTTGAGGGTTTGGAGGTCAAAACTCACAGAAAACCACAAATCGCGAGACTAAATACATCCCGTATCAGCCGCGTGCCAATCAGCACTACATAGGACAGGACGCACCAAATCCACACCTACTACCCCAAAACGCGCGTGCCTCTGGTCCAAAACCCTCACTTCCATGTACGTCCCATGCCGCAGCGTGTCCCAACCCAACGAGCATTTCCATCTGGACCTAAACGATGCTTCTCCCAAATACCGCCGTTTTGGACGCGCTGCGGCGAGATCTAGTCGGAGAAACCGCGCCTAAGTGAGGCGCGCAAGCGAAGCGGACGGCCGACGGCTACCGGAGTGGCGACTTGTGCGGTACCTGGAGGAGGGTGGCGTAGGTGACGTAGTTGCGGATAAGGCCCTGGGTGGTGATGCGGATCTCGTTCTCGTTGATGGCGGCGGACTCGGGCCGCGGCTTCTCCACCCGCTGGTACCGATCCATGGCTCCTTCCTCCGACGACGCTCCCGGCGGTGGCTGCTTCAGCGGCGGCTGCGTTGTTGTTGAGGGATGGGATGGAAGGGGTGGCGTGCTGGTGGTGGATTAAAACCTAAGTAGTCAAGTAGGGAGAGGTGGGAGTTGGGGTTTAACGGCATCCGGGCGTGGCGGCCGCACGGATGGAGGGGAGATCTCGCGCGCGCAGGTGCCTCGAGATTCGCACTTTTTCCTTCCCTTTCTTTTTTTTATTTTGGAATATTGTTAAGTTTGTCGTGCCCCGTTCAAAACGTCTTTTGATAATACCCTTTAGCTCAAATAGATATTATAGTAGATGTTAGTTTTGACTATGATATTTAATTAAAGAAAATAAAGAAAATAGGAAAATACTACTATATCCACAAATAATGTAAAGAAAAAGAAAAATTATGTTAAAAAGTTATCGTGTTTAAAATAGTTTCTAACGTAAAAGAAACAAACTGTTTTGAAGAGGATCGAAGTTTACGATATCACGATTAATAAATGGTCCATGATGGCAGGCGGATAAGCATGGCTTTTCAGTCTGATACGTTTTGGCTGAGAACTCAATGCTTTTAGTGATGTGGGGCAACCAAGCAGACCAAGCCTTCGGTCCCAAGAATAAATCTGAGTATATTATGGACTTGCAAAAGTTAAATGCCACTTGAAAATATTAAGTATCGAATATGTACTTGGAAAAAGAAAGTAAAAGTACATATGTTTTTCTTGCTATCTTCGCGATAGTTGTAATAAAATGAAAGAAAGTACATCTATGATCACTCAACTCTTGATTTGCCTAATTTGCATCCTTTGTTTATAAAGCGTGGCAAAACTCGTCCTTCATCATCGAGCTATGTAAAACAAATCTCTTTGTGAGATACAATCTGGTTTTGTCTTATGTGGCATCCAACTCGGATCCTCGCTAGTACATTCTCCTCCACTTGCAGCGGGTCTCACCGATCGGTGTTTCTTCCTTATCCCTTTCTCTCCCTTCTTACCCACTGTTGCCCTATGCTCTTTTCTCCCCATTGCCCTACTCCTATCCATTGTCGCCGCCATGCTCCTTCCTCCCTACCATCCCTATTCACTCTAATGCATGCGCCATGCTTCTTCCTCCCATGCTCTAACCACCATTCCCTACTATTTGCATCACCACTGCCGCGTCAGTAGCTAGTAGAGAAGGGACTTCAATACACTAGAGCTCGGTGTGAGGAGGCGAAGGCACGCGGTGTGGTAGCTTCAATTAGGGCGGTGGTAGACCAAGCGGATCTTGGCGTATGGTGGAGGGCGGCGTGGCGACGACACATCAGTCTTGGTGGTGACCACGACAAGTGTTGTGCCGGCGGATCATTGCGGCGATGAGTGCGAGTTTAGCGAGCCTCTGCGCCACCATGGAGAAGAGGCCATTGGCTTAGAAGCCGCTGAAGGCATCAACCTTGCGGTGCCGGTCGCGGTGTACAGCCTTGAAAGGTGTAGTGGATGGCTCGCCGAAGATGGGAATAAGTAGATGGAGCTAATAACAAAGCCGAACACAAACCGAGGCGAGATTTGTGGTGCTTCTTCTTCGCATCTTTTCTATGTTCTATGTTATTCAACGGCTCGACTCACTCATTATATATATATATATATATATATATATATATATATATATATATATATATATATATCGGCGGTTGCCAACTAATTGAAGACCTACATCATTCCGACCACTCGCATTGATGGCTTTCACGGGGACCACTAACTACTACGATAACCAACATCTATTGCGGTCTTGTGAGTATAGCGTCTACAATACTCCTCCGAGATGGCGTCTACAATACTCCTTCAAATATAGCGTCTACAATACTCCTTGAATATAACGTCTATAGTACTCCTCGAGTATGGCGCCCACGTACTCAAGCTACGGTACTCGTATTCTCGAACCCGGTTCTCGACTACGACCCGCGGGCGCTCGACTATGACCACGAATGCTACGACTACGACCACGGCGGCTGTGGCGGCGACCACGGCTACAATTGCTACGACCACGGCCACGCGGCGCTGACTCGACCGTGGTGCACTCGGTGCATCTGATACTCGGTCGTAACGACCATAGACTTCACAACTTCTACAGGTACTCGACACACACAACACATATGCAACAAGATTAACCCAACAGGAAGAACATGATGAGCGGGTTGAGGACCAGCTCCGGTATGTTCCTTGCCAACAAGCAGGTGAGGATCAGTTTAAATGTAGAAGGTGCCCCTTTTGTAGGATTTTCCATGATAGGTGTGGAGCTGGGACGCCGTGCTCTCACCTTGTTTCGATGGTCTCTAGTTGAGTACTAGTCCTTACGGAGAATAAGATCTTTGCAAATTGCGTTGAGCTGTTGGCTATTGCTCTAAGTGATAGAATTTTTTCAGTACGATGAGTCATTTGCTTCAATTGTTGTTGGCTATCATGATTTGGGGCACAAAGCCACTAACACTTCATGGTGCTGTCCTAATGACTAATAGTGATCTGCAAGCATGGTGCATATTGTGGCATATTAAAATTACTTCTGACAGATTGTCTAATGTTCTGTCTATTTATTTGAAGGATGAAGTTGTTTCAAAAATAGAGGAGAGGATTGTTGCTTAGACCTTGCTTCCACCAGGTACGATGCACTAAACACTGTAAACAGATATTGTTTCACACTTTCGCTCCAATGTTCTACAGTGTGCATTATTTTTAATTGCAGTGGTTTTCACTGTCCTTGAATGCTCAGAAAACGGTGAATCCATTCGAATATTACGTTATGAGAACGACGAAAGTACGAGCCACATTTCGATTACATTCGTGGTAAACATTATCAACCCGCGGGGGCATCGAATTGCCACCATGCTCATGTACATATCCAATGTCGAGATGGGTGGAGACCGTCTTCCCAACTCAAAGGTAATTTACCTGTCCCTTGTAGCTTTATTTTCTGAAGTCTTCCCTGTAATGACTTTGGAATCTTTTTCCCACAGGGCAAGCTACTACAGCCTGAAGACGACACATGGTGAAACAACCCACATCATTAATTAATCTTAAGCTGGCGAGTTACGGCGTTAGCGAGGGTTAATTATGCAGTTAATGATCTAAAATACGAGGAATTTAAACTTTTCTTTGCAATCGTCTAAAATGAACTCGACGGCGATAGATAATTACAACACACGCGAAATTCAACGGTGAGGACGAAATTAATTTGTAAAGAATTGCGTGCGTAAAAAAACTATACAACTTAATTAAAATATATTAACAGTCCATAGTACAACAATAATTAATTACAATCAATATTGGGTAAAATCCATATCATACATTGACGACAATTCTAAGTTAAATAAAAATATTACAATTTGCATTACATAATAGCGACAATGCAAATTACAACAAATATACAATTTCATGTCTCAACCAAATAATCATCTCAAAAACTAAGCAATTGCAATATAATTGTATTTAACCAAGAATTGCATAATCTAATTTACGAAGTCCATTTCATACATATTCAATTACATCAGGATTATCGAGAGAATATAAATTATATATTTAGATAACATCCGGTATCACCCATACATCAATATTGAAAGCAGTTACATTAAGGTCATCTCATACATTAGAATCGTCAGTCGATGACGCCACCACACCGCTATTCCATTAGTGAGCAAACTATTAATTGTAATACAAAAAGACCGAACAAAGAGCGAATAGAAATAAGTGAAGGAAGAAGATAGGAATAGCCATCGAGCCCTAGAGGTTAGTTTCGGGCGGGGTAATCCGTTCACGGAGATACCGACCGTCAGGGAACGATCGGCACCTCTCACAACCATAGGTTCATCATTCGGCATAAACAAACATTATTGAACCCAATTACCATAGCAGCCGGCCAAATGCCCAAGACCCCAAAAATATCAACCGCTGCTCGGTAGAGTCACAAAGGTGGCTACATAGCGCGCTATGCGGCCACAAACCACACGAGGGCATAACGACTAGCAAGCAATGGGGGCATAACCGGCCAAAGGCCACGGCGAGAGAGGGAGGCACAAGCCGCCGGAAGGCTCGGCACGGCCGGATAGCATGACCTCAAGCCAAACATCACACACAATCAGCGACGGAAGAAATATCTCGGCGGTGCAAGCCCGCGCCTCTGTTCTCATTCCCCAACCAACCGAAAGCAAAGGGAAGGAGAAGACCACGGCTCAAGAAAGTCATTCCTTCCATCCCCATCCCAAACCCTCACTCCACGGCCAAGCCTCTTGCCGGCCACCGCAAAACAACATCGGGTAAGTCAACCCGGGAGCAAAAGGCGGGAAAACGGCGACCACCATCTTCCCAAGCAGAACAAGCACAAGATGCTGTGCCAGGCCATCACAGGGCTAGTATCGAGGCGGGCGAGCAGGGCAAGCGGACCACAAGGCGAAGGCCAAGCGGTGGCGGGGCCTGGCGGCGGTGGGAGATTAGATCACAAGCCGAGACCGTCGGCCCTAGGAGGAGGAGGAGGTCACCACCGAGCGGCGTCCACACCACCAGAGAGAGAGGGCCACGAAAGTGTAGAGGATAAGCATTCGGTGCATTTTGCTAATAACGCTTCGAGTATACATGCAGACCTTTGCTATTATCTCCCTTTGCTTAGGAATATGCCGTTGCTTTGGATGAAATAACGTGGACTCGGAGTACAATGGGGACAAGGTGGACACCCGTTTGGAGTAGTGTTTGGATAGAAAGTAGTTAGAATATTTTCGGTTCTAAATATTGTAATATTCCGCCATAGAGGTTGTAATAAATGTAGCCACCTGCGTGGCGATATTTTTGTAATGTCGGGTTGTCTCTAAATATTGTTGCTGCAACACTTCTGATTGGATTATTATTCGTTAGAGCGATGTTTTATCGGCTAAAACGAGTAATCTGTTGACAGATATTACCCCATATGGTAATGAGCGGGCCGTCACACATGGTCAGAGTGTTCAAAACGGGGTATGCAGGTATAGTGGACACTTGTCAATGCAGACAAAGTTCCGTTACAATGCATTGGGCTGCTGAAAATCATTTGTTATATTTTGCCATGATGATCTCAACAAAGCTAGGGTTTTGAACAAACTGATAGCTCTGCATATGTAGACAGTGGACACTTGCCAGTTTCAATGCAGACTAAATTATGTTGCAGTTCATTCATTCTGAACTACAAGGAGCATTTGTTATTAGATTGTATGCCGTGATAATCTCAGCAAAGCTTGGGTTTGAACAAGCTTATAGCTCTGCATATGTGCACAGTATCCTCCATGGCAACTGTTGAGCTCATATTGGTTTTAACCTTGTAGTGAAACCTGTGAAAGGTGATGCAGTGTTGTTCTTCAGCCTCCACCCCAACGCGACAACCGACCCAGATAGCCTGCATAGAAGCTGCCATGT
This sequence comes from Bonia amplexicaulis, assembly GCA_036346245.1. Classification (NCBI taxonomy): domain Eukaryota; kingdom Viridiplantae; phylum Streptophyta; class Magnoliopsida; order Poales; family Poaceae; genus Bonia; species Bonia amplexicaulis. The sequence continues at coordinate 18,318,840 of CM070752.1, read as the reverse complement.
CATAGAAGGCGAGAAGTGGTCGGTGACAAGATGGATCCATGTTAAAGCCTTTGACAATCACCGGAGAACTGCCGGTGGATGTGAGGATGATAATTCGTTGCCCCAGGTGCGCTGCTAAAGGGTGTGCAAAGAACCTTGGCTACATGGTGGGAAGTAGGGACTCAGGTGGCTTCTGCCGGAAGAGTTGCAATGTATGTACATGTACATTGTAGTTGCAGATTTCTAATTGACTAATCGAAATAAAAACATTTTCTTCTAACACGCAATGATTTGCCTTCTCATATTTCCCTTCTAAATTACGTGATACATCCAGCTCAAATTAGTACTTTTAATTCCGCAAGAGCAGAGGACAAATCATTGCCCAATTCACAGCAGTGAAGTTACAAATTAATCACCCCTCTACAAACCCACGATCTTCTTTAGTCTTCACAGTGACGACGCCGTCGTTGCCGGCGAGTGCCAGTACTTGTCCTTCCTGGTAAAGCTGGTGCACTCGTAGGAGAGCGTGGAGCTATGCGGCTCTGCACATAGTTGGCCACCTCGTGGCTAGACTTGCTGCCGCCGCTGCATGTGAAACTCGGCCGGTAGCTTGCTGAGGAACGTGACCGTGTACACTGGGCTCGGGTTCATCAAGTAGAAGGGTCCATCCTTCAGCCCCTCGCCGTTGTGCCATGGAACATACTCATCCGGCACTCTGTTGCGACCGGCACGATGTCGTCGGTGAGCTCGGCGAAGAGCGCCGAGAAACGCAACAGGAAGGGCTCGGCACGTGGTCCCCTCGGGCAGATGGCCAGGTCGCCCGCAATGAGCAGGTTGCTGATGGTGGCCGTGTCCGTGGTGCGGTCGCGGGTGAGGCGGACGGTGCGGATGGGCGAGAGGAACTCGGAGAGGCGGGAGAGCAGAGTAGGTGACAGTGGCCACGGGCCGGCCGAGCGCAACAGAGGAAGATGGCGTCGAGGAGGGTACGGTGGCAGCAGGCGCACCCCGATGCGGCTTTGGCCCGGCCGGCGTGCGGCGGTGGCGTCCCCGCACGACGACGCGCACGCCGAGCGCCCACAGGGCGTGGTAGAGCCACGGCACGTTGGCGGGAGCGCCCCGCGGCGGCGACGCGAATGCACGCAACGGGAAGCCGACGGGGAACCACACCACGGTGAGCAGCGCAGTGAGCGGGGTCGGCCGCTGGACGAGGGCAGCCGTCGTGGAGACGATCGGCTTCGGCAGCTTGTCCGGGCGCACGGCCTCTACCGGCGCCCGTGGCACGGTACGCCTCCTGCGGTCACACGGTTCATAGTTACTGTGACTGAGCATGCTGAATGCAAGTGGTACTCTTACTGTATAAACATACACGTGCACGTATTCTGGCCATACAAATTTGGTATTCTGGCTGGCGGCTCGTAGTAATGTCAAAACATCTTCTCCCTGGAACCAACTGCATGCATGCATACGCTGCTGTGTGTTCCTTCTTACTCTGCTGATTCGCTTGCCAAGACTCCTGCAAGTCCATTGCAGACATCATGCTCTGCAATGCTAGCTCGATATGCGTAGAGTTCTCGGAGTGACATTAGCCAGCTTATGCATCGCTTCAAGACTGATCGTTAAGACTGCGAATGCTTCAGGTCATTGGACGCTTCATGACAGCCACGTGATGCCTACTCGACTGCAATTGTCTACGTATCTGTCTATACCTTGGTACTCGAGGCTATTCAAATTGCTGAGACATTACTGACTTCTGTGTAACGACTGTCCACCGCTACATCTGTCAAGTTTATCGTGATTAAATCGATAATGTACTTCCGAGCCATTTATTCATATCATCATGATAGTGAAGTACAAAGTTCGATGTAATGTCGAGAATAAGTTCAATGCTATGTTGAAATTGAATCAGATGTGTCAAGTCTAGTACCTAGTCAGATCGGCTATGCTACTCATAATGTATAGTAATTATCTGTTGTCAGAATGTAAGGACGATTTCATAGTATTTTAATATGTTGTCAACTTCTGAGTTAGTAAATGTAATGTTGAAATAGTTATAATTCAATTAGGTAAATTGCAAATTCTATGAGAATAGTCCGAGACAATAGTCATATATGCTAATAAGACGTCACATGGAGTAAGGCATAGAAGTCTAAGTAAGTTGTTGTCAAATTGTTCGGATCAATGATAGTTGATAGAATTATGATTGATAAGTTGACATATATGGTATAAGTTGATGGGAATCTGAGCTTGCAAAACTTTCACCTATCCGTGCATACGTAATGGTTAAGTATGAAGATTGAGTTACAGTAAGAAGGGTCGGGTGCAAGTAATGATGAAAAACTTTGAAATGATTGGTTAAAATAGTGACATCAAGGATCAAGTAACAGATCATGGCTTGTGAAGTTTAATGTGTTGACACATTTAGTGAACTGTTCGTTGGATGAAGTTACCATTGATGGTGAGCTAAGATTATAAGTGACAGTGGATGAATGTTGATGAAACTACTATATAGTTGGATAGATGATTTAGATGACGATGAGCTGTTGTATGTAGTTCTAAGTGAGTAATAATTTAGTGCTATGTTTCATTCTTGTGAATATACTGATTGTAGTCTTGTGCATTTTCTGTTGTTGTTTAAAGATTTTATCTTACTTGTATGTTAGTTCATGTAGTGAGAGAATGTAACTCACTTTAGTGATGAATTGTAATCATCTTCATACATATTATGTTATTTGTAATTTGAGTTTGACATTTTTGTTTGGTGTTTTTGAGTTATCTCTTCTAGTGTACTGTCATTTAGGGATAAGATTAGCTCATCTATAGATAAGTTGCATTTTATGACTGTATTGATAAATTTGATGTTGTAGTAACTCGTTAGTCTTCGTGTAAGTTGCTTATAGTTGAAGTGTTGTTGTTGTCTAATAATTCACTGTATTGATGGAATGTTTATAGTTAAATTTCTATCTGAATTAGACCTATATTTGAGTAACGTTTATCATCATTCATATGTATTATTAACTGGTAAATGATTGGTTGATTATTTTAGTAGGGTTTACTTTAGCAGGGTTTATATCTTGTTACCTTAACAGTCTGGTCATCATACATGACCCACTGCTCATCCTCGAAAGCAAAGCAATGATAATGCTGCCCGTAGTAACAAACCTGCATGCGTAAATACAACAACATAAAAATTATACTAGATGTTTTAATTTACAGGTTTCTGTACTCTTGGATGACTGGATTTAGGTACAAGATCAGGTTATACAGTGAAAACTAATGTTGCTAAATTGCAAACAAATAATGTGCCCCCAGGCAAATACCAGTATCTAGTGAATTATCTTTATGGTAAGCTCTATTTGAAATATAACTAGAAAACATTAGGCTATATCATTGGACACAAAATAGTTTGAACCAACCTTTTTTTTCCCAACAGTATATGGATGTCACAGTTGGCTACCATAGGTAATGTAACACATGTCAACACATTAGCTTATGTGATTCGTAAAGTCGTAGATTTGTAAAATATGTGTTTGGTAATTGCAACAGAAATATGCTGTCACTGCTTGCTTTTTTGTACCCACAGCAACAGTATAGCCTAGTGCCAACAATATCACTTCAGTAATACCTACTTCACATCCTACCAGCCTAGAAAACCATTGGGGTTGTTCAAGTGCAAACTCCTTAATAGGCTAATAGCACATCCACTACTGCTGATAAAGCGAAATCTGAAAAACGAAAATAGCAACCCGAACAGGAGGTAATATCTTATTGTCCTATTTCTGTAGTCAATTCTGTAGTTTCTATACCTACCTAGTACCAACATAATAAAAGCCCTAAAGAAGATAATGTGCATATTTTTGCTGCTACATGGCATGCCTGACATATTTTACAAGCCGGACTCATTTACTAAAGGTTTAAGAAAAGAAGGTACTAGTACTAACAGTACCATACTACCGTCAGATACCATAAAAAATGTGAAAAAGCGAAAAAGGGGTTGTAGCCATACCACTGACACCAGAGAATGTTTGCTTCCTTGATCTAGACCACGGTAGAAAACGCTGATGTCTATCTCAGTTGAAACACCAGCCAAAGTTGCAGATATGTCATCCACACTCTCTTTGTTGTTCTGCCATCCCAAAACTAAAATAAAATTTAATGGGTAAGGAGAGCCATGTCAATAAATTATCTCATTGGACACAGAACATGCAAGAACTCACGCTCATGCGCACTCGCACAAAAGTGAATAACAAATGTAGAGGATATCATGCAGGAAGCAGATTAATAGCAGTTGCTTGATTGAAAATGGTTAACTCAGAGTCAAGCAGGCAATCCTACACCACTATGCAAGCAAACACTTCACGAATGCATTTTAAGAGAGTACTACAAGATCAAATATTTGTTAGAACCTCTGGACTGGAAATGACTAATTGCATGCACATATATCCAAGAGAAAGAAGTTTACCAAGTGTAAAAACATGAGGGGGACGAGAAAGAATGTGGTGTATATGATTTGGTTTTCCACAACCACCAACATCCGGATCACACGCTAGCTGGTCATTCATTATCACGGTCTTCAAAAGATCATCAAATGAATGATCTGGACACATCATCTGTAGCATGGAACAAGTCATAATCCCGATTTCAACATATCAGAAACCATATAAAACAGAAAACAATATAACTAATACATATCATGAGCTTCAACCCAAGACAACTAACCTTTGCAGTTCGAAGTGAACTAGCATTGATATTGTGGAAAAATGAGGTATATTTAAGTCGTCTAGACTCCAATAAACAATTGTGGCAATTCATCCGTTCATAGACATCCATTCCAAAAAGACAGTGTGCTATGCAAGAACTGTTTGCACAATCCCATGAGCCGATAGAATTGCTCTCGTGAGATTTAGCATGGCAGTCAGCACGAGAAGTGTACGACTTATGCAAGCACTCAAAGATCACCCCCAATACCTCAGATGCATCATTCATTTGTCCCTGCCATGAAAATATATTGATCAGGGTCAACTAACATGGATATCATATTGCCAAAAGGGTCATTGTAGATGTCAAGTGACCATTTGGATAATAAAATGGTGTAGAAATGAGCCTAAACTCCCTTAACTATAAGATAGAAGACAGTAATATACCTCCTGAAAGAATTTGTTGTTAGGGTAGGATTTGCTCAAAGCAATCCTCAAAGAAGTAGGAGCAACAGCTTCTCCTTGCCCCTCGGATGCTTTGCTCAAGTCAATGAAGATATCATATAATGCACAGACAGCACAAGGATCTTCAACATGCCTATGCAGTGATGATGTTTTAAGAAACTCATCTCGAAACCGCCTTAAATGCCATAATGACTGCATATAGAGGAACATTATGTGAAAAAACGAAGCACAATTGCATAAGTGTTACAAGTCTAGACAATTACCTGGATAACCACATTCAAGAAACAATTGTATTCACCAGCAGCATTTTTAAGGCCAGCCCCATGCACTTCTTTCCCATTTGAAGTGACTGCCACATCAGTAGTAGAAAGATCAGAACCTTAAAATAAGATTTAAGTTACAAATGGTCAAGATAACACAGATCTAAATGATCCCATTAGCATAACACTTGTAGCTAGAAACTGATATAGAGGCTAGAGAGAATTAACATCATAGCATCATGTTTATATTAAGAAATGATTATGTAAAACCTCACGTATCAGCAACCAGCATACAATGTATGATTATGTAAAACCTCACGTATCAGCAACCAGCATACAATATAGAAATCTACAGTAACGGTGAAGCAATGGAAAGAACAAAGGCATACCCTCCTAAGTCCTAACCAAGCATACAAGTGCGTACTTTTCAGTTGCGACTTATAGCTTTTGTTTCTAACACAAGCGTTTGTTCAAATGAACCAAATGTCAATAAGCCGCTTTGAAAAGACTATTCCGATAAGCCACTTCTAAACGACGGTGAAGAAACCATCCTGTTTGTTTATTCGAGGAAAACCGTAAGCCATACTCTGAAAAGAACAGGGCCTACATTCTTTGTACAAGACTCTAAGGTCAAACTATAGACAATATTTCAGCATTTATAGATAATATTTAATAGCCTTGTAAATTGCAGCTTTCGTCAGCTTCATCAGGAATTGGTGATATTACAGTCACATTCCATGAACTAAATGGCTTAAAATTGGCAATATCTTGAAGCTAATGTTCTGTAATTTTCTAACTTGAAGCTAATGTTCTATATTTTCTAAAGCATCTAGACCTTTTGGTGATAGTCAAATTATTCTTCATTATGGCAATAGGACATGAACATGCAAATGCTCAGCATAAACAACTCAAATTACGCAGTTGACATGATGAGCATGTTCTGTGTAATCTAAATCAGAACTGTGCATCTGTAGCAACTAATACACCTTAACACGATACAAGAGTTATTTATGATGCTAACTAGTTGTTGAATAGAAATATCCAGGGCTGTTCAAGGCCCAAGATATGAGTTTGTTGAGAAGAGAGAAGAAAGCAGTACCAAGGCTTTGGTGAACAGCTTTTAAGAAGTCTTCATGGAACATTTTCTCATAATCATCCTTGCTGCATACAGTTGCTGATGGCTTTGCACCACTGTCAACTGGATATGAAAGGAAAAGGTTTAAAAATGTTAAAATCAAAAGAGCAATGAGGAAAAATGTAACATACTGTCCATCTATAACAAGCTCGTTTTTAGGAAATCCAAAAGATATAATGCATGGTTAGAGAAAACAAAGAAACAATGGGAAGTAATATGTGGGCATGGCTATAGTAAACAAGAAAATATACAAGTGGTTTGGTCAAGGACTTACTTAAACATACTCGCTTGGTCAAGGACTCACTTTCAATAACTATTAGACGATAAGGGGCAAGGATGTCATGCATGACAATCCTTTGTAATGGTTTGACAACACAAGTCAGAATAACTATGAGAGTGGCGCTTCAATCTATTTTTAGTGCTTCACAAACTTACTGTACTCAGGCACTCAAAAAAAATTCTTAGTAGCTTATTTGTGGTCACATTGTGAAATGAAATTCCCTATCCGGAAAGTGTTTATATATCACAGTAGAGCAAGAAAACATATTACCAATTAGTTCGACTTAAATGGTAAGTACCCCGGCACTGCTTGACATTAATGTACAATAAAGTACACACAGATAAAAGGCTAGGATCGTTGTGCATTTGTCATGCTGGTGCAATTTGATATGGTACACTTAGAAGGAACCAGTGCGTAGATGCCATTATAAGCTAGTCTAATATGTAAAATTTTGTGCAACATGGATTTCAAGAGCTCCTCAACATCTATGACCAGCATTTAAAACAAACAACCAAGATCAGGTTACACGAATAAACTCGAAGGATAAGACTGAACTACAACTACCTTTCTCATCATTTGAATTCTCAATTCCAGCAGAGCGAGCTCTAGGCACATTCTGTGGGTCATCCGAAGAGAGTATATGTAGCTCATTTTGCCTTGCATCTTGATAGCTGTGATTGGCGAAGTCAGCAACTTTACCATAACTGCTCCATCGTGGAGCTGGTGTGCCATATTGTCGACTAGATGCCCTATCATCATCATCATGAATAGCGCCTAGCGTACCTGCAACAACAAACAGATATAAAATGTATGTATTGCAGTTATATACGGAATTAAAACAAAAGGTCTAATTTGGACAAGTCATAACTAACAACCTTGGATGCATTTCTTTTGCGGTTGGCTAATACTATTCTTAGACCTTTGGATGATGGGATTAGTTGGAAGTTTTGTATTTTGTGCATTTTTCCAAACTCTGTTAATTTTCAATGTCGGCTTACTAAGATCCACATCACTGCTGGTTAATGCATGTGCCGCAGGAGAGTCCATTCTATTATGCTTCTCCCTGCGATTGTTCTCCGTGTTTTGCAGCAGGTCCATACCACAGAATCTAGAACTAGAATGTTCTTCCAGCAAAGAAACTTCAGAAAAGCGAAAATCACCAAACTTTATGCCTTCAAGATAAGCAGGTGAGAAGTTATTGGGTGCACTTTGATGGTTATCCTGATCCCTTTTTAAATTAACATCAGTCAAATAACCAGTTGTCTCAATATCTGAAGCTGCCGAAGTACTTCTACATTGTTCTGCGAAATGCTTCTGCTTTGCCTCCTCCTCTATCCGTCTTTGGTATTCCAAAGTTTCCTCCAGCTTTCTTTCCTCTGCTTCAAGTTGTATTCTATGCCTAAGTTCTTCCTCTTGTTCATTTAAGTAATCATCACTTGTTGAAAGTTTGAAGTCAAAGTCATCACAATCAACAAGAGTCTGACTGCAAAAGTTTAACATTATCAAATAAATTAAAGTTATACATACATGAAAGTTCTAAAGTCAAAAGAAGACCAATGATGCTGATGAAAAAGATGATTCTATTGCTGCCTCTTTTTGTTCATGCTGCAAATAATAAAAAATAAAACAAAAACTTATGAAATTTAGAAGCCTTCTGCAATATATTCCAATGAGCAAGGTTGTCACGGCGCTCCGGCAAGTCGCGGCGAGGCCGAGGCGCTGGACGCCTAGTCGACTAGGCGCCCGCCATGGCGACAGTTAGACGATAGTAGTTAGACGACAAATAATGTCTTATATATCAAAAGATTAAATAATCATACAATATAATAGCACAAATTATTTCAATAATCATGTCTCAGGAGGTCTAAATTAGAAGAAATCCATTAAAAGAGGGATCTATTCGTAAATTTAGGAATTCTGAGGACTTAATCGTAAAAAGACAGTTCTTAATCGCCACCGCCCGACCAACTCCTCTCTCTCGCTCTCACCGACTCCTCTCTCTCGCCTCGACTCCTCCTCCTCCCTCTCCCCTGCCTCCTCTCCCCCGACGCCTCCTCGTCGCCTCCCTCAGCCGCCTCCTCCCGCCCGGCCCTCCCTCCCACGCCTCCTCCTCCCGGCGCCTCCCGTCGCCTCCTCCCCGCCGCCTCCTTCCCAGCCCGCCGCCTCCCGTCTCCTCCATGCCAAGAGCCACCGGATCGGCGGATCCGGAGACGGCCGTCTGGTGGGGTGAGCTGAGCTGTGAACGCTGGAGAGGGACCGGCATGGAGGAGCGATGTCTTCCGATCCGCGGCGGAGGAGCAAGCATTCGGACTTGCGGCGACGGCGACGGCGGCAGGAGAAACCCTAGAGGAGCGAGTATGCGTATCCCGCTCCCTCGCGGCGCCAGTAGCCGCCGCCGTCGCTTAACCGAAAGGGATCGGGCGATGAGCCACGGCGTCCACCGTCGGCCGCCGGGACGCCTAGGCGACGCCTAGGCGACGCCGTGATAACCTTGCCAATGAGAAGCCCATAAAAGATATGAACAATGATCTCAAGAAGCAGAAACCGATGAGATGAACAATGAATTCAGGTACTGCTAGAGAACGCTAAATGCGTATGGAAATGCATGCAGTAACAAAGCATGCACCACCATGATATGATGGCTGGCACCTCAAGATAAATGACAGTATATTAAAGGGACCACAAGTTTCTAAATTTCCTTGTAACTAATTAACTGTCAACTATATTCAACAGGGAAGCAACATAAACAACTTCATTCAAAGGTCAAAACAGATCTTGTAATTCTGCAACCAAATATCTCTCCCAAAGTAAATTCTCCAGACTAAATCTTGCTGTCTGACCAAATATCCATATGCTGACTGGGATTTTAAATTAGTAATACTGAGCAACTACAGATACACACAGAAAAAAGAAAGCATTCCAATCACTTCTCTGAAAAAACAGGTCCTGTGCATTGTACTCAGTTAATAAAGAAGTAACTTGAGTACATGTGTCCCTCAGAAAGAGTTCTTCTTTGGCAAGTAAAGAAATGTGAATTTCTCAGAAAGCATTACTCACGATTGCTCTGATGTCTCCTCATCTGCACTGTCCCGGCGAACAAGAAATTGATCACTCCAGCTCAAATCCTACAAATCATTTAGAAGCATTATAGCAAGAAAAAAAATTTATTTTTGTGAACAGCAAGAGCATACAGTGTTATAATATGATCAAACTCAAAAGCACAGCTACCTTGACATCCTTAGATCTCCGAGAATCCTTCGTTTTCTTCTTGTCCTTTGATTTCTCATGGGATTGCTTCGTGTCACTCCCTCTGTTTGCACTCCTCTTAGCATCTAAAGCAAGTTCAGCCAGGAAGGCTTCACTTGCAGCATCAGATCTCTCTCTGGCATCCTTGTCCACCAGCTCTTCCAAATGGCTCTAAATTACCACACCATAACCACAATTAAGAAATGGGCAAGAGCAAAAAAGCATTAAAACAACTGAGCATGTATAGAGATGCAGTATACAAACTCGCAAGAAGGATTTCAAAAGGGGAAGGAGAATTGTTCGATAATCAAGGACAGAAGCAGGTCCAAGCTTGAGTTCCAGTTGCTGCATCACAGCTACACTTCGCAGAATCCTAGCGTCTATCTTGCTAAGCTGTAAGTGAAACAGTTAAGAGAATAGATATTGTTATTGCATTGAGAACAGATATAACTTCTGCTGATAAATACAATGCCAGAAGAACTGACCTCCATAGTAATTTGTTCCTTCAGCTTTGAAACAACCATCTGTACCACAGAATCGTTTGGATGTACAAGTCATGCAACCTCAATCATCTTCTTCTGCCCCATCAAGGTCATGCCAGAAAAGGCTTCATCATACCCAAAGTGTGATGTGTGAACTTCCTTTAAAATAGTAGAGATTGCATCTAACTCAGATTTGCAACCGTTAAACAGCTCCTCAGCATTGCGCTCTAACAATTCCTCCTGCCGCTTCTTTAGGAGTTCCTCATATCCTTGAAATGCATACCGCCCCACATGGTCCCTTCGCCTTTGCTCTTCAAATAAAAGAGTATCCACAGCAAGCACACCCTCCTCATTGCTCAACTGTTCATGCTTCCGTTCACACCAGTTTTGCAAGATAGAGAACTCCTTCTCAAGCATCTGAAGAATCCGCATGCCCTGATTTGACTTGTCACCAAGCATACGATTCCAGTCCAATAGCTGCTCACCAATTGAAGATCCAGCATACAACCATGAAAGGAATGCATCAGTGTCAACATTCTCAGGACCAGACTTCCCAAAAAATGCCTGGCCATCAAGGATCAGTGTCGATGAATCAGAATCTAGTGTAACCTTCTCCAGGATATTGTGATTTTTCGGGAAACTATCCCCATCACCCAGTTCCCCATCCTTCTCTGAGGACCTATTAAGTCCACAGGACTGCATTAGGTCCAGCAAGAACTTGAGCACCTTCCGCAGTGATGATGCCTCCAAGAAGCAAATGCAGAGTGGCGACTCATCCAGCGAGTGGTTAAGCAGCAGTGACCCAGAAGGCATCCCCCTGAGTTCCTCCATAGCAAAATGTATCACCCTATTCAGATGGCTCACTGAAAGATTCTTGTACTTCACAAGGATTTGGAACAACGAATGAATCCTCTCCAAAACCTTCGCTCTTTCATCATCATCAGACAGCGGCCACTTCCGGTCACCTTCCCTCATCACCACTCCAAAACTATCACACTCCTCATTGTGTGGCGAGGCTGAGGATTCTGACGTGTCTGATTTGTCTTTAGTACTCCAATTATCCGACGACATCGAATCCTTGTCTCTATCTGGGCCAATACTGTCAGCCTGCTCTTCCTCAAGTACTTTGAGTGCCGCAGTAGCATCCACCGGCCTCCAGCTTGAACCAACAAGCATTGCTGCCCAGTCAGAATCAATCTCCTGTGGCACCATAGCCTGCAGCCGTGGTGATAGTACACCCACATGCTCCCGCAACGCATGCAGCAGATGCGACTCCAAATCCGCGAAGCGCTCCCCACACTGGCCACATGCCCAGAACTCCCACTTCCCGCTCCTAGTGGCAAACCCTAGCACCTCATTAAGCACATCAGATGTTGCACTGGCAGCATCTTTCTCCTTATGCATTGCAGCAGCATAGTGCGACTTGAGCTCAGAAATGTTAGTGTTTAAGAACACGAGCTTCCGGTCCACGGGCATCGTGCCCCAGAACGCACGCACCTGGTCCATGCGGTCAGACGCTGATGAGACTGTTGCCTTTCTTGACCCGCCCTTTCTCTGGTCAGCACGATGTCCAGCCGCTGATGGCTGAGACAATGAAGAGGGGGCCTCATCCCCCAGTGGCTGTGGCGATGAGGAGGAGGCGACAGCAGCGGCATTGTGCAGCTGCTGCTGCTCCAGCAGCTTCATCGCAGCGACCCGCACCTCGATCTCCTTGCGGCGATCGTCAGGGGTCTTGGTAGCCTTCTTGATCTCGTTCGGCCGACGCGGGGCGGGCGCCGCCGGGAGGAGGCGAAGGTCCATGGGGTCCTCAGCCAGGCGGCGCACAGGGATCAACCGAAGCTTATCGTCCCCAGGGCCGCCCAGGGTCTTGACCCACGTGGAGATGGATGCCAGGTTGGCCTTCTGGATCAGGGAGCGGAGCTCGGTTTGGACCTGCTCGGCGTCGGGGGCGGGCAGCCTGAGGGCGTGGAGCGCCGGGTCAGAGGGTGCCTCGATGCCGAGCCCGCGGTCGCACTCGGCGGCGACTTCCTCGTAGCCGCGGGTGTCGGAGGCGGCGTCATAGAGGAGCATGGCGTGGAAGTGGGCGAGCTCGACGGAGTCCGGCGCGAGCTCGACGGCGCGGCGGGCGGCCTCGAGCGCCGCCCGGTGGTGGCGCGCGCGGGCGGCGGGATCGTCGAGGATCGCGGCGGTGCGGGCGTGCACGGTGCCGTGCGCGCGGAGGAGGAGCGGCGAGCCCTCCCGTGGCGCGCGACGGCGTCCTTCATGAGCCGCAGCGCCCTCGCGTGGCTGCCGCGCTGGAGGCAGGAGAGGGCCTTCTCGCACTCGGCGCGCACGGCCGCGCTGTCGCCGCCCCCGCCGCCGCATCCGGCTGCCGGCGGGAGGCGCCGGGGCGGGGAGGTGGAGTAGGGTTTGGTGCGGGGGTTCGCTTCTTCCGGCCCATCGGGGGAACGAGATTTGGGCGAAGGGGTGCGCTGCGGGGATATAAAAAGCGGAGAATAATAAAGAAAATTAAAGCCTCTCTTTCTCCTTCTCTTTCTATTTCTGTGGGTAGGTGGATCGGCGATCGGGGGTAGATGGGGAGTCGGGTGCGTGCGAGCGACGGTGCGGTTTTCTTTGGGCCTCGTTTTTTCTTCTGGGCTCCTTTCCATCTCACGATCATCTCTCACCGTCACCGATGTTGCCACATGCACAATTGCAACTTTTTTGCAGGGCACCGTGGAAAATGGTTCTGCAAAGTTTAAGTTATACTACTATGTTTTTCAGTTTACGAACAATTACAAGTTTTTTATCAATTAACCTGGAGTTTTTCTAAAACATTGTTGTGTTTATTATAACTAGCAGGATGATCCGCGTATTTACGCAGCTAGATTTGTTTCGAGATTTATAATATCAAATCAAATAATATAACTTACCTCCTTGGGAATATATTTCCATATCTTATAGACTATTTAGATTTTTAAGACATCTAAATATAAATATTTTGTAGACTATTTGGAGTTTTAGAACCAATCTTCAACCCATTTCAGGGCCAAAGTCAGTCTCTTTTAAGAATATGAATATATATTGCACGATGGTACTTTATATATATACGAGCCAAAGTTGTAGACTATTTGGAGTTTTAGAACCAATCTTCAACCCATTTCAGGGCCAAAGCATGAACATACGAGCCATCAACAGAAACGCGTCCCATGCCGTGCTGATCAAAAGGCAAACAATGTAGCGTCAGGGCGTACGACCTGATTTCGATGCTTCGGGCCAATAAAAGGAGATTCTGAGCCCTTTTTTTTAGTTTCGCACAAGATAAAATAATTTTCTTTTCCACCTTGACCCTGACCATCCGCAGTCGAATCCGACGGCTTAAAATCACAGGAATGGCATCCATCTGCCTTTGGCCCGAAATAGAAAACTTTTATTTCCAACGTATATATATTTCAGTTTATGTAGCAAGCTAGTCAGGTTTTGACACGTGACACGGAAAATTGTAGCAAGCACTGTCAGATAATGTAGCATAGAAAAAAATCCAAAAAATGTGCCGCAGTGGTACAGCACAAAAAAAAGTATTTTCGCTACAGCATTTTATATCACGTGCCATCGTGTCGTTACATAATTCACCTTATACGACCATTATACAGCAAAAAATTTCCGCGAAATGAGAGTTGAACTTCCCGATCAGCCAAACACACGAAAATCACCACAAGTCTAAATATAGCACCCTGATGCCGTGACCGCTCCACAACCTCCTCCTGTCTCTTCCTTCCCTCTCGCTCACACCCATTCCCATTCTCACCACCCGCGCCACCGCGAGACTCCCGACGAGCACTCCCGTCTAGGTGCCGGTGGCCGGAGATGGGGCAGCAGAGACGCTGGTCTACAGCTTCGTGGCGCGCGGCGCCGCGGTGCTGGCCGACCACGCCGAGGTCTCCGGCAACTTCGCCGCCGTCGCCGCGCAGTGCCTGCAAAAGCTCCCGCATCCAACAACCGGTTCACCTACAACTGCGACGGCCACACCTTCAACTACCACGTCCACGACGGATTTAGTAAGGCCCCCAAACCCATCCACCCAACCTTCTGCCTCCCCGTGTAATGCGCGTTGATTGCCTAGTATGATTCGTGCGGTTTGAAGGGCGTGTTATTTTCCCCCCTATATTTTGGCTATCATGGATTGCATCCGGCACTAACAGACTGCATCGGTGTTCTTGCCCGTTTAATCGATCAAACTTCTTCTCTAATGGTGGATTACATTTGATTTGATGTGGATCGGGGATCCTCTCGACGTTGCCATGGCCCATGGTGGATTCGGTCCCCTCCATGTTTTCGCAGGTGCAAATATGCAATGTGGGGATTGTGGTAGGGAATGGATAGAATTTTGTTGGTTTGATGTATTGGGCTATCGGCCGGTTCAGTTGATTTTTGTCTGTTTTGTTTGATCGACAAGTGAGGTGATAATTGCAGAATGTTGCATTTTTTTAGTGCATAATTTCAATTTTTTTACACCGTAACTTTCTTTGTGGAAGGTTGGAGATGCGAAATTTTTTTCCCCTTTGGGCCGGTACAGACAACAAGACGATGAAAATTGTGATACATGCATGACTTGCTTGCTCTGATTGATTCGATCAATGTGGGCTTCATGATAGTGTTCTAGTTTTGATTGAGGACAAGGTTATCATGATGATGTTATGATGTGTAGGTTGGCGTGCAACTTATGGCAAGTTTCGGTGTCCATGAATATCTGTTTCATAACAATTTTGGATTGTTCTTTTTTGGTTCTTGGCATAGATTAAAATGGATGTGTATGGCGTCCCTTTCAATCTTTGTCTAATGGTATCGCTAACACTTTTCACCACTTGATCATACATTGGTTTTGACAACGAGCTGTGTAGCACTGATAAAGTTGCCTCCTTTGCCTTCCCTATTTTCTTTTGAGCAAAGCCTTCCTCATTTTCTCATTTAAAAGCATGTATGGAGTAATGGACTGTTTCACTGAATGTCTATCTTATCAATATGCAACATGTATATGAATTTGGACCATGTAGTGATCCTTATGTATTCGCGAAATGTTTCCATTTCTACTTCCATAGCCTTTCATTGCATTCTAACGTTGAAGTATTCTAGTAGTATTGATGTCTATGAATACAAAGTAGTCATTTTCCTTCAAGATAAGGAGTGCTCACTATTAGTGCAGCGTGCTCCCAGCGTGTATATTCCATCCTGCTCTATCACACTTTACCTTTTCTGTTTATATGTTTTCATCATGTCGTTGCATAGATCTTTATTTAAAATTTAACAGAATGCATTGCATTTATCTAATAATGTACATCTTTATCCTTTTTGGTTATGCTGTCAGAAACCAGGGAGGCAGCCTTTTCAGTGTAAGATGGAAGTTAGTATTTATTATTTAATAGCACCTTGTCCACTGTGCTTTAACATTTTAACATACTTGCATTCTGGTACTAGTTCCTGCCTAGGTCTTTCCTAAAATATACAATATAATTTTTGAGCCAAATGCTTTTGATTGCTTCTAAGTTTACCTTCCTCTTTATAATTCATTGCGTTATGTTTTCTGGCTTACCATCCAATGTCAAAATCAGATGTTTGCATACTTTATTACATGCTTCACTGTTCACTAAAGAATTAAAGATAGAATTGTGAGTGAATGACACTGCTGTACGATTGATTCAAGTTCTATTAGTTTTCATGTGACAATGCATTTGATTTTCAGCATACTGTGTTGTTGCTGCTGAGTCTGCTGGTCGGCAACTTCCAATTGGCTTCATTGAGAGGGTTAAGGAAGATTTTGCCAAGAAATACAGTGGAGGAAAAGTCAGAAGCGCCACTGCCAATAGCCTGAAGAGAGAATATGGGTATTTTCCTCAAAAGCTTCCGCATGCATATCCCCAAAATTTTTTCAGGGTTCTCAAGTCTCAACCCCCGTATTGCAAGCTGCACAATGTGATTACCCTGAATTACTACTATAGATTAAAGATAGCTACTAAGTATGAATAGTGTAAATCACTGTTAGAGTACTATAAATGGATGTCTCTTTTCCAGGCCCAAACTTAAAGAGCACATGAGGTACTGTGACCAGCACCCTGAGGAGATTGACAAGCTTGCAAAGGTGAAGGCTCAGGTTACAGAGGTTAAGGGAGTAATGATGCAAAACATCGAAAAGGTGCGTGTGTGTATCTTTTACTATAAGTTGGATACTGATCCCTTTGGGAGTCTTTTTAAGATTCGGCAGTGTTTGCTTTTCCTAACAATCTGTTACCCAATCGCTTGGTACATTAGGTACTAGATCGTGGTGAGAAAATCGAATTGCTCGTCGATAAGACGGAGGATCTCCGCTCGCAGGTTTCATACACTCGTCACCTCTAGTCAATCTTTTGTTTCCTGTATCACCATCTTCAGTCCATAAGACACGAGGGCATCCGTTCTTTTATCTTCAGGCACAAGACTTCAGGCAGCAGGGAACAAAGATACGGCGAAAGATGTGGTGGGAGAATATGAAGATAAAGCTCATCGTTTTCGGTATCGTCGTTGCGCTGATCCTCCTCATCGTCTTGACAGTTTGCCGTGACTTCAATTGCTGGTGACGCAAAGTATACAGCTCACCTCACCGACTACTGCTATAGCCTTCAGTCTGATGTTGCTGAAGAAAAGAAGGAAGCAGGAACGGAGGGGGGGCATACTACTACCACATAGAGTGAATTACCAGAACCCGTCAGTTTGATGCTATTGTTGTCGCTGATCACATTCTTTAATTTTAGCTATATATATCTGGATCCAAGGCTCGCAAAATATGAAAGAGCCCTCTCCTGTGCATGTACAGGATGTCCAGCTATTCTTTCTACATTGTAATACTAGTATTGTTGTAATTCAGATGAGTTACTTTTGCTGCAATTCGTACAGAGATTGTTCACGTTCTTGCTTCTGTGGTGAACTGGTGATCACTCTTCAATTGCCTTAGAGTATCTATTTGAAAGAGCTGTCTTAGAATGTTTGAATTCCATATATTGGGTGTTTGCTACTTATGGCCAACTGAGAAGGAATGTTGGTCGTCCAACTTGCACTGGCTACATATACACACGTACACATTTGTATGCATCGGCGAACCATGCAGGTCATTTTACACATGCAATACATCTGTACATACTTAATTACATGCTTTACCTTTTTTGGTCGATGCAATTGCACAAACTTCTTATTGAATCCTATGCACTAAACAGTTTGCCTAAAAACTTGAGCCGTTAGGGATGCGAAAGAAAGGTGCATAAAACGCAACACTGCCTAAAGATCTTGCTACTACTTTTATATAGCTTCTAGCTAGCAAGCGTCTGCTTCCTGGAGAGAGGAGTGATCTCCTCGAACACGGGCAGCCTCCTGTTGCTCCTCCTGTACGGCGCCGCCCACTGCCTAACCACAACATCAAGCAGCTCCACCATCTCGTCCTCGACGCCGTCCTCGTTCCCACGGCCGTCGACCCCGCTGCCACCCATCGTCTCCGCCCTGATCCTGGCCAGCAGCTCCTCCACCTTCCTGACAATCTTGCCGTCGTGCTCGCGGGCGTGGTACATCCCCGCGAGCACGTCGGCGAGGACGAGCTCGGCTTCGGCGAGCCGGCACTGCTCGATGAGGCAGAGCGCGAGGTTGCATGCCTTGTTGGCGTCTGGGTCGATCATCTGCGCCTTCCGGTACACCACCTCCGCCGCCATGTAGTTGCGCTGCTGCATGTACGCCCATGCAAGGTTTCCCTGTATATGCACAAGCACGTGCATGCACGGCAAGATGGCCAAGCGTCAGATCGAGTTGCTTCTTGTACATATGGCGAATTATGTTTCTTGACATGCCCTTACGAGAACGCGCGAGGTCTCCTGCTTGACGGAGACGTGGATCTTGCGGCCGTGCGACCTGGCGCGCTTCGTCGTCTTGCCGTGGAACGTCTCGCCGAGGTAGATCTTCCGCAGCTTCTGCTTCAGCAGCTCGATCTCCTCCTTGAACCTGCTACTCGACTGCAAGATCAAGATCATCGATCGATCGCCATTGTTAACCACTGATGCCAATGCTTCTTCACTCTTTCATACACAATTGCGACATATATATATATATATATATGTTCATGCCTTGTAGACGTCGAGGAGGATATTGTCGAGGGATTCCTGGGACTGCTTGGGGCAGAGGTGCCTCAGCGACTTGATGGCGTCCACGGCGTCGTTGAGGTACCCCCGCTGCTTCATCACGACGGCCATGTCCTTGAGCGCGCTGTCCACCTTGTCCCCGGTGTTTATCGCCTTCCAGAACCACGCAATCGACGCGTCAAGGTCCTTCTCCACCAGCTTAATTTGTCCATAATATAACTGTATTAGTTCTCTGAGGGACCATGTAAGAAGATTCAGAATTATATGTGATGAATAATTGTCAACGTACATGAAGTTGAAATTTGAATTTATGAAAAAATTAAATTTTCAGTTTATGGTTCTACTCATGATGGTCAGACCGGCCATGCACAACAGTCAGAGACCGGCCGCCTATGTAGCTTCGACAGCGTGTTCTGAATTTTGGGAACTTGATCTAAGTTTGGGTCAATTGGTACTAGGTCAATGTATTCATATTGCATGAAATATGTTTAAACTAACATGTACTAAGTTAAAAAGAACTTGTGACTGGAAACAATTTCTTAGTCTTTAAATGTCCGGGGATGTTTAACGTCAAATATGATCAACGGTGAAGATTGAGATTACGTTCATGAGGAGATGAGGTCCAGAACAATCAAGTATGCTAAGTAAGATGCTTGAGTTCAAACGTGCCACAAGGAAGATAAAGAATGTTGAAGAGAAGTTTCGAGCGATGTGTTGCACAAATAGTTTGATCAGTCTAAGTGAGGCATAGTTCAGTGGAATTGGAGTGGGAGACTTGTCGTCGTGGCACACCATTGCTGTACCTACACGTGTCAAGTATGATGATTGGTTACAAGAGAAGAAAAGGACTGGGCTAAGGCAATGGTATTTTGGTGGTTTGCCAAATACCAAAAACTTCGTTGTAGAAAAACTGCGACATTTGAAAAAATGGTTTAGGTCAACAATATGCTAAGAAGATCAAGTGGATCAAAAGATAAAAACTTAGCGGATTCAGGCTCATGAGCTTTAAAAAGCGTACATGAGTTTAATGTGAGTGAAAAACTCATGTTCTGTGGGGCTAACGGGTTTTCACCAATTGTACTGGTGGATAGTATCCATTAAGATTAGATGTGAGCAAGTTGCCTTATGTATTTAGTGGGTTGGGGATGGAGCCTTGCAAACCAACCATTTCATTCTTGAGTTAGGGATATGGTTTGAGAGAGAGAGTGAGTATTGTAGTATGCTCTCTTGTCCTCGTTAGGAGTGAATATGAAATCTTCATCCTCAAGTAGTAATATAATTAAGTTTGTTCATCTCTTATGAATTATTCTTGTCTTGTTTGATTTGGCTCTTGTTTTTGTTGTTTATTTTGCCTCTTCTCTACCCTTCTTGATCTTCTTGCGTGTCAAGAATATATAAGTGATGAAGATAACTCCTGTAGATCAAATCTCATCTATCTAGACATCGTGATTTGTAAAATTTTGAAGTTGCCCGATTCGTGCTTGATTTGGAGCACTTCTTGAGGAATCTTGATTAAGGGTTTTGGCTTCATTTCGTTGGTTGGTTTTGCTTGTTGTGACGTATGAAAATAACTCTAGAGTCATCTCGGCTATTCTTATCCCACGAGTAAGTTGTTTCTTAAGTTTTTAAAATTTGCTTGGTTTTGATGTAACCTTTCATGTTTTGAGGAAAAAGTGAAACTTTTACTAAAATCCCTGTGATCCAAAATAGGTTCATAAAACCCTCAGAAAGTGTGTGTAAAGTTTGACTTTATTTGATCATGTATTTTGAAGTTTGCACCAAAAATGATTTTGGTTCAGGCTGATTTTCTGTTCTGAAAATAGGGGAGTAGTCAGAACACTCCTAGACCTGGTTATACTGTTGGCCTGTAGTCGGTCATAACACACATCTAGTGGCGGTCAGACTAATTTGGTGTTGATTTTTGAGGCTTCATTGTTTTGAGTTGTGATTTGGGGTTAGTATGTGAAATCTTATCTTCTTAGTTCTTTAGCTATGGAATGAACGGTTTCTAGATACTTAGTGAAAAATTTAAGAAGATATCATTCACCTCTATTGTCGTTGTCGGTCCTATATTTTGTTCATGTTTTCTTGGTACGTACTCAACCGATCATATATATATATATATAGAGAGAGGGGGTCTATTTTTCTTTTTTGAAAAAAAAGAACTCGAGAAGCATACATGAAGTACAATGAAAAGCACACACGAGCTGCTCCAAGCTCTAAATCGTTTTGGGTGGATTCTTTAGCTTGTGGTTTTAGTTTTTAGTTTAAGGTTTTTAAATTCTGACTATTCATAAAAGATAGTACGCAAAGGAAAATAGTCATATACGATTTTAGTCGGTATAGTCGAACTCGATATAATATTTATAATAATTTATCAGTAGATTTCGTATTAAAAAATATACTGTTTACTAGTTACTGTTTACAAGCTAGTTACCGCATCAGTGATACGTCAAAGCCAAAAAAAAATCAAGTCGACGTTATACAAAATTACAAAGTGCCTGTAGCTAGCACGGGAAGTCTTCTTCCTTTCTTTCTTTCTTTTGAGAGGGAGAGGTTAGGAAGAAAGTTCTGGTCCCCATATATAATAATTTTCTATGTAGCGTTAAAGAAATAATTAAACATGAGCTAAGCTTTGGATCTCACAAAGGCGAGATTAACAAATTAAGTCTACAGATCGAACAAGAAATCTAGCTAGTAGTATTCACCTCTTTAATCTTAATCCTAATTGAATTTCCTTTATCGCAAATCAAATGTATATATCACATGGGATAACGCGTAAATTCCCTGTAAAATATCTCCACGAACGTCGCCGACCGTACACGCTTGGAGCGGCGCATAATGGCTAAGAAACCAGCCGGGGAATGCATAGCAGGAAGCAAGTCGAACCTTCATATACCTGGTAGTGCTTGGCCCGTGCATACGGCCGGTCGCCGGACGGGATCTTGTGCGCGACGTGCGCCGCCGCCGAGGCCGAGCTCGCCGGCTGAGCCACACCGTCCTGATCCATTTCCCTCCAGGTACGCAAGCTGCTAATGATTGGCCTCCCTCGATCTCTGCTTGCTGCTTGCGGCGCTCGGGATTAATACCGTACGACCATGGCGAGGCAGCTGGAGAGCTGTCCCTGTAATATAGTAACCAACCAGCCGGGAGAGCCAGCCGATCAGATGAATCCGGCCGGGCTGCCGCACCTGGACGGGGACCCGTCCAGGTTCAGTGCCACGGAAACAGTGGCCTCGTTCGGGGCCGGCATGGTTGGGCATGTACATCGGACTGTGTCCAGTAGCTGGCGCCTGACAGAATTGCCGTCTCCTTCGCGTGACGCAATACGTGGCACTCAAGCGATCCATGAGCCCCCGCACATGGTGTCAAAGTATGTCAAAATTAAGAAACCAATATAATTTAGAAGCCACATGTAAAATCCATTTAAACGGCGGATCCTTCTGTGGGTCAGCTAACGCAGCAAGACATACATGTGAGGTAGTGGCACTGTTGTAGTTAGATATGTGAGGGGGAAAAGCCCAACAAGACCAGGCCCGATAGTCTAGGTAGGGCGGGCTTAGACAGAGAAATAAGGTTAAAAAATGCTTAAAATGCTTATTTCAGTTCGAAGTAATGAAGTACGGCCCGATCACGGCCCGCCGTGCGTGGTTGCTACCACGATTTCCCCCATAAACAAATAATTATATGTGATAGATTGCTTTGTTAATATTAAGTATAGATTACTCTCTCCAGTCCACGAAAGCAAACAAGTGGTTTGGACATTGATATGGTCTCTAAAATATAACTTTTGACCGCTAATTAGTATTGTAATATATTTAGAGAACTCAGCAAAATTATATTATTACAAAGTATTTTTAAGATGAATCTACATATAATATTTCATGTATCTAATTTAAATATTTAAAAGATATTAATATCTAAAGTTTTCAAAATTTAACTGTACATATTGAAAACGATTTGTTTTTATGAACCGGATCCTGGAGGGAGTACTTTGTTACAAGGAGTTGTGCGTGCTCAGTCAGTTGCACTTACACACCAAAGCTTCCTGCATTCAGTGTAGATTTGTAACTTATGGTCGAGCTCTACATTTGTTGGATGTGATTTTCAGTTGACGCTGCGCGAACTGGAGCACTTCGGTTGTAGAGTATTTTACTTCACAGGAGTTCCAGTTGGCGCTGCGGCCGTGCCTGCGGGAGAGATCCTCTGTATTTCACTTCCAGGCTTTCAGCGGTAACCAGAGCGCCCCTACGCGTTAGAACTTAGAACCGACTCAGTGGCGTACTAGTGACCTAAACAAGCTCACATGTATGTCAGTATCCCCAGTGATGCGAAGATCCAACAGCTTCACAGGAAAAACTAAACATTAGGACACTAATTTTTTTCTCAAAATAATTAACTGCCACAGTACGATTTCAACCATAAACTAAAACCTTAAGCCGTAAGGCGGATGGAGCGGGAGATTAGCATATGAACGCATACCAATCGGATAACAACAGTGATCATCACATCACACACGAACCAAAAGGTGAAGCTTGAAACAGATAAACTATTAAAAAATGCACTCTTAAATACAGGAAAGTTGTCCCATGAAAAACTCAACATTCTTGTCAAAATCCCACAGAATCGAAGCAATGGTACAGACACCATTGGTGATCATACCTAAAAACTGGGAAGGCTAGTCGATTGTTCACAAGGAAACACAGCACTATGGTTCGGTTCCACTCCATGGAGAATGCGTCCCTTTACATTTTTTTCGCCATACAGCACCCGATGAGGGAGCTAGCAAATCCAAGCCCATGATGATCTAGTAGTTTTGATTGCCCCGCCCACGGCCACCACTCATCCGTCCACGGCCCCGCGCATAGCCCCTGCCGCCTGGGCCGCCTCCACCTCTGCCACCACGTTCATACCCTGGACCTGCGAAGATAGATTGCACAATTGATTGTTTAAAGACCTCAATATGCAGCAAGATGACACCTGAACCCATTTTTTTTAAATAAGCACCAATTACACTAGATTAACTGCAAAGTAAACCCGGACCCTTTGACTGAATGCCCCAAACAATTTAGAAAAGAATCAAGATATTCTATTATCTTCAGCAGTCATCCTTTTTTTCAAGCACCTTCTTGTTCTATGGCAGTCACCATTTGTATACAAAGTTCATGTTTGGTAAATCATTGCAATACACATATACATGGACCAAGGGGAGCACCATTTATATTTTAAGTTCACGCTTGATATACGATTGCAATACACATTCAGGGACTAAGAAGCAGGTGGATTGGGACTTAGGAACTAGGGTGTTCCTAGGGTGTAGAAATAAGTATATTTGTTAATAGTACATCACTATGAACCCATGTTAAGAAAAATGAATAATAAACCAACATTCACTGGGAACACAACAAAATCAGATTAGCTCTAAAAAAGGCAAAATAATATTATTGGCATCACTGATCAAAGCATACAGTTTATTCAGTGTGCACATGAAGCAGTCTAGCATGTTCAGAAGAACAGTAACATATCCACAGAACTTCTGGCACATGGGAGGACACAATCAGCAGCAAACATGTTGTTACTTTAGATTTGTAATCAGTTGTTGTAAATGCACAAAATAGGTGTACCAACAGGAATGAGATATAATTCATACATATACAGAATGTAGGTTACTTTTTTTAGATTACAGAATGTAGGTTATTGATATTATACATACCACCGTATCCCCAGTTGCCTCTTCCTCGACCACCGCCGCCGCCACCTCTGTTCCGGTTGTAGTTCCAGCCCCCATTTTCTGACAAGAAAATTATTAGAATATATAGTTTCATACAATCTTCAGAGAGCAACAAAAAAAGGCCAAAGAAACAACTGAAGCCATCTAAGGACAACTAAATTCCCACTGTCGTGATTACCTTGTAATAAACACTTCACCAATGATATTGAAATCTTGAATAATAGTAAACAAAAATAATTGTATCACAGTACTCACCATATCCTCCATATCCACCTTGGTTGTAGCCATACCCTGCATAGCCACCTTGGTTGTGGCCATACCCTCCCTGGTTCCCATATCCACCTTGATGTCCATATCCGCCTTGGTGTCCATATCCACCATAACCCCCTTGGTTGTTATCATACCCACCATAGCCTCCGCCATAGCTTCCCTACCACCCCAGCCCTTCCTCGCCTCTGCCTCTACCACGGCCACGTCCATACAAATCTTCAATACAAGAGGAACTAGTCAGCAAATTAGTCACATACACAAACTTGCACCTACTGATTGTAGATTCACCTGTTTGACCTTGATTTTGTCTTGGCTGGTGCTGTTGTTGTTGATATTGCTGAGCTTGCTGGTACCTTTGTGGCTTAAGTGGCTCTGCATGCAATGGAGTTTGATATCTACAAAAAGGACAACAATATTGTATAAGTCTATATTAGAATCGTTGATAAACTCGTAGAACCAAGCTGGTGCCTTCAAAATAAATCCTAAAAAGAAATAAAGTCAAACAGAATACCCAGGTGAATTCTTGTTAAGCTCCTTAGGTGACAAGGAAATTGAGATCATTGAGACATGACGAGTCATCTCCAATCTGCCACAAGACAACATAAATAAATAAAACAGAACAAAAGGGTGATCCAAGAATATATCTGCAAACAAGATAGTTTTGTGAAACTTAACGGTACAAGGCCTTCCTCAATGGGTTCCCATACATCAGTAATGCTGACTGAACTGATTGATGTATCTTGATGCAACCCAGGGGTCCTTTTCTGCAATTAGATAGAGATGAGTCAATTTTCAGAAGTCCAAATATTTGTAAGTAAACAAAGAGAGCTAACAACAGATCAACCTTTATGATCTCAGAAATAGCCACTGTCTTGCTGATAGCCTGTCCCATAGCCTTCAACACAATTTCTTTCACCCGTTTTTCCTGCTTCAAAAGCCTATAAGATTCATAGCATGCACACCACTACACATGATTTGGGTGAGCAATAATAGTTAGCCAAGTATAAATGGCATAGCTTATCACAGAATAATGAATGATCCTATGATAGATACATGATGCATCCTCCTTGATTAAAAGGAAATGGATTGCATGGATGTGTATTCCCTGCCATCATGTTTTAATGGTGAAGGTTTCAAGCCCTGTTCTTTTCAGCTTCTAAAAGCTGCTTTTCGGTTTTTCTACAGTAACTAGCTTTTAAACGAAGTATTTTTTCAAGATAGGGTCCACTAGTTAATTGTAGTATATACTTTACTGACTTCATTTATATTGGCAAAAATCGCACGTGAGTTTTTGTTATTCTGTAATATTTCGTACAAACAGCCTAAAAGACACAAGCCATGACCAAAAGTCACAAGCCACGACCAAAAAGAATGCCCTCGACTGCCATCCCCAAAATCTGAGACACTTGTCACCAAAAAAAAAAGACTTCAGGTCGTGGTATCGCATCTCCCACAATACATTAACAAATGGTATAGTTTCTATGGGCCACAACAACTGTTTTCTGTTTGCAGGGAACTTAGGATGATGCTCAGTAGTAGCTATGGGGTTAGAATGGGGAGGAGGTAGACATAATACAAAAGCAAAGAGGGCTGAGATGGGTAGAAGCAGCCAACTTGTGGATATGGGGATGAACAGTGCAGCCAATTGGGAAAAATGCAAACGCAACAAATCCTAGTGGCAGCATTACAGCAACGAGATTGGCTAGAGGCACGCAAAGGGCCAGCAGGGAGACAAGCTTGATGTGCCTGAGGATAGGAGGAGCATAGAACTCTTTCCTATTATTGGCTTGAATCGCATTTTCTTTTTCTTTCATTGGCAATTGGTGGGTAGTGCGGGTGTGGGTGCTCAACCTGCCAATTGTTGGTTTTATGATGAGTGGGTCACAAGAGGAGAATGCCAGCCTTTGACATTAAAACATGATGACAGATGATATGCATCCGGACTGCATGATTTGTGTGACAACCCACTCAATTCAATCAATAATCAGAACCAGAAGAACAGACAGCTCATTAAAAGGTGTGCTACAGGTTACACTGCATGGCACACAGTGTTCAAGTAGGCGCTAGGCGGGCGGAGAGGTGGGGCCTAGGCGGGGCCTAAGCGGCCGAATTAAAAATGAGGACAGCAGACCAAAGATGAGTAATCATGCATATATATTTGATGTAAATGGCTAAATGCTTGATGTAAAGTTGCAAAAGCTGCAGATGTACGGGCCATCATGGACACGTAGGATCAAACTGTGAAGAAAATAGACTTTCGAAGGGTCCAAACAGAAGAAATTCAAGGAGGAAAGGACTATTTTGCAATATCGTGGAACTCAGAGGTCCAATTCACAAAATTGTCAATCCTCAATAAATCCCCACATCCCCGGTCGAATTCCCTTCTTGCTTCTCCTCTCCTCCCTCTACTCCGATCGACGGTGAGGCTAGGCCATCCCGCCACCACGCCATCCGCAACTCGCCGGCCAGTACCTCCTCTGTATCCTCATCTCACCACCACACCTCCCCACCAGTTCAGCACGCCACCCCAACTCCACCGCGCTGCACCGTCCTTCACCGCCTCCTCCAAATCCCGTGCGGCCGCCCCCTCTACAGCTCCCTCCACACCATAGCTGTCGCCAGAGCCCAAGTTCTTCTTTTTCTCTTCCCTAGCCTCCGATTGCTTCTCTCCCCCTCCTCCGACACCTCCTTTCCAGCTCCGACAGCCGCCGTGGCCGAGCCAGACACGTCTCCGCGCGGTGACGGCTCTGCCTTTGACCGCCTTAGGCCGCTTAGGCAGGCTAGCCGTCTAGCCTGCCGATTTTGGCCAAGGAGTGGCGGCGGGCCCTGCCCAACACCTAGGCCTGCCTAGGTGGCCGCCTAAAACCGCCTTATTGAACATTGATGGCACACTAAACGACAACACTTGCCAATTGGGCACAAGACGGGTATGCACAATTTATCGTCATGTGGATCTCCAATCTGTAACCGACACACTACACATCAATAACAAAAGTCTCTTGCATAATTAAAGCAGGCAACAACAAGGGAAATTCCATGCGGCTGCAACAAAGCAAAGCGCACATGCAGGACCCTTAAATCTTCAGATTAGGTATAACATGGATATCCCTATACAATATTACACATACCAAAATTACCTCCTGACATCCTAGTTCAATACTCACTGCTATACGATAACATAATGTGCAGCCCTCATTACTCACTGATATATGATAACATAATGCACAGCCCTTATTACTCACAGCTATACGATAATGTATTGCACTGCATGCATATATCCTCCACCCAAATGCCATTCCTTTCGAGATGAACTGGGAGGAAATCTCACCTTGCAGTATATTTGAGGGTTTGGAGGGTCAAAACTCACAGAAAACCACAAATCGCGAGACTAAATACATCCCCGTATCAGCCGCGTGCCAATCAGCACTACATAGGACAGGACGCACCAAATCCACACCTACTACCCCAAAACGCGCGTGCCTCTGGTCCAAAACCCTCACTTCCATGTACGTCCCATGCCGCAGCGTGTCCCAACCCAACGAGCATTTCCATCTGGACCTAAACACGATGCTTCTCCCAAATACCGCCGTTTTGGACGCGCTGCGGCGAGATCTAGTCGGAGAAACCGCGCCTAAGTGAGGCGCGCAAGCGAAGCGGACGGCCGACGGCTACCGGAGTGGCGACTTGTGCGGTACCTGGAGGAGGGAGGTGGCGTAGGTGACGTAGTTGCGGATAAGGCCCTGGGTGGTGATGCGGATCTCGTTCTCGTTGATGGCGGCGGACTCGGGCCGCGGCTTCTCCACCCGCTGGTACCGATCCATGGCTCCTTCCTCCGACGACGCTCCCGGCGAGGTGGCTGCTTCAGCGGCGGCTGCGTTGTTGTTGAGGGGATGGGATGGAAGGGGGTGGCGTGCTGGTGGTGGATTAAAACCCTAGAAGTAGTCAAGTAGGGGAGAGGTGGGAGTTGGGGTTTAACGGCATCCGGGCGTGGCGGCCGCACGGATGGAGGGGAGATCTCGCGCGCGCAGGTGCCTCGAGATTCGCACTTTTTCCTTCCCTTTCTTTTTTTTATTTTGGAATATTGTTAAGTTTGTCGTGCCCCGTTCAAAACGTCTTTTGATAATACCCTTTAGCTCAAATAGATATTATAGTAGATGTTAGTTTTTGACTATGATATTTAATTAAAGAAAAATAAAGAGAAAATAGGAAAAATACTATATATCCACAAATAATGTAAAGAAAAAAGAAAAATTATGTTAAAAAGTTATCGTGTTTAAAATAGTTTCTCGCTTGTAAAAGAAACAAACTGTTTTGAAGAGGATCGAAGTTTACGATATACGATTAATAAACTGGTCCCGCAGTAGCAGGGCGGATAAGCATGGCTTTTCAGTCTGATACGTTTTGGCTGAGAACTCAATGCTTTTAGTGATGTGGGGCAACCAAGCGCACCCAAGCCTTCGGTCCCAAGAATAAATCGAGTATATTATGGACTTGCAAAGTTAAATGCCACTTGAAAATATTAAGTATCGAATATGTACTTGGAAAAAGAAAGTAAAAGTACATATGTTTTTCTTGCTATACTGCAGTAGTTGTAATAAAATGAAAGAAAGTACATCTATGATCACTCAACTCTTCGATTTGCCTAATTTGCATCCTTTGTTTATAAAACGTGGCAAAACTCGTCCTTCATCTGTCAGAGCTATGTAAAACAAATCTCTTTGTGAGATACAATCTGGTTTTGTCTTATGTGGCATCCAACTCAGATCCTCGCTAGTACATTCTCCTCCACTTGGCAACGGGTCTCACCAGTCAGTGTTTCTTCCTTATCCCCTTCTCTCCCTTCTTACCCACTGTTGCCCTATGCTCTTTTCTCCCCAATTGCCCTACTCCTATCCATTGTCGCCGCGCCATGCTCCTTCCTCCCCTACCATCCCTATTCACTCTAATGCCGCGCCATGCTTCTTCCTCCCATGCTCTAACCAGCCATTCCCTACTATTTGCATCACCACTGCCACCGCATCCGGCCGCTAGTAGAGAAAGGGACTTCAATACACTAGAGCTCGAGGGTAGGAGGCACGAAGGCACGGGTGTGGTAGCTTCAATTAGGGCAGTGGTAGACCAAGCGGATGCGCGTATGGCTGGAGGACGCGTGACGACGACACATCAGAGTGCTGGTGGTGACCACGACAAGTGTTGTGCACGGATCGACTGCAGGCAGTAGAGTCTGAGTTTAAGCGAGCCTCTGCGCCACCATGGAGAAGAGGCCATTGGCTTAGAGCACTGCGAAGGCATCAACCTTGCGGTGCCAGTCGCGGGTGGCCCTGACGCAGTAAAGGTGTAGTGGATGGCTCGCCGAAGATGGGAATAAGTAGATGGAGCTAATAACAAAGCCGAACACAAACCGAGGCACGAGATTTGTGGTGCTAACTGCTCGCATCTTTTCTATGTTCTATGTTATTCACTGGCTCGACTCACTCAAAGATTATATATATATATATATATATATATATATATATATATATATATATATATATATATATATACCGAGCAGTTTGCCAACTAATTGAAGACCTACATCATTCCAGCCACTCGCATTGATGACTGCTACAGGGACCACTAACTACTACAGTAACCAACATCTATTGCAGTGCTGACGAGTATGACGTCTACAATACTCCTCCGAGATGGCGTCTACAATACTCCTTCAAATATGACGTCTACAATACTCCTTCGAATATAACGTCTATAGTACTCCTCTGAGTATGACGCCCACAGTACTCCAAGCTACAGTACTCGTATTCTCCGAACCCAGTTCTCTGACTACGACCACGGGCGCTACGACTATGACCACGAATGCTACGACTACGACCACGGCCGCTGTGACGACGACCACGGCTACAATTGCTACGACCACGGCCACGGCCGCTATGACTACGACCGTGGTGCACTCGGTGCATCTACAGTACTCGGTCGTAACGACCACATAGACTTCACAACTTCTACAGGTACTCGACACACACAACTACACATATGCAACAAGATTAACCCAACAGGAAGAACATGATGAGCGGGTTGAGGACCAGCTCCGGTATGTTCCTTGCCAACAAGCAGGTGAGGATCAGTTTAAATGTAGAAGGGTGCCCCTTTTTGTAGGATTTTCCATGATAGGTGTGGAGCTGGGACGCCGTGCTCTCACCTTGTTTCGATGGTCTCTAGTTGAGTACTAGTCCTTACGGAGAATAAGATCTTTGCAAATTGCGTTGAGCTGTTGGCTATTGCTCTAAGTGATAGAATTTTTTCAGTACGATGAGTCATTTGCTTCAATTGTTGTTGGCTATCATGATTTGGGGCACAAAGCCACTAACACTTCATGGTGCTGTCCTAATGACTAATAGTGATCTGCAAGCATGGTGCATATTGTGGCATATTAAAATTACTTCTGACAGATTGTCTAATGTTCTGTCTATTTATTTGAAGGATGAAGTTGTTTCAAAAATAGAGGAGAGGATTGTTGCTTAGACCTTGCTTCCACCAGGTACGATGCACTAAACACTGTAAACAGATATTGTTTCACACTTTCGCTCCAATGTTCTACAGTGTGCATTATTTTTAATTGCAGTGGTTTTTCACTGTCCTTGAATGCTCAGAAAACGGTGAATCCATTCGAATATTACGTTATGAGAACGACGAGAAGTACGAGCCACATTTCGATTACATTCGTGGTAAACATTATCAACCCCGCGGGGGGCATCGAATTGCCACCATGCTCATGTACATATCCAATGTCGAGATGGGTGGAGAGACCGTCTTCCCCAACTCAAAGGTAATTTACCTGTCCCTTGTAGCTTTATTTTCTGAAGTCTTCCCTGTAATGACTTTGGAATCTTTTTCCCACAGGGCAAGCTACTACAGCCTGAAGACGACACATGGTGAAACAACCCACATCATTAATTAATCTTAACTGGCGAGTTACGACGTTAAGCAGGGTTAATTATGCAGTTAATGATCTAAAATACGAGGGAATTTAAACTTTTCTTTGCAATCGTCTAAAATGAACTCGACGAGCGATAGATAATTACAACACACGCAGAAATTCAACGGTGAGGACGAAATTAATTTGTAAAAGAATTGCGTACGTAAAAAAAACTATACAACTTAATTAAAATATATTAACAGTCCATAGTACAACAATAATTAATTACAATCAATATTGGGTAAAATCCATATCATCTGTTGAGCGACAATTCTAAGTTAAATAAAAATATTACAATTTGCATTACATAATAGCGACAATGCAAATTACAACAAATATACAATTTCATGTCTCAACCAAATAATCATCTCAAAAACTAAGCAATTGCAATATAATTGTATTTAACCAAGAATTGCATAATCTAATTTACACGAAGTCCATTTCATACATATTCAATTACATCCGGATTATCAGAGAATATAAATTATATATTTAGATAACATACAGTATCACCCATACATCAATATTAAGAGAAAGCCAGATTACATTAAGGTCATCTCATACATTAGAATCTGTCGTCGAACTGCCACCACACCGCTATTCCATTAGTGAGCAAACTATTAATTGTAATACCAAAAAGACCGAACAAAAGAACGAATAGAAATAAGTGAAGGAAAGAAGATAGGAATAGCCATCAGAGCCCTAGAGGTTAGTTTCGGGCAGGGTAATCCGTTCACGGAGATACCTGACCGTCCGGGGGCCAGTCGGCACCTCTCACAACCATAGGTTCATCATTCGGCATAAACAAACCTGTTATTGAACCCAATTACCATAGCAACCGGCCAAATGCCCAAGACCCCAAAAATATCAACCGGCTGCTACAGTAGAGTCACAAGGGTCAAGACACACCAAGAATAATAAGACGGCCACAAGCCACAGAGGGCATAACCAGCTAGCAAGCAATAGGGGGCATAACCAGCCAGCAAGGCCACAGCAGAGAGAGGAGGCACAAGCCATCGGGAAGGCTCGGCACAGCCAGATAGCACAGCCTCAAGCCAAACATCACACACAATCAACAGAGAACAGAAGAAATATCTCGGCAGTGCAAGCCCACTGCCTCTGTTCTCATTCCCCCAAACCAACCGAAAGCAAAGGGAAGGGAGAAGACCACGGCTCCAGCAGGCCATTCCTTCCCATCCCCATCCCCAAACCCTCACTCCACAGCCAAGCCTCACTGGCCACCGCAAAACAACATCGGGGTAAGTCAACCAGGAGCAAGGCGGAAGCAAGGCGACAGCCACCATCTTCCCCAAGCAAGAACAAGCACAACAGATGCAGAGCCGACCATCACCAGGCTAGTATCAGGGCGGGCCGAACAGGGGCAAGAAGCCAGACCACAAGACGAAGGCCAAACGAGCTGACAGGAGCGCGGCGACAGTAGGAAGTTAGATCACAAGCCCGAGACCGTCAGCCCTAGGAGGAGGAGGAGGTCACCACCAGGCGACGTCCACACCACCGAGAGAGAGACGGCCACAAGAAAGTGTAGAGGATAAGCATTCGGTGCATTTTTGCTAATAACGCTTGCTGAGTACTTCTGTACTCACCTTTGCTATTATCTCCCTTTGCTTAGGAATATGCCAGTTTAGCCTGGATGAAATAACGTGGACTCGGAGTACAATGGGGACAAGGTGGACACCCCGTTTGGAGTAGTGTTTGGATAGAAAGTAGTTAGAATATTTTCGTTTCTAAATATTGTAATATTCCCGCCATAGAGGAGTTGTAATAAATGTAGCCCTGCGTGGCGATATTTTTGTAATATCGGGTTGTCTCTAAATATTGTTCTGCTGCAACACTCTGATTGGATTATTATTCGTTAGAGCGATGTTTTATCGGCTAAAACGAGTAATAATCTGTTGACCGATGTTATTACCCCATGGTAATGACGCGGGCCGTCACACATGGTCAGAGTGTTCAAAACGGGGGTATGCAGGTATAGTGGACACTTGTCAATGCAGACAAAGTTCCGTTACAATGCATTGGGCTGCTGAAAATCATTTGTTATATTTTGCCATGATGATCTCAACAAAGCTAGGGTTTTGAACAAACTGATAGCTCTGCATATGTAGACAGTGGACACTTGCCAGTTTCCAATGCAGACTAAATTATGTTGCAGTTCATTCATTCTGAACTACAAGGAGCATTTGTTATTAGATTGTATGCCGTGATAATCTCAGCAAAGCTTGGGTTTTGAACAAGCTTATAGCTCTGCATATGTGCACAGTATCCTCCATGGCAACTGTTGAGCTCATATTGGTTTTAACCTTGTAGTGAAACCTGTGAAAGGTGATGCAGTGTTGTTCTTCAGCCTCCACCCCAACGCGACAACCGACCCAGATAGCCTGCATAGAAGCTGCCATGTCATAGAAGGCGAGAAGTGGTCGGTGACAAGATGGATCCATGTTAAGAGCCTTTGACAATCACCGGAGAACTGCCGGTGGATGTGAGGATGAGAATGTTCGTTGCCCCAGGTGCGCTGCTAAAGGGGAGTGTGCAAAGAACCTTGGCTACATGGTGGGAAGTAGGGACTCAGGTGGCTTCTGCCGGAAGAGTTGCAATGTATGTACATGTACATTGTAGTTGCAGATTTCTAATTGACTAATCGAAATAAAAACATTTTCTTCTAACACGCAATGATTTGCCTTCTCATATTTCCCTTCTAAATTACGTGATACATCCAGCTCCAAATTAGTACTTTTAATTCCGCAAGAGCAGAGGACAAATCATTGCCCAATTCACAGCAGTGAAGTTACAAATTAATCACCCCCCTCTACAAACCCACGATCTTCTTTGTAGTCTTCACAGTGACGACGCCGTCGTTGCCGGCGAGTGCCCGGTACTTGTCCTTCCTGGTAAAGCTGGTGCACTCGTAGGAGAGCGTGGAGGCTATGCGGCTCTGCACATAGTTGGCCACCTCGTGGCTAGACTTGCTGCCGCCGCTGCATGTGAGCTCGGCCGGTAGCTTGCTGAGGAACGTGACCGTGTACACTGGGCTCGGGTTCATCAAGAAGTAGAAGGGGTCCATCCCCTTCCAGCCCCTCGCCGTTGTGCCATGGAACATACTCATCCGGCACTCTGTTGCGACCGGCACGATGTCGTCGGTGAGCTCGGCGAAGAGCGCCGAGAAACGCAGCAGGAAGGGCTCCCGGCACGTGGTCCCCTCCGGGCAGATGGCCAGGTCGCCCGCAATGAGCAGGTTGCTGATGGTGGCCGTGTCCGTGGTGCGGTCGCGGGTGAGGCGGACGGTGCGGATGGGCGAGAGGAACTCGGAGAGGCGGGAGAGCGAGTAGGTGACAGTGGCCACGGGCCGGCCGAGCGCAACGGAGAGGAAGATGGCGTCGAGGAGGGTGCGGTGGCAGCAGGCAAAGAGCACCCCCGTGCGGCCTTCGGCCCGGCCGGCGTGCGGCGGTGGCGTCCCCGCACGACGACGCGCACGCCGAGCGCCCACAGGGCGTGGTAGAGCCACGGCATTGGCAGGAGCGCCCCCGCGGCGACGCGGATGCACGCGAGCAGGAAGCCGACGGGGAACCACACCACGGTGAGCAGCGCAGTGAGCGGGGTCGGCCGCTGGACGAGGCGGCCGTCGTGGAAGACGATCGGCTTCGGCAGCTTGTCCGCGCGCACGGCCTCCACCGGCGCCCGTGGCACGAGGTACGCCTCCTGCGGTCACACGGTTCATAGTTACTGTGACTGAGCATGCTGAATGCAAGGTAGTACTCTTACTACGTATAAACATACACGTGCACGTATTCTGGCCGTACAAATTTGGTATTCTAGCTGGCAGCTCGTAGTAATGTCAAAACATCTTCTCCCTGGAGCCAACTGCATGCATGCATACGCTGTGTGTGTTCCTTCTTTTATCTTCTGCTAGATGCATATGCCAAACATGTGAACAAAAAATAATTGGAAGTAACAGAGGCGCATTTCGTGTGGCTTAGCTACGCTATCGAACAAAGTAGGTTTTTTAGACCATATTGGGAGAAGTAATTTGATGCTAACTTAATGCTAGTACACAGCGATATGATATGGACTCTAAACAGATCAGATTCTCCCCCTATCACTGCACTACTGTACGATAAGATGAGCGTCCGATTAAGTCACATCGCAGACTATGGCTGAAAAACTGTGACTTATGGTTGAAATTATATTATAGTGACTGAAATTTCACTGTATCTGAAGATGATTTATTTGACGTAATTAATATTAAAAATTTTAAAAACATAAAAAATATACTAGCTCATCACGGATAACACAAATAAATACAGGAAAAAAAGAACCGGCAAAAAAGCTCAAAAAAGACCAAAAATTCAGAAAAAACGAAATTTATAAATAGTTAAAAATAAGTCAGAAGTCAGAAGTTGAAGCTGAAACCAGCCGGACTAGCCGGCCGGTGCATACATCGCTGCTAGCCAGCTCTGCACGTGATCAATCACCCGTTCACTCGTCTACGAACATGACAAGAACGCCAAACACTAGTAGTGGTTAATGAATTCAGTGACCTTGCAAAGGCTCATGAAGGCGTAGTCCGAGTTCCGGTCGCCCAGGCCGACGTCCGGCGCGTCGCCGTCGCCGACCATCTCCCTCAGCGCCTCCGCCTTCCTCTCGCCCACGAGCACGCCCCGCCGAGCGTCCACCCACCCCGTGGCGCGCCCGCACCACGTCGCGAGCTCCGTGCCGGCGACGACGTCCGCGCCGAGGTGTACACGCAGGAACGGCTCCGCCATCACCCGCGGGGTCGCGGTCACGACCCACCTACGGCCGCACGCCGCGAACACGCGCCACGCGCCCGGGTGCACGTCCGCCGCGTAGAACCTGGGCAGGACGGCGCGCGCCGCGGACTCGATGTCCGCCACGCGGGCGCCTGCGGTGGCCGCGAACACCAGCACCCGCACGCCGGCCGGCTCGGACACCGCGTGGTACAGCGCCGCGGCGAGCGGCGCGAGGAGCAGAAGGAGCGCCAGGCGGGGCACGCCGCCGGTCTCGAAGGCGACGAGCGCGTAGTACGGAAAGGCGCTCCGTGAGCGGAGCAGCGTGCCGTCGAGGTCCGACACGACGGTGTGGGCCCCGCGGCACGACACGTCGCACTTATCCACCGCCGGGAACGGCTCGCCGCCGGCCACCGCCATTGCACTTGATCACAAAGGCGAATGCGTGTGCCCTGTGCGTCTGGTTAAGTGTGTGGGTGCGCACAAGTATGTGCATATGGATTTATAGCGCGGCGACGTGAGAGCCGGGCTGCGCAGTGTGTGCAGGAGAAAGGACAACATAACGGTTGGTTGGTGAGCGGTCGACAGATGAGATAGAGGGATTTTGATTGAAAATTTTAAATTTTAGCTGTTTGTAATAGATATTATGGAGATAAATACTCGTTTGTAATTTTAGATGGTACAGATGTTGAGCTTTTAACGTATTATATAATTAACTTGTAGATTCCGTCTTGAAAAAATATTACGTTTGAAAGTTAAGTATTGTAGTAAAAGCTAAAAGTCGGTTTCAAAAGCTAGAAAAAATATGCCCGCTTCTCTTATCTCACAGTTGTTGCAAAATATACAGTAAATTTGTCCATGGGGCTGGAAGCCTGGAAGAATCAAGGATGTAGGTCCTGTTCTCTTGAGCATTTGGTTTATTTGAAAGTCAAAGTAAATGGTGTGGTTTCTTCGTACGGATTTTTGAAACGGTTTCTTGAGCTCAAAACAGTATATACCGTTTATATCGGTACCTCTATCATCCATTATCGTCTTAAAAAACGCAGTAAAAAACTATCACCTATAACAAAAAGTCATACAGAAAAAAAACAGCGCCGTAATAACTAGAGCTTTGGGTGGTTGGCCCGTGCGTTCGGAAATATTGGGTAGCATGCAGAGGAAAACCATGTGTGCTGGTATGCGCTTGATCGCCCCTACTTTTGCCGCCTCTTAAGATCGCAACATCTGTAGAAAGATTAGTTGATACTAGAGCACTACTGTTTTTCCAATAGGTTGTACTAGCTAATTCGTTTGGTTTTAGCTTTCACCACCCATAAGCAACAACCATGTCGGATAGACCGCGTCCCTTATTCCCTTCCTAATAAATTTGAGCCACAGTTCATGCCCTCTCTCCATACGGTACCCGTAGGAGCATATATACTCTGACACTGTTGCATGTTATGTATGTTTGTCTTGTACGTAGAGCTAGGCACATGGTTGTTCTTTTTGGTTTTCAACTAGCTCGTTTCGTTCTTTTGGTTTGATGGGCTAACATATTTTTATATTTTTATTTTTTAAATTTAATTATGTTAAATAAGTCTCTGTCATTATCTTTTTCACCATAAGCCACCAAAAATAAGCTCAAATGATCACTACCTTTATCTTTTGTTTCTATTAATTAGTATTATTCATCAGACATACCAATTATAGCCAAAAAGCTTCATAAATAACA
The DNA here is from genome assembly GCA_036346245.1 of Bonia amplexicaulis. Taxonomy (NCBI): domain Eukaryota; kingdom Viridiplantae; phylum Streptophyta; class Magnoliopsida; order Poales; family Poaceae; genus Bonia; species Bonia amplexicaulis. The sequence goes on along the minus strand of CM070752.1, from coordinate 18,280,719 downwards.
GCGCATTTGAGTAGTTAGGGGTTAGCTTTTAGTTTGCATCCATTCTGTCGTGTCTTACGTTCCATATTGATAATCTGATAGTCCTCAGCACGGATATTGTCATAACTTCTCTCCATGACGGCATGCCTCATTCAATCAATCTCGGCCGTCCGGACGTCGATCCAGCGGCCTGTGATCTCCGACAGATCGCTCGTCTCCTGATCCACAACTGCAGGCTGCAGCATGCACTGTCGGTACCATCTCTTACCCCCCATTTCCCCCCCTCTTATCCCGTTTCTCAGTACGGGATATGCTGATGACGCCTTTACGACCACACACCTATTCCCTGAAATAGTGAGTTGTCAGCGTTGGGGTAAGTACGCGAGCTTCGCAGAAAAAGCGTGTGCCTGATCACCGTGAAAAAAAAAATGCTAGCAATAAGGTGGCTTCTGTTTTTTTTTTTTGTTACTCTAACACCGTGAAAAAAGCTAGATTTTCTTACATAATTAAATTTAAAAATAAAAATTATATCATTACGAATAATATAAAAGAAATAAGTGGAAAAAAAAGACAAGCAAAAAAATATATATAAAAAGATAAATTAAAAGGTCAGAAAACAGAAAGTCGTCAGACTAGGATCTAAGTACAAAAAATGAATGCAAACTCTTGAGAGGCAATCATGGTGTGTTTTATTGCGTTGGTTATGCATCTCCCTCCGATAGTTCATGCCATGTGCTGTGCGGCATGATTGCTCGATCACTTAACCGCATTACTCTTCAAATCTCGCGTAAAAGGGAGAGAAAGAAAGAGCACTCAAGTTACACCACAGCATCGGTGTGTTGGTGAAGTTAATGATGCAGAAACTCGGGAGGGAAACAGCAAAGAAAATGAAACGCGCGGATCAAACTTATCAGTACCGTTCTGCCGGCCATACCAGATTCTAGTCACCTAAAACAGTAAAGAGTAGCCCTGTGTTCTGTATCTGTCAATACTAGTTATACCGACTAGATACCTAAAATGACTCAAAAATTTTAAAATTTTGAAATTACTTTGAGTTTTGCTTGAAATCCTAAACATTCCCAATTTGGCAACTTTCCTTGAGAATGCGCTTTCCTTTTTGGTCTTCCCGCCTTCCCCTCCCCGCTGGCGCTCCCGAGTGACGCCGCTTCCTCCACCACCTCATTGTGTCGGCTGTCCACGCGCCGCCCCGACGCCGTCCGAAATTGCGGCCGCCCGCTCCCGTGCGTTCATACCCATTTTGCTCCGCGTCCCCACCTTCCAGTCACTCAGCTCCCAGCCTCCTACTTGCTTCGCGCGCAGCCTGGCTCGCGCCTCCTCTCTCTCGCCGTAAGCTGCAGTTCTCAGCCAATGCTCGCCCTATTCCGTACACGTAGAGTCCACTCTCACCAGCTCCCACAGGACTCGTAGAGCCACCTCACCCGTGCCATCGCTTCCATCAGAGCCCTACCCTTCTCTCCTCACCTGCATGCAAGAGACACGCCCGAACCGCCTCACTGTTGCCACTGCCATTCGTTACTTTTAAAGCTTCTCTGCCACTGCCAAGAACCTCACACTACTCCCAATTAGCCTCTCGAGCCACCAATTTGAGCTTCAACCCACGGCATCGCCGTCGACGACCTCTCCTGCGCCCGGTGAGCTCAAACAACAATCTCGCTCTCTCATTGATTATTTTTCGATTGCATTTGCTGACATGGTCTCCTTTGCTCCCTAAACACGCTAACGTGCTCACCTAGACGCGAGCATTCGCGGAAGCTCTGGCGGCTGAAGCCACCGTCGGCCAAAAGGCCTCTCCGTCGACAGCCTAACTGAGCTTTTCCCGACCCAAACCACCATCACCACCGTGAAGCCTATGCCCCATAGATGGTCAAACCGCATCCCATTTCGCCATAGACTCACCGGAGTACCTCTGAGCCACCGTGGAGTCCGCCACCCTCTCTCCTGCCGCCAGCCACCACCATCCATTTCCACGCCTCCCAAACCCTAAAATGGACACCTCGTATTCCCAAAACCCAGTCGTATCCCTCTTTTCAACCGGCAAGCACTACTGAAGCGAAATCGCTAGGCATCGCCGTGCTCTGTTTTCCGTCGGGAGAATGGAGTCGGAGGTTGAAGACGACCCAGCGGCATGACATGGCTCCATCTCAGCCGTCTGCGTCTATCGTTGCCGCCTAATGTAGAGCGCTCGTGCTCACCGCATAAGAGTCGTCTGCGCCGTCCGCACGTCGCCCATCAGGTGCATGTGCGCGTGCTTGGCCTCGTGGCCGCGTGCGGCATGGGCCGAGGCCGGTCGGCCCAATCGGTAGCGTGAGAAAAACCGGCGGTGCGCCTTGATCGGTGGGCCGGCCCATTATTGTTCTCCTGGGAAAAATCTAGAAAATCAGGGAAAATCCAAGAAAATACAGAAAATTCCAAAAATAAACTGTCTCGATCGTGTCGATGCCACGAATAGATTTTTGACCTCCATTCCACCAAATCAAATTTCAAATGAGTCCAAATCTCTCCATTTGAATTTTATTGCATTTTACTCCTTTTTAATTAGCTTATTTTTTCTAGCTTGATTAGAATCAGGTGTGGATTTTATATTATTTTGTGTGTTTGTGCTAGCTTCCGACCTTTCCGAAGCGATGGTACAAGGACCGGAACCAGGCAGCGAAGTTTTCGAGCTAGTGGAAGTTTCAGAGCAGCATGGCAAGTTACAAGTTTTTGATCATTTTGAATCCCATAAAATTTAAATTACTTAATTACTGTATTTGCATTATTTCTAATTGTGAAATGTTAATTGATTAGAATAAATATTTAGAATGACATGCTAATTAGTTATGTTCTACCACTGAAAAATGTCATGTTTAATTTGAGGCCATATTCACCTTGACAACCTTAATAATAATTAAATAATTGTAGATCATCTCACTTAAAATCTTGTACTACTAAGTGACTTGGCTTTTGGCCGGTAGAATTTGTAAAATCGATACTAGGGTAAAGGTGTGCAGTGGAAAGCCACAAGGTGACCTTCGTCCATGACTTTACCATAGGATGGAAGCTTGAATAGAAGTGTGGTAGTGTCGTCGAGCACTGTTGTTGAGAATGTGGTTGGTGCATCAAGTGAAAAATAAGGACGAGAACCTAATGCTGAGTAAAAGACACAGTGATCACTCAACCACAGGAGTTGACTTGTCAACCTTGGTTTAGTAGCTGCTCAACTCGATTGAATCTTTACAGAAGGTGTGAGTGTTGATGATGGGGAGTTAGGTATGTGGAATGGTAAAACCATACCTAACAATGATAGAGGTCACTCAGAGCGGGTAGAAGAAATTAGGATTAGTATTTGAACTGTGTGTGAGTGATTCTATCGGGTATAGCCTATATAAAGAATTGAAAAGTAAAACGACCTGGTTTTCTTAACTCTGTCGCGGGAGTTAAGAAATCTTGTGGGTAAAGCTGGGCAACTTTGTAGAGTGAAATCAATGGTATTTGAATATGTCGTGATTCCGGTTAATGACGCTATGTTAATTGGGTAATTCCAGCAATGAAGCATAAGTAGATCTCATAATGTTTTAAGTTTTGCAATTATATAGTTAACTATTGATAGAAAAGCACCTTTAATCTTAAGGAGATCTGCTTTTTGTTTTACCTGTTTGCAAATAAAACTGCATCCATTCAATTTAATAGAACAAATATATTTCCTCCCTTTGAATATCCTTGCAAGTAGTTAAAATAGGGTTTACTCTTGTGACTTGCTGGTTACGATTGTACTCATTACTTGCTAAACAAAAATAGAAAATCAGTGGAACCAAGATGTCCAAGCCGAAGATGAAGTTCCTGAAGAACCTGTCTTCTCCGAGGATAATTGGTTTTAGGTCTTAGCTGCGCTCAAGTATGCCTGGGAGTTTCTTATATTGTAAGATAGTTTTGTGCTTGCATGTCCGATGTGTTAAAAGGAGGTTGTTAAACTTATGTTTGTAATAAAAGTTTGGCTCTTTTACTGTAAACATATTGTTGTGGTGCGCACTCATGTACAGTACTCCACGACTGTTCAGTCTTGGATAGTTGCGGAGATTACTAGCGCCTTCAGAAATAGGGGCGTTACAATACCGATCAATACCAACCATATCGATATGATACCAGACAATACCAACCATACCGATGGATTTGGTAATATCGTCTATTGAACTATACGCTATATTTAATCATACCAGATGGGATGCGGAAAATGAGGCTTTGGGGGGCTTTTTATAGGGGAGGAGGGCGGCGCAGCTTGCCGGTTTCCGTGGGCGGAACCGGTTCGGTGGGGGGCGGTGTGAACGTGACGGCGACACAATTAAGGCAGCGGGGGTGCGGCGGCGAGGTGGGGAGCCCGAGACGGCTTTTGGGGAGAGGAGCCGGCCGATAATGGAACTTCGCGTGGGCATTAATGGCGTGCGGGTGGGAGGAGGAGAGAGACGGATGGAGGAAGAAGAAGACAAGGTAGGGGATGAATATGACAAGGGTGACCCACATGTCGATGAGAGAAAGAGGGAGGTGAAGGGGTGAGTGGTCGGATTTATGACACGTGGCAAGAAAGGAGGGATCTCGGCCATTGGATGAAACGAAGGGGTAGGTTTTGGTGGACGGCTGAGATTAGATTGGGGAGAGAGATGGATTAAATCTGGGCACGACACGTGTCGGCCTGAGATAAATCCGGATTTAAATTCGGATTAAATTTTCAGAAAATAGCAGGAATATTTATAAATTGTCGCATGTGATTTTGGCTACAACCTCACCACCGTCACAAGCCCAAGGAGGAAGAAGGGCCTCAAGGACCTGAACTCAATATATTTTTACTGTAATTTTTATTAACTCCGTTTAAAAGATATATCGTTTAAAAGTTAGTTATTATAGATAGTGTAATCATAACTTCAATTTAAGTTCAATAGAACCCGGCGAAAAAGGAAAACAGAGAAAAAAAAGAATGCACCACAGCGAGTAAGCGAGAGAAGATACGGAAGAGAGACAGCGCCCTCGAGCCCAAAACCCTAGCCATTTATATCTCGCCCCCTCCCGGGCTCTTGACGTCTCCGGAACCTTCCAGAAGCTTCTAGACCCTTCCGGGTCCTCCCACGCGGTAAGCTCACTCCACTGGATCTCCTTAAGTTGTGAGCTCTCATGGCGAGATTTGACGCGATTCGGACGCGGCTTCGCAGGCTTCGGTTCGGCAGGGGGAACGCAACACTGGCGGCGGCGGGCAGGTGATGGCGGATCCGCCTCGGGGTGGCGGATCTAAGATTTGTAGCTCAAAAGTGAAGGTGGAGCCGGGCGAGAAGGTTGTGTGGTCGAAGCTAGGGTTTTTCAGGGCGAGAAGAGAGGGGAGGGATGTTGACCGTGCTGCGGGTGCACCTCCCATCGGAGATCCCAATCGTGGGCTGCGAGATCACGCCTTACGTGCTTCTGCAGCGCCCCGATGGTGGCGTCTCCACCGACGATGTGCCTGAGGCCGCTCCTGTGGATGGTCACTTCATGCGGTATAAATGGTGAGTAGTTCACCTCTGTCCCTTTAAATGATTGCAATTTCGTAATCTGGCAAGCATGGTTTACTTCATCGAATCTACAAATTGATCATTAGCTACTTTTTTAAGGGTTCCGTCATTCCAATATTTGATTGTATTGTAGTGGAGCATGGCAGAACTCTTTCGCAATCTAGTTAGAAGTGTGGAAAATTCATGTATTAGATTGATCATTAGCTAAGATGTGTCGTTAGTTAGTATTAATTTTGTTCCAGGAGAAAACACACATCACAAATAGACTGAGAGAACACAGGAGAATTTCTGAATTTCTCTATTCTCTTATTTGCTCCCCTTTTTTCTTATTTCTATTCTTCTTACAAAATTGGCTACAAGCCTCCTCAATATATAGGCTAATACTCTCCTACTAGCATACGTATTCGGATCTCAACTTGGACACAATTTCAACTTGAGTTACACATGGAGACGGACTTTACTACGTCTTAGACTCTAAGTTAAGATTATTTCTAATAATCTCCTCCTTAATCTTGACTTGACATACTCTAGTTTTAGTCTCAATGCATTATGAACTATCAGCCACGCCTCCACATGAAGCGTTCTACATGCAAGCTATATGTAGAGACTCAACTCAACTGGGACAGGTCCATCCAGATGTAAAGATTCTAAATCATTGAGTCAGTCGGACTTAACTACGACTTACTAAACTCATACTTGACATAGAACGGTAACACATCTCCTCAACGTTCCGATTTCTTTCCACCTTACTTGAGTTTGGACGGCGACACATCTTCTCAACGTCCCTGACTCAACTTATCATCAGAGTACTGTTGATTCATCATCGTTGAGCGCTTTAGCAATAAACATTTTCTCGGCTTGGGGTTTTCTCTCTTAGCACAGGAATTGTGCTTCGCCGGAGTATCTTCGCTTGTCTCGTGTCTTGTGAGACCCGAAAGGAAGCTCGGTGTTCTTTGCTGACTTTCTCTGGATCGAGAAAACAGAATGATGTGTCACACACGTCTTTTTCCCGGGAGAGCTGCATGAAGACGAGCGACGTGCGCCTCAGGAGTGCCGCGCGAGATGCGCTGAAACGGAATCGCCGAGACGATTTTTCCAGTGACTCGATTTTTGGCTAGGCTCTGATACCACTTGTTAACTTTGCTCTAGGAGAAAACGCACATCGCAAATAAACTGAGAGGACATAGGAGAATTTCTGAATTTCTCTATTCTCTTAATTGTTCCCCTTTTCTTTACTTCTATTCTTCTTACAAAACTAACTATAAGCCTTCTTAATATATAGGCTAATAGTCTCCTACTAGCATACGTATTCGGATCTCAAGTTGGACACAACTTCAACTTGAGTTATACACGGAGACGGACTCTACTACGTCTTGGACTCTAAGTCAAGATTATTTCTAACAGTTAGAATACTTGATGGGAAGTGTTGTCATTCGTCCTTGAGAGATGGATGTCCTACCTATAACATCATCAGTAATTTAATGAGGTAGGAATTGTGCAGATTTTGTACTGGTACAGTCATATAAATGCCCTACGTATGACATCATCAGTAATCCATGGTAATGTTAACATGTTGACTAGTCCAAAGTATAACTAGATGACTGATAGAGTTATACATGAGCAAGTAGGTGGAAAACTGGAAACCTAAGGCAATTGGTCGATTTGAGCTTAATCTATGTGATTATAGGATACAGAAACAATTCATATTGAATGGTGAGTGCTTAAGTTCTATGGCTGAAGTACTAAAAAGTTAAAGAATATAGGTTTAGATTCTCATGAAAGGCATTATAATTTATTTTGCTGGGTAAATGGATGGATACATGTTAAATGTAATCTGAAATTGGTGAAGCTTGTAAGTTTGCTTGGTTGTTACACCAGGCATTGTGTGGGTGTCCCAACTTTCTGGGTCAAGGTATCAAGATGAATAAGTATGTTTAAAGTTGGTATGATAGTTTGGAACAGACACCCTGACACCCTGTCAATTACTGCTGGTCTATTGGTTTCCTTGATGTGTATTTTGGCTCCTTCCCCCTTCTGTAATTTTCTTTTGCTTCACAAACTAATTGAAAATTTCTAACCCGAGGTGATTTTAATCTTTCTTTTAGAAGCCTGGTAGTTGTAGTCAATTTTTCCAGTAGTTGTAAGTTCTTGTCTACCATATTCGTTTTCGAATGTTGCCCAAGTATTGATAAAAATTTAGTATGTTATGCTACAAAGTTTATCTATGGAGTTTTTTATATGCCGATTTATTTGGTTTCATAGTTGTATTCTGCTGTTCTGGGTGAATAAAAATGCTTGGGTTTGAAATACTGCATTACCACTCACATGTGCATGGTCAAAGTTTTACTTGTGTGTCATTGCTCTGGGTATTTGATGATAAGCGGGGATTACTTTTGAAACAAAAAAACACTATGATTGTTATCTAGGGCTCGTTTATGTTCTTTCTGATTACTCATTATTCTTCAGAAATTATCTTTAAGTGGTCTGTTGTTGTGTCTTATCCTACGCTATGTAAATTGTGTAAGCTGGCTTACCTAACCCTTCGATCTAGTTTTGTGTAAACTAACTATAAAAGCTTATTTTTATATGGCTCCAATTGGCTAAGGATCTAGATGCTGATATAAACAACAACAATGGAATCACTTAAGGCTCTGTTCCAAACAGCTTTTGGCTTCTAGCCTCCAGAAGCCAAAAGCCGTATTGAACGCATTGGCTTCTTATTGCGGCCTTTTCTTCTTCTTTTTTCTCCTCTCTCCTTTGCATTGACCGTGGAGATATAATGGGGGTTTCCCCTCTTTTTCTTCAGTTTCTTTAATTGAATGTCTTAGTCAAGAGCTAATAGCCGCTACAGTGTCATTTCAGTCAAAAACCATTAGCCGCAACCGAATTGAACTGGGCCTAAGTTGAAGTATACTTATAGAATGCACGTAGGCTAAGTATAGCACCATTGCAAGTAATGAGGGATGCTTTAAGACTGTCAGCTGAAAAGGAACATTGGCATTTGTTGGTTCTAAGATGATGATGTCCAGAATGTTCAACTGACATCAACCAATACTAATAGGAAAAGGAAGCACTAAATTGGAAGCAATAGGAATTGATTTTTTTGTGGATGAGAATGCAGCCAAATTGAGCAAAAAGAAATATAGTAAGGAAATATATGTTGGTATGTTCAGCTGTAGAAAAAGTTGTCTCGAGCACTACTTTGTTGGCAGTAACTAGAGGTGCAATCAGAGCGGATACAGACGGATATCGCTCATCCTATATCCTATTTCGTATTTTTTCTCGGAGTTGGAGTCCATGGTTGTCACGGCGACGCCTAGACGTCATGGCGGTCCAGGGGGACGCCATGGAGCTTTCTTGACAACCATCCCCCCACACCCATCCCGTGGCCGCCCCCCGTCTTCCTCGGCTCTGGCCGGTGGGAATGGCCGGATCCGCTTGGATTCGGTGGAGACGCGGCGGGGAGGGAGGCGTGGGTAGAGGAGGCACCGGGGGCGGCGGGGGCGGGGGGGTGGGTGGGGTGGGGTGTGGGAGGCAGGGAGAGGCGGCGGGCGGGGAGGAGGCATGGAGACATAGGAGTCGGCAGCGACTATAAATATTGTGGTGAGGAGGTGAGTTTGGAAGATACTCAATACATTTCCGTTTCTCGCCGTGGCGTTGCCATGGTGTCCTGGCGCCTCGTAGGCGCCGTGGTCGCCAATTACGCCGTGACAACCATGGCAGAGTCGGACATAGATAATACCAGATACTCGTTTCTCTATTCCGTATTTGTTCCATAAACCTTCGGACAGTGGGTCGGCCGGAAATTATTCGCTTCTTTGCACCTTTACACAGGATATTGGACAGTAGGTTGCAATAAGAGCGAACACGGAGAGACTAATCGTCGAGATGTCAGAGGAAGAGCACTTGGTATTCCCCACCTGTTTAGATGTACAATCCGCCTATATATTATCTTATTCCTAAGTGAAGTCACAACAGACTTCCTCAGATCACTTGACATACGGATATATACGGACGAATATCACTTATCTCGTATCCTATTCCATATTTTTTCCTCGGAGTCGGACATGGACAGTCGGATACCTATTCGCTCCGCGAGACTTCGGTCGGCCGGTCGGATGGAAATTATCTACTCCGTTTGCACCCCTAATGGTAACAAAAAAGAGAGGCTGAAATTCTTGCTTTTCAATGTCTTGAATTGAAATTATTCTTGTTTTGTTTTGTTGATATTAAATAGTCTACTATTTTTGTCTTGTTGACATTAAGCAAACTTTATTTGTGTTATGTCATTTATACGGTATTGGGGACTCTGATGACTAAAGGTTGTACCTTAAAGCTTAAGTGTCTATATGAATCACCTGCTTTTGTATTGCAGAATCTGCATATTTGAGCTGCAACATGCAATAATATATTTGTTTGTGGTGTCTATATTGTTATCACTTCTGCTAACATATGTATGAACTTTTTACACAATAACATGTGTGAATATTGATTTAACCTCCTTGAAGGTACCGCATACAAAGTGGTCGAAGAGTCTGCAGTGTACATCCAACAGAACAAGCAACACTTCAGTGCCTTGGGTGTCTGAAGTCAAAAATACCTGTTGCTAAGAGCTACCATTGCTCTGCTAAGTGCTTCTCTGATGTCTGGCAACACCATAGGGTTTTGCATGAACGTGCTATTAGTGCTTTAAATGAAAATGGAACTGAAGAGGAGGAGTTGTTTGGCCGATTTGGCAGTGGCGGTTCAGGGGTTATGAGTGCTGGCTTGTCTGGTTCAACATCAAATCTTGCACAGAGCTTAAGTGTTAATAATGGACCTACACCTGTGTATCCCACAGGCACCGAAAAGAGTTCTGGTGAAACTTGGTTTGAAGTGGGACGCTCGCGAACGTATACACCAGCTGCTGATGATATTGGGCATGTCCTAAGATTTGAATGCATAGCTGTGGATGCAGAAACAAGAGCGACTGTGGGAGCTCCAACTTCAATCATGACATCCCGTGTAATTCCAGCTCCAACCCCCACGCCGCGTCACCTGATCCCAGTGAATGCAGCTGATGTAATGGGCCACTTTGATTTAGACAGCCGGATTTCTTCTTTTGGGACATTCACAGTGCTGTCCTACAATATTCTTGCTGATACATATGCTACAAGTGATACATACAGCTATTGCCCAAGTTGGGCACTTTCATGGGCTTACAGAAGACAAAATTTGTTGCGTGAAATTATTGGTTACCATGCCGATATCATCTGCCTTCAGGAGGTATGCTATGTTAATTGTTTTCCCTTTCCTTTTTCTTTTTAATTAGAAGAATCTGAATGTTGCCTATTTTCTCTCTCTCTCTCTCTCTCTCTCTCTTGCTCATGTTAGTAAAGTGCACCCAATATGTTCAATTCAATAAACTTAAGAAGCTTCAGACGATGGTGTGATTTTTTGTCAGTCAATTTGTGATAAACTACTATCAGAGTTTATTTATTTAAACTCTAAGCATTGTTCTGTTGCTGACTTGCTGCATGATATTGTCCTCAAGTCTTTCTTATGTTATTCCTGCATTATGAGGAATTAGATCAGCAGCATGATACTGCCCCTAAGTCTTTCTTATGTTATTCCTGCATTGTGTGTAATTAGATCGCAATAGTTAGAGCAATAATGTTGAGCTGCTAATTGTTCCATCTTTGCTCCTTCATTGGCACATGGAAGGACATTCTCCCCAACAATACCATGTGCCTTTTGATAATTGTTTCATCTTTGCTGCTTGATTGTGCTGCATCGTCTTTTAAACTCTTTAACTCATATAATCGAAGTGACAACTCACAGCTGTTACTTTTGTCATGTGAACTCTGTTTTGTCATAGGTAGCATGTGCTTATAACAAAACCAAATCCAGGATATGTCTTTGTTTCTGAAAACGATCAAAATACTACTGTTTCCAGGTACAAAATAATCACTTCGAAGAATTTTTTGCACCAGAGTTTGATAAACATGGATACCAGGCACTTTTTAAGAAAAGGACAACAGAGGTTTGTCTTGTTTTTTGGTGTTTGGATAAAAAACTTCATGATGTCTTGCTTAATTATGTAACAATTTCGGTAACAGGTGTACACAGGGAATCCTCAAGCAATTGATGGATGTGCTACTTTTTTCCGGAGGGACAGATTTTCACATGTCAAAAAATATGAGGTACATCTACTGCCTGTTCCTTGTAGTCTTCTTCGTCTTTTTTACTAGTCATCTAATACTGTCTGGACTTTGTTCTGTATAGGTTGAGTTCAATAAGGCTGCACAGTCTTTAACTGATGCAATTATTCCAGCTTCTCAAAGAAAAGTGGCTCTAACTCGATTGATTAAGGTACAACCTATTTAAAAATAAGAAATAAATCCTACGTGCTATGCCATTAGTTGTTACCTCTATTAGGCAATGTTCGTATTGGCTTCTACTTGGAGAAGTCAAAAGACAATATGAATATCTGACTTCTCGAAACGGCTTCTCTAATCCTCTTGCTCCCATCTCGCTCCGAGGATAGGTCAGGGGGTCATGAGCGCATCACGTACCCGATTCCTCTTGTTCCTGTTTCACGCACGCATCTCTCCCTCACTTTTTGCACGGTTGCACCACTCGTCCCTCCTTCTAAAGCCACTTTTCTCAGTCGCTACTATTCATTTTTAGCCAAAAGCCATCAGCAGAAATCATTACAAATGGCCCCTTACTACCATTGCCAATCCTTCTTGTCTGCTGTGCAGGATAACATTGCATTGATTGCAGTTTTAGAGGCTAAATTCGGTAACCATGGGACTGAAAACCCTGGGAAAAGGCAGCTTCTTTGTGTGGTAAGAAATTGCTTGCCTAATTTTGCGGTTAGCATTGTTAATACTTAATATCATTGTTGTGCTGCTTTTAAAGACAGCCAAATTACTTTCATCATGGCAATCAGCTTTCTCAAGAAACCATATGTCTAGATGAAGGATGTTATTTCACGCAAGGATTTTTTAAGGTTTTGTAGCATCGTATAATTCTGTCATGAATCAGAAAAATACAATTGAATGCCATGTCGTCATAGCAGTTAGTGGTGTTTTTTCCCTAGTTGTAGGATACATGTCATGAGAGAGAACTAGATGCATGCTTTATGTCTGTTCATAATGATCCATGGGAATATCCATGTCTTGTTGTACACCTCTTGATTTTGGACTATTTTATTCTTCAAATATTGGGGGATTTGCTGCAACTTTTCTGTCATGCCTTGACCATTTAACCCATCTATGAACTATATCAGGTCATGTCACCTTTGACTTCTTTGTGCTTATATGAACATTTGTATCGACATTGTCTTCATGCTTTAGTTCTCTTTTAATAGCATGTTTTGTGCCATGATGGTCTTATTTGTTTCTTGAATTGTTTGTTGTGCTATGCAGGCAAATACACATGTGAACGTTCACCAAGACCTCAAAGATGTGAAGCTATGGCAGGTCAAATCATAATTCTGTTTCCTAGAATTTCATAACGTTTAAAATTTTCTTGGCTTGACGATTCAAATCGTGTTATCTGGAATTCTTGCAGGTTCACACCCTCTTAAAAGGATTAGAAAAAATAGCCGTGAGTGCAAACATTCCAATGTTGGTCTGCGGAGATTTCAATTCAACCCCTGGAAGGTCTGTTACATATATCAATAGGACTTCTGTGTTTGTGTTCTAAGTTTTTCTTTCTACAGTGAAGTTTCTAAATGGCAAATACTCACTTAATTCATATAGTACTCCACATGGGCTTCTTGCAATGGGCAAAGTTGATCAGTTGCATCCAGATCTGGCGATAGACCCTCTTGGAATTTTGCGACCAGCAAACAAGTTGACACACCAGCTTCCTCTGGTACAGTTAACCTATCATGGTTCTTACTAATCTGCTTCCTTTTTCTGCTTGCGGCTCTGAACAAAATGGATTTGTGTAGAACATCCCGCTACCATATGAACTGGTATAAAGGAGAAATATGCTTTGCTTGTTTATAGGTCAGTGCATACTCTTCATTTGCAAGGATGGTCGGCGTTGGTTATGATTTGGAGCACCAGTGGAGGAGAATGGACCCTGCAACAAATGAACCCCTTTTCACAAATTGCACAAGAGATTTCACTGGTACCAACGATTACATATTTTACACAGGTTAGTGCCTAAACTTGTTCCAGTGGTTGCTGTGCTGTATTTGTAACTTTGGCTACCCCCTTGTTGTTCTGGAATAAGAGTAACACATGTATTTTAAAATTTACCTTTTGCAATGCACTTTCATATTTCAGCGGATTCATTGACAGTGGAGTCATTGCTGGAACTTCTGGATGAGGATAGCTTGAGAAAAGACACAGCTCTTCCTTCACCTGAATGGTCATCAGATCATATAGCACTCTTAGCAGAACTCCGGTGCAAACCTAGAATTAGACGATGATACTTTAGGTATGGGCAGAATATTACAATTACTGATGTAGCAGTGTCCTTGATTTTGTTAAAATTCCTGTGTTTTTAAATAAGAGGGGCCCACCCTACAAATGGTAATGCTGATCACCAAAATCAGTTGCTGCTTGTGAGGTGCTGGATAAATTGAAAGTAGGAATTGCTACAAATTCAACAAGCATATTTATACATGTCTCTCTGCATGATATTTTTTTGCTCATTGTACCAAAGAGTAGAATTCTGTTTTGATTATAAGTCCTGACAACTGTCTAACATTTTTGTACAGGTTCATTCATGTTCACCAGAAGCTGCTCTAGGGTATCAATTCTCAACATACACAAGAGAGCGTACCCTCGGGGAAGTAGGATTAAGAAGCCTAAGGAAGGGAGGCTTGTTATGCTCATTACCCTTTTACATTTATGCCCTGATGTTTTTTTAGTGGCCCAAGTTGGGAAGTGACTTTCTATAGAAGAAATACCTTTCCAAAGAGATAATAGCTTTGGATGTCATTAGGTTTTTCAGTCTCACCCCTCACCATCAGTTTGAGTTCGCCTACAATTTTTTCTTACCATGGAATCTAGTTCTTACAAGCTGTAAATGATCCCTTCCATTGTGTACGTTTCATTTTTGCTGACATATAAATTCTCTGGTATGGGGTCAACGCTGCTTTTCCGGGAACGATAATTGTTGTCCAAGAGCCTTAGCCGAGAACTTTAGTTCAGTTATCATGAAGGAATATACCTGGTTTAAGATGTTGCAAGAATTTTGAGGTTGACGTCGAAGACACCTTTATTGTTTAATTGAGTGGAACGACTCGTGTCTTTTGTATACCTTTTTGCCCCGTCTTTCTCACTTTATTCCGCAATGTAAGACCATGTTCCAAATGGCTGGCAGACGTCTGGTGTCTATTTTCGAAGATGTTATTGCTGTGGCCGGTCTTTTGAAGAAAGAGGTGACCATATTTTCCTTTGTAGAAACAGTATAGGTGGCCTGGAGGATCGGTACTAGTCTCACAGTATTAGTCTAGCGGGTGTATTAGGGAGGCATATTATGTAAGTAATATTTAATGACATTGTGTTATATCTATTCTTATTAGTAAAGTAGTACTATATCTATCTCATATAAGTAAATAAAATTTGATTTCATTAAATCTATCTTAATTATGTACCTTCTGGTATACCTGTCAGACACTGAAAGGGAGGGGCCACGAACCGGGGTGTTCGGGGACATCAAGGGTGATAGTACAAGTAGCAACCACCCGAATCAGTTGTCTTGCCTTCACGTCCATTGCCAGCAGCTTCATGGCGAGCCCTACTGTGGCATGTTTAATATTCTGCCTATAGGCATCGATTCATTGCTCCTGCCGTCTCTGGTACAAATAAGGCTGCATTTAGGTATTGTTTGGTTAGGCTGAAATAAGTTGGTTTATGCCTGAAATTGATTATAACTCATTGAAATTACACTGTATTTGTTGGTGATTTATTTGGTATAATTAAATTTAAAAAACAAAATAAAAAATACGTTAGCCTATTATGTACAATACAAACGAATACGGAAAAAAAGATCCGACAAAAAACCTAAAAAAAGTTAAAATGATAGAAAAAGATGAAATTTAGAAATAGTAAAAAGTAAGTTAGAAGCCAGAAATTTAATCCGAAATAAGTGGGCTCTTAGATGACTCGCTGCCCGCCACCCTATGTTTGTCATATCACCTTGAATTCTTCCAGAAGCATAAATACTTGTGATACCTACTCCCTGCTGGCAAATTTGGTACCCTGTTCTAACATGCCAGCCACCTGTTTCCTGTTTCTAGTGTACATTGTTTTTGTGACTTGTTCTTCTTACTCCCGCCAAGTGCCCCACTGATAGGGGTGGCAATGAGGTGGGGATAGCATTACTGCATTAGGCCTATGTGGGGAGATGACCCTCCGTCCTTCTGTCCCGTGGGATCCGACACCCGTGGTGATTCCGTAGTATTAAAAATAGTCTAAATAATTTTAATAATAATATAGTTTTATTTATTAATTTATAATTATTTAATTTTTTTAAAAATATAGCTTCAAAACATATATTTTAACATATAGATTCAAGTTTTAGTCTAAGTTTACAAGAAAAAGAACATAATCTCCTATATAAAGATAATAATCTATTATTAAAATAATATATTTTTTATTTTTATCAGGTCCACATGGAACCACGTTGGAAGAGGGCGACCCCCGCCTCGTTCCCTAGGGGAGATCACCCCTCGTCCCTATGGGGATATTTCCACCGGATCTTGTCACCCCTACTCACTGAAACGGAGTTACGGAGGAGGAAAGGAAAGACATTGGAAAATTTTTTAGAGCACTTGAGTTCTTTTTGTTGTAGCTGATGATTTTGGTCTTAACACAAGTATTTATGCGAATCAATCAAATACCAATAAGCCGCTAAACCGTTTTAAAAAGACTGTCATAATAAACTGGTTTAAAAGGACTATTTATTTATTTAGAAAAAGTTATAAGTAATAAGTTGACAAAAAAGGACCTACTCTCGTAGAGGTCGCACTGTCAACTGGTGTGTGCTCTTTGCAAGATCCAACCACAATAACCCACAATAACCCAATCCGCGTTGGTGTCAGGCTTAATCGCAGCTAGTCCACAACTTCACATGGAGGTGGATTCAGGCCGAGTGCGGGCCAGTGTCCCTAGCTGTTGCTGCCCCCATCCACCCAACCATCTCGTAAAAAAAGATGAGACGAGCACATCAATTTTTCCATAAATTGCTGCCTCTGCCTGCTTCCACCATTGGCTGGAACGCTGAGACGATGGCGAGAACTAGGAGCCGAGTGAACTCCATTTCTGCCATCTCTATGAACATGACCCAGACACAGCATACTTTGTATCCCTCTTCGGTCTCTGAACAGAAATGGACTTAATTCTGCGAGTCTCCTTTTAGTTTGGATCATCCATTAGCAGTCTGCTACCATCTTCATCTCAGAGCCTACGAAATTGGGTGTTGCTAGTACCCGAACGTCTGATCCCAACGCTAGTATCATACACTCCGGCCGAAACAGTTTACGGCAACGCTTGCAACCTTTATCACACACATGTGCAACAAAAAAGCCGTGAACTTTGCAATGCAACAATTTTAACCATAACGGCGATCATTGTAGGCGGTGATCATGGCCTCCTTCTCCTGTACACAGCGGCGCAGGCCCACGGTGTTCATGGTGGACTCCGCCTAGGGAGGGGGGAGGGGGATTTAGTCGGCCAGTCATTCAAAGAGATCCAAGCACGGAGCAATCAGAATCGGGATGGGTAAGAAATGAGAAGTTAAGCAAATAAGGGAAGAAGACCTTGAGTGGGTCGATACGGCATGTGGCTGCTGTTGGATTAATTGGCTTTTGGCCTATTTAATTTAGCAATTAATCAAATGAAATTCCTAGGCCCACATGGGAAAACTGTTTAGTACCATATGGAGAATTGAATGGGAGTTACACCACTTTAAAAGGTGGAACGTGGTAACCCCCTTGTGATGTTGGAGAGAGCCAATACGCGCAGCGCGCTCGCTCGCCGCCACGCCGAGCCGAGCCGAGGCCGTGCGTGTGCACGCAGCGACGTCGGTGCGGGCGCGTTTTCTTTATCTATTCGAAAATCGAAACGCACCGACTCGCGATAATAGCAAGTTACGAGTCCGAAACTCCGTCCGTCTCGAGTACCGTGACGCGGTGGGGCGCTTTAGCGCGACTACTCATTCTCGTGACTTCGTCTTCATCACGGTGGTGAACGCCGCGATATCGCATCGCGAACATCTTCACGCATCACGCCGTCCGCATCAAGTCTCGATCGACTACATCGAATAGGCCATCGAATAGGCCATCATGTCGATCGATGGTAACAGCGCATCCGGTGTCACCGACACCGCCCGCCCGAGGGTATAACCTGAACTCTTCTCTGATGTATTCATTTCTGTGCGCTGTGAATATGTTAATAGATGATGCTGTTAGCTTGTTCATTAGCGAATATGAATACATGATTGTTGAATCACTCATGCTCTTGTATGTCATGTTATATATGCTTAATTTCTGGATTAAAATATGCCGAAAATTGACTATATATCCAACAATCCAAAAACTTGATAGGTCTTTTTCAGTAGTTGGCTTTGCGTCGTCGCTAAGCCGCACCCTCCGCTTGATGGTTCCAATTTTAAGAGAAGGCGTGCACGTGCGATCCTGTGGTTTACTGCCATGGAATGTTTTCATGTTGCACAAGGCAAGCCCGCTGAGCCTCTATCTGCTGAGGACGAACGCAAGTTCAATTTAGCGGATAACTTGTTTCGAGGTGCACTTGTCAACATACTAGCAGATAACATTGTGGATGTGTACATGCATTTGCCTACGGGCAAAGAGATGTGGGATGCACTTGAGGCCAAGTTCGGAGTTTCCGATCTTGGCAATGGAATCGTATGTCATGGAGCGCTTCTATGACTACAAGATGGTCGATGACCGCTCGTAGTAGAACAAGCTCATGAGATTCGTGCTACGGCAAAGGAGCTTGAGAATAATAAGTACGAGTTACCGGACAAGTTTGTGGTCAAGCGGTATTATCGCCAAGTTACCACCTTCTTGGTCATATTTTGCTACCTCTAAAACACAAGAGGCGGGGAGTTCGATTATTCGATCTCATTGGAACTCTTGGTGTTGAAGAGTAGGCGAGGGCAAAAGATACTCGTGGCAAGAAAGTTGCTGCTGAGGGAGGTTCTAGTGCCAATTTGGTGCAGAAGAAGAACCCTCAGTCTGCCTACAATAAGAAGAAAAATAAGCCTTTTGTCAAGCCAAAGACTACCAGAGTTTAAGAAGAAAGGCAAAGGAAAGGGCAATTGCTTTGTGTGCGGTGATTCGGCCATTGGGCTAAGGATTGTCCGCACCGCAGGATAAGCGAGAAGAAATCAGCCAACATGATTATTAGTGATGCCGGAGGAACATCGGCACGGTAATTATTTACCTACAGTTCTTTCGGTTTGTCAATCACCGAGTGGTGGATTGACACCGGTGCTAATATTCATGTGTGCCGATATTTCCTTGTTTTCATCTTATCGTGTCCGTCGAGGTTCCTCCTTGTTGATGGGGAACGGATCACATGCATTGTTCATGGTGTTGGTACGGTCGATCCAGTTTACCGGGGAAAGACCGTGCGGTGAGAACGTCGAAGATGTCCCTCAATAAAGAAGAATTGTCAATGGATCTCTCTTGTGTAGAGATGGTTTTAAGCTACATTCGAGTCCAATAAATGTGTTGTATCTAAGTATGGAACATTTGTTGGTAAAGGTTATGAAAGGAGGCTTATTTCGCTTCTCTTTGATGGATTCCTATAATAAAGTTGTGAACCATGTGTGTAACGATGATGATGAATCCAATGTTTGGCATTCACGACTTTGTCATGTTAACTTTGGGTGTATGACGCGCTTAGCTAATATGAGTTTAATCCCAAATTCACTTTGGTCAAAGGTTCTAAGTGCCATGCGTGTGTTCAATCGAAACAACCTCGCAAGCCTCACAAGGCAAAGAAAGAGGCGAGGAATTTGGCATCATAGAACTCATTCATTCCGATTTGTGCGAGATGAATGGCGATTGACTAAAGGTGGAAAGAAATATTTCATGACGCTTATAGATGATTGCACTAGATTTTGCTATGTGTACTTATTGAAAACAAAAGATGAAGCATTTAATTATTTTAAGATCTATAAAGTGAGGTAGAAACCAACTTGAAAGAAAAATCAAGCGGTAAGGTCCGATCGTGGGGAGAGTATTTTCAAATGAGTTTACTTCATTTTGTGAGGAACATGGAATTATTCATGAGAGGACGCCCCTATTCTCCGAATCAAACGGGTTGCCGAAAGAAAGAACCGCACTCTAACCGATTTGGTTAACGCCATGTTAGACATCAAGGGACTTTCTAAGGAATGGTGGGTGAGGCTTTATTGATCAAGCGTGTCATGTCCCGAATAGAGTTCCTACAAAGAACAAAGAAGTAACACCATTCGAGGAATGGGAAAAAGAAGTTGACTCTCTCATACTTGCAAGACTGGGATGTTTGGCCAAAGTTAACGTGCCAATTGTCAAGAAGCGTAAACTTGGACCAAAAACCGTAGATTGTGTATTTCTTGGTTATGCTATGCACAGCGTGGGTTATAGGTTCTTAATTATAAAACTGAGTACCGACGTGCGTGTTGGTACAATCATAGAGTCCAGAGATGCTACATTTTTGAGAATGAATTTCCTATGAAAAGTGATGTACCTAGCTCATCTAGTCAAGAACCTATAATTTCCTTGATTCTTTTGTGCCGATAGAACATGTTGAACAAATGCCTATGGAAAATCTCGAGGAGGATAACAATGAAGTTACTCGAAGAGTAAGAGATGAGGATTGCAAAATCCTTTGGTGATGATTTCATTGTATACCTCGTGGATGACACTCCAAGAACCATTGAAGAGGCATATTCTTCTCCTGACTCCGACTACTGGAAGGAAGCAGTACGAAGTGAGATGGATTCTATTATGTCTAATGGAACTTGGGAGGTTGTTGACCGTCCTTATGGGTGTAAACCTGTAGGATGTAAATGGGTTTTCAAGAAAAAGCTTAGGCCTGATGGTACAATTGAAAAGTACAAGGCAAGGCTTGTGGCCAAGGGTTATACTCAGAAAGAAGGCGAGGACTTCTTTGATACTTACTCACCGGTTGCCCGATTGACCACACCGAGTACTACTTGCCCCTGCTGCTCTCATGGTCTTCTCGTTCATCAAATGGACGTTAAGATGCTTTCCTAAATGGAGAGTTGGAGGAGGAAATTTATATGGATCAGCCAGACGGTTTTGTGGTAGAAGGTCAAGAAGGAAAGGTGTGCAAGTTGTTAAAATCTTTGTATGGCCTAAAGCAAGCACCTAAACAATGGCATGAGAAGTTCGACAAAACATTGACATCTGCTGGCTTTGCTGTGAATGAAGCCGACAAATGTGTGTACTATCGCTATGGTGGGGGAGAAGGAGTGATCTTGTGCTTGTATGTTGATGACATACTGATTTTTGGGACCAATTTCAATGTGATTGAGGAGGTCAAGGACTTTCGTCCAAGAGTTTTGAAATGAAAGATTTGGGAGTGGTCGATGTGATTCTTAACATTAAGCTACCGAGAGGAGGTGATGGTGGGTTACACTTGTGCAATCCCACTATGTGGAGAAGGTCTTGAGTCGCTTTGGTTATAGTGACGCAAGCTCGCTTCTACCCTTATGATCCTAGTGTGTTATTGAGGAAAACCAAGAATAACAAGGGATCAATTGAGATACTCCCAGATTATTGGCTCATTAATGTATTTAGCTAGTGCTACGAGGCTCGACATCTCGCTTCTCGTGAGCAAGCTAAGCCGATTTGTTTCAAACCGGAGATGATCATTGGCGTGCTCTTGAGAGAGTGATGCGCTATCTAAAGACAACCATGAGTTATGGCATTCACTATGCCGGGTACCCAAAGGTCCGGAGGGCTCTGATGATTCAAATTGGATCTCGATGTCGATGAGATAAAAGCCACGAGTGGATATGTGTTCACACTTGGAGGTGGTGTCAAGTTTCGGAAGTCTTGCAAGCGCACCATCTTAACGAGGTCAACAATGGAAGCGTAACTCACAACATTAGATACGCCATTGTTGAGGCCGAGTGGCTTCGTGAACTCCTTATGGATTTGCCGGTAGTTGAAAACCGATACGGCTATCACGATGAACCGTGATAATCGATCGTAATTATCAAGGTGAACAGTTCTAAGGACAATATGAAGTCATCTAGGCATGTTAAGAGGCGGTTGAAAGGTGGATTCAGGCCGAGTGCGGGCCAGTGTCCCTAGCTGTTGCTGCCCCATCCACCCAACCATCTCGTAAAAAGATGAGACGAGCACATCAATTTTTCCATAAATTGCTGCCTCTGCCTGCTTCCACCATTGGCTGGAACGCTGAGACGATGGCGAGAACTAGGAGCCGAGTGAACTCCATTTCTGCCATCTCTATGAACATGACCCAGACACAGCATACTTTGTATCCCTCTTCGGTCTCTGAACAGAAATGGACTTAATTCTGCGAGTCTCCTTTAGTTTGGATCATCCATTAGCAGTCTGCTACCATCTTCATCTCAGAGCCTACGAAATTGGGTGTTGCTAGTACCCGAACGTCTGATCCCAACGCTAGTATCATACACTCCGGCCGAAACAGTTTACGGCAACGCTTGCAACCTTTATCACACACATGTGCAACAAAAAGCCGTGAACTTTGCAATGCAACAATTTTAACCATAACGGCGATCATTGTAACCATAACGGCGGTGATCATGGCCTCCTTCTCCTGTACACAGCGCAGGTACGGTGTTCATGGTGGACTCCGCCTAGGGAGGAGATTTAGTCGGAGTCATTCAAAGAGATCCAAGCACGGAGCAATCAGAATCAGGATGGGTGAAATGAGAAGTTAAGCAAATAAGGGAAGATTGGTGGGTCGATACGGCATGTGGCTGCTGTTGGATTAATTGGCTTTGGCCTATTTAATTTATGATTAATCAAATGAAATTCCTAGCCCACATGGGAAAAACTGTTTAGTACCATGGAGGTGGATGGAGTTACACCACTTTAAAGGTGGAGCGTGGTAACCTCTGTGATGTTGGAAGAGCCAATCGCGCTCATATCTCTTCGCTTCCCTACCCGGAAACGAGCCGTCGCGTGTCTTAGCAATGTCAGGTCGGTAGTCTTTATCTATTCTGTAAAGCGAACGACCGACTCGCAAGAACTAGCAAATTCTGAGTCCGAAACTCCGCCCGTCCGAGTACACCGCACGGCTGGGGCTTTAGCGCGACTACTCGATACAATGACTGCCTTCATCCCGGTGGTGAACTGCTTTCGATATCGCATCGCGAATATCTTCACGCATCACGCCGCGTCCGCATCAAGTCTCGATCGACTACATCGGACAGGCCATCGAATAGGCCATCATGTCGTTCGATGGTACCCGCATCCGCTCTCACCGGCTGATCGCCCGCCCGAGGGTATAACCCAACTCTTTCCTCGATGTGTCTATTCGTATACCGTGAATATGTTAATAGGTGATGTCTTAGCTTGTTCATTAAGCGAATATGAATACATGATTGTTGAATCACTCATGCTCTTGTATGTCATGTTATATATGCTTAATTTCGGATTAAAATATGCTTAAAATTGACTATATATCCAACAATCCAAAAACTTGATAGGTCTTTTTCAGTAGTTGGCTTTATGGTCAGCCGCTTAAGCCGCACCCTCCGCTTGATGGTTCCAATTTAAGAGAAGGCGCACACGCGCGATCACAGTGGTTTATTGCCATGGAATGTTTTCATGTTGCACAAGACCAGCCCAACGAGCTCTCATCCACGGTGACGAGCATAAGTTCAATTTAGCGGATAACTTGTTTCGAGGTGCACTTGTCAACATACCAGCGAGATAACATTGTGGATGTGTACATGCATTTGCCTACCGGCAAAGAGATGTGGGATACTTGAGGCCAAGTTCGGAGTTTCCGATGTCGGCAAAGAATCGCATGTCATGGAGCGCTTCTATGACTACAAGATGGTGGATGACCGCTTACGTAGTAGAACAAACTCATGAGATCAAGTATTGGGCAAAGGAGCTTGAGAATAATAAGCACGAAAGCACGGGATGAAGTTTGTGGTCTGGCGGTATTATCATGAAGTTACCACCTTCTTGGTCATATTTTGCTACCTCTCTAAAACACAAGGCGTGAGTTCAATGCACCGATCTCATTGGAACTCTTGGTGTTGAAGAGCAAGCGAGGGCAAAAGATACTCGTGGCAAGAAAGTTCTTGAGGGAGGTTCTAGTGCCAATTTGGTGCGTAAGAAGAACCCTCAGTGCCTACACATAAGAAGAAAATAAGCCTTTGTCAAGCCAAAGACTACCAACGAGTTTAAGAAGAAAGGCAAAGGAAAGGGCAAATGCTTAATGTGCGGTGATTACGGCCATTGGGCTAAGGATTGTCCGAATCTGTAAGGATAAGAAGAAATCAGCCAACATGATTATTAGTGATCTTTGGAGGAACATCTAATGATGGTTATTTACCTCAGTTCTTCGGTTTGTCAATCACACAGGGTGGTTGATTGACACCGGTGCTAATATTCATGTGTGTGCCGATATTTCATATTTTCATCTTATCAGTGTCCACGAGGTTCCTCCTTGTTGATGGGGAGCGGATCACATGCAAATTGCTCATGGTGTTGATGCATTCGATCACTCAAGTTTGCCGGGAAGGGCCGTACGGTGAAACGTCGTGATCTCCCCTCAATAAAGAAGTCTAATCGTGGATCTCACCTGTAGAGATGGTTTAAAGCTACATTCGAGTCCAATAAATGTGTTTGTATCTAAGTATGGAACATTTGTTGGTAAAGGTTATGAAAGCTGAGGCTTATTTCGCTTTCTTTGATGGATTCCTATAATAAAGTTGTGAACCATGTGTAGTAGTGATGATGATGAATCCAATGTTTGGCATTCACGACTTTGTCATGTTAACTTTGGGTGTATGACGCTTAGCTAATATGAGTTTAATCCCAAATTCACTTTGGTCAAAGGTTCTAAGTGCCATGCGTGTGTTCAATCGAGACAACCTACATAAGCCTCGCAAGCCAACAAAAGAGGCGAGGAATTTGGCATCATTAGAACTCATTCATTCCGGACGAAAGCGAGATGAATGGCGTATTGACTAAAGGTGGAAAGAAATATTTCATGGCGCTTATAGATGATTGCACTAGATTTTGCTATGTACTTATTGAAAACAAAGATGAAGCATTTAATTATTTTAAGATCTATAAAGTCGAGGTAGAAAACCAACTTGAAAGAAAAATCAAGCGGGTAAGGTCCGATCGTGGGGAGAGTATTTTTCAAATGAGTTTACTTCATTTTGTGAGGAACATGGAATTATTCATGAGAGGCCTCCCTATTCTCCCAAGATCAAACGAGGTTGCCGAAAGAAAGAACCGCACTCTGGCTCGTTTGGTTAGCGCCATTTTAGACATCAGGGACTTTCTAAGGAATAGTGAGGCGAGGCTTTATTGATTGCATGTCATGTCCCGAATAGAGTTCCTACAAAGAACAAAGAAGTAACACCATTCGAGGAATGGGAAAAAAGTTGACTCTCTACACTTGCGCTTTGGGGATGTTTGGCCAAAGTTAACGTGCCAGTTGTCAAAAGCGTAAACTTGGACAAAAAGCATAGATTGTGTATTTCTTGGTTATGCTATGCACAATGGGTTATAGGTTCTTAATTATAAAATACAGAGTGCACGACGTGCGTGTTGGTACAATCATAGAGTCCGAGATGCTACATTTTTGAGAATGAATTTCCTATGAAAAGTGATGTACCTAGCTCATCTAGTCAAGAACCTATAATTTCCTTGATTCTTTTGTCTTGATAGAACATGTTGAACAAATACCTATGGAAACTCACGAGGGAGGATAACAATGAATTTACTCGAAGAGTAAGAGGCAGAGGATTGCAAAATCCTTTGGTGATGATTTCATTGTATACCTCGTGGATGACACTCAAGAACCATTGAAGAGCATATTCTTTCCCGATCGACTCATCGGAAGGAAGCAGATGCAGTGAGATGGATTCTATTATGTCTAATGGAACTTGGGAGGTTGTTAACCGTCCTTATGGGTGTAAACACATGAGGATGTAAATGGGTTTTCAAGAAAAGCTTAGGCACGATGGTACAATTGAAAAGTACAAGGCAAGGCTTGTACTAAGGGTTATACTTTTTCGAAGGCGAGGGACTTCTTTGATACTTACTCATAGGTTGTCTGATTGACCACAATTCGAGTACTACTTGTCAGTGCCTCTCATGGTCTTCTCGCTCATCAAATGGACGTTAAGGCTGCTTTTCTAAATGGAGAGTTGGAGGAGGAAATTTATATGGATCGGCCAGACGGTTTTTGTAGAGGTCAAGAAGGAAGGTGTGCAAGTTGTTAAAATCTTTGTATGGCCTAAAACAAGCACCTAAACAATGGCATGAGAAGTTCGACAAAACATTGACATCTACTGCTTGTGAATAAAGCCGAAAAATGTGTGTACTATCGCTATGGGGGGGAGAAGGAGTGATCTGTGCTTGTATGTTGATGATCTAACGATTTTTGGGACCAATTTCAATGTGATTGAGGAGGTCAAGGACTTTCGGTCCAAGAGTTTTGAAATGAAAGATTTGGGAGTGATGTGATTCTTAACATTAAGCTACCGAGAGGAGGTGGTGGTGGGTTACACTTGTGCAATCCCACTATGTGGAGAAGGTCTTGAGTCGCTTTGGTTATAGTGATTGCAAACACGCTTCTACTCATTATGATCCTAGTGTGTTATTGAGGAAAACCAAGAATAACAAGGGATCAATTGAGATACCCCGCATTATTGGCTCATTAATGTATTTAGCTAGTGCTACGAGGCTCGACATCTCGTTTCTCGAGTAAGCTAAGTGATTTGTTTCGTCAGGGAGATGATCATTGGCGTGTTCTTGAGAAAGTGATGCTATCTAAAGACAACCATGAGTTATGGCATTCACTATGCTTGGGTACCCAAAGGTACCGGAGGGCTACTGATGATTCAAATTGGATCTCGATCTTGATGAGACAAAAGCCACGAGTGGATATGTGTTCACACTTGGTGGTGGTCTTGCTTCTGGAAGTCTTGCAAGCGCACCATCTTAACGAGGTCAACAATGGAAGCAGAACTCACAACATTAGATCACGCCTTGTTGAAACCGAGTGGCTTGTGAACTCCTTATGGTTCTTGCCGGTGGTTGAAAAACCGTCACCGCTATCGACGATGAACCGTGATAATCGGTTGTAATTATCAAGGTGAACAATTCTAAGGACAATATGAAGTCATCTAGGCATGTTAAGAGGCGTTGAAGTCCGCCGAAGTCAAAAACTCCGGGTAGTAGCTGGACTATGTCCGCATTGCTAAGAATACTGCGGACTAATTTACAAAGGGTTTATCACGTAATGTGATAGATAGTGCATCGAGTGAGATGGGCCCGAGACCCACGTGAGGTCATACCACAGTAGTAACATGTTCTATGTGATCGGAGATCCGTGAAGTAGAATGGTGAAACAAATTGTTGGTTGTTGGGAGGAGAGACCTTTACATGGCTCATTTCTTCAATGATGCGCTTCTTTCCTAATCGTATGGCAAAGTTGGTTTTACCTTAATGTGATCAAGGTGGCTTATTTAAAAGCGAGATGTCGCCTACGGGACATCTTCGCTGCGCGGAGGTCCTCCTCTAGGGAGAATATGTGGTCCTGGAGGCGACGGCGGCGGTCCTCGGAGGTGAGGAGCTTGAGGAGGATGGAGCGGTCGGAGTCAGGGAGCCCGAGCGAGCTGATGAGCCAATTAGTTTGGGGAGGAAGAAGCAGCCAAGGGGAAAGAAAAGGAAAAGAGGAAAGGTGAGTGGGCAGTCTCAACGTCCGATTTTGTTTTTGTGCCATACGTCTACACTTTAGCAATACCCTATGAAATTTTCACCGAAATGCATGGTGAGCGCACAACGGCATATGGATTCTTGATGTCTCCTCTACAGATACCGAGCTGGGCCTCTGAGCTAGCCACGCATCAAGTGCCGATCAGCATAGCCCACATACGAGCACGACACGACTAGGCAGGCGCGTCAGATTCACTGATTCATCACACGTTCCCCTCCTTGCCCACTGTAACTCCTCCTCACCAATGAGAATTTTTACTGTGTCATGGCGGCACAGCTTGAGTTGTGTCACGACCCAATTGGACGGTGACATCTGGCACGTAAGTACTGTAGTGACACTGTAGATTGTACGGATTTTTTTTAATTCTAGGAAAAGTTTTTAAAACACGCTATAGTAGTGCTACAGTGTTTTCTTGCCGCGTGTCGCACTCTAATTGGCTTGTTACACAAACTCGCTTATGTCACCACTACACAATAATTTTTTTCCTCACCAAACCCCACAGCTCACTCCCAAATAAGGCTATAAATAAGCCGAGGTCGAGCGAGCTTGACCTGGCAAGCTCGAGCTCGGTAGAAGCTCAAACTGAGCTCGAGCGAGCTTGAGATTGCCATCGAGCTTCAAGTTTGACTCGAGCTCGGCTCGGACAAAGCTCGAGCTCGGCTCATGTAGGCTCAGTAGCGCATGAATTAGCAGTGGTATGCACTTTTCAGGTAAATCGGAACTACCGCAGTGTATTTTGCGGTACTACCGCTAGTTAGAATTACCGGCGTTGTAATCACAGAACTACTATGTCCGTTGCTGGTCGGATGACCTATGTGGTCAAGAACCAACATAGTCGAAGATCGATGTGGTCGATGACATGTGTAGTCGAAGATCGAAGTGATCGAAACCAATGTGATCAAAGCCGACGTGATCGAGATCTGTGTGATAGAAGACCAGCATGGTTGAACCAAGAAGATTGGATCCGACGTGGTCGAGGACCAACGTCGTCGAATTGACGTGGTCGAAACCGATGTAATCGAGACCTATGTGGTCGAAATCGATATGGTCGAACTAACACGATTGATTCAACGTGGTCAAAGATCGACGTGGTAGTTGAAGATCTGTGTGATCGAAGATTGACGTGGTCGAAAATTGACATGATCGAGACCTAAGTGGTCAAAACCAATGTGGTTGGAGATCAGCGTAGTCGGAGACTTGTGGGATCGGTTCAGACAACATGGTTGAAGATCACCGTGGTCAGAGACCAGCATAGTTAGAGACCTGTGTGGCGAACCGGTCAACGTGATCAAAGATCTGAGTGGATGAACCATCTGACGTGGTTAGGGATTAGTGTAGTCGACGATTGGTATTTTTGACAAGCTCTATGTGAGCGGTACGATCGGCTCTGTGTGAGCGGTCCGATCAGTGAGCGGTACTATCGGTTCTTTGTGAGCGATACTTTCAATTTGCGGAACGTCCAGCTTATGTAGTGGTATGTTTTTCAAAGAGACACCTATGTGGAGTCTTCTCGTCCCTGAGGAAATCGGTAGTTCCACACGAGTGCAGTGGCACTTTCGATGATTGGTAGTATCGGACTTTTCACAACGGAACTACCGGATTTGCCTGCAACGGCTAGTTTTCTGACCGTTACTGAGGGGAGCGGAAATATCGATGGTTTGTCTGCGGTACTTCCAAAAATCCTATTTTTCTGTCTCATTGGCTAGTTTCGAGGTGTAGGGTATATATATCCCTTGTGATCAATTGGAGTATAACTTTTAGCATTCCTTTTCACTCTCTTAAGCTAGTGTGAGGTGCTTATCTCAATTGTGCATATGTTGCACCGTGTGAACAAGGAGGAAGGCTCTAGATTGCATGTGTTGCATCTAGAGGTGGATTGTGTATCCACTCGAGCTTGTGCATTTGTTGAACGTGGTGAGAGTCAAGCAAGAGGCTTGACTTATTACTCTTGGAGTTTGTCGACTCCTAGATGGCGTTGGAGGCGTCGTGTGGTGATCTTCTCAAAGAAGGTTGTGAGGAGACCCGGTAAAGTTGTAAAGGTTGGAGCTCACGTACCCAGAGTGTGAAAAGCCACCACTAGTGGATTGAAATGTTTTAACTTAATTCGTGGAGCCGGTCCAATTCGTTTGGGTTAATCTCAATGTGGACTAGGGAGACTAGTAAGTCTCAGAACACCACGGTAAAAAACAACCGTGTCAATTGTGGTTTGCTTTCTTGTGCGCAATTTACATTCATAGAATTAAATTGATTGCTTGTCATGCTAGAAATGCAAACTTTGATATATGCTTACCTTGTTGGTGTACTTAGGTGAACACGGTTGGCGTTATTTGTGCTAAATCTTTTGAGTTAAATTTCTGCATTATTTACTTGGTTTAGCCAAATAGACATTAATAATTAATTGAAGAAGAATTTTTAAACAATCTATTCACTTTCTCTAGTCGATCTTCTCGATCTAACACTGGGTTTTCCAAGTTCTCATATAGACCTTCAAGTTGACAGAAAATTACCACGTTAGTGCACCATTTGTTTTGAGATGTAGTGCACCAGATTACGAAAGCGCAATTGCTAAGATGCCAGATTATTTGACAAAAAAGGGGCAAGTTCCCAACATGAAAACTGGAAACGTATGTGGTAATCCAAAAAGAAATACAGCCCATGCAGGCCCATGTAGGCAATACACCGTCTCCGCAAGGGCGCACTAGTCTTCGACTGCTGCTATATAAGAAAGCGCAGGCCTAGGGTTTGCACTCTCCCTCATTACTCTCTTCGCGCCGCCGTCCTCGCCTTACCTCGCGCGCGCTTCGGCCTCCGTCCACACGAGGAAGAGAGGTGCGTCTCTTCTCCTCATATCTATCGATAGACGTTGTTTCTTTCGCGACGAAATTGGGAGTAGCATTCATATGTGCTGTATCGCGGATTTGTCACTACCTCGCCGTTTGTGATTCGTGTGTGGAAGTGTTCTAGACTTCTAGTTCCATGACTATTCCGTGATTCCGTCTTGAATTGCCGATCCATGCATTAGCAAGTACCATAGAGTGGTTTTTTTCTTGGCATGTTGATGTATAATTTTCTCATTTAACAATCCTTGGTGAAAAGTATGCCACTGTGAATGATTTGGAGCTCTTGTTGAGTTAACGTGATCTGTGTCGCTTATGTGCAACAAAACATAGAGGAATTGTTCAATCGTAGTTGTTTTACCCTGTGGACAAGTCAAAGCCTGTGAATTAGTCTACTGAAACAGCTGGAAGAACACAGTTTCTTCTTGTTTCGTGATTAGTTGGTTGTTGCTACGATGATAAAAGAGTGTGAAGTGCCCTTCAGATATTATATCATGGGATAGTTCGTACTATACCATTCTAATCGTTGGCAACCACTGGAATACCACTCTAAAGATTTTTCTTTAGAGAATATCACTCCAAAGATGTTTAGATTTACACAATATCATTTCCCCTCATTTCTCCCGTTTTAATTCGTTTGCCACTTTTGAGCCACTAAATAAAACTCTACTGTACATACATAATTCATGGAATACAACTGCATTGAAGACAAATATATGTGAGGCCATCCATACTTAAGCATCTAAAATAAACCAGTATAAAATATCAATCCTAAAGTTTGCAGATCACAACTGACACATACTAGCAAAAATTACTTAAGGGATCCCTAAGTGGCATACATAACATCCATTACACAATGTCAGGTCTAGCCATGATCAGTGTCGGGTTAGTTGAGTTGCACCATCCTGTGCATAGGCGTGTGCGACCAGGGCAAAAAGTCTTTTCACACAGGGCAGAAGGTGCAAAATGAATTAAAACCGGGAAATAAGGAGAAATGGTATTGTGTGAATCCAAACATCTTTGGAGTGGTATTCTCTAAAGAAAAATCTTTGGAGTGGTATCTCAGTGGTTGCCATTGTTTGGAGTGTTACAATATGAATTATCCCTTAAAACATTGTTGTTCTGTTCTTAATGTGGTGCTGAAATCATCAGTTCAGTGCATTGGCTCGTGCTTTCTCATAGAGGTTACATACTGTGGGCTAGACAAAGTGACAAACCTTTCTGTTAGTATTTTATAACTGTTGAAGGGAAGGTAGAGCCTAGTAGTAATTCCTTGTTGTGCAAGAACTAGGATGTATATCGAACTAGCTTAGTTTCATGGCTTAGTTTGATGGCTCGCTTGAATATTTACTCATGTCTTTCTTATTGCGATGTGCCAGGACATCAAACCGGTTTGTTGTATTTAGTTTCCATGTCTAATCTGCATGCTTAGGTCTTCGGAGTATAATCTGCTTGCTTACACCTTGCAATCGAGGCACGGTTTTTGTTCTGTTATGTGCAATTTGAGCTAGCTAAATGATCAAGCACCTAGTTCATCTTGATAATTGACATGCCCTTTGTTGATGCAGCATGGACAGCCAGGTGAAGTTGGCTGTTGTGGTGAAGGTGATGGGCCGGACTGGCTCCAGGGGTCAGGTGACCCAGGTCAGAGTCAAGTTCTTGGATGACCAGAACCGTCTCATCATGAGGAATGTCAAGGGCCCGGTCCGTGAGGGTGACATCCTGACCCTGCTTGAGTCTGAGAGAGAGGCCAGGAGGCTGCGCTAAGGCAGCTGGGGTTGTGGTGGTTCTTGTATGGAGTCAGACGCCATTGAATTTATGCTATGTTTGTCAAACTCGTTGTGACCCTTGGAACACTCGTCTTTTGAGTAGTAAGCCTGGTGATACGATTGCAGTTTCGCTTTATGATCCATGTTAAAGTGCACTTGATGTACGAGACATGGTTATGCTTGGTTACATTAGCTGAATGGATGCATGGGTTGAATATTAGCTCTAATTGTGGTCGTGTTTGTTAGTTGTTACATAGTGTTTGCATTGTACTTTGCTGTCCATTCTATGGAGCTAAACCATTTGACGAGAGCAAACGACTGGATTCCTGACTCGCGCTTCACGCACCAGACGGCCCGAGGAAACGGCCGGCCTCATGTGGCGCACGAGCACACCATCTGTTGGCCGCGGCCGCTGCCCGTGCCCGCGCTGCTGGGGCACGCCGGCCGGACAAGGCGCACGAGGTTTATGCTGATCCTGCAGCAGTGGTGGGAAGTGGGAAATTGAACATGGGAATGGAACAATTAGAAAAATAAAGTGTACCTAACAATATCTTTAAAATTTAGTATGACTACGATAACTAACAAATATAGTACTTTATTTTCTTGTTTACCAAATACGAAAGAAATTATATTTCTATTAACTTAAATTATTAAAACTAAACTTGTGCAATTTCTTTCTCTATATAGGCAACTAGAAAATCTCGAAGGAAGCCATTTCTCATTTTATTTCAAAGACATGCCTTGATGAGATTCATAGCTGAAAATGCTCGCTCAATGGTCGCAGTTGACACAGAAAGAGTTAGCACTAATCCTAGCAATCTGTCAACCATTGGATAAATAGAAGACACAAAGACCTAAATGGGAGTGGAATATAGGAGATAGATGAAATTACAACTGAAGAGCCATGTGTTGCATCAAGGACAGTCGCCAGTCATTTGTTGTGCGTAAGTGTTTTGCGTTTTGTTGGGCTTTTTATTTATCAATTAAGTTAATTGAGATAGCCCACTGCTTACTAAATATTCCATCCTATTTGGAGGTCTGTCAATTCCTTGACAGTGATGGATCTAGGAAACATGTAAAGTATGACAATACTATAATACATAATAACAACGTAAATACACTCTTCAAGTTACCAATCAACCTAGTAGCATATTAAAAGCAATATCAATATGCAAATTCGATAGAGTTACAAAATGTCTCCTTGAAGAAAAATCATAGATGTTATAGGATTTATAGAAATGCAGCAGTTGACTGTAAGCATATCAATCATAAATCCTTTATATAAAGTGTTTGGTATTTTAGTTGCTCAAGAAAAGAAATTACGGATGGAATGCTTTGCTCGACGAACTAATGGTACCGCCACGACGCTCTTTGGGTCCGCCCCTGCATCCCGTACCGGCGGCCAACGCCGGCGGAGACTAACTGGCAACGGTGCCGGCAACATGTCGACATGTTTTTAACTCAGCTGCAGAGCATACGATGAGTTTAGCAGTAATACCTTTTTTTTTTCCTTCCAAAATTAACCTGACACGAAACGGCCATTCGGTCGGTGCATCCCATCCAAGAGTACACAAACATCTACGAAAGCAAATCAACTTTGCCGTCTCGTCCTACGCAACTTTGCTCTACGATTCACTCCCGTCCCGTGCCGCCGCGCGCGCATTCTTAACTCAAACAGGAGGTCGCGGTCAGGAGTGGCAAACCAGCCGGCCGCCACGTACGCGCTCTAGGCCGCACCGTGCTGCAGCCGCGACGTTGGAGTCCCGGCCGTGGCGTACAGCCCGCCGCCGAGCCCGAGACCCCGCGGCGTCGGCGGCGCGAGCGGCGCGCACGTCGGGCTCTGCCGCGGCGTCCCGAACCTCGCCGGCCCGGCGCCGCCCCGAGGGGACAGGCTGACCTGCTCCAGCGCCCGGAACTGCAGCTCCGGCGGGTAGTCCCGGACGCACCCAATCCGCGGCCCGGCGCCGGTGGTCCACCGGAACGTCAGCTGCTTCCCGAGCTGGTACGAGTTCATTGCTATCTTGGAGTTGATCCGGTGCAGGATCTTCTCCTGCGGCACCACCACCACCTCCTCCTCGCCCTCCTCGCCGCCCCTGAACAGGTTCTCCTTGCAGAAGTCCAGGCTGTCCCCGAACGCGCCGGCGCCCTGCTCCGCCGCGCCCTTGGCCAGACGGCTCTTGTTCACCGTCAGCCTCGGCGGCCGCTTACGCTGCAGCCGGTTGCCGGACGACGATCTCTTCATCACCGGCGAGCCTGCTGCCGTGCTCGCTGTCTCGCCGCTGGTGGAAGGTGGCGTGGCTGGCGTGGCGGTGGCGGTGGCCTTGTCTTCGTCGGCGCGAGAGGGTTGAGACTTGGTGTCTTCTTGCTTCTCGGGCTTGCTGCTCTCGGTGAGGTCGAGCCGGGAGAGGCCGCTCCTCAGCCTGAGCCACTCGTCCTCCTCACCTTCAGATGGGCTCAACTGTAGCAAAACCGACAACCCAAAAAAAAGTTCCTTCTATCAGAAAAACTGAGCAGTATTTGCTGGCATCTAGGAATAAGAGTTCAGATTTTGTCTCCTCACCTTGACATTGGTAAGATCCACGTTCCTCTCCTTCAGATAGTTCATGAACTCCCGGAAGTTTGCCTCCGTGGGCCGGTAGTGCCCGCTATGAGGCCAGACAGCCTGAAGACGACGGGTAACTGAATCAGACAGGTGAGTTTGGTGTTGTACAAATAAAGAACTGTGAGGCTGGCAGAATTCTTCAGATCCAGCACCTTTAGGATTCCATCCTCCACGATTAGTCTCCCGGCAGCAGATGTGGCTCCACCAGCAAGGAAGCTGGAGTGCTGAAATGTGCCCTTGTTCTTCTGCAACAATGTACTTATTTCATCAGTTACAGGTAAGTTCATGGTTCAAGTACTAATGAAGTTCTACTGACAATGGCAAATGCCACTGTTCACTAACCACGCCGATGTATAGAACTTTTGTTGTGCTCAGCACGAAGATCCATTTTGAATCCTTGGGGCCCTCCGACATGTCAACAATCTTGCGGCTCAGCTTGTACATCAGCTTCCTATCCTCAATTATCACCTCATAGGACTCCCTCTCTTTCTGCACAAAGTAACAGTACTATCTTCTGTTCAGAGATGTAACCTTTTCTGCTTTGAGATTACAGATTGATTGGTTTGCAGGATGCAGCAACTTACTGGGCCAAGATACCTGATGCATTGCTGCAGCAACTTCCATCTTGGGCAGTGGTCCTCAAGATTGACCTCCTTTCCTTCACCTACATCCAACCTATTACAAATGTAATTTCAGAAATCATAAACTATTTTGCCCATCTGGTTCACAAACAATCTTCAGAGTTTCACATGAACTGTACCAATAGAAGAAAGGCTGTTTACTCTCACAGTGAAGCCAGTTTTGGTAATAGTAGTGAAGGTTGTGACCATACCGATGTCGGGGGTCAATCTGTCCATGAAACATGAGCGAATTTGAGTTTGATCTGTACAGTGCTATCATAGGATAGTGTTTGAAGAGAATGTTTTTGACGCATACTGCTTCGAGCCAGTGCTGCAGTGCGAGCTTCTGAGCCTTTTCATCCTTGGACAGACCTTTGCCTACCTGAAGTAACAACAACAAAACACCAGCGATATGAATTCAGTATTCAGTAATACTACAATATGCCAATGGTCTTTAAGAAAACAAAACTACATTTCGGCAGTTCAGTATATATAGATCACTGTATTATAGATAGCAAATATTGTCACATTAATGCCACAATTCAATATAACATGATCAGACTGACCAGTAACAACGGTACAAAATCAGTTAGACCGATTCAGTGCATCAAGATCAGAATTTGTTGGAATAGTCCCATATTGATTGTGGAAGAGCAAGGGACCTAACTTAAATGTGGGAGAGTCCTTCACCTCATTGGCTAGCTTTTAAGGTAGAAGACTCAATCTAAGCTCGGTTCTAAGTAATGGATACTAGTGTGTGAATGCGATGGATCAGACAATGAAGGGACAGGATCCGCAGGACAATGCCAAAAGTTCCGTATGTGTGAATGGAAGATTGTTGGAATAGTCCACGTTAGTTGTGGAAAGGCAAATGACCTAACTTATCCTCATTTCATTGGCTAGCTTTTAATGAGATGACCCTTAGTGACATGACCGCAGCAATGCATTCCGTATAGTGCCCATATGGCAAACATAAGTGCTATGAACAGTTGTCTATTCCAAGATCAAAATATCATGGTTAGCGTAATGTGTCAATACCTTGGCAGCCCTCATTCTAGCACGAGACCATCTTGAGAGGGCTGACTCCGGCTTCTCTACCTCGAAGAACGACACTGAGCTGCGCTTGAGCAGCGCGAAATCGAGCAGTTTCCACCTGAATTCAGCATCACAAATTTCAGGCACCATCACCCCAGTGACAATAAAATGCATGACTAGCACATGAAACCGTACATACCACCGTTGTTCAACAAGAACAGCGCAGTCAGCAAGCTGCCGCCTTGTTCTGAAGCTCTTGTACACCTTCTGCACCCTTACTGCTGCAGCCTGGTGCTTCGGGCTGACCATCCCGACCACCGGAGAATCTGGTGGCAGGTTTTCTGTGGGCCCATATCTTGGCAGGATAGTATGCTTATGGTTGCAGCTCTCCTTGTCTGGTTTAGGACTCACCATGGATATCGTTGTTTCAACATGAAACGGATCACCCTCTGGTCTTTTCCTGAAGCTTAAGGAGCCTCTTATCATAAGCCTCTTGGAGCTCAGGGCATTGAGCAATGCCGGTGGTGACTCAAGGGTCTCCAGGGTGCTGAGATTGTCCAAGCTGAGGGACCGAACGAACAGCCGATCCGTGTTCTCATCATCATCCATTGGCAGGTAGTCATCTGGTGGGTATGAGATCGACAGCCCCATTTTACTGATTGAAAAATGTAATAACGTGACAGTATTTTTTTTTGCCTATTGTTTCCTCTGATATGCCATGCTTCAGCTGTTTAGGATCTCGGCAGTAATTGTTTTCTTTATGAGTGCGTCGACACCCTGCATAAAGAAAGAGAAATCAAGACAAAATATTTCTTATATTTTCTTTCGTTGTTTTCTATCTTATCAAGGGACATCAAGTAATTCACTCTTATGATAAGATCATACGCTTTCTGTATAAGATATGTTCAGAAGTAGAGGCCAAGAAATCTGAAACAAAATGCGAACTACAAATGCACAACACATATCCAAAAAATGATGCATTTCATTTCTTGTTTCTTGATCAATGCACCTTGTTCCAACATAAAACATTATAAATCGAGCAACCAAATAGATCACGGAAAGGGATTTCTGTAACAAAAATCAAATAACTGTCAACCATACCTCACTACCACCAAAGGTCTTGAACCATCCGCCCAACAGAACCTCCTGATGAGAGGCCTGTGACGCAGAAGGCTAAAAAGAAGCAGCGGAATTTGCAGGGGCCTATGAGAGTAGATTTAGGAGGAACAAAGCATAAATGGTGAACGAACGGGTAATGACCATGAAAGAGGGGCAGATGGCAAAAACACGTCGGTGGTTTGTTTCAGGTCTTCACCCTATAAATAACAAAGCAAGGTTTGAGGTGCCAAAATGTTCTGAGGGAGAAAAAGAAAAAGAAAAAAAGAGAGAGCAGCTCATGGCATATTTGGTGTGGTTAAAAATACACAACACATGCTCTTTTTAAAATAAATATGACATGTGTAATACAATATAACTTGAGAGACCACGTGAAGGTCTACAATATATTTGTCATGAACAATTGACATTTTTGTTGAGTCGAGTTTTTCAAAAATTTTAGAAAATTTAGATTTCAGAGTTGCTGCCAGTCAAAGGGTGGTCTGACCGGTCTGGTGGTCTGACCGCAAGTCTGGTGTGACTGGACTCTAGTTGGTGGTCGGACCGCCGGTGCGGTGTGATCGGATTCTAGTTGGTGGCTGCTTTTTCTAGAGAGCGTGTTTTAGAATTGTGCACGTACAGTTCTACTGGATGGTGTTAACGGCTGGATTGGAATTAGGTTGGGTGGTGCAACTGACAATGAAGATGCGGTCACACCGGTGGGCGCGGTCAGAGAACAGTGAAAATGGTTTTTGAGTTTGATGAGTGTGTGCACGATATTGATGCTGTTGTTTGTTTGTGTTGTATTGTATGATGTATGGTTTTGACTAACATTAGTCAAGTACATGGAACTTATGTTCGAGATGATTGTTTGGTCTTTGGATATGCATGTGGCTTGGAGAATGTTAGCAGTCAATGGCAATGGACTGAGACTAGGTGGTGAGGTGAGGTCCGAGCGGTCGTGTGAGTCTGGGTGAGGCTATATGGCTCACGAGAGAGAAGATAAGGATCGTGAAGAGACGAGTTGGTGCATGTGGTGCGCAAGTGACAAGGGCAATGCACGTAGAGACAGTTCGGGGGGAGACCGAATGTGTGAAGACGTGATTGCTAGTCATTGGGCACTAGGGCTATGTGTCAAAATATGTGGATATTTTTTGAGGTGAAGGTGAAGATGGACTCAAGGAAAGCTGCCCAGAAGCTTTGTCGGGGTATTTTGATAGTTGGTCAAATGCCAGGCTGGTGCCTTGATCAAAACCGTGGTGCGGGGGAGGCGTAAAGGAGAAATGGTTTAGATTAAGGAGAGTTGGAATTGATAAGTAGATCAATCGCTAAAGGGTTAGCGGATTGAGTCTTGTAAACGCTTTAAGAAGCGTGCGTGAGTATGTAAACCCATGTTTGTGGGGTTGACAGGTGTAAGATCATGTGGTGGCAACTTCATGTTGATGATGAGTATTTGAACTTGCTCTTGTTGTGTTGTCATTGTTTGAGTTTGATTTTGTGTTTTGAATTCTCTGGATTTTGCTGTTTGGGAGTGGCGGTCTGGTCGGCCCTAGAGTGGTGGTTTGATTGGTCAGTGCATGGTGGTCAGACCGGAGTGCGGTAGTACCGATCCTTTGTTGGTGGAAGTTATTTTTCAAAGAAGGTCTTTTGGAGGCTTGGTGGTCATGGCGTGTCGCGTAAGTCCGTGTGGAGCATCATCTCAGCCGAGAAGCACATGAAAAAGACAAGGATCGTGAGAAGGAAAGTATGTGCATGTGGTGTGCTAATTGGATTTGTGCATTTCAAGTGGTGATGGTTTTTTGAGCAGACGTATGATCCTGGTGGCAAATAATTGGGCATCACAGACTATGTTGTGATGTGGTGTGCTATAAGACTCGGGCGTTTCAAGTGGTGTCAGCTGAAAGATCAAGCTCCGTTTAAGTTGTTTTTAGTGATAATGACAAATATTATTATAATATTTTGGTGATAATGACAAATGTATATATAAGACTAATATGTTTGTGTAAGTATATTATAGCTTAGTATAATTTGGATAGAAATGTGAAATCATTGAGGTATGCATTCGATATCTTTTTTATAATCTTGTTGCATTTCTAACATCCAAATATATGATTAAATGACAAATATTTTGTGGAACTAATATGGTTGAGCAAGTACACTATAGCTTAGTCTCATTTGGATGAAAATATGAAATCAAAGATGTATGCATTCAAAATCAGACTTTCTCATATACTAGTCCATTCCTTAGATCCAAAATATAGATTGAACTCTACAAATAGTCTAAATTGAATATGTGCATATGCTTTCTTTATACACACTTGTATGCACACATTTAGGGGAGCTCTGTCTATGTCTTGGAGTTTCATAAGTATTGATCTATGCTTCTTTAATATGCATATTTATGATCTTTACTTTGAAATAATTCTTGAGTATATATATAGCTTGTGTAGTTTATATATACGCATGTGCAATCGGGTTGTCATCTAACTCCTCCATTATGTGTTAATGGTTGAATGATTAATGACAGCCGGATAAGTAAGCCTTGTTTAAAGCATATCTTAGAGTATACAATTGTTGTGTATAAGTTGTATACTTGTAAATCAATTTTTATCTCATTGTTTGTTAAGATTGTCATGAATTACCAAAAGGGAATATTGTTAAATCTAGTCCCTCCATTATGAATTAATGGTGAAGTTTGGTAATTGATGACAATTGTTTTGTGCACTAACATTTTTTGAGTTGGAAGAATATGTTAGGTTCCACAAATGAGGATGACTTGGGATAACTTCATGTGTTGAAGATCATCAAGTCAAGATGCTAGATGAAAGAATTCTTCATGTGTTGAAGTCTATCAAGAATATGATGCAACATGAGTTGATGCATATCCAAGAAAAGATGATCATGCGTTGATCATAAAGTCAAGTGAAGACCATCATGTGTTGATGGAGTTGAAGAAAAGGATGCATCATGAGTTGATGCATATCAAGACGATGACCTAAGGCAAATATATGACTAGATAGGGTTAAGGATGCGTTCCTAGTCTTTTACCGATCTTGGTGTTTGGTTGAAAGACCGGATTGCTAGTATATGTTGCCGTACTATTAAGAAGGGTCATATCTAGTAGTTTGAGTCTCATCATGTATTAATGGCTCAACCTCACTTACTCTAGCTCATCTTGGCATGATACTTATATTTACGAATGTGTTTTGCAAATAATTGAAACTCATATGTTGAATCCTTGTAACATGAGACTATGCATTGCAAATGTGTTTTGCAAGAGCTTAAAGTCCATGTTTCCATTCTTTGTGATATGAGGCTTATA
The DNA here is from genome assembly GCA_036346245.1 of Bonia amplexicaulis. NCBI lineage: Eukaryota > Viridiplantae > Streptophyta > Magnoliopsida > Poales > Poaceae > Bonia > Bonia amplexicaulis. Next base: position 18,239,973 of record CM070752.1, on the reverse strand, counting down.
TTTTTAAATGTGTTTTGCAAATGATTGAAGCTCATATATAATTCTTATAGCATATGACTTAGGTTTACGAATGTGTTTTGCAAATGTGAGAAGTCCATATACCAATTTCTTGTGTCATGATTTCAAAAAATGTGCAAATGTGTTTTGCAACTTATTGAAAATCATGTTTAATCATTGAGTGCATGATACTATAGTTTACAAATGTGTTTTGCACAATCTGTTTAGATATCTGCATTTGTAAGGAAAATTAGAACTATTGCTATGTGCGTAGCGGTACTACTAGAGGTCGGAAGTACAGGCTCTGTATGAGCGGTTCTACCGGACATCGGAAGTACCGGCATGTGTAGCGCAGTACTACCGGATGCGAGTTTTCTGAGCGGCTCTGTGTGAGCGGCTCGTCCGGCTGTCGGAAGTACCGGTTCTGTGTGAGCGGTATTACCGGAAGGCAGAAGTACCGACATGTGTTGCGTAGTACTACCGGGCTTCGGAAGCTCCGAAAGGTCGACTGGAGCCTTTTTTCTAGAGAGCGCCATCTCTCGGCATCGGTTCAAGCGGAAGTACCGCGCCAACTTTGCGGAATTTCTGGACATCAGAACTACCGGGATTTGTACGGACAGTAGTTCCGCACCGACTTTTAACGGCTAGTTTAGAAGATCTGAAATAGCCGTTACTGCTATGTCAGAGCAGGTGCGGAAGTTGCGGCCATTAGCCGCCAGATTCGTTCGTCCGATTTTTAGGGTTTGGCTCCAACGGTTAGTTTTCTTGTGTGGGATATAAATACCCCCTTATGGCCGGTTGGAGAGGATGTTTATTGACTTATTTTTTGTTGTCTTGAGTTAGTGTGAGGCTCTCCACTCAAGAGTGCATGTGTTGCACTTTGTGAGCAAGGAGAGAAGATCTAGATTGCATGTGTTGCATCTAGAGGTGGACTTAGTGTCCATTTAAACTTGTGCATTCATTGCACGTGGTGAGAGTCAAGCGAGGGTCTTGACTCGTTACTTTTGGAGTTTGCCTACTCCTAGACGGCGTTAGGGGCGTCGTGCACGGTGATCTTCTTAAGAAGGTTGTGAGAAGACCCGGCGAAGTATGAAGGTTGGAGCTCATCTACCCGTAGCAGGAAAGAGCTACCCCTAGTGGATTTGAGATGGAAAGCTTAATTCGTGGAGCCGGTCCAATTCATTTGGGCTTACCTCAATGTGGAATAGGGGAGACCGGCAAGTCTCCGAACACCACGGTAAAAAGAGATCGTGTCTATTATGGTTTGTTTTTTGTGCTCAATTTACATTCAAGTAATTTACATACAAAGAATTAATTTGATTGCTTGTTAACCTAGAATTGCAAACCTTGACATATCATAGTATTGTTGGTGCATTTAGGCAAACTTATTTGATTTAGGATTTATTTGTACTAAACCAACTTGATTTAAGATTCCGCATTATATTCTTGTGTTTAACCAAATAGCCCAAATAGATTTTAAAAGAGAGAATTTTAGAATCGACTATTCACCCCCTCTAGTCGACCTTCTTGATCTTACTACAACCCTAGGGCAAGCGTACGATCTTGGCAACTTTGTGAAGATCGGTGGGTGGCAATTATAGAAATTGTCCAACACTGGGTGGAGTGCTGGTTTGCAAAACCACGTTGTTGTCTAAATTCCCTCCGATAGCCAAAACAAATCAAATCTTGTCAAATCATAATCCACCATCAATCATCCTTGTGTATTGAAAGTCCATAGGACAATCAGTGAGTAATACTGGATCAATTTTCTCTATATAATTCTCATGTGATGTTAGATAACTATAGTGAAGAACTCATCTCATGGAATTTTTACATACTCCACCTGAAACACATAACTTGGAAAACAATGTCTATTGATGAGCAATTTACACGTGCGATCATTACGTACATCAAACTACCGATTGTAAAAGTAACTGAATTTCATGACATGATTGAAAACTGTTCCTATAGAAGAACATCTGGATGAAAGTAGCTTTTGTGCCGCCAATAGAGCAGAAACAATCTCTATAATAGAACCCTTCTATTGAGCTATGACAACTAGAATGTATTGCACATGTAATACCGAATGTTATAGTATCTATACAGATAATTAACTTCTTCTTGTACTTTAAATCTTTTCTTTTGAACTCATATTTGGAACACAACTTCACTAATGAACAAGAAACTCCAGAGAGTATTAAGTAGCTGCCACCAGGGTGTTGTCGAACTTTTGAAATTTAATGTTGCCAAAGCCTCCATAATGGTAGTGCAAGCAATCCAAATTACAACATATCAAATGATGAATAAAACATCAAATTTAGTTGTTCTCACAATTGACACTGATTTTTTCGAAGTCTCTCGATCAAATGTAGCCCAAATTAACTCATTGTGTTGAAAAACCTATAACTCTAGCTTAGATTCTATGTATGCGGATATTGCTACAGTAACCGTAGAAGACGACGGATCGTAGAAGAAATCGCCAATAGTTAATCTCGCATGAATGCCGCCAATAATAGGCACAACGAACTGAATTGCAATGAACTCCACCTCCAACATAAGCAATACGACGATTAACTAAGGCAGAAGATTGTTGACGGAGATGGCGTAATACGATGCTAGGGCATGGTGAATCTGGAACTGGAACAGTCACTAAGGTAGAGCGCAGGTCAACACTTAGTATGGAATCGAGTCGTGGAACAGAGTCGAGATGAGTCCTCGATGCTGCGCCTCGGTGCCACGTAGGGCCACCTTGTCTGTGTGATGGTCGCCTCAGGAGAGCATCTTTGATCTTAAACCTGAAACTCTGATACTATTTGTTATAGTGCGCACAACACAAATTATCTACATATGTAATACGCTTGGAGTGTTCTGTAACTTCTTCCTCATATAGTGATTTCGTCAATTGTACATCCGTGATCTTTTCGCAAGGGTTTTTCATATTAAATTTTTGTCTTGTGCTTCTGATTATTCTTTATTGTTTTATGTCCTACCGTGCGTTTTATAACATACTATATGCTCAGATCCCGCATTAGGGTCTAAGCAAGTATTCTTCTTTTGGCTAGCTGCAACTTATTTCAGGATAGATGTAAAAGCATTAACCCCTTACAGTTTACATTTGCCAGGAACTGGGTATAAACTGAAATATCTAGTTTTCAGTGTCAGAAACATTACGGGTATAAATTGAATTCTGATAATTGTTGGGCCAACATCTGAGCACATCAATAAAGCATGCAACCATTATATCAGGCATTCAGCAATGGCGCTGTACGTCCCTCTGAAACGGGTGTACAATGCGCATTGCTGGAATTCAGAAATCATTGGAAATTCAGAGATAGAACAGTTAAAAAGTGAGATGTGACTCGTCAGTGAGGTACAGTTGCTCACAAGATGGTTGAATACTAGTCTCTGATTTCGGACAGCGCTGGATATAAACTCGTTTCCGCGTGGCCTCTCGGATCAGTCAGGTACGCATTAGACGTATCAATCCAGCGAGAAATCTTGCATTTTAAGTTGAGTCCGTGCTGGATTCCTTGTGTCTTGGGCATACTGAAACAAAGATCCAACCAAAAAAAAAAAGAGGAAACAGAAAATCTTCAGGTCCAGGATTTATCGGGAAGTTTTGTGCAAGCAGTTGCCAAGTCGCCTTCGATTTCTTCACATTCCAACCATCAGCGCATAAATGCGCCTCTAAGGCGTGCGCTGCTTACAAGGGTTTGCAGAGTCGCCTTCTTCCATTCCGCCATCATGCAACTGAAAGCACCTTTCCATCGATGCTTGTAGGCTACAAGAATTGACACGAACCATGCAAGCAAGCAACAAACATGCATCTCAGGCCAGAGTAAACTCGACTCGTTTCGGCTTCAGCTTCTGACTTTTGACTTATTTTCCACTATTTATAAATTTTGTCTTTTTTTAACTTTTGTTTTTTAGCTTTTTTGCAGATTTTTTTTCCCGTATTCGTTTGTGTTGTCCGTGATGAGTTAGCATAATTTTCTATTTAATTACGTCAAATAAGTCACATTCAGCTACAATGAAATTTCAACCGCTATAATACAATTTCAACCATAAGCCACATCTTTTCGGCCCAACCGAGCGGGACCAAAGCTAACCTCATCAACGGATGGAATCCCCTGTTCCCAAACAGAGAACAAACATGCGTGCTACTCCATTGTACCAAACAACGGGACGCGCTGAACAATATTTGGTCCTGTTCTTTTTAGCTACAACTTATAGCTTTTGGGTTGTTTATGAGAGAAAGCGCGGAGTAACCGAAACTCGCATGTTGTTTTGGCCAATATAAATGAAGTCGTTACAATATGTACTACAATTAATTTGTACACCTCATCTTAAAAAGACGCTCGTTTGAAACATAGTTACTGTAGAAAAGCCGAAAAATAGTTTTTAAAAATTGAAAAAATAGACCCTCTATTCTACAGATACAAACATAACCTCTTGATGCGATTGACCATCCGGTCGGAAATCAAACACCACCAAAAGATACGTCTCCGTGTCTCAACTTAACCCCGATTTAGGTGGTGCTCAGTTGGGCAGAATTTTTGTGGCTTATGGCTGAGTTTCTATTGTATCTGACTGGAGTTATACTGTAGCTTGTGATAGCTTATTTGATATAATTAAAATTAAAAATTTTAAAATAAAAAATAGGTTAGCCCAATAAATATAATGCAAACAAATAAAAAAAAGAACCAGCAGAAAAGCTAAAAAATCTAAAAATTTAAAAAGATAAAATTTAGAAATAGTAAAGAATAAATAAACCACGAGACAGTATCTATTGATTTGTTGATTGAAGGGTGTAAGCACGCACGATCCAGTGGCCGGCTGATCCGAAAATGCTGCCGTGAGAGCAGGCTTCGCTTCGGTGAGAAGCAGGCTCGCCCAGCCCGCTCAACTGCCGCGCCACCACCAGCGACGCCACCGTCGTTTCTTTCTCCCAAGCGCCTCCCCAACCCCACCTCCAATCCCCTCGTCTCGTCCTCCCTCCCTGCACTCCACACGCCCCCAACTACAGCTTCCACTGACACTCGGGACCCGCGCGCACTGGGCCCACACGTCATCCGCCCCACCATTAGAAAACTCGTGCATGCTACGTGCTCGCAAGTTGCACTCCCTAAGCTTCCTTCCCTTATAATAACACGAGGCAACAAATGCCGCAGCAGCCTGAGCCTGAGTACCTGACACAGAAGCTAAGCAAAGCTACGCAGAGAGAGAGAGAGAGAGAGAGAGAGAGAGAGAGAGAGAGTGATCCAGAAGATGAGAGCGAGGGTGGCGCTGGAGCCGCTGGCGGAGGAGCCCGGCGGGGGCGAGGAGGAGGCGGCGCGGCGGCGGTCCGGCCTCCACGCGGCGCTGCACCGGTGGGCCCGCTTCCTTTCCGGCACCGGAGACGACGCCCGGCACGCCGCCGACCTCCGCGTCCTCCTCTCCGTCCTCGCGTGCCCCCTCTCCCCTGTTCCCCTCCTCCCACGCCTCCCCCGACACGTACGTCCGCGCATACATCGATCGCATACTGCACCTTTGCACATATGCATGTCTCTCTTAGTCTCCATGCGTTTGCTTGTTTATGTAATATATATGTATGCTGCGTGTAGGTGGCGTCGTCGGCGCAGTACATAATACAGCAGTTCAGGGCGACGACGGGGTGCGGCAAGATTGAGGGCTCGGTGAAGAGCATGTACGCCGCGGGGAGGGTTCGGCTGGCGATGCTGCAGGAGCCCGGGGCAGGCGGCGGCGGGCGGGGCCACGAGGGGAGCTTCGTGTTGTGGCAGCTCGCGCCCAGCAGGTGGCTCGTCGAGATGGCGCTGGCCGGGCAGCACGTCGCCGCGGGCAGCGACGGCCGCGTCGCCTGGCGCCGCACCCCCTGGCTCGGCGCGCACGCCGCGCGCGGCGGCTCACGCCCCCTCCGCCGCGCCCTCCAGGTTGGCACCTGACGCTTTCATTCACAGTTTCACACTGACAATGGCATTGCATCGTGATGCCATGTTCTTCTTTTCCGTTCCTTTCCTTGCATCTCCCTACTTTTTTTTTTGTCGTATCGCTTTACCCATCACGGCCATGGCATGTCTCGCATGCACTGTGTATACTAACCTGGCTGGCCCATGACAAGTGGGCCCCACAAACGTTCATGCTCCTTTTTTTTTTCTTGCTTTGCCATTGTATAGCCTTCTGCTTTTGTGCACGCCCTTTTGCTTTGCATCTGCGCGCGCGCAAGCCTGTGTAAGTTAGTGTGTGTAGGACATGCCATACATGAGAAAGAAAGAAAGAAAAAGGAGAAGATCCATTAAACAAGAGGAACAATTGGATGTGAGGAAGAATCTTTGTTAAAAGCAGTTGAATATAGTATCCTACACATATACTATGCACACTGCACAGTTGTCATCTTGGGATCTGGAGCTGGTAGCACTGCCACTGTATGCCATGCCACACTGTTGATGTCGTTAATTCGTTCTTGATGCTGCATGCCTCGTGCTTTCGTCTCCTTTCTGTAAGTTATATTGGCTGTCTTGTTTGACCTGGAGAGTGGGCATTAGGTGTGACATTAGCCTGCATTTGCCTTGCCTCACATGGGACTAGAATATCTCTGTGTGTGGGATGCTCTTTTATAAAGTGCCTAGTAGGAGATGTCTGAATTAACATAGATCTAGTGAGTGTGAGTTCATTAACATAGATTGGGTGCTTTTCTTTAGGCTTATTCCGATCAACTTGCCAAATGGAACCTTGTTATTTAGGTTCTTGCTGAACAACACAAGTATATATGTTAGTGTGCTAGTGGGAGTCAGAGAAAACAATTTCGGACTAAATTTTGTGAAATTGGCGAATATCAGTTATCTCGGCCCTCTTCGAGAAAAGTCCACATCGGACAAAAAATTCGGTTCATTTGTAATTTTTTTTGATATTTAACCGAGATTTCCTAGATTGTTGCCAAAATTTCACCGAGATTTCGCTGCTTTTTATATAATCATATTTCTTGAATTCGAACTGCATGTTTGGATTTTTTGGCTAAAATTTTCTAAAAAAAACAAAATTTTCGAATTTCATATTTTTCGGAGGGGTCAGAAAATTTTTCTAAACTGAAATTGTTGGCAATGAGAGTACTACCGTTATTGTTAAAAAAAATGCATTCATATTTTACCAGTAAATCTGTAGCTGATCGATCAAACAGTGTTCCCAATCCTCTGAAAGAAAATAAACGATAGATTTTGTAGTTTATTTGATTAAACCGGAAGACTCTTTTGCTATAGGTTGTCAGAATTTTTAACAAAACTAGCCTAACCAACTCGGCGGTAGGAAAATTGGGTGCTGAAATCATGATCTGATTCTGAAATCTTCATGCTTACCAAACATTTTAATTAATTGGGTAGCAGGTGTTACTGTTTGAATATTGGATCAATGTGGCCTCAATTAGTTAATTGGTTAACTCGTTCGTCTAGGCTAACGATTAGCACAACTTGACAATGAAGAATTTTCAAGTGAGCATAGGACTTAGTTGACTAAGTAGATGGATTAAAACATACATTTTGCTCTAGCAGTTCAGAGCATACCAAATCAGAGCAAATTGGTCATGAAAATATGCGATTCTGTTGGCTGATGAGAGTAGTACTAATTTGTGTACATATTTGTGCACTCACTATCTCTCCAATCTCACTTCAAGACTGCAAAAAGTTTCACCGAATCTCTGTATAAACGATAAGAAACATATGAGGGTGGTCCACTTAAAAATCATTTATGTTTATGGCTAGTACGGATGCAACATATATAGAGAGGCTCTTAGCTGGTTGTACTATGCTAGAGAAAATTTTGTACAAGGGTGTTTCATTTAGGAGTGCTGCATTTCTATATCAGCGTTATCCTCTGTCCCATGCCAATAAACTAAGCTGTCATGACATGTCCTTACCTAAACCCAGACGTTGTCACAACACAGATAATAAACTGCCAGAGTGCCAGCCCCCCTTACCTTATTTCATATTTAATTGTTCGTATTAAGTATCGCTGAAGATTCTCATTTTTCCCCACTGTAGTAATATTAGATATAAAAACTCTGCAGATAAGTGCTTGAGCTTGGGCACACCCAAATTATAATTTCTTGGAAAATCTGACCAACTCATGTACGGCGGTAGATTGCTTTGCTTGAATAACTCACAGTGACAGTACTGGAATATTATCAAACTCCACAGCATTGCTGGTCCAAAAGCACCAAACACATGCATGCCAACTTGCCAGGCAGAGTTATCTGCTCAACTTTACAGACATACTGTTCATACTAGTATATTAATAACATGGCCATTGTGATATTGCCACCTAGATATGTCTGTCAATTTTTTCATATGCCAAGAAGCAAACCGTACTAAGTTCAGTTTTCACCCAGGTAAATTCTGACACGGTTAAACAGGTCTCATGGTTACAGTAATGAGCTGAGCTAAATGTTACTCCAAAATATGCAGTTATTTTGCATGTTCACTGATGGTATATTGATTTGTCCATGCAGGGCCTGGATCCTGTGGCGATCGCGTCCATCTTCTCGACGGCAGAGCACGCCGGCGAGAAGAACATCGACGGCGAGGACTGTTTCGTGCTGCGCCTGGACGTGGGCCCCTCGGTTCTGTCGAGCTGGAGCGACGGCACGGCGGAGGTGATCCGGCACGGCCTGACGGGGTTCTTTAGCCAGCGCAGCGGCCTTCTCGCACGGCTGGAGGACTCGCAGCTGACCCGGATCCAGTCGCCCGGCGCGCCCGCCATGTACTGGGAGACCACCATCGCGTCGAGCATCGGTGACTACCGCGCCGTGGACGGCGTCGCCGTCGCGCACGCGGGGCAGTCCACGGCGCACCTCGCCCGGTTCGGCGTCGGCGTGCGCGCCGCGCGTGTGGTGACGCGGATGGAGGAGTCGTGGACCATCGACGACGTGGTGTTCAACGTGCCGGGGCTCGGTCCGGACGCCTTCATCCCGCCGGAGGAGGTCAGGAGGAGCCGCTTCTACGACGCCATGGCCGCCGGCAAGTGAACTCGCGCCAAGATTCAAAAGTGTAACATGTAGAGAGTACTTAGTTCAGTCTGTCTGTCAACCATTTGTTTGTGTGCGTGTGTGGCATAAAAAATCATGCCTGTACATACGTTGTACCAGAGTTACCTCAACAATAAGACTTTACACAGTTTTTAAGCCTCTGCGAGAGTAGTTCATTGGAAAATTACTTGCTATCTTGAAATGAACAACTTGATTTGAATGGCAGCTGTGCATTGCAGGTGCACCCATTGTATAAAAGCCTATTTTGTCCTGAGATTGTACACAGATTCAAGTCACATGTCTTCCTGGAAATATCTGCATGTGAGTTGCATCTGTCTGAACGCAGCTAGCCTTGGCACAGGCAGGGGGTTGCTGGGCTGGATTTGCATTTGTAGGATCGTATAGCGTTATGGGGGCATCGCTCTTCTGAACGTGGTCAATAACGACTGCTCGAACGACATCCGTCGCACCGCTCGGTAACCTTCGAACGCTCGCTGACTTCATCCGCTTATGTGGTTGAACTCGCTCGAACGAGTACCGGCCGAATACAACTGCGTGCTCGATCGCATTCGGATGAGGCCTGTTAGCACGCCGCCGATGACGCAAGAAGAACGATGCTCAGAAAAACATCCTGCCGGTCCGCTGACAACGTAAGAACAGCGATGCTCAGAAAAACATCATGCCGGTCTGCCGACGACGCAAGAACAACGATGCTCCGAAAAACATTCTGTCGGTCAATTTCTTTTGGAATCTGATCTATTAATTCTGCAACAAGTTTTTAACTACAAAGTGCCCTAACAACACCCCTAAAAACTTTCTCTACGAAAGCCCTAAAGACTAGTTATGTTAGCCTAAACCTCTCCATACTTTTATAGGCCAACATCTCTAATTGTGTCCAATTCAAGCATGAACACAACACCTAATATATTCCCCAAATCAAGGGACCCAAAACCCTTTCCTAACACGGGTTTTATTCAAACTCTATCTCTTCCAGCCCACAGACTCTATCCGTAACAATCCAACTCAACACGCGACGAAACCTCCAGGATATCCCATCCCGTAGCTCTGTCTCGCTTCACCATCATCGATCTCCACGTGCTCCAACATTAGACAGACCACCTCACGTGTCATCCTCAATCGTCTGGACCTTAGATCTCCTTATTCTAGTCCCGGTCCTCCTCGTCACCGACCGTGATAGTCCCCACGCTCTCCTGCACATACAAAGACCAAAGAAACATTTTTTCCGGTACAAGCTCTTCCTAGTTTGACCGTCATTAGCACAACAACTCATAACACCCTTATCCATCCAAAACAAGAACAAGACTATCCACGACCACCAACCTGGTCGAACACGACCAATCATCTCAACGCTATCCAGAAAACAGTCTCAGATCACCGATTACGACCGCTAAGAACTATCGCTATCAGAAACTCACTCTTACGACCACTCAACACAACCACCGAGCACAACAATTACTCAAAACCGACCACAACACTCACAACTATGCTCACCGACCATCGAGTGCTTAGTCACTCCGACTATCAAGTACCGATACCATTCTATCAAGCATCAGCCAAACACCCCGCTGGCCTAACACGAGTACTCCAAGTACTCGAAGATCACAAAGAGTGAAGCACACGTTTTGACAACGGTATGAGTACCAACCGAGAAGCCTACGACGATCGATTGCAAAGCCTTTGGCTACTAAAAACAATGACAACAGACTGCTTGGTCTACGACTATTGACAAGACTGCAAAAGATATGACTATAAGAGCAGTCAGCAAAACCTACGTCTATCGACTGCAAAGTCACCGACTATCAACCAATAAATCCTACGGCTATCAAGTATGACCGGTAAAATCCACGACTATCAAACGCAATGAAGCTACAACCATGTAAAAAGTACTGTAGCTATGATTACCTTCAGTGGTCGATTTGTCGTGGTTGAAGTCGTGCATGGTCAAAGTCAAATTGCCATGGTCGAAGTCGTGTTGCCGTGGTCGAAATCGCATTGCCGTGGTCGTAGTCGTGTTGCCGTGATCGAAACTGTGCGTGGTCGTAAACAACAATCGTGGTCGTAAAGCCATGGCAGCCATGGCCGTAAAGCCAATTGTGGTCGTAAACGACTCCGTGTTCGTAAACCACTCGTGGACAAAGTTTGCCGTGGTCGTAAACTGCACATGGTTGAAGCCGGCCGTGGTCGTAAACTGGATGGGGTTGAGCTACTCGAACTCGAACTCGATTAAAACCACTCGCAGCCAGTCGAAACACCATCAAAACCACTCAAAACTAGTCGAAACACTTGAACCCAAAATCTTCGACTGCGATCACCCGATAATTTTACAAATGCAAATTCCAATGCAATTCAAATGTCAATTATTCATCACTATTTTTAATCATGACCATCCACATGGTCTAACAATCTCCGCTTGATGAATACATTGACAACACCTCGAAAAACACTCAAACGAAAGAATTTGCAATTTGCAAAAAATTTGCGATCCAAAACAACGAGTATCTGAGACGACCGACGAGAACAACTTCCAGAGCAGATCTCCCCCTTATGCTCCCCTTACTACTTTTCTTCCCCTTTGGCAATGAAATCATCAATGGCTCAAAGTGAGAATAGTTCTAAAAGGAGCCGAGCGAATAAAGATCAGGAAGCTTTGTAGACTATACATGTCACTTTGCATTGATTAAAAATTTTGAACAAGCCAACTGTATGAGCAGAGCTACCTAGATCACATAAAATCATATATCATATAGCAAGATCAAAACTAATCTTTTAGCATAATTAAGCAATTTAGATCAATGATAGACATCTCATCAATGACTAAACCAATTAGAAAGAGCATAATGAGGTATCATAACGAAAAGTCAAAACCTAAAAATGAAGCAAACATTAAAGCATATAATAACCTATTGCTCCACACACGATTCTTAGGCATGTGACATATTTGTAGCATACTTCTTTTTCGTGATACATACTTAAAGCAAACTTCTTTTAAATGGTGGCATGCTTGTATCATACTTTTTTTCATTTGTGCACTCTTGTGCCTTTTTTTATTTGACCATGGCATGCTTGAAACATACATCTTTTCAATCTTCTCCTTTTCAATTCTCATTTGACACCACTTATATGATATCACTTGGATAATCTCGATTTTTTATAACATGCCAACCTGAGTGAACATAAAAGATTGCAATATGAACCATGCGAGCCTCATAGCCATGGTCGAAGCCGTGCATGGTCATAAACAACAACTGTGGTCGTAAAGCCATACGTAGTCATAAACGACTCTGTGGTCGTAAACCACTCGTGGACAAAGTTTGCTATGGTCGTAAACTGGACATGGTTGAAACCGACCGTGATCATAAACTAGACAGGGTTAAACTACTCGAACTCGATTAAAACCACTCGGAGCCAGTCGAAACACCATCAAAACCACTTGAAACTAGTCGAAACACTTGAACCCAAAATCTTCGACTACGATCACCCGACAATTTTACAAACGCAGATTCTAAAGTAATTCAAATATCGATTATTCATCATCATTTTTAATCACAGCTATCTATATGGTCTAACAGCATTCAGCGTGGAGCCAACAGGAACTCGTAGTTTATAGGCTGGCCAGGGGAGTCAACTTCGGGGTGAGGTCCGATACCCACCGTCCCAGAGGCATTGAGTTCTCTCACGGCTGGCGTAGGTTTAACTGCCGAATAAGGGGAATAGGGGAGGGGTGCCCCTTTGTCCCGTACCGCCATTAGAGGCTTTACTAAAAAAAGCGGAAAAGATCATGTCTATCATTCGCATACTCAAGACTGAAAATGTGCCTCATTTTTTTGGTTCTCTTCCTGTCTTGGTTTGTGATCTGCATGAGCTGTTGTGTGTACATTACTACAGTAGTCATATGCAGAAGAAGTCAGTGGTCGCTTTGGAAGTTTAGGATGGTTCTTGAATGATCGGCACTTGACATTGCAAATGAGCGGCATTAGCATGCTAGCTTTTTCTGCCGAAACTTTGCTACAGGTGTGTCATTGCCCTCACTGTACCTGCATGTTGCATCTCCTTGATCCGATCCTGTGCCCCTGGTGGCTGGCATCAGCAATTGCGTATGTTTCTAGTCCGATCACGTCACCAAAAGCTGTAGGTCACATTGGGCCCTGTTCTCAGATGCCTCCTGTCTTCTTCACTACATTGGCAACCGAGCTGCACCAATCCGTTACCTAATTTGTCCTGTCCATAGCACTATTGTAACTTGCAACTCAGACAGTGTAACTAACCCTGACACAGAGGCTTTAAGTGCTACTCCGATTCTTTTGTAGTTGCATGGAGCCACTGCAACATAAACAATGACATGTCCTCTTGGTTCTTGCAGCTTGCAATGGTCAGGACATTTCCAATCTCAAGTTTCAGAAGAAGAAAAAAAATGCATTTCTGATCTTGCAACAGATGAATAGAATAGCAGTTGTTGCTGTCTGATGAACTTGATAAGAAGAAGACTTTTTTTCTTGATGGTCTAACACCCGCGTGGGCTCTTCAGCAATCTGCTCTGCAAGCTGTAAGCACCATGCATGTTCTCTCAAGGACGACAGTCCTTGCAAATATACAAGCATATCAGCAGCAACCACAGGGACAGAATTTAACATGCACGCTCACTAATTGGCCATTCATTAACTGATCTAACCAGGCCAAGACCAGCACTAACTCCTACGGAGGACAAGTAGTATACGTATGCATTGTCTATTCAGGGCTTACGGTTTGTTTGGTTGGTGGCCTGAGTTGTATGTTTAGTAAAACATGGTGTCTGAAGGTAGCTTAGCATTCTAACATTTTTTGTCCGGTCAGACAAATCTGAGGATATAATGTTTGATTAGAAACTTATGTCTGAGATTGATAGTTAAAAATAGAGCTGTAGACCGAAGAAACGAACGTGGATGGACTCACCTGGGATCGCTGGGCCTATGAGCCAGCCAGGTTGGCAACCAAGCGGCGTCCTGGCGTGCTCCCGGCTGCGGTCCTGGCCGGGGCGCACACGCCCAGGAAGCCAACCAAACACGCCCTTAGCTCCGGGCAGGAAGGCAGAGTTCGTAGCTAGGGCGCAATGCACATGGCGGTCCTCGCATGCCTCACCGGAAAGCCAATGCGCTGCCCATGTTTTACATCTGCTCAAGGCGTGCGTGAGATGGACCGAGCTTGACCATTCCCTTTTGACATGTCCTAGGAGACGCATCGCGTCATGTCTGGCCCTGGCCCTGCCCGGTCTTGTCGTTTATCAATTTCACATGTCAAAGGACCTACTCCATACTGACTTCAGATTCCGGTTCTTTTGGCTTTCAAATTATTTAAGTCAGGAACCATTTATTCCTTTGCATCGTCCGTGATGATATAATGTTTTTTTTTTCATTTTTTCTCTTTTTTCTTAGAAAAACCTAACAACCGCTATAGTGAAATTTCAGTCAAAAACCACAAGTCACAGCCATAAGCTACTTATAGCATCACCGAAATGGTTATATGGGTTGTAAATGGTACTAACAATCGCTACCTACTACTGCTCTTGTGCGAAGAAGGAACCACCGAGATTTTAATTTGAAGTTTATATATCTTTCTAGCATTTTGTGGATCGATAAAACTCTTAGACCGTGTTATATACACATTCTCGTTTAAATTTCTATTTAGAAAAGTTGTTTTGACATCCATCTGTCATATCTCATAATCAAAATGTGCAGCAATAGCTAGAATAATCCGGACAGACTTAAACATAGCGACGAGCGAGAAAGTTTCATCATAGTGAATGCCTTGAACTTGATTGAAACCCTTCGCCATCAATCGTGCTTTATGGATATGAATATTCTTTTTCTTAAAAACTCACTTTCACTCAAGGTTTTTACACCATCGGAAAGATCAAACATGTTTTAAATTTGGTTGTCATACATAGATTGTGTTTCAGATCTCATGACTCAAAGCCATTTCTCATATTCCGGGCCCATCATCACTTTCTCGTAAGTCTTAGGCTCATCATTGTCTAACAATAAAATATTATATCGATACTTTACAAGCAATTAACGTGTCCTTTCAGACCTACGTGTGGCTGATACCTCTCCCACAAGATATATAATATCTTTTATATTCTATGGAGGTTTAGTGAGAGCTGAAACATTTTCTGATGGTTCACGAATTTCTTTGAGTTGCACTATGCTCCTACTAACTCCTTTTTAAAGAAACTTTTTTTTCTAAAAGACTGTTTCGGGCAACAAAAACTTTATTCTTATCTATTTTATAAAAGTAATATCCTTTAGTTTCTTTAAGATACCTCACAAAGAAGCATTTATTTAATTTGGGTGTGAGCTTGTTAGACGTCAAGCGTTTTACATGTCTCATGTCCACATATTTTCAGAGAAGACAGTCCGAGACGCTTCCCAGTCCATATCTCATATGGTGTCTTCTCTACGGTTTTTAACTGAACCATATTTAATGTGAATGTAGCTATTTCTAGAGAATACTCCAAAAAAAGAAAATGACAGATCAGATTGGTTCATCTTGGATTGAACCAAGCCAAACAAAGTTCAGTTCCATCTTTCAGACATCCTACCCTGTTGAGGCATTCCCGATGGATTTAGTTGTTGAACAATTCCATATTGGTTTAGATGATTACCAAACTCATACCTCAAATATTTACCTCCACGATCTAATTGTAGAGCATTAATTGTCTTGCCAAATTGATTATGTATTTCATTCTAAAATTTCTTGAACTTTTCAAAGAATGCAGACTTATGCCTCATTAAGTAAATGTGACCATATCTACTAAAATTATCGGTAAAAATTATGAAGTATTGAAAGCCATATCTGATCATTGAGCTCATTGGTCCCCATACATCTATATGTACATGCTAACAAATCATTTGCAATCTCACCTAGACCAGTTAAAAGTATCGTAGTCATTTTGCCAAGTAAACAATACTCGTATGTTTCAAATGATTCAAAATTAAATAAGTTTAGAAAACAATCTTTATAGAGCTTCATCAGACGCTTCACATTTATATGACACTAAAAACAATGCTAAATATAAGTGGGATTTAAATTATTAGGCCGAAGCCTCTTAACATTAATGTTATAGACATGCATATTATTAAGATTTAAAACATATAATCCATTCATCAATGGAGCATGACCATAAAGTATATCATTCAAATAAATTAAATAACAATTATTCTTTATTTTGAACTCATAACCTTTTGCTCCCAAACATGAAGCAGAAATAATATTTTTTGCTTAAGACAGGAACATAATAGTAACTATTTAATTCTAAAACTAATCATGAAGGTAAAAATAATGGTAAAGTACCAATAGCCAAGGTAGCAATTCTTACTCCATTGCTTACGTGAAGATCAACCCACCTCTTGCCAAACTTTTACTTCTTATTAGTCCACGCATCGAATTGTAAATATGAGCAACCAATTCGGTGTCAAATACTCAAGAACAAATATGAGAAGTAGCAAAATTTATTTCTATAACATTTACCCTGAAGTGGAAGTCTTACTTCCCTTCTTATTTTCAAGCTCTGCCAAGTGCTTTTTGCAGTTCCTCTTCTAATGTCCAGTCCTATGGCAATGATAGTATATGGTATCAGGTGCAGTGCCAATCTTGAGCTTTGAAGCTTAGATTTAATACTCGAGATCTTACTTTGAGTTTTCGCCATGCCCTTTCTTTTCCCCAAAGCCTAAACCTTATTCTTTCTGAATTTGGTAGTTTTTTGAACCATCATTGCATAATTAGTGTTTTTCTTGATGCTCTACTCTGCTGACTTGAGAATCCCATGTAATTTGGTCATTGGTTTCTCTGTATAATTTATATGAAAGTTTAAAATGAATGGCTCAAAGCTTGGAGGGAGCAACTAAAAAATCACATCAGTAGCTAACTCTTGGCCAAGGGGAAAACCAAGTTTTTTCAAACTATCAACGTAACCAACCATTTTGATTTCACGAGGACTGATTGAACTTCCTTCAGTTAACTTACCCTCAAACAATAACTTAGAGGTGTTATATCTTTCATCCCTTGCCTAGCTCTCAAACATGCCCTTAAAATCCACAATAATATTGTAAGCACCTGTGTTCTTATATTGCTTCTGAAGCTCAGAGTTCATGGTGACAGACATGTGACAGTTAACTTCAAGTGAGCCATTGCTATATTTCTCATAATCATTCTATTCAGCATGAGTATAATTTTTAGTTGGTTTATCAGGATATGAAACCTCTAGAATATATTTTTTCTTTTCTTGCTTGAGAACATTTCTCAAGTTACAATACCAGTCAATGAAATTTGTTCCACTTAGTTTTTATTTTTCAAGAATAGATCACAAGTTAAAACTGGGTGGAGAGGAAGTAGGTAGTTGCATGGTCTACGACAAAAAAATATATATGCAAAAAATCAGCCCTATATTTATGTAAAATCTTTTATTAAACAATTTAACAAAAGATACTATCACTATATGTTTAAAAACCACGTTCACTCTAATGATATATACGGAGTCAAGATCTATATTTCACCAAGTCCTAGTGAGCTTTGACATCACTTCTAGAAATCTAGCGACATAGGTAAGCAACCCCTTGCTAATTACATCACATGTAATTCTTATTTATTGAGTGACGTCCATACGTTCCAATCTCAACACCATGCCCCTAGGCCGAAAACTATCTTGATTGTCTAGTCATGTTAAACCAATATTATGCGTGAACATGTCCAGCATTTCTCTATCTTATTAAGATAATTAATGTCGCTCTACTTTGGTGATAATTAATGTCACCTTATTTTAGTAGACTTACCAATTAATGATTAAAATTTTGATATGTGCTATAATAGAAGGGCATCGAGTTTTACTTAATTTTATAGAAGGATACTATTCTATCATATTAAAAACACTCAAGATAAAAATAACATGAACAATATCATAACATGGACATCAAAACATTCACAGATAATCATATTAAACTGTAAGATAGTATGACCCTTAACATAACAATCTCTATCACCATGCTTCCTGTCTACCAAGCCATCATGCTTGAGGTCACCGTATTAATCTACTTAGCTATCACTCCTAACAGGTAGTAATGAATGACATATGAGAATATCAAGCATCATAAGTCGACACACATACCATCATACAATAATATGTAGCATATGGCTATAATTTAGTGTGACGCACAGGCTATGAAAAACCCAGACATGCATCACATACACAATGGTTCATACTATTCACATAATCCCAGCAAAAATGAGTTATACATAGAATCCAAATCTATCGGTCGATAAGAACACATAAAACTATATAACGCACCAACGATTACCTAGCACGACTATCCCGCTAGCCCATTAGCGTGTGGGTTTCGAAGGGACATCGCCCTTAAAAAATTTCGGGATATGAACCCTATTCACGAAATCACCCTTGAAAATATCATCGGATTAATTATATTAACCCAATTTTGAACCAATTTGGTTGTCCCATTTTTTTTCCTTTGATCAATCCTATTAATAGCGTGTGAGGTTTCTATAAAGAATAGCAACCTAATCTGCTGGCTCTATACAACTGCGCACCGCGGTCTACCCGATGGCGGAATCCAAACCGATAGAGGCACTGTGCAATGCTTCTGTGAACAAGTGCAGCTAATCATGCGGTGCTATCAATTCATAACTCCCGCGAACCCATCTACTACCTTCGAAGCTGATTGATCTCATCAATCATCGCCTAAACCAATATATTAATATGAACCGATCTAAGTTATCATTACCTGATTAGTAATAGATCTAATTTACTACTACCACCTATCATCTATATGTGACTGATCTAATCGGGCCAAACCCAGCGTTGACTCCTATGAAGGACAAGTAGGCAATTACTATACATATGCACTGTCCATTCAGGGCTTAGCTCCAGGCAGGCAGACAGTCCGTACCCAAGCCCAGCATTGACTCCTATGGAGGACAAGTAGTCAATTAGTATACGTACGCATTGTCCATTCGGGACTTCGCTCCAGGCAGGCAGACAGTTCGCAGCCAAGCCCAGCATTGACCCCTATGAAGGACAAGAAGTCAATTAGTTATGCGTATGCGTTGTCCATTCAGGATTTAGCTCCGGGCAGGAAGGCAGTTCGTAGCTAGGGCGCAATGCACATGGCGGTCCTCGCATGCCCACATCTGCTCAAGGCGTGAGAGTGAGATGGATCGAGCTTTCGACGTGTCCTAGGAGACGCATCGCATCGTGTCTGGCCCTGGCCATGGCCATGGCCGGTCTTGTGGCTTATCAATTTCACATGTCGAAATGGCCATATGGGTTGTAACAATCGCTACCTACTACTGCCCTTGAGCGAACAAGGAATCGCAAAGATTTTAATCTGAGGTGAAACTGCAATCTTCCTATCCTATGGTCCCCGAGAATTTTAGTGAGCTGCATCCTCGTCAAAGGAACAGTGGGGACGCGGTTAAACAAAAGCATGCGGTTTGCATTGCCTGCAACGTGCAGTTGGGTGTGTCGGGGATTACCAGTATGCTATGTTATCGCAAATTAAAATTTATTCTATGTAAACTACAAAACCATGCGAGATAAATATCATGGCCCATGTTTTCATTTCAATAATAATAATAAATAAAATTAATTTAACCAAAGGAAAAATAAAAATAAATGTTATTTTATGTTTTCCTAAGTTTCAAAATTATTTTCCCAAATTTTCTGCATTTTAAAAGGTTTTTCTCTTTCTAGAAAGTAAAAATAATTTATGTATAAAAATAAAACCAAATTTATCTTGCAAATAATTTCAGTGAGTCCAAAATGCCTTGTTGGATTTATCAGCTTTTTTTTGGAATTTGTGGACTCCATTTGTTATTTTCTAAGCCTTTTATCAATTTTTAGCCTTTATGTAAATCAAAATAAAATTAAAAAATCTCAAAACCCCTTCGGGTGATAGAATGTGTGGTTATGGATGACCTGGTTAATGTTGAGTGATGGTTAAATGTGTGGTTTGAGTGTGTGGAGCAATATCGGTCAAGTTGAGAGAACTTGTGTCGGAAAAACGTTCTTTGGTCTTTGCATATGTAGGTTGGCATGGAGACGATCATTGTCAGTGACAAAGAGGACCAGGACTAGGATGAGAAGTCTAAGGTCCAGGTGGTCAACAATGTCACACGAGGTGATCGGGCTCACGCTATAGCACGTGGAGGTCAAAGGTGGTCATTTGTGAAGAAGCTACAAGCGGTGTGGTCCTTGAGACTTCGACACGAAAGTTGATAAGGTGTGATGAAGATATAGGAGGTGCGGAAGTTGATAAGGTGTGATGAAGATACAGAAAGTGCGGTCCTAGAGGCTTCATCACGCGTTGAGTTAGGAGTTGTGGAGGGAGTCTATAACTTGAAAGATTTAGAGATGTGGTAAAACATATGTTTGGAAGGGTTTCGGGTCCCTTGATTTTTAGAACGGATAGAGATTGGTTTAGAAATATGGTAAAGCCCGTGTTTGGAGGGTTTCGGTACCTTGATTTTTGGAAGAGATAGGATTTCGTGTCTGTGTTTGATAAGGACACGTTTGGAGCGTTAGCCTGTAAAAGTAGGGAGAGCCTAAGGGTTAACGCAAGGGTTTTGGAAGGTTTTGGTGGAGAGACTTGACGAGAGAGTTTTCGTCGAGAAGGCTTTTAGATGTGCTTAGGAGGACACTTTGTAAATCCACGGAGATCCTGCAATAAAGATAGTCTTCAATCAATTTGGTTTTGATTTGCTTGAAGAGCGCTAGTGATTGCAGGTGGTTTGAATCTTACGATAACGAGCAAAGTGTTCGAGCGAAGAGTCGAACAAAGCGATCGATCGATCGAGCGATTGAGCAGAGCAGTTGATCAAGTGGTTGTATGTTGAGCAATTGATCACCGAGCGGTCGAAACCATAACCGACCGTTAGGAGATTCCAAAAAGTAGCGACAATCATTCACCCCCTCTGATTGTAGTATTCAATTCTATAAGTGGTATTAGAGCCTATTGTGATGGAATATGTCAAATGCTAATGCTTCACTTAGATCTTTATCAGTGCATGCTTTTGCTCTGTTCATCGAGTATCTCAGTACTAGATACCGAAATCTTTATTGTCTAACGTAGTACTAAGGTACGAACGATTGTTCATGCTCTGTAGGTTTGTTGCAAGAGGAAGAAGAACATATGGTTTATTGACTTTAGTTGTTCTCACCACATGACCAAAGACTCACGATGGTTCTCCTCCCTCACTCATGCCCTCGGTGATGAGATGATCACTTTTGAGGACAACTCTCAAGAACGAGTTCTCGCTAAAGGCACCATTCACGTCAATGACAAGTTCATCTTAAAGAACGTCGCTCTCGTCATCTTGGTACTAGCCCCGACAATGCAGGTATATAGGTCTCAGACGCACTCGAGGACATCTTCTATGACTCCGACGATGACAACAGGGAGTTCTCGGGTCACACTATGACACCTACGACCACTCCTATGACCACTCATAATATAGAGGCCACTACGACCTCTATAACTACATCTACGACCACTTTACAGGCTCCTCTACATATTCAACGATGTCATCTCTCTGAACAAATGATCGGTGAGTCAAATGAGAGAGTTCTTCGCAGCAGGTATAACTCCAATGCCTCATATACTTATTCTGCTTTTGTATCCTCTTTTGAACCCCAAGATGTAAGTCACCTTCTAGTTAGACCATGTGAAAAGGTGATGTCGCCCTACATTTGGTTGAGTTCCTTTTTCAGATCACTCGTTTTCACTCTTAACTGCCTGATTCTTTTCTTTGTGCTCGGTTGAGAAGTGAGTTGGTTGTGTTGTTATCTTTGGGGTTATTCTGAGAGAGAGCTTGTTGGTTAAAATTTTTGGAAGCTTTGTTTATTATACTTATCAAATAATACATAAAATCTAAGTCTTTGAAATCAAATGATGTGTAGTAGAGTTGCGTTTATCATATCTACTCATTTACTTTGTACTCGTAGTCATAACATGTTGTAATCAATTTGTTATAGTTGAATTAAAATATGACATGGCTAAAGACTTTGACTAGATTGATTGTAGATAGCACCTTATGATATTCATCAACAAGGATTAACTTGATTGTGAGTCCTCTTTTAAATCTTGGTCATGATGTTTGTATGTTTTATACTACAATCTTTTTATATTCACTCGAGTTGGCATGTTGTGATAAAAATAAAGAATGATGAGAAAGAGAAGATTGAAAAGATATATGATTCAAGCATGCCATGGTTAAACAAAACAAAAAAAGCACATAACGTGCTTGAATAAAAAGAAGTATGCTTCAAGCATGCCACCATGTAAAAGATGTGTGCCACAAAGATGGCATCATGAAAAGAAGTATACTACAAGCATGCCACATGCTTATAAATTGAGTGTGAAGCAATAGGTTGCTATATGAGGCTGCTAACTCGCATAGATTTAAAGTTTGCTTCACTTTTAGGCTTACTCTTTTATGTGTGATATCCCTTTGTGCTCTTTATAAATTAGTTTGGTTATAGTCGAGATGCCTATCATTAATCTAATTTGCTTAATCATGTTAAAATTTTATTTTGACTTGCAATATGGTATGTGATTTTATATGATCTATGGAGCTCTACTCAAAAAAGGATGGCTTGGACACACTCTTAGTTCAATTCACAATAACTTGGACAATCTATAAAGCTTTTGAATATTTACTTTGATTACTTCTTTTTAGAATTATCCTCTCTTTGGAGCTCTTGATGATTTCATTACCTAAGGGAGAGAAATTACAAGAAAGGGGAGAATTTTTGAGAGTTTGGGAGAAGGAAAAATAAAAAAATTGCTCTCTGGTGTTGATGGGGAGTTTTTGAGCTTTTTGCACTTTCTGCTATGGTCTGTCCTCTCCATGCTCTTTCAGCTATGGTCTATAGCTTCGGCTGTGGTGTAGAACTTTGAATTTTTCTTTTTACAAATTTTCTCATTCAAGAGTTTTTGAGGTGTTGTCAATGTACTCATCAAAGTGGATATTGGGGTGTTAGCCTATAAAAACAGGGAGATGCTAAGGGTTAACCCAAGGGTTTTGGAAGGTTTTTGGTGGAGAGACTTGATGAGAGGGCTTTCATCGAGAAGGTTTTTAGGAGTGCTTGTGAAGGCACTTTGTAAATCCGCAGAGATCCTACAATAAAAATAGTCTTGAATTAATCTGGTTCTTGATTTGCTTGAAGAGCATTGGTGATTGCAGGTGGTTTGGATATTACGATGGTGAGCAAAATGTTTGAGCGAAGTAGTCGAACAGAACGATCGATCGATCAAGCGGTCGAGCAGAGCGGTTGATCAAGTGGTCATACACAGAGCAATTGATTAGATGATTGATCACCGAGCGGTCGAAACCATTACCGACCGTCAGGAGATACCAAAAAGCGGCGACAATCATTCACCCCCCTCTGATTGCAGTATTCGATCATATAGATTAGATCCTTATCTAATACAAGTAGAGATCATATTCCACTCAGATAGCCTCCAACCGGATCCTTATCTGTTACAAATAGAGATCGTATCCCACTTGGATAGCCTCCAACCGGATTCTTATCTGTTACAAGTAGAGATTGCATCCCACTCGGATAGTCTCCGACCGGATCCTTATTTTTTACCCATTAAGTGTATATGACCTTGTATGTTTATGTATGCTTTGTTCTAACTTAAAACACTTTTTCAATTACTGGTCGGTAGTGCTCCCTAACAAGATATATCGACCTTTAAATATACACAAAGATTAAACTAGATGAACCTTATGTAATATGATCTGTAACCAAGTCTTAGTCACTCACGATCAGTTCATAACTCCTTACGACCAGTCCGTATCTGGTTACGACCAGTCCGTATCTCCATATGACCAATTCGTAGACCACTTTGTGATATGTCCGATCAGCTCACGACCAGTCAGTGTACCTACATAACCAGTTTGTGTCTAGTCGAACTAAATGACTTATTTGTGTATTCTTCTTTTGCCTCACAATATCTGATTGAACTTCAGGTGATAGTGGTGTCATCCATGGATTATTCAATCTTTTCCCGATCTAGATGGATAACTTCATGTGGTTGACCCTTCAATCACTCGTGGTATAGTCATACACTTCCTTTATCTGACTACATTGAGGGGCCTAGAGATATCTCTCATGCTATGTAGGATAAGCAAATCCCATATCTGACCAGTCACATTCCTTCGCATGTTTCATAGCATACCCAAAGCTACCTTTATAGCTACTCAGTTACGGAGTATCGTTTAGCAACCACTAAGTGCACTATTACACATGTAAAAATTATATTGATCTCAGGTACAAGAATTATACATCATTATTACTTGAGACCAACTGATGACATATAAAAACATAATAATCTCACAATATCTTAAGGTGAGTCAATCCAATACTATATTTTTTAACATGTGTCCACATTATTGATTTGATATCCCCATATCCATGACCCATGAAATATGATCATTAATCAATACATGTGTTGATCTATAAATCATAATTATCCCACATAATGATATAATATTAGAGATAATTTAGAATAACATCAAAATATGAATAAAGAGTTCCACGAACCAGTCACATACTTGTTGATCAATACAAAAGATATTTTTTCAAGAGACAAAATATCATATTATTTAGAAGATTATAAACATAGAAGCGATGCAATCATCTCCATGATTACATCTAACTTATATCACTAATAGGGTGGGCACTGAACAGTGCGTAGTAATACTATCAAACCAGAGTGATGTCACAACAATGATATGACTAACTAAACTAGGTATTGTATAGTATAGGATTCTGCTTTGCAATGAGATCAGCATACAGTATTAAGAATGACAATTCTCCCACAGGGAACTCCCCGTGAGGAGACGGGGACGGGGCCCGCTACGTTAGCGGGGTGAGGGTCGGCCTTCCTCCACTAGCCCGTCAAGACCTGGTAAGAATAAAATATATTATTTTATTTACATATTATAAATCTTTAATATGTGATATGTACCATTTTCTTAGGTATTTAGACTAAAACTTGAATCTATATGTACTTTTGAAACTAGATCGAGAAAAAATATACTTAAATACTTATTAACTAATCAATAAAATATATGATAGTTTGAAAATATATATTAAAATTGTTTTTCTCATCCCCACGGCCCCGCGGGTGGCCAGTGGGAATCCCAGGGGGCAGGGACGGGGGGAGGTGTACGCCGTGTCTGACCTAGCGGGACGAAGCTGGGGGTTCTTAGCGGGGATCAGGACGGAGACGAGGACAAGCCGGCCCCGTTGCCATCACTCAGCAGCATCCTACTTATCCCTCCTATGGACCTTTCGTTCGTAGTGTGCAGCTAATGAGCTTCGGTTTCTGCTAAAGGCTGCAAGTGAAAAATGATTCTTTTTTTTTATGAAGTAGCTGGATGATTTAAGAAAAAAAATGCTGAAGGGGGTTCAACTGTAGTTGTCTTTCTGTCACGATGATCCGTGATGAGTTGTTGGTACTATTAACCTGCTGCGTTTCCTGTGGCGAGCTTTGTCATAACCGATCATGTATTGATCTATGCATGTACCACTACAAGAATTAAAAAAAAGCCAGCCAATGAGTTTGCAGTGTAACAAATACCTAAAGCGTGGCGACTGAAACGGCTGAACCAATAACAATACAATAGTTTTATGAGACGACTCGATCCAAAAACGATTTGGTTTCTTCAACAGAGAGAAGAGTAAGCGCAGGAAGAACCGGGCGTGCTGACGAGAAGCTCAACCGAAAGCGCGAGGCCTACATCGCCGAGTTGCTCGCGATGTTGCATCCGCACCAACTGGGTTAAACGATTTTATATTGCGGTTCATGATTAGGTGAGATAGTAGATTTTTTTCACTTATTTAGCATCGTTGCCACGTTTTTTTAAATTTTGGCATCAAACACCTATTTTGCAAAAATGATTATCTTCTCGGGCTTGAAAGACACAGCAGATGATACGTGCGCTAGGCTGTGCCAGCGCGGCAGCGAGTGGTGCGGCGTAGCAGGCGGGTAGCGCCTGGGCGCTCTTCGTCTACGGCTCACTGAGCTTCTTGGACAAGATCTCCTGTGGGATCGCTTTGTTCGTCCTCGAATCGTACGAAGGTACGAACGAAATGATCCAGAATAGTAAAAACCCTTTACGAACATACCTAAACTGATCTGAATCCAGGATAAGCAGCCTTGTTCTTTACTGTGATTTTCTGATGAAATTAGTGTAGTGATGAGGAACTAATCAGTAGCAATGCTATGCTCGTTGTTTCAGACACGATGAACTGCGGTGAGACGAGGGGGCTGAACACGGTCAGTCGGTACGGGACAGGCCTGATCCCATCTTGTTTCGCCGTCCTCTCCCTGCTGGTCACCTCCACACTAAGACTGCAGGACACCACCCCAAGAGCTGCTGCTGCTGCACTGGAAGCTCCATTGCTCGTCTGAAGCATGCTGCTGCCGCTGCATGCTTTTATGTTCAGGAACTGGTGATCTCACATTCTGTATGTATCTCATTCCTTTTCAATTAGGTTTGAAAAGGAAGGGAAATATGTACGTAGCTGTAGCGTCCCATTCTAGCTTGGAGCTAGAGTGCATCGTCTGTCATAACGCTGGTAGTAATACAGCTCTTTTCAATTAGATTTGAAGAGGGGCCTTTTTGGGGCTTTTTTTTTACGGCTTATAATTTTTAGCTGAGATTTTTAAATTTTAGTTGTTTACAACAAAAATTATAAAAAGAGAGGTACTCGCTTACGACTTTGATTGATACATATGTTAGTCTTTTAACATGTACTATAATTAACTTGTAGATCTCATCTTAAGAAAATACTCCATTTAAAAGTTAGGTACTATAACAAAAGCCACAAACTACTTTTAGAACCAGTAAAAAACAGACCCTTTGTACTACTTTGCTAATCATGTACCATCACAGTTCCAGGTTTACAGATGATCACATTATTGTACAACGTACAAACAGCATCGTGGCAGGAACAAACAGGACCGTCTGAAAAACTAGACACTGAAAACAACATTAACAACGACTATGGCAAGAAGGATCGAACGCCGGCCGGGTCGCTCACAGCTCGTCGTCCCTCCGGTGCTTCTCCTTGCCGTCGACGTCGGCTCCGGTCACCCTCTCCTTCACCTCCTCCAGCTTCTCCTTGCCTGCGTCGGCGGTCTCCCGCGCCTTCTCTTTCACCTTCTCGTACCCCTCGTTCGCCTTCCCCTTGGCCGCCTCGTACCCGTCGCCGGCCTTGCCCTTGGCGGCCTCCTTGGACTGCTGCAGCTTCTCGGCGGCCGCCTCCGCCTTCTCCCATGCGGCATCCTTCGCTGCCTCGGCCTTCTCCCACGCCGCATCCTTCGCCGCCCCTGCCTTCTCCCCGGCCTTCCCCTTGGCTGCCTCCTTAGACTGCTGCACCTTCTCGCCGGCCGCCTGCGCGTTCTCCCACGCCGCGTCCTTCGCGGCCCCTGCCTTCTCCCACGCCGCATCCTTCGCCCCGCTGGCCTTCTCCGCGGCGAAGTCCTTAGAGTGCCGCAGCGTCTCGTAGCCCTCGCCGGCCTTCTCCTCGGCCTTGGACTTGCACTGCTTCGCCCGCTCGTGCGCCTCGGCGTCCCTCTCGCTGGCCGCCTCCTTGGTCTTGTGCTTGGCCTGCTCGGCTCTCTTGGACGCCTCGCCGGCCGTGCCCTTCACCG
Source organism: Bonia amplexicaulis (assembly GCA_036346245.1). NCBI lineage: Eukaryota > Viridiplantae > Streptophyta > Magnoliopsida > Poales > Poaceae > Bonia > Bonia amplexicaulis. Next base: position 18,212,229 of record CM070752.1, on the reverse strand, counting down.
CCTCCTTCGTCTTGTCCTTGGCTTGCTCCGCCTTGTCGGACGCACCCGTAGCAGCCTCCTCCGCCGCCTCCTTGGCGTCCCCCGCCTTCTTGCTCGCCTGCCTCCCCGCCTCTGCATACACACGCACGCACGTACATGCCGCGCATTAGTATCAGTCGATTCACTCACATGAGAAAAGAGGCTGCGCGCGCACGGTATGTGGGTGGCTCACGTACCGGAGGCGGTGTGCTGGGCGGACGCTCGCGCGGACTTGACGGTGTGGCCGGCCTTGCGCGCGGCCGCCTCCTCGTCGACGTCGTTGACATGGTGTTTCAGCCCGAGCCCCTCGGTGATCTTGTCCTTGGCCCAGCCCGTCCACGACTCGTCCTCCTTGCTCGCGGCATCCGTGCCGGCGTCCGTCTTCGCCGCCACGCCCATTGCAGCCGCCGATGCCACCGCAAGCAGCACCAGCAGCGCCGCGGGGCCGCGAGCCTCTTCGACCGCGACACGACCGCCATTGGCTCGTTCCAAGCTAGAATGTAGTGACCACCGATCAGTCGTGTGCTACTTGTGATCAGTCGTTGTCCTCGACTAGCTTGGATGGGTGTCAAGAAGAGAAGAAGCGAACGAACAGTGGATTGATGGGGTTGGGGTTTTGGGGGCGCGGGTTTTTATGGGCGGGAAGGGTTTGGACGCGTGGAGCGGCTGGTTAGGGCGTGGCGGGTGGTGGCGCGACGAGTGTCCGGCTAAGGTGGCACGTCGCCGCGACACGTCGTCCGGTCGGCACGCACGCCGCATCGGTTTGGGTGACAAGCTGGCTCTAGTCGCTTCGGCTTCTTTTTGTCCCGGCGTACGTTACGTATGGGGACACGGCCCGCGAAGGCGGCAGCCCGTAGGCGCGTGGTCCGACACTCCGATTGGTTAGGTTGGCCGTGTGATGTGATTGTTAAGTAACTTAATTCCTGATCTCTTTTTATTGCTTTTTTTCTGATTACCTATATAAATTTACCGATACGACTTTCTATTTATAGTCTATTGGTAAGGTGTCCACCATATGAAGGCTTTCGACTCAGACCTATATTTTCTAACACTCCCACTTGAGCACTCATCCGATACGTTTATGCCTCATTAAAACTATTGGTAGACTACCGATCATATTAGGGTTGCATTTTTTCATTCTTCAAGGAAGTTAATGTCATCGATCTATCGATACTCTTTATCGTTATCATTAAAATGATCTGCTTAGGTAGAGCCAATCTTTAATTTCCAAGGAAGTATGGCTTCTACACCGTAAACTAAAAAGAAGAGTGTTTCACCAGTCACACGATTGGTCATTGTTCAAATAGCCCACCATACAGAAAGAAGTTCTTGTACCCAAGCTCTTGACCGTTTTATTTAACTGGTCGAATACTCGGCATTTAATTTCTTGTATTAGTTTACCATTGGCTCTTTCTATTACCCCGTTACTGTGTGGATGAGCCATTGAGACATAACATACCTTGATACTTAGATTTTCGTAGAATTCCTCAAAATTTCTACTTGAAAACTAGGTACCATTGTCTATGATTATACGATTGGGATGAGTGATCTTGAGGAACAGAGGAAGTAATTCGTGGCAACTGGTTTGTAAGAAAGTTTTCCTTTCTAGAAATGTGTTGGACCTCAAAACCGAAGAAATGCCTTTCTAGTTTTCTTACTTCCACAAGATAAGATAATATTATGATACTTGAGCATTTATACTCTTCAATATTTGATTCACTACTAGTTGAGAATTGCCTTTCACTAGTAATCTACAAATCCCGAGTGCTTTGGCTGCTCGAAACCCTACCAGCAAACCTTCGTACTCGCCATATTGTTTGTAGTGGAAAGTTTAACGCATGGTGTATTTTATGTTTTCTATATTAGGAGAAATTAGAATTACCTCACCCTCGAGCCCTTTATCGTTAAGGACCTATCGAAGGCAATCCACTCTCAATAGTTTTTATTTGTCACATAAAAGTAAATATAAGCAATGGCAAATGATATGAAATTTACCATACTTCCTTTTCATAGTGTCATGTAGCTTTTTGTCAAAGCAAATTCAATAGCAGAAAGTGACTATCTAAGAATATCATGACCAGTTGCACCTAACATCCACTTTTACAAAGAAGGTCCTTGCCGTTATCTCAGTCTCCTCATTAGGCATGAAGGCGAGGGATCTATCCTGATCTTCCATATTATAAAGGAACTAGGCAAGTTAATTTTAACAGTATATTGTTGTACATATTCTTTTGTATTGTATGCTATTGTTTATGACATTATTTCAAATTTGTTTAGACCTTTTTGGCCATTTTCGTGCACATTTACACCACCAATCCTAGATCTAAAATAAAGTATATTCAGAAACACTACCATCAAAATTTTGCAAACCGGCTCATGTCAACAAGTCCAAATTACTACAAGCACATTGCACACAGATCAAGCAATTTGCCACCACACAGATCAAAAACAAATCCACATTTTGCGTATACAGTACACACATTAAGCATTGTCATCTCATGGGTGACTGAAATATTTATCCTCTGTTATGTTTCAAATGGAACTGTTGTTTACTAGCGTTGTTACTTTTATCCCCTGCTGGTTTGTTTCAGATACAATATAGGGCACTTCAAAACCAAATGGTATGATGCTTGCAGTCGATTATATGGCTTCGCTTTGTTATGAACTATGCTACTTGGACAACCGTGTGCATGTTAACGATGGTTTGGTTAATGACATTCCTTGCGATGGTGTGGTGAACTAAACTCCAATTATTATGTAAGATTGGGAGCCTTGTTACCAACTACTTGGACAACCATATGTTAACTTTTGTTGTGAAGTACGTGGCAACAGAGCCAATGATATCTTCCATGTATCGTCGGATGTAACCAATCAAAAAACAAAAAAGATTCTACCCCTATAGTTGTGATTGCCCTGAAGCTAAAATATATAGTACCAAATACCAATCTTCTACACCAAATTGCCACACAAAATCAGCCAGATTTGGGAAAGAAATTGGAGGATGATGGGCGAGATCGCCTTACCTTGGGGTCGCGGGAGAGCGGAGGAAGACAAGAGGGAAGCCAAGGTTGCCGAGATACTTCTTCACTCCGGAGTAGCCACCTTCTTGCACGCGTCCGCATCCTTCTTGCCTGCCGTCCACTTGGGCATAGGGAGGGGCTAGGTTGTCGGGAGGGGCGGCGTTGGGAACCGGAACAGCGAGAACGAATGGCGAGTGAGTCAGTGTGTGAGCTGAGAGGTAGCCAGCCAGGTAGGGTTTCCAAGTTCCAACTTTGCATTGCAATGGTCAATGGAGAATTGGAGACCTTGTTTGCACGAGCAGAGTAGCGATGGGTTGCAGCCTTCTTTGCACGTGCAGTGATGGGCCGAGTGGACCGGCTACAATGACGAGTGGAATGACCTGGGCTAGACCATGAGAATGTTATCCTAGGCTAGGCTGAAATTACCTAGGTTATACACTAAATATTTTTTCGTACTTCGGGCTAAAGCCTACCTTATCATAGGCCTAATTCCACCCCTGTTGGGATCTGTTGTGTCCTAATAGGCAATATGATCTTTCAAATTTGAAGAGTTTAATGGATATCAAGCTCTCGTTGAATGTTGGTTTTGCCATGGCCCATGGATATTATTATATTGGCATGTTGGAGCTCATGGATCATTGGAAATAACAAAATGATTGAGAATATTAATCCATCTCAACAAAATTGGAAGCAAAAAATCAAGAGTTTGCCATGGTTATCCATAGGGCAAACAAAAAGATGTTTCCTTGTATTCAGGAGTCGTTTGATAATTTCTCTTCGTTGTATTTAACTTTTTTTAATTATTAATATATTATAATATTTAGTTGGACAAGCTCGATCCAACGGATGGAAAGATCAAGAAAATACGCAGAAGCTAAGCTACTACATGCAATGTTACTTGACGTCTCTGCCAGCCGAGAAATCGATACCAAAATGGAACACACATACGTACCATCGCAACTTCTGACATGCACCCTGATGGCACGAGCCCGTCAGCCCGATTGAACCGAGTGCGAAACGTGCCGAACCCATCTACCGCGGTGGAAAGATCTCCACGAGACTGGGAGCTGCCGTGTCCACATTCCACTCTCCCATGTCCCACCTCCACGTTTCACTCCCAGCTTTTCTCTCGATTTCTCACCTTGCTCCGCTCGAATAGTCCACTCCTTTGGGAACGTAAAAATGGCAGCTTCTTTGCCGTCCCTCCCGCCGCCGCCGCCGTCGCCAGCGACCACCACCACCCTCACCGGGAACCTCACCTCCCACTTCTCTCCCTCCCGCCGCCGCGCCCCGCCTCGCCGCCGCGCACCGCCGGGCGGTGTGGCCGCGGCCTCGTCCCGGCCTCCGCCCCACCGTCTCCGGAGGAGATGACGAGGAGCAGGAGGTGGAGAGGGCCATGGGGATGGGCAGCGGCATCCCCGGGACCTCCGGCGAGTTCCTGCGCCGAGTCTCCTCCCGCGCCTACGGCATGCGGCGCCACCTCATGGAGTCGCTCGACGCCCTCGCCTACGACGGTGAGATGTCCTAACCCTCTCCCCGGATCGTATTCTCTGGCTCGATTTGCTTATGGCTTTAGTCTTTACTAGGGTTTAAACAACTTTAATGGTTGCTCAATAGCAGGAATGACTGGGCTTGGTTGTTTTTATCACTTTAGGTGCCCTCGCGCGCGTATTGTTTGATGAAATGCGTAGTCCAAACTCCAAAGTGGCAAAAGATGTGATCTTTGTGTGTACGGGAGTATTGCGTGTTGCGATGAACTGGCGATCAGCACCAACTATGTTAGGCTTGTGCGTTCACGCCTATCATGTTTGGTGAGATGTGTAGTTTGAAGTGGGCCAAGATTTGACCATATGTGTACGTGATGATTAAATGTTGCAATCCCCAGCTATTTCCCCAGGTTTTGGCCTGGATAGTGCACTATTTTCTTGTCTTCGCATCAAGTGCGGAATTGGCATGTCTCCAATGGTCGTGCTTATGCTGCTTTCAGTAGGACCACTAACTAGAGTCAGTGGTTAAATGGCTTAATATCTGAACGGTTATGATGCACTCATGCTCACCAATCATACCAAAAGGTTAAGCTGTTAGAAATGACTTCATTCTTATGGTTTTCTACATAGTGTGTGTCATGAACTAAATGTAAATGGTTTTTTGAATGTGAAAGTTTTAAATTTTAGTATCTGTTGCCATTTGTCATGATGGTTTAGTGTTGGAGACAAACCCTTGGAGAGAAGACTCCAAGCCAGTCTATGTGCTGGCTAGAAGAGATAATCATCTATGGACAATGAAAACCCGCAGGAGCCGCAGGTGAGAATTGTTTTGCTACTGTTACAGGATGTTTGTCATAATTGGGCGGTTAACTGAAAATTATGAACATGGTATTATCTACCATTTTCTGCAGTGAAGTTGAAAGGGAGCTTGGAATGCTTTTCTCAAAGGGAGCAGGAGTTGGGACTAAATCAAAGTACTCTGGCTCCAAGTTTAACATGCTTGTTGAAGATATCAGAGAGGGAGTACTGGTGAGTAGCTAGTAAAAGGAGTGTATTTTTGTGGATGTGTAATGTGTTCCTGAAAGCCAGCTAACTGTCCTGCTTTTTCTCTGGCCTTTCAGTGCATTTTTTGGATTAATATGGGGAAATGCAACATCTAAAGAAGTCAATAGGGGGGATTTTACTGCATTAACTTTTTTAAGTCTGTCATCTTCACGTACTTTGGGTCCATTCGCAATCAATATATGAAACGTGCTGCCTGATTTGTAATCAGACATTTAAGGAATCGTGAGAAGGGATTGCTCAAATGAAGTAGAATTAATAATAAGGTGATTTCTATGTATGCTAAAGAACAGTGGGTTTATGCTTATTGTTCATGACTGTTAAGGTTCCCTATTGATATACCATGGTTTAATTAATCTGTTTGTCTATTGATAGACCAAAGGAATATACAACATTGAGTGGTATAGACTGTACAAAATGAGTGGTATAGATTGGTCTCAGGACTGAATCTTTTATGCATACCATCAGGTGACATACATGGACTAGAAGCTTTTATGATATGATCATGTGAACAATCCAACGTTAAACAACTTTTTTGTACCTCCAGAAATGAGTAATCTATTAGTTCATGTTTCTTTAATGGGGCAAACATGATTCCAACCTAGTACTGATAAATATTGCATGTGAAACTACAATTGCTCGGAGTGGTATCTATGAGCAAGGATCCAAGAACAGAAGGGGCTATTGATGTGCGCTGGATGGTTCTAATTTGCAATCGTTTAATGTTCATTGGTGCACTTTGAAGGGTGTGCTCTTCTGTTGGTACTTGTATTATGTTTGTGAGCATGTGTTTTCCAGTTACCGTCACTTTCTTAACAACCAGTTTTCTGCAATTTTTACGTAACTACTTGCTTTGTATTCTTTTGATATGTATATATATATGTATGTATATATATATATATATATATATGTATGTATATATGTATATATATATATATATATGTATGTATATATATATGTATATATATATATATATATATATATATGTATGTATGTATGTATATATGTATGTATGTATGTATGTATGTATGTATATATATATATATATATGTATGTATGTATGTATGTATGTATGTATGTATGTATGTATGTATGTATGTATGTATGTATGTATGTATGTATGTATGTATGTATGTATGTATGTATGTATGTATGTATGTATGTATGTGTTCCGTTGAACCAATTGTTCACAGAGTGCTCACTACAAATTGCAAATACAGGTGGCGAATCTTGGTTTATATGCGATTGCCTTAGCAGTCTTTGGTGCAGTGAAGGCGAAAGCATGCTCAGACATTGTTCTTCAGGTGGTAGTCTAACCTTGTCAGTCGTTAGATTTGAGCTTCTTGCGATCGCTGGTCACTCCAGAAAAAAGAGAGGGAAAAATGCTAGTAATGTTTCTTTTGCTAAAATGGTCTTCATTTCTTCACCTGCAGTACCGGTGGATTGCGTACGTGTCTATTTTTGTTGGATGTTGCTTCCTGGTGGTGTTTCATGTCGGAACAAAGGAGCCAACGTACGTTGTTAGAATAATTCAGCATGGAGTACTGCACGAACCGATGTATGTGCTGTAAATCATGTTTGCTGAAATCTGTGGTTTTGCAGCTTGAAGTCAGAATCTAACTGTAAGAAACCGGCTCGGATATCATGGGGTTACTGGTTCAAGAAGACCTTGTACTACCAAGTCGCTCTCTTGTATATGCTTGCAAGATTAATCACAAACGTCTCTCAGGTTGACACCTTGCCCTCTCAGAAAAGTAGATGTTCTTAGTTAACATGAAAATGCACACTGCGTGCTCTGCCATAGCTATGTGACCGAATTCTTGAATAGGATCCATATGTCATGCACTTCAGCCCCACAGATTTCTCTGAACATTAGTCCCTAAGATTCATTCTTTATTTTACTGCTCAGCCATTTCTACTATGAGTCTATAACTTTTGTCAAAAATCGAAGATCATACACTTCGCAACCATCTTTTCCTTGTCTAAATCTATTTGTAACAAATAAGGTTTAGCATAATATGCTTTGCGGAGAATTTTTTTCTCCAAAGGTTCTTGCTTAGGTATCCAAGTGACCAACCTGAATTAGCTATGGCATTTTTGTTTCTGTTGTTTGCAGTCGCTCATCGCGTTCTATGTCACAAGAGATTTGAGAATGAACGAATACTCAAAAGCAACTGTAAGTTCTTTACAACTTGTGCATAGGCTGATAGTCATCAACAATGCATAGGCATTGTTGAGAAGTACCTTTGCTTCTTTACTTACACCTATGATCTCTGACCTCTCTTTGCAGATACCAGCCATCATATTCTGCTGCAGCTTCTTGGTGTCCGTTGTTCTGCAGGTCCTCCTACTCTTGTAGTAACACTGTTCCAAATTTTCCACATCGAAAGTTTCGATCTCTTCACATGCAACCGTTACAATGCAGGAGATCAAGTGGAACAGCCGTCGCCTGAAGTCGCTTCTCACCATCGGGGCGATACTCTGGGTGATCTCCGGGGCCGCGGTCTTCGTCCTCCCGAGCCAGATGCACAACCTGATGTACCCTCTTGCCATAGTCATCGGCGTCGCAAACGCTCTCGTGATGGTAAAGACGGGCACTGCACTTAGCACTGTCTGACATGGTGCTGCTTGCTATGCTCTTGAGTTTGCTTACGCTTTGTGTGTTCTTAACAGGTCACGACAGTTGGGCTGGAGAGCGCGTTGGTTGGTGAGGACTTGAACGGCTGCGCTTTCGTCTACGGCTCACTGAGCTTCTTGGACAAGATCTCCTGTGGGATCGCTTTGTTCGTCCTCGAATCATACGAAGGTACGAACGAAATGATCCAGAATAGTAAAAACCCTTTACGAACATACCTAAACTGATCTGAATCCAGGATAAGCAGCCTTGTTCTTTACTGTGATTTTCTGATGAAATTAGTGTAGTGATGAGGAACTAATCAGTAGCAATGCTATGCTCGTCGTTTCAGACACGATGAACTGCGGTGAGACGAGGGGGCTGAACACGGTCAGTCGGTACGGGACAGGCCTGATCCCATCTTGTTTCGCCGTCCTCTCCCTGCTGGTCACCTCCACACTAAGACTGCAGGACACCACCCCAAGAGCTGCTGCTGCACTGGAAGCTCCATTGCTCGTCTGAAGCATGCGGCCGCTGCATGCTTTTATGTTCAGGAACTGGTGATCTAACATTCTGTATGTATCTCATTCCTTTTCAATTAGGTTTGAAAAGGAAGGGAAATATGTACGTAGCTGTAGCGTCCCATTCTATCTTGGAGCTAGAGTGCATCGTCTGTCATAACGCTGGTAGTAATACAGCTCTTTTAAATTAGATTTGAAGAGGGGTCTCTTTGGGCCTGTTTTTTTTCTACGGCTTATAGTTTTTAGCTAAAATTTTTGAATTTTGGTTGTTTACAACAAAAATTATAGAGAGCGATACTCGCTTACGATTTTGATTGATACAGATGTTAGACTTTTAACGTGTACTACAATTAACTTATAGATTCCGTCTTAAGAAAATACTCCATTTAAAAGTTAGATACTATAACAAAAACCACAAATTACTTTTAAAACCCATAAAGAACAGACCCTTTGTACTACTTTGCTAATCATGTACCATCACAGTTCCAGGTTTACAGATGATCACATTATTGTACAACGTACAAACAGCATCGTGGCAGGAACAAACAGGACCGTCTGAAAAACTAGACACTGAAAACAGCATTAACAACGACTATGGCAAGAAGGATCGAACGCCGGCCGGATCGCTCACAGCTCGTCGTCCCTCCGGTGCTTCTCCTTGCCGTCGACGTCGGCTCCGGTCACCCTCTCCTTCACCTCCTCCAGCTTCTCCTTGCCTGCGTCGGCGGTCTCCCGCGCCTTCTCTTTCACCTTCTCGTACCCCTCGTTCGCCTTCCCCTTGGCCGCCTCGTACCCGTCGCCGGCCTTGCCCTTGGCGGCCTCCTTGGACTGCTGCAGCTTCTCGGCGGCCGCCTCCGCCTTCTCCCACGCGGCATCCTTCGCTGCCTCGGCCTTCTCCCACGCCGCATCCTTCGCCGCCCCTGCCTTCTCCCCGGCCTTCCCCTTGGCCGCCTCCTTAGACTGCTGCACCTTCTCGCCGGCCGCCTGCGCGTTCTCCCACGCCGCGTCCTTCGCGGCCCCTGCCTTCTCCCACGCCGCGTCCTTCGCCCCGCTGGCCTTCTCCGCGGCGAAGTCCTTAGAGTGCCGCAGCGTCTCGTATCCCTCGCCGGCCTTCTCCTCGGCCTTGGACTTGCACTACTTCGCCCGCTCGTGCGCCTCGGCGTCCCTCTCGCTGGCCGCCTCCTTGGTCTGGTGCTTGGCCTGCTCGGCTCTCTTGGACGCCTCGCCTGCCGTGCCCTTCACCGCCTCCTTCGTCTTGTCCTTGGCTTGCTCCGCCTTGTCGGACGCACCCGTAGCAGCCTCCTCCGCCGCCTCCTTGGCGTCCCCCGCCTTCTTGCTCGCCTGCCTCCCCGCCTCTGCATACACACGCACGCACGTACATGCCGCGCATTAGTATCACTCACATGAGAAAAGAGGCTGCGCGCGCACGGTATGTGGGTGGCTCACGTACCGGAGGCGGTGTGCTGGGCGGACGCTCGCGCGGATTTGACGGTGTGGCCGGCCTTGCGCGCGGCCGCCTCCTCGTCGACGTCGTTGACATGGTGTTTCAGCCCGAGCCCCTCGGTGATCTTGTCCTTGGCCCAGCCCGTCCACGACTCGTCCTCCTTGCTCGCGGCATCCGTGCCGGCGTCCGTCTTCGCCGCCACGCCCATTGCAGCCGCCGATGCCACCGCAAGCAGCACCAGCAGCGCCGCGGGGGCCGCGAGCCTCTTCGACCGCGACACGACCGCCATTGGCTCGTTCCAAGCTAGAATGTAGTGACCACCGATCAGTCGTGCGCTACTTGTGATCAGTCGTTGTCCTCGACTAGCTTGGATGGGTGTCAAGAAGAGAAGAAGCGAACGAACAGTGGATTGATGGGGTTGGGGTTTTGGGGGCGCGGGGTTTTATGGGCGGGAAGGGTTTGGACGCGTGGAGCGGCTGGTTAGGGCGTGGCGGGTGGTGGCGCGACGAGTGTCCGGCTAAGGTGGCACGTCGCCGCGACACGTCGTCCGGTCGGCACGCACGCCGCATCGGTTTGGGTGACAAGCTGGCTCTAGTCGCTTCGGCTTCTTTTTGTCCCGGCGTACGTTACGTATGGGGACACGGCCCGCGAAGGCGGCAGCCCGTAGGCGCGTGGTCCGACACTCCGATTGGTTGGGTTGGCCGTGTGATGTGATTGTTATGTAATGGTAACTCCTGACCTCTTTTTATTGCTTTTTTTCTGAATGCCTATATAAATTTATCGATACAACTTTCTATTTATAGTCTATTGATAAGATGTCCACCATATGAAGGCTTTCGGCTCAGACCTATATTTCCTAACACTCCCCCTTGAGCACTCATCCGATACATTTATGTCTCATCAAAACTATTGGTAGACTACCGATCATATTAGGGTTGCATTTTTTCATTCTTCAAGGAAGTTAATGTCATCGATCTATCGATGCTCTTTATCGTTATCATTAAAATGATCTGCTTAGGTAGAGCCAATCTTTAATTTCCAAGGAAGTATGGCTTCTACACCGTAAACTAAAAAGAAGAGTGTTTCACCAGTCACACGATTGGTCATTGTTCAAATAGCCCACAATACAGAAAGAAGTTCTTGTACCCAAGCTCTTGACCGTTTTATTTAACTGGTCGAATACTCGGCATTTAATTTCTTGTATTAGTTTACCATTGGCTCTTTCTATTACCCCGTTACTGTGTGGATGAGCCATTGAGACATAACATACCTTGATACTTAGATTTTCGTAGAATTCCTCAAAATTTCTACTTGAAAACTAGGTACCATTGTCTATGATTATACGATTGGGATGAGTGATCTTGAGGAAGTAATTCGTGGCAACTGGTTTGTAAGAAAGTTTTCCTTTCTAGAAATGTGTTGGACCTCAAAACCGAAGAAATGCCTTTCTAGTTTTCTTACTTCCACAAGATAAGATAATATTATGATACTTGAGCATTTATACTCTTCAATATTTGATTCACTACTAGTTGAGAATTGCCTTTCACTAGTAATCTACAAATCCCGAGTGCTTTGGCTGCTCGAAACCCTACCAGCAAACCTTCGTACTCTGCCATATTGTTTGTAGTGGGAAAGTTTAACTGCATGGTGTATTTTATGTTTTCTATATTAGGAGAAATTAGAATTACCTCAGCCCTCGAGCCCTTTATCGTTAAGGACCTATCGAAGGCAATCCACTCTCAATAGTTTTTATTTGTCACATAAAAGTAAATATAAGCAATGGCAAATGATATGAAATTTACCATACTTCCTTTTCGTAGTGTCATGTAGCTTTTTGTCAAAGCAAATTCAATAGCAGAAAGTGACTGTCTAAGAATATCATGACCAGTTACACCTAACATCCACTTTTACAAAGAAGGTCATTGCCGTTATCTCAGTCTCCTCATTAGGCATGAAGGCGAGGGATCTATCATGATCTTCCATATTATAAAGGAACTAGGCAAGTTAATTTTAACAATATATTGTTGTACATATTCTTTTGTATTGTATGCTACTGTTTATGACATTATTTCAAATTTGTTTAGACCTTTTTGGCCATTTTTGTGCACATTTCCATCACCAATCCTAGATCTGAAACAGAGTATATCCAGAAACACTACCATCAAAATTTTGCAAACCGGCTCATATCAACAAATCCAAATTACTACAAGCACACTGCACACAGATCAAGCAATTTGCCACCACACAGATCAAAAACAAATCCACATTTTGCGTATACAGTACACACATTAAGCATTGTCATCTCATGGGTGACTGAAATATTTATCCTCTGTTATGTTTCAAATGGAACTGTTGTTTAGTAGCGTTGTTACTTTTATCCCCTGCTGGTTTGTTTCAGATACAATATAGGGCACTCCAAAACCAAATGATATGATGCTTGCAGTCGATTATATGGCTTCGCTTTGTTATTAACTACGCTACTTGGACAACCGTGTGCATATTAACGATGGTTTGGTTAATGACATTCTTGCGATGGTGTGGTGAACTAAACTCCAATTATTATGTAAGATTGGGAGCCTTGTTACCAACTACTTGGACAACCGTGTGCTAACTTTTGTTGTGAAGTACGTGGCAACAGAGCCAAGCATATCTTCCATGTATCGTCGGATGTAACCAATCAAAAAACAAAAAAGATTCTACACCTATAGTTGTGATTGCCCTGAAGCTAAAATATATAGTACCAATCTTCTACACCAAATTGCCACACAAAATCAGCCAGATTTGGGAAAGAAATTGGAGGATGATGGGGGCAGTAGATCTGCCTCACCTTGGGGTCGCCGGGGAGAGCTGGAGGAAGACAGGTGCGGGGAAGCCAAGGTTGCTGAGGATACTTCTTCACTCGCCGGAGTAGCCACCTTCTTCGGCCGCTGTCGTCCGCATCCTTCTTGGCTGTCTGCTCGTCACTTGGGCATAGGGAGGGGGCTAGGTTGTCAGGAGGGGGCGACGTTGGGCAGGAACCGGGGCAGCGCAGCAACGAATGGCGAGTGAGTCGGTGTGTGAGCTGAGAGGTAGCCAGCCAGGTAGGGTTTCCAAGTTCCAACTTTGCATTGCAATGGTCAATGGAGAATTGGAGACCTTGTTTGCCTGACGAGTAGCGATGGGTTGCGACCTTCTTTGCACGCGATGATGGGCCGAGTGGACCGGCTACAATGACGAGTGGAATGACATGGGCTAGACCATGAGAATGTTATCCTAGGCTAGGCTAAAATTACCTAGGTTATACACTAAATATTTTTTCGCACTTCGGGCTAAAGCCTACCTTATCATAGGCCTAATTCCACCCCTGTTGGGATCTGTTGTGTCCTAATAGGCAATATGATCTTTCAAATTTGAAGAGTTTAATGGATATCAAGCTCTCGTTGAATGTTGGTTTTGCCATGGCCCATGGATATCCCTTATTATATTGGCATGTTGGAGCTCATGGATCATTGGAAATAACAAAATGATTGAGAATATTAATCCATCTCAACAAAATTGGAAGCAAAAAATCAAGAGTTTGCCATGGTTATCCATAGGGCAAACAAAAAGATGGTTCCTTGTATTCAGGAGTCGTTTGATAATTTCTCTTCGTTGTATTTAACTTTTTTTAATTATTAATATATTATAATATTTAGTTGGACAAGCTCGATCCAACGGATGGAAAGATCAAGAAAATACGCAGAAGCTAAGCTACTACATGTAATGTTACTTGACGTCTCTGCCAGCCGAGAAATCGATCCACCAAAATGGAACACACATACGTACCCGTCAGCCCGATTGAACCGAGTGCGAAACGTGCCGAACCCATCTACCGCGGTGGAAAGATCTCCACAAGACTGGGAGCTGCCGTGTCCACATTCCACTCTCCCATGTCCCACCTCCACGTTTCACTCCCAGCTTTTCTCTCGATTTCTCACCTTGCTCCGCTCGAATAGTCCACTCCTTTGGGAACGTAAAAATGGCAGCTTCTTTGCCGTCCCTCCCGCCGCCGCCGCCGTCGCCAGCGACCACCACCACCCTCACCGGGAACCTCACCTCCCCACTTCTCTCCCTCCCGCCGCCGCGCCCCCGCCTCGCCGCCGCGCACCGCCGGGCGGTTGTGGCCGCGGCCTCGTCCCGGCCTCCGCCCCCACCGTCTCCGGAGGGAGATGACGAGGAGCAGGAGGTGGAGAGGGCCATGGGGATGGGCAGCGGCATCCCCGGGACCTCCGGCGAGTTCCTGCGCCGAGTCTCCTCCCGCGCCTACGGCATGCGGCGCCACCTCATGGAGTCGCTCGACGCCCTCGCCTACGACGGTGAGATGTCCTAACCCTCTCCCCGGATCGTGTTCTCTGGCTCGATTTGCTTATGGCTTTAGTCTTTACTAGGGTTTAAACAACTTTAATGGTTGCTCAATAGCAGGAATGACTGGGCTTGGTTGTTTTTATCACTTTAGGTGCCCTCGCGCGCGTATTGTTTGATGAAATGCGTAGTCCAAACTCCAAAGTGGCAAAAGATGTGATCTTTGTGTGTACGGGAGTATTGCGTGTTGCGATGAACTGGCGATCAGCACCAACTATGTTAGGCTTGTGCGTTCACGCATATCATGTTTGGTGAGATGTGTAGTTTGAAGTGGGCCAAGATTTGACCATATGTGTACGTGATGATTAAATGTTGCAATCCCCAGCTATTTCCTCAGGTTTTGGCCTGGATAGTGCACTATTTTCTTGTCTTCACATCAAGTGCGGAATTGGCATGTCTCCAATGGTCGTGCTTATGCTGCTTTCAGTAGGACCACAAACTAGAGTCAGTGGTTAAATGGCTTAATATCTGAACGGTTATGATGCACTCATGCTCACCAATCATACCAAAAGGTTAAGCTGTTAGAAATGACTTCATTCTTATGGTTTTCTACATAGTGCGTGTCATGAACTAAATGTAAATGGTTTTTTGAATGTGGAAATTTTAAATTTTAGTATCTGTTGTCATTTGTCATGATGGTTTAGTGTTGGAGACAAACCCTTGGAGAGAAGACTCCAAGCCAGTCTATGTGCTGGCTAGAAGAGATAATCATCTATGGACAATGAAAACCCGCAGGAGCCGCAGGTGAGAATTGTTTTGCTACTGTTACAGGATGTTTGTCATAATTGGGTGGTTAACTGAAAATTATGAGCATGGTATTATCTGCCATTTTCTGCAGTGAAGTTGAAAGGGAGCTTGGAATGCTTTTCTCAAAGGGAGCAGGAGTTGGGACTAAATCAAAGTACTCTGGCTCCAAGTTTAACATGCTTGTTGAAGATATCAGAGAGGGAGTACTGGTGAGTAGCTAGTAAAAGGAGTGTATTTTTGTGGATGTGTAATGTGTTCCTGAAAGCCAGCTAACTGTCCTGCTTTTTCTCTGGCCTTTCAGTGCATTTTTTGGATTAATATGGGGAAATGCAACATCTAAAGACTAAAGAAGTCAATAGGGGGCCTTTTAATGCATCGACTTTTTTAAGTCTGTCATCTTCACGTACTTTGGGACCATTCGCAATCAATATATGAAACGTGCTGCCTGATTTGTAATCAGATATTTAAGGAATCGTGAGAAGGGATTGCTCAAATGAAGTAGAATTAATAATAAGGTGATTTCTATGTATGCTAAAGAACAGTGGGTTTATGCTTATTGTTCATGACTGTTAAGGTTCCCTATTGATATATAATTAATCTGTTTGTCTATTGATGGACCAAAAGGAATATACAACATTGAGTGGTATAGATTGGTCTCAGGACTGAATCTTTTATGCATACCATCAGGTGACATACATGGACTAGAAGCTTTTATGATATGATCATGTGAACAATTCAACGTTAAACAACTTTTTTATATCTCCAGAAATGAGCAATCTATTAGTTCATGTTTCTTTAATGGGGCAAACATGATTCCAACCTAGTACCGATAAATATTGCATGTGAAACTACAATTGCTTGGAGTGGTATCTATGAGCAAGGATCCAAGAACAGAAGGGGCTATTGATGTGCGCTGGATGGTTCTAATTTGCAATCGTTTAATGTTCATTGGTGCACTTTGAAGGGTGTGCTCTTCTGTTGGTACTTGTATTATGTTTGTGAGCATGTGTTTTCCAGTTGCTGTCACTTTCTTAACAACCAGTTTTCTGCAATTTTTTTACGTAACTACTTGCTTTGTATTTTTTGAACCATGTCCATCGTTTATTACAGGTGTTTGAAGACGAGGACGATGCTGTAAAATACTGTGATCTTCTACAGGGTGGTGGTCAAGGATGCGAAGGAATTGCAGAGCTAGAGGCGTCATCAGTAAGATAATAGATGGACATGGACATGACCTTCATAAGTACCATTTTCTGGCTGACAACTGATCATACTCGTGCTTGTTTGTAGGTTTTCAACATCTGCGATAAAATGAAAGCTTTAGCTGTCCTTTTCCGCCGCGGAAGGACTCCTCCATTGCCTCAAAGTCTTGAGCGTGACTTAAGGGCGAGGAAACGGTCATTGGAAGACTAGGATCTTTGGGATATATAGTATAGATCTGTTAATTGTATTCCTCTAGCTGTTGAAGCAAAGGCCCTAGGCCTTGTATACTACATGGTACATAGATTCCGCGATAGCCGAAAAAGGAATGAAGTCAAGTCTGACAGTAAACACATACAATAGCTTGAGATTAGCAATCTCTGTAAAACTGAATATTCTTGTGATTATGTACATTCTAATGCCCCAGTTTACAATGAATAAATGAGATTCTTTTAAGTCATTTACCTTTTCAGTCATGTCAACGCGCTGATGAACAATACAATTATGTTGCACTTTGTTGATGGTGCGATGAGCTCCAAGTGTAACGACTGCTAGCACTATTGGTAGTTTGCTACTGGGTAGCGCATGTTCTCAAAATTTTCAGGGTGGTGTTCGCTTTTCATTTAGCTTCTCCCTCCTGTACTTCTTGAAATCTGCTGCCAGCCCGGTGTCGAAGTCCTGCTACGTCTGCTCTGCTAGCTGCCTCAGCACAAGCACCATGACCACCGATCAAAACGTCCGTCAGTCCTGGGAAGAAAACACCGATGATTTTACACGAGCAACTGCTCAAAATGCCGACCGTCTCGCCGACGCCTCTGATGATGCCTTCCGGGACCAGCGCGAGCACCGGCGGGAGGTCGAACCCGACGCTCATCTCGACGTGCCCTTGAGGCTTTTCTTGCCCTCCCGCTGCGGGTACAGCGTGCCGCGGACGGTCAGGGCGAGGTGCGACGGCATGGCATTGCTGTCCAGGCCGTTCAGCTTGTAGTCCGTCTGCGTACGGCACGGCAGGGTTACGGTGCGTGCATTCGGAGTTTCAGACGTCTGGATCTGATGGAAATGGGGAGTGGCATGGACGGGCACGTTGGGCGGGTACTCCTTCCCGTTGGACTTGCTGACGAAGCGCATGGCGATCACCGGAGACGCCGACGGGAAGAGGAACTGGACGGGGAGGAGCTGAACGCTCCACTCTTCCTGTAACACAATTTTTACTTTGTTAGGAGCTGTAAGATCAATGGAACCGTACCGTACGTTCTCTTCTCTGACGATGTTTGCCGGAAATTAAATTGCAGGCTTGTAGCCCTGCAAACAACCAAGGCTGCAACCATGCTAAAAAAAAAAAGAAGAAACAGAAAGAAAGATGAGGTGACACTAACACAATCGCATGATGGCTACACAAAATTGAAAAGATTAGGATCTTTTTTTCTGGCTCGGCTCCAGGAGCAGTGAACATCGTTACATGATTTTTTTTTCATTACGTGATTTTTTCGCTGTTACTGAAATCGATGCGACTATGTGAAGATCACAGACAAGCTGTAGAATGGTTACGTGTGGTAGTTTGCTCCGGCTCCTTGCGGAGGGTTTACAAAACATTTTATACGAACCTTTTCCCCTCGTGATATTAAACAAAATTGACCTCTTTTTTGGAGGGAAATGAGGTTGTGCAAAGGTAATCGGATGTTTAAACGAAGCCTAAACCAAGCTGAGATATTTGACAAGTCTACAGCGTGCACCTAAGCTCCAACCTGACATCCACCCAAAAGACACAAGCATGCGCAAAAACGTCTGTGCTATTTCTGTCTTTGGTTATCCAAAACGGTAGAGACAGTTTTGATATTCTTTCGATGCAGAGATCAAATCTACCACTACTAACAAGACAAACACAGCTTATGTCATACATATATAGTTAACCAGTTACATGGTTTCAGCCGGTACCTAACATAGTAGGTCAACTGCCATGCTTCAGAGGAAGATTCCAAAGGAAAATTTTGCAGTTTCCATTAGAAATACTATTATAGAGTGCAGACTATTGGTACAGGAGTAATTATGTCAAACAATTGATACAGGAGTAATTATGTCAAACAATAGCTGAGACAAAGATGAAAGCAACGCCTACAGAGACCGAGTTTACACTCTTAGTTATGTATTTTTTCTGTTATATAAGTGATTTCTTGTATATATATATATATATATATATATATATATATATATATATATATATATATATATATATTTGTATTTGTATATATATTAGTCCATTAGTTTTATAATTAATACAAGCGCTATTCATAATATGGTATCAAAGCAACCCTGGGGTTTTAGTCAAGCCACCACCGCTAGTTCATCTTAACTAGCCACCGTTGTCGGCTAGCTTTGTCTTCATTGCACTCGTCGTCGTCAAGTCACCGCCGTCGTTGGATCCTATCCAGCAGCCGCCGCCTGGCATATTCACCCTCTGGTGCTATCCTCCCCGTCACCGCCACTCGAATATGACCGCCGTTGCTCTACCCATCACCGCGCAGCCTCGCCGCTCACGCTCTTCATCGCCTGGTCCCGCTCGACTTCACTGACCAAGGCGCCGCTTCGATCCGCCGGTGCCTCCTTCGCCCGACACTGCCTCGATCCGTCAACACCTCTTGGCCCTGCGTCACCTCGATCCACCAGCGCCTCCTTCACCCAACATCGCCTCGATCCCGATCGACGGGTTGTGACGGATTGTGACACCGTTGGTCAATTTTCCCGACCGACCGAGTAAAAGAAAAAAAGAATAAAAATGTCATCCTCTTCGGGTATCGTCTCCATTCCTCGCTGCCCGGTGATCTTTGATAGTCTCAATTATCGGGACTAATTTTAGTACATGCGCCTCCACATGTGTGATCAACGCCTTAGGATTTTCTCACCGGTGAGCTACCTTGTCCGCCTCGCCCTGTTCCACCTATTGCATCTGTGCTCACGAAGGATGCTTGTGAAGATACTCGAAAGGAGGTGTTTGATGCTTTTGATGTTGTCATGGAGTTTTTTCAGACTCAATATGCTACTTACAAGACATAGACTAATGAGGATGTCCGTGTCTCTGCTATTCTGGTTGCTAGTATAGAGGTATATCTCACTAGGGAAGCGCTTGGCTTCAACAAGATGATGTGGGCGCACCTATGCAACCACTATGAACCATCTGGTGGATCCTTGTATCTTGCTATTGTATGTCAAGAGCAGTCGTTGTAGTAGGGAGATACGACTGTGGATAAGTTCTATGCCTCGTTGTTCGTGGTGTAGCATCATATTGACCTTTTGGGACCAGATATCTGCCACACTTGTTAGTGTTGTCAACGTCAGTAGTCTCATCTGAAGCTTCATCGTATCTGTGACTTCTTGACACGCTTTTTGAGCTGAGTATGAGCAGACTCGTGCTAAGTTACTGGCTTGCCACCCTCGTGTAACTCTGTTGAAGGTCTTTGTAGCTGTTCGTACCAAAAAGATTCACCTTCATAGTGCGGGTCTGCTATTGTCACCATTGTTTCCTTCGGTTTTGGCGGTGCTCCGACACGCACTTTGCTGCTGGCGTCCGACTACTCATTCACTAGTGCTGCCTTTACCAATGATAGCTGTTGTTGGTAGAGAACTCTATTGCACCTAATGCAACAAGAATGAACACTGATTTTCCCCATTTGAGGAATTCAAGAGTTGCTTCCTCACCGACCTATAAATATCGCAAATTGTTGAAGAAGTTGCAACTAGGATTTCTTTCAAGATTTTCCACCCAACTGTTTGAGTGTTCCTAATGTTCGAGCCACCTACCTGCTCTAAGGGGAGTGTTGTGGCTACGAACCAAGCAGTAAATATGGGGACTAGTAGAGTGAGTGTAGAAAATGAGTTGTCCTGGCTCTCTCCTTTGCTAGGGCTATATATATACATGGTCATAAGGTTTACTTACAATAATACCTTACAGTGGTCTACTATGTCGGAGATATATATGTCTTTTATATATTTTATTGGATTTTTGACCTAGTAGACTGAATGGATATAGATGAGGACCATCTCTATAACAGGGAGGAAGATAATGTATATATAGATGCGCGGTCTTGGATTACGTCTTTATGCAAATTAGCACCACGTGATGCTTTACACGTGGTGGTAAATTAAGTGGATCCTTATCATCACTAGCGTGTCGCTTGTTGCGACAATGCATGATCCACGTCATGTTAGGTATTTGATAAAACTTATCATGTATCCCCTTAGGCTCTTACATTTTTTTTTTGCTATAGGAATTATCCTTTCCCACTCATGATATATTAGAGCCTAATATTGAAACTAATTTTCCGGTTGCCACGTCGAAAATATGTGATCATGCAACCATTGTTTCGAATATTTTGATTCACACCCAGAGCTGTATTAAGGGAAAAAACTTGACTCAATGTGAACATAAACCGTAATCTTCCGGTTAAGAACTTGACCCAGTGTGAAAATACCATCAGTAAAAACACCGCTTATATGACTAACCTTGGTTGTTTTCAAGCACGCATGCTATAACAACAGTTGATATGAAATAGTAGTTTCTTTTAGCTTATGGCTTTGGTGAAATTTTGAATTTTGGCTGTTTACGGTACGGATTATGGAAAGGCAGATACTCACTTGCGATTTTGGTTGGTACAGATGTTGGGCTTTTAACGTGTAGATCGTTTAACTTGTAGACTCCATCTTAAGAAAATATTTCGTTTGAAAGTTAGGTACTGTAGTAAAAGCCACAAACTGATTTCAAAAGCCCAAAAGAACAGGTCCATAGTTGTAGTAAGGGAATGTAACAAATGTGGTTTTTTACCTTTTCGCGCTTCGGTGGTAGTAGAGGTGAGCGTTCAGCTCTTGAGTTGCAATATTTTACAATTTTCACAAACAAGTACAGCTAGGCTATGAATAATTAATATTCTGCTAGGCATATTGCAGTGGCCAAGATCAGCTTCAGAATACACGGTAAAAATTGTACAGAGCAAAACTGTGTCTTGTTCTTGCTCAAGAATACATTATTGTGTGCTTGTATTAATTATGTAGTTACAGCTGTTCCTCTCGACTGGGCAGATGCGCAATTCCTGCATAATCCTTTTCACAACTTGCTTCAGCTTATTGCAGAACTAATCTTTTTTGCAGAAGCATCAACCCATGCTTGTCCCCAACTCAGAGCAGGCACCCATGACAGCTCCATTCTTTGTGTCGCACAAGGTGTGATTTTTTTTGTACAACATCATAAGAAACGCAGCACAATGTAAATGGTTAATTTGGTAGAGCGTATCATGTGGGGCTCCATGGATAATTGCTTTCCAATGTTAGCTCCACGGGATTAAAATTAAGTATCCATGTAGAAATAACTTTCCAGCATTGTTTTGCATCCACAAACAATCTTAGCAAGCCTTTTCAGCTGCAACATGTCCGACAAGATTAGAGCCAATTTACTACTTCAGCATCAGAAGTAGTATTCAGGATAAGCCTTTTCCTCTTCGCCCACAGATGCATCCTCATTTCAATCTTTCCGTACTTGATGTTCAATTTCTGACCCATACGCTGGGAGCTCCATAGTTGATATGCTCAATCAATAAATCCTTGCAATTCAGAACGTGATTTCGACTGTCTAAAATACTGCATTAGATCCTTCGAACTGCCTTCTACAACCGTGCGACCTGCCTTCTTGTTGACACCACTGTCATCCATCAACTTTCTCATTTCCGCTGACCCAGACCATTCCCCAACTGAAGCATAGATGTTCGAGAGGAGCACATAGTCCCCACTTTCATCACTCCCCGCCTTTAGCAGTTGCCTGTTTGCATGCTCAGCCAGTTCGATCTCACCATGGACTCTACAAGCCCCAAGAAGCGTCCTCCAGATGACAGAATTAGGCTCGACCTTCATGGTGTCAATGAACTCAAATGCTTCTTTCAGCAGCCCTGCGCGACCCAGCATGTCAACCACGCAGCCATAGTGCTTGACATTGGGCACAATCTTGTACTGTTGTTGCATCAAGTTGAAGTACTCACGTCCCTTGTCAACCATCCCACCGTGGCTGCACGCGATAAGGACAGCGACAAAGGTGATTTCGTCAGGCCTGACTTTCTCTTTCAGCATTTCCTTGAACACATCTATGGACTCCAGGACATGCCCGTGCAATGCCAATCCTCCTATGATCGAGTTCCAAGTTGAGACATCTTTATCTCGCATCGACCAGAACACCTCAAGTGCACTCTTCATGCTCCCACATTTTGCATACATGTCGATCAGCGCATTTCCAAGAACAACAGTAAAACCAGTTCTCGAAAATATCGCCGAAAGAGAGGAATGCAGCCTCTGTCCAGCATCTAGATCACCGGAGTCGGCACAAGCTGACAGCAAGCTGAGCATTGTGACAACATCTGGCTTTTCGCCCATGTGCTGCATCTTCTCAAAGAGCTCCATCGCATGTGTGTGCGAGCCGCATCTCACATAACCGGAAATCATGGCATTCCAGGACACGACATCACGCTCAGGTACCCGGTCGAACAGCTCCCTTGCCAGTGCCATATCTCCCCACTTCGCATACGCAGTGATCATCACGTTCCAAGACACGAGGTCCTTCACAGAACACTCGTCGAACAACTCCCGAGCGGCACCAATGTCCCCTCTCCTTGCACACCCAGCAATTATCGCCGACCACGCCACGGCATCCTCGCGCGCCCTGCGGTCGAACAGAGCAGCCGCGACGCCCGAATCCCCGCAGCTGGCGTGCATGCCAATAAGCGCGTTCTTGACGAACGCATCGGACTCACATCCAGCCTTCACGACGTGGGCGTGCACCTGCGCCCCGGTGTCACCCGCGCCCATGGCGGTGCACGCGCGGAGCACGAACGGGAAGGTGAGCTTGTCGGGCCTCACCCCGCCGCCGCGCCGCGCCATGCGCGCGTACAGGGAGACGGCGTCCCGGGGCGCGGCGGTGTGCGCGGCGCCGCGGATGAGGGTGTTGTACATGAAACGGTCCGGGTGGGGGATTTGGTCGAACACGAGGTAGGCGTGGGCGATGGCGCCGCGGACGGCGACGGCGGAGGCGAAGAGGAGCTCGCGGAGAGCGGAGGGGTCGGAGAGGAAGCCACGGAGGACCATGAGCGCGTGAACTTGCTTGATGTGCCGGAGGCTGCGGCACCGCCGCCACAGCGGCGGCTGCCGGCGCTGGGTGCCCGACTTCCGCAGCATTTCCGTGTGACCGTGTCAAAGTGCGACACAGCGCGCGCGCACCGCACACGGGTAAAGTATATACCTATTCAAAACGGCTTCTAATTTCTGAAAGCTAAAAACCAATAGTTAACTATTTTGAACATGACCTTAGACTGATGATCATAGGTAAGTGAAAGCAAGTCACCGGGGGTATTTCGGAAATTTCCTAATTGAGAAAAAGAAAAAAAAGGAGGGCCCCTCCCAGTCCTCTTGAGCAGCAGCTGCAGCGACTCGTCGTCGAGGCCGTCTGGGATTCCGGCCATCGCCGTGAGATTAATGCCTTTTGTTTGAGTTGGTTGGTGTTTGAGTTGGCTGGTGTTTTGAGCTGGGAGTGGTTCACTGTAGCGGGGTATTTATTCCGGTTTGTCGTGATGGACCGCTGGTTTTTTTTTCAGTGTCTGCAGAGGTATAATATGTTTTTTTTGTTTAATTGAATGATTTAGAAAAACTAATAACCATTATAATCTAATTTCAATCAACAGTCAAAGCAAAAACTTTAGAAAAAATCCTAAATGAACATCCCCTAGATCCCACGTGATTGTGTCATCCCGTGAATTCTCAAGCTCTAAATATGGTGTAGTTCATAGATAAGTTACCAATAGATAGACAAGGAAGAGACAACGCAAGACATTATGTATTTTTTTCGTTTAATATTCATCCTTGACACTGATTTTTGATCTGAAGGGTTTGATTTCGTCTTTCACCGAAAATTGGTTGCAAAAAAAATGCACAGCTCGGTTTGCATTTTAGCAAATCTCGATGTAAACTGCATGTACCTACTAAAGTTCAGATATTTTTAGCTTTGTCTTTGTGCTGTTGGGGGTAACCAACTGTTCAGTGTTTCCTACCTATCTTCCGAGTCCCGACTTCAAAACTGTAATTCCGTATTGCGGCAGTGTTTGCGTCATATGCACTTTTCGCCTTCTGGTTCCTATCCCTCTCCATCCAACCCGCCTGATTAAAACTCGACGGCCAGATCAGCGCCTTTCCCACTCGTCGCCGAAAATTCCCTACAACTCCTAGCCCCTCGTGCTCCGAAGGTGATTCATGGCGGCGGCGGGTTGGCTCCGGCGAGCGGCGGTGGCGGCGTCTTTGCCTCGCCTGCCTTCCGGCCTCCCCCTCATGCCGGTCCCTCCCCCCGCTCCTCTCCCCGAGGCTCAGTCGCTCGTGCTCCCCGACCTTGGCGCCGCCGCCGGGACCGCCATGGAACTCATGGCCGTCCCCAAGAAGAAGGTCTCTTCGCTTATCCCTCATTCTATTGCGTGGTTCTCCTTGTCACTTACATGGACGTGCTCTGGTCTTGGTGATCTCTGTCGATGATGTAATGTAGTACTACTATGGCGCACTCTAGGTGTTCGTTGAATTGCCTGCTGGGTAGAAAGGTGCGACCTTTCGAAATGTATTACAAGTGGAACATAGAGATCGATAGGTATATGGTGCACACTTCTTGTTTGTTGATTGCTTGGTAGGTTAGCGATAGATAGTGTTTTGTGTTTAAGCTAGTTTCAGTAAGAGCAGGAAGTCCAATAGGTGCGGTTTCAGGGGTATGTTGTTTTAAGCTGCTTTGCAACTGTGGCTATAATATATTTTTCATGCAATTTTATTTCACTTTTAAATACAGACTGTATGATGTTGTCAGAACTAATCTTAGCTTCGTTTCTAGCAAGCAACCTACTAAGCTGTTTGTTGTATGAGTGATGATTTGAGAGGTAAAGTCAATACATGTGTAACTGAACATCATGCTGTTATGCAAATGTGATAGAGCAGGAAAACAAAGGCAATCAAACAAGTATTCAGAAATTACACTGATTGAAGACACAAGTTCTGATCATATAACACATTTGGGCATTCACATATGTGCAAATAGCCAATAATCTTTGGGTGTAATAAATGACTTATACCTTCTATCGTAACCCATGAACCTATAACCCCATATCCTCAACACAGGATCCATCATATTTAGGCCTGCTGTCTATGTGTTCTTCGGAAGTATCTGCATCATCTCATCGGCCTCAGATGCTTCAGTTGTGGATTTGAGTTTTGAGAAAATTGTTCTTTGGTTTGTGCTTGTTGCCCTTGTAGGTAATGATGGCTGATGGCCTCATACTTTCTTGTGCATTTCAGGTCTCGAAATACAAGAAGGGTTTGAGGAATGGACCCAAAGCCCTAAAGCCTGTTCCAGTGATTGTCCGTTGCAGGTACATTTAAAACTTAAAAGGATATGGTTGTCAGTGCTTCTAATTCGTTATGCTCTTGCTAACGTTGTAATAAGGCATCTTTGTATGTAAATAAATACCATATGTTCCTTATGCAATACTATGCTTGATTCTAATTGTTTTACTATAGACTTCAACAACTATTAGACTGTTTAGATATAAAACTGTAGAGCGCTATGCTTTAGCAATACCCTCACCCTTTAGAATGTAATTGTACCAATAGCTATAAACTTTAGGTTTAATTGGACCTTCAAAAATCCAGAGCTTCAGACAGTACAGCGTGTGATCTTGGCATCTCACATGCCCTAAAACAACTTTTTTGTTTGTATGGTATATCAGTTCTTCCCAGATGATTCAAAAACTGCTGTCTCATTTCAGTTTTCAGATTTTTTATCCTTCAATTGTTGTTCCTGTTTGTTTCATGCAATTCTCTTCACATCATTGTTCTGGAGCAACTTTCCAGAATGCTGACACAGAAAATGGTTCACCTTGTGAACACTCCTAATGAGCATCATTCCATGGTACTCAAGCTACACGTCCCTGTTCTGTTATTTTTGCCGAAGGCATAACTGGATGTACTTTTGCGCCTTTCAGGTGCTGTGGTCGAGTGAAGCTGCCCCACTTCTACTGTTGCAGCGGAGAAAGAGGGAACCCCGGCGATTCAAGCTCATAAATGTTTTGTTCCCCCATTTCAGTTTGCACATCAAGCTATGGCTGAACGTCATAATACCATGAAGTTCTCAGATCTCATTTTGTATTTGGCTGTTGCTTTCTTCACGAGCATTTAATCAATGTACACTCAACTCTAGTTTGAACCTCGCAACTCCATGTCAAACTTTAATGCTGCTCTTGGCATGAGTGGTAGCGTTCTGAGATAACTGTTGTCTGTTGCTACCTTCCAGTAGTCCCAGTAGGACGCCTTATGTTTTGATCATCAGAAACTGAGAGAATCAAATACGAAGAGATCATTGTGTCAGACCTAGAGGCGATCATGAGAAAACAAGGCTTGTGCGGAATGGCAATCTGAATTGCAGGACGCAGCATTTGTTTTCCATCAACCGTGATCGGTGATGGCTTACAGTGAAGCAAAACTAGATGCTTGTTTCATTTCCAATGGAAAAGGAACAATTGGATTTGTTGATTATTCTACACGACGATAGTGTGTCAACCCTTAAAATCAGCAAAAGCTACTGGAAGCATAGATATCTGTTGTGGTGGGGTGGGGGTTGGCCCCGCCTTTCCTGGACTGTTCATTGCACCAAGAGGCCTAGTAACCATGTTATGTGGCTCGCTCAAGAGAGCTGCCATGAGGGAAAATGATGTGATTGCTTTTACAATTGTACATCTAGATAGAAACGTTTATGTAAGCAACTCACTCATGGCTATAAATATGTGCTTATGGTACCATGTGAGGGGAGAGAATATTTTTTCCAGAGATAAGCCTATGCAATGCATACATCTTTTATATCATATCTCTATGGTTTCTAAGGCTCCAAACAACCCCTTTGTGGTCTCTCTGTAGCCTCATTGTTCATTATTTGATTCGTAATCACAACAGTTGGCGTCATCCATAGGACTGACGTAGAAGCTGTGAGCCGAAGAAAGAGCATTAGATGCAACAATACCAAAAAAGGTGGCGACATCAACCCCTAAGGGAAAGAGGAGCATCGCCACCGAGACCGTCGCGGCAAGAGCAAGAGAGCTGGTCTACAAAGGGCCCTCGCCCCTATGGCAACAACACATCGGCACAGCGGCATCCGAAGCCGCAATAGGTAACGAATGTGGTTCTTTGGCAGCTGCGCCATCGATAGAATGGGAAGTGTCGCAAACGAAGGACCCGACCACGATGACCAGCTGGAACATTGGGGTTCGTGCTGTCCATGTGGTGGTACCACCGGCATTGACACCGTCGTTGTCACCATGCTGGGAGCGAAGGGCATCCTCCCCTGCGCCAAACGCAGGTGGAGGTGCCCTTGAGGCAATCTGCAGGACACTGTAACGAGAATTAGTGGACCTGCAGAGAGCTATGCGCAAGATGTAGAAGAGTAGGAGTCAACCGACGCCCATCGTAGCGGTAGTGGAGGCAGCCACAGAAAGGTTGGAGAGTCGTGAGGCCAACGCTGGAAACCGCAATGCCTCTCGACGGGTGGACGTGAGTCCCCCTTTACACAGGCCTGCAGTGGTGCGCTTGGTCGAAAGACTTCAAGATGTCCATGGTAGAGCCATACAAAGGTGACATAGACCCCTACAAGTTTTTGTGTGTCTACGAGATGGCCATCGAGGCAGTGGGGGAGATGACTCAATGAAGGCGAAGGGGTTCCTGGTCGCTCTTTAAGGCGTCACGCTCTCCTGGTTTTTTACTATTGTCCTCGGCTCAGTATACACATGGGAGCAGATCTAGGATCTCACACACAACAACTTCTAAGACAACTACATGGAGCGGGTTGACGCCGATTAGCTCTTCGCAATGAGACAGATGCTAGGGAGAAGTTACGGGCCTACTTCAGACGCTTCGTGAAGACCCACTGCACAAGTGAAAGATGTGAATGGCATGACCATCATCAACACATCCATGTCATGCCCTGCATCATGTGCCACGTCGGTGGGTCTCCCTTCCTCTGCGTCGGAACCATGCACACCGATAACATGCAGTTGGTACCATTGTCGTTGTTGATGTTGTCGTCATCGTTGGCCTCGTCGCCCCCGTCCTCCTCCTCTGGTTCGGATCACCAAATCTCCTAAGCTTATCCAGGTTGGTTTTGGCTCCATCGGGGTGGGAGGGGCCAAAGACAGGGGCATGGTCACAATAGTTGAGGGCGAACCCTCGTGCGCGTTGGGTTCTTCAAGGCCTACACCGTCCTCGCTGTCGTGGTCGCTCACACTACGGGAGTGGCTGCCACTCATGGTAGCCACAGGACACTTGGGCACAGTGAGGCCCAAGGCTTCACACACGTGGTTGATGCATGGGCTACCCGACGTGACTGATGCTCGAAGGCTATGTTCCTTGAAGACGTAAGGCCCCAAGAACACAGTCGCTGCGCGCTTTGCCTTTCTTGTAGGTCCTGTAGGCTTTACCAGCGTCATTAACGAAGGTCGGATGTCATTAATCTGAGCAAGGCCTGTCTTCACGTTCCATTGTTAGGCCAGCAGAGACACGTGGAGCAAGCAAAACTCCTCGACACAGTCGTGTATGTTCAACCGAAGCATGACCGCAAGAAGCCTTCGGGCGCACGTCTCATCATCCCAATCAAGCTTTACGTGAGGCGACTAGACGAAGTCCATGATGTGATCAGTGTAGGGGAGGCTGCTAGCGTGCTTAATCTTGTGGTAGAACCACTGTTGTAGCCAGTGAGGCTCCCACTTAGTCCGTGTCGAATTCGAAGGAAAACACTTTGAATTAGGAGTGCGGAGCTGCAAGCTAACGCTGCAAAGGTTAGAGTACAAACCATCGCCTAAGCGCTTTGGCTGACATTGCGTGTCGTGCAACGATGTGAAAACTGAGGCATTAGCGAGGACGCCCTCCAAATACGCTGCCAAGAAGCAGACAACGAGACAGGCGATAGCATTTGGTGTCAGCTGCTGAAGCTCCAGCTTGTACAACCAGAGAAGATCGCTCACGAAGCACGGCGGGGATTCGTATTCTTTGATGCCTTCCAGTGCTTATTGGCGACAGCCTCAGAACGCTCATCTCTGTCGGCGTGGCTGCTTGAAGGCACCGACATGCCATTGCGGCCACTGTGGTTACTTCCATGACATATCAGCAAGTAAACATGAGGTGGGGAGAAAGGTAAACAACAAAACTTCAGTGAAGAACAAGAGACATCGATGAGAAAGATCGCAAGCAATGACCGCCAGGCAATAGAGAAAGAGGAACCAAATAGCCCAAAATGGACTCACCACGATGCTTAAGTACATAATGCGACAGCCCCATTTAATGTGGCACGACGAGCGTGAGAATCAAGGGGCCGTGCATGAAACCATAACTGGCACGATGGCCCATGTCGCACGACCTGAATAGTAAAGGCAGCCGCATGTGACCTAGTCTCGGTTGTCACATGCACCAACGCCGTTGGTAGCAATCAAGTGAGAATTCGAAGAGGTGACAATTCAATGGCCAGAGAAACGGAGGGGCAAGTAACAAGTGACATGATCTCGGCCCACAGAATTCGAGGCCATGTGACCATGAGAAGCTACTATTAGGGGAGTGGCTCACACCTTTGTTCAGTCGGCCTATTGCACCAAGAGACCAGTAACCATGTGACAAAGTGGCTGGTCGAAGAGAGCTGTCATGAGGGAAAGGATGTGATTGCCTTTACAATTGTGGACCTACGTAGGGGCGTTTATGTAAATAACCCTCTCATGGCTATAAATATGTACCTCGGGACGTTATGTGAGGGGAGAGACTCATTTTTTCAGAGATAGGCCCATGTAATGCATACATCTTCTATGCTCCATCTCCACGGTTTCTAATGCTTTGCACAACCTATTTGTAGCCTCTCCGTTGCCTTATTGTTCACTATTTGGTCTGTAACTACAACAATATCTGATCCTAGTAGCATGGAAGAGAAGAAATCAAGGAAGAAATAGATGCCACCGTGAGATCTGGATGTTGTTTCGGTCGGTTTCGTGCAACCTTTTCTGTTTCTGGTGATGGCATCTCCAATAGTATCATCTCAGTTGTATCTGAGCTATATTAAATAAGTAAAATCCTATATGGAGGAAAAAAGAGTTAAGGAGAGATAATATGTAGTCTCTTATGCAAGAGACGACTTGAGCCTGTAAATCAACATAAATAGTGAGATGGTGTGAGATAATAAATTATAGTAAAAATAGTATAAAATAGTTAGAGAAATAATTTACTACTAAAAAGATTGTTTCTAATGTTGTTTTTAGATGAGTTGTAAGCAATAGAAGCAACCTTTAGAGAAAAAATATTGTACACATACCCTGAGTTACCGTGCGCGGCACAGGTCAGGCAGCCCAAACGCAGACACGCGTCTGGCAGCGAGAGGCGAGAGGGGACCTGCCGCCTGCGGCGCAAGTTTGGTAGACGACGAAACCGCGGTCTTGGCTGGCTCGGCCGCCACCAACCAAAAGCCGAAAAGGAGAGGAAACGCAGCGATTTTTGTGTCCCAGCGGCTCCTGATTGGGCTGGGGGCAGCGAGCAGATAACAAACGAAGCGGAGCCAGAGCCGGAGGCTGCGGCTGCTGATTCGATTCCCCTCCCCTCGTAGGGTCAGGAGAGTTGGTGGATAGACAGATACATAGATGGCGTCCCCGTCGTCGTCGCTGTGCTCCAGCCTCGCCTCCCCGCAGGCCTCCTCCCTCGGCCTCCGCCTTCGCCGCCGCCTCGCCTTCTCCTCCCCCAGGTAGGTAGTGGTCCACGCCCCGCCGCCCCTCTTCCTCCCCTCTGTATCGGGCGACCTGGCCCTGATTCTGTTTGGTGGCCTTCTTCTGCTTCTCGGCGCGTGCCCCGTAGCTAGAGATCCTTGTTTCTCTGGCGTTGCCGCGAGATGGCAGTCGCTGACTCTCGTAGCTGCCGGCTGTCGCTGTGCGTAGCGTGCGCGCGCGCACCTAGTCGGTGTTGTTGGGCTCCGAGCACTCCAGGATTGAACAGCATCTGTTCCTCAACACCACAGAGATCGCCATACCGTTTGTGTCATGAGCGTAGGCTTGTGAGCATATGGAGGAGCCTAGCACTTGTGGGATATGTTTAATTGTACTGTTGCTATTTTGTCTATGATGTTTCCTGTGTGATCCGTGGTCTACGCTACTCCGTTGTAACTTGTGAGTAGAGAATGGGAGGGGGAAAAGAATGCTGCCATGCTGGATAGGTCACTTGTTGAAGAACTCTGTTGGTTTCTATCTTGGTTAAGTGTGATCTGAAGGTTCCCTCTGTTTTCCTTGTCATGGTTTACAGGAAGGCATTCCAAGTGAAGGCGTCGGCTAGGGTTGACAAGTACTCAAAGAATGACATCGTTGTGTCCCCTTCCATTCTTTCTGCAAACTTTGCCAAGCTTGGCGATCAGGTCTGTTAAGATACTACCATCCACCAAACCACGTAGTGTTTATATAATCAGTGCACTGACCATGACTTGGGAATATGTAGAAGAATCATTTTAGGCTACTATTGGAAGAATGGGTTGATAATGTATTGGTTAAATGTAGCCAACACGTTCATGAGGCAAAGGATCATCAAAATTGTCTCTGCAATTTGCTCAAATCATTATAGTTTTTTTCCATGAAACATTTGGTGAATAGTTCGCACTCATCTTGTGATATTGTTTGAATATTACTAGGTAAAAGCTGTGGAGGTGGCAGGATGTGACTGGATTCATGTTGATGTCATGGATGGACGCTTTGTGCCAAATATCACGATTGGACCTTTGGTTGTTGATGCTCTGCGTCCAGTGACTGATCTTCCATTGGATGTGCATCTGGTACTTCTTTAAAAGCTCTAGTGAAGTTCTAGGTGTTTATGTGTTGTACTCTCTCCCCTTTGACCCCCTGCTGAATGTGGCGGTTTCTGAATTTAATTGCAGATGATTGTGGAACCTGAGCAGCGAGTTCAAGATTTCATCAAGGCAGGTGCTGATATTGTTAGTGTTCACTGTGAACAATCGTCAACCATCCATCTACACCGAACAGTCAACCTGGTAAACATTCGCACCAGCTATCTTAGCAAGTTAATGTTTCGGATAATAGAGTTGGATGTGAATAACTTCAACTTTCTTTGGAATCTATTTCAATCACTGACATTCTTCTTGTTCCTTTTTGTGTACATTTTTCGTTACTAGTATTGATGATTTCAGTCAATATATTACTTGCAACATCACTGTATATTTGTTCATTCATGAATCAACACTCCATTATGGATTCCTCTCCAATTAGTGAGCCTTTTGTGGTATTTAAGCTTTACTGGTATCTGGCAGGGCTGAAGCCGGACTGTTACTAGGCTCCTATTGAAGGAGGAGCATAGTTTTGACTTGCTAGTGTTGGACCTACAACCAATACATTCCTTGATGTTTATTTGC
This sequence comes from Bonia amplexicaulis, assembly GCA_036346245.1. Taxonomy (NCBI): domain Eukaryota; kingdom Viridiplantae; phylum Streptophyta; class Magnoliopsida; order Poales; family Poaceae; genus Bonia; species Bonia amplexicaulis. Next base: position 18,179,259 of record CM070752.1, on the reverse strand, counting down.
TGTAATGTAGGACTACTTTTTACACCAGGTTCTTTTTTAGATCTTTTAATATCCTAGCCATAACGGTGTATTTCTCCTTTTCAAGTAATTATTAGCAGCTAGTTCCTAGGACAAGTCACATAAAATGGCAATAGGTGCTACAATAAAGCTCACCTGCATAATTCTAGTTTCACTTCATACCATATTCATTTTCAGGACCAAAACTAATTGACCAATGCTTGTGAGTAATTGTAGTTTAATGTCATGGTGAAAATCTGAAAGTGATGTAGTCATCTCATATTTTGTCAGATTAAAAGTCTAGGAGCAAAGGCTGGAGTTGTTTTGAATCCTGCAACCCCACTCAGTGCGATAGATTATGTACTTGATGGTATGATTACTATTCTCACTCCAGTATTTATGCTACCTTGACATGTGCGTGAGGTTTGGAAAATCTATGATGTTACCTGATTAGGTTTGGAATATCCATTCTTGCCAAATTAGGTTCCAAACTCGACCTGATAGATTCATGAGTTCTGCTTGCTGAGAATCTCTTGTTTCGATATATGAATATAATCTTGCAAAGATGGAATGAGTGACCTATACTCCGGAAATTAGTAGTTAGTACTAAATGGTGACTGGTGAAGGGCTGATGTTGGAACTTGGAAGAAGCACACAACCTATTCAGAGTATGCACGTGATTCTGTGAATCTGACTAATCATTCCTATCATTCAGCTACTGATCGTGTTATTTTTTCTATCAGCATAACCATAACAGTGTTTTAGTCAAGATGCAAATTGTGCTGCTTCTGGTGAGAGTTTGATGACAGTTTTGACCACATGACAGTCTTGACTTTTCTTGAATGTCCTGCATGTAGTCACATGGTGTGCCTTGACCCTTGGATAAGATTAATGGGGCTTACAGTAAAAAACTTCCAAATGGCTTTCTTAGTGTACTTTACACTACATATTTCTTTGATTTACCACTAGCCCAAGAAGGCATATACCACTTTTTCATTATTTTCTTGATCGTCCAACATGTACTGACAAGTGGCAAACTAATTTTTTTTGTGTGTGTAGTTGTTGATCTGGTATTGATTATGTCGGTGAATCCTGGGTTTGGTGGGCAGAGCTTTATCGAGAGTCAAGTAAAGAAAATTGCGGACTTGAGAAGATTATGTGCAGAGAAGGTATATCCCTTATTGCTTGCATATATTTTCGCTGCCCTGATGTTTTATGCGTTCAATTCAATTTCTTTGTTTTATAGGGATTGAACCCCTGGATTGAGGTTGATGGTGGAGTTGGTCCCAACAATGCCTACAAGGTGACCCAATTTGTATTTTTTGTTCAGATTTTACAATGCTGGCATTTTGCTTTTATCCTCTTCTATCTCCACACATGTGCATATCTATCATGAACTAACCTTTTGGCCCAGTAAGGTGCTAATTTTTTTCTATTCATTAAATGACAGGTCATTGAAGCTGGAGCGAACGCCATCGTTGCTGGTTCCGCCGTTTTTGGGGCTAAAGACTATGCTGAAGGCATGGCTTCTTTTCAATTGCATATCCCCGTTCAATCTTCTACCATTAGAATTTCTTAAATATCAATTTCAGAAATGATAGGTTTCACGTCAAATATCTTACGGATGGTAAAGTTCATATCTTTTTTTCTGCTGCGACTTTGCAGCTATTGAAGGAATTAAAACCAGCCAAAGACCTGTAGCTGTACCAGCGTGAGGAACCGGAGCGTACACATTTACGATGTGCAAGTTTTTTTCACCATTTCTGCGGTTTGTATAGGTGCCTATAAGCTGTACGATATATTGGCGGAATCAAAGAAGAAAGCAAGTGAATAAAGATCATTTTCTTATTGTCAAGGGGGATGCATGTCTGGTACCATGTTCCACAATGTTGTGTGATATTAGCACGAACGCGGAATTGTTCGTGATAAACATGTTTCTTGGCAAATCCTCACATCTGTACCATGCTGGTAAAGGCATTAATCGAGTGTTGTTTTATTTGTTCTCCATTGTTGTACAATATGGGTTGCTGTAGGGCACGAGGTCATGTTAGTTTGCTTCTCTGAGACGGTTGCTGCTTGCACGCAATTGAACCGAGGTGCAGACGTGGAGTACCTTTTTTTATTCCTTTGTTCTATTTTCCACGGGGTTGAAGTGGGATTTAGGCCTGGTTTGGCCCATTAGCTCCAAAACAGATGGAATCAGTGGCCTAATATGTGACTCTCGGCTTGTTGCGGGGAGCCGTGGCCTGTAGGGTTTTCTGTCCGTAGCGCAACCGTACGGTTGGACTAATACGGTTGCATAATAGTTTTGCTATATTTGATTATATGTTTTTCTTTGGATATAAATATAAAATAAATACGAATAATATCGATTATAAATACGGAACTCACGTGTTTCGTGCCTCCCGTGATGGTGAGGCGACTCGGTCCGGGCTTCTAAATAACCGCTGTCGAAGAATATTGAGCCATGTGTTTCGGTGCCGACTCATGTATATGTAGAACGCGGAATCTCATCGTCGATTGTCAAACTATGTTACGGACTCATGATGACATGATATCCGCTGTATGCAGCCAACTTGATTGGCTTAAACTGTATTATCTATTGTATTTCGATCTTTATTTTTATGGAACCACTAGCGCGCCGATGTCCGCTCCAGACGCTACGTCTGCTGTCGGATCATATCCACAAAGTGATTTGCACTGTACGATTCCTCCTCCAACACAAACACACCATATCCACCCTTGTTTCTTCCTTGCGCACCCTCATGGCTCATGGAGCCTCTTGGCATGGCCGGTGGAAGCGGGAGGCAGCGGTGCACTGGCGACCAATCCGGTATCTGATGGGGAATTTACACATGCTTGTAACAAATCTACTGTGAGGTGTAATATTGATCATGTGAACATGCAACAAATTTTCATATGCTTGCAACAACCAATCACAACAAAAAATGGTGCAACAAATGAACAACCAACTGCAATAAAAAAAATCTTATGCAACAAATCTATAAACCCAATAGCAACAAAATTCTTCATGCTACAACAATTGAGAAGACACATTGCAATAAAATGAAACACTCGATGCAACAAATTAGAAAGTTGCTTCACTAAATTGACCAAATGGTTGCAACATACCAAATCTGACCTTCTCCCCTGCTAGATCCGGCACAATCTTGCAGCGACGGACGGTTTGGTTCCTCATCGTCAGTAGACATGGATGGTCCTAACAGCGACGCCTCACTCGTGTACTAAGATAACCTCCTTCTCCGCCAGATCCAACAACGATGACCTCCCCCCATGCGATATCCCACGCCATGGGATGTCGTGGGAGAGGGACAAACAAACAGTGAGCATAGCGGAGACAATTATGGCTTGGAGTTTGGAGAATAACGAGGGTACCAAGATAGGTAGGTGGGTAGAGAGGAGTGTGGCACGGATGTGTTTGGATGGCCAACCATCGGAGCTCGTCGGAGAAATAGATAGCCGGAGCGTCACCATATGGAACGCTTGATGTGGGTAGGGAGAGAGGTAGAGTAGTGTTGCTTGCCTTGTAGTGGGGCTGTCAAGCACTTGCTTCGCGTAGGTTCCACTCGACACGGTCAGTGGAATGGATCGTCTGAGCGAAAAGGCTTACGTTGGACGTCCGGCCCAGAGCATTACCGTTATTTTTATTTCATATTTTCTCCCTATTTTTAGTCCGCTCCCGAACAATTAGTGCATAATAATGGAACAATACCATTTGTCGGCTCCTCTTCATGTTTCCCCTACTACAGACGTCAATCAGTTCAGCAGCAAAGACGATGATCTTCCAACGTCTTCCGTGTACTTGCGATTGCTGTTTTTCTTTTTTAGATAAATGGTCTTCCGAAGAAAGCCGTCCGCTGAGAATCGTTGCAAAGAATCCATTGGAGTTCAACTCATGGATAACTTTTATTTATAGGATGGAAGTCACTTTTACCGCCGGTAAGGTCTGGCTTCCTTGTATACCATTTCATGCTTCTGAATTTTTCATGGAATTTTCTACATGTAAAGAGACTGATGCTTCCGATTCTTCTTTTCTTTCTTGTATTCTTCTTTTCTTTCTTGTTCTCATGTTTGGCGTCTATGTCACTGCAATGTACATACCTGTTGCCTAACGCTGTTGATCCCTGACGACCTTATAATTTTGTTTATCTGTGATGCAGTCCTTACCTCCTTGTCTTTGTTAGTGTATGCATGTGCAGCCTGAAAGTGCTATAATTGGATTCTTGTTCTAGATTTCCCCCAGTTCTTCACATCTCAGCATATGCCCTCTAATGGATTTCACAATCCTAGCGCTTATAGAATTGTATTGAAGGATCTAGTTGTGTTTGGAAAGTTTATACATCTTCCCTGTGCTAATTTTTGGTTTCATCTTTCTATCAGTGCCCTATGGCGAAATTGCACATGGTGTTTGGCTTGTTTTTGTGGGAGTTCCCTCTGTGTTCTACTTACTGGAAGAAATATGCGAACCATGTTCTAGGCCGTGAAGGTGCAAGCAATGCCTTGGGAGTGTACTGAAACGCGGTTAATGAATGTCCTTATTCTGTAGAGATATGGCATAATTATTGTCCGCTTGCAACTAAAGAAACTGAAGATTCTTGTTATATCAGCAGGTAACACTTGCAAGTTATTTGTAGCTCTGTCTCTGAATTAGTTGTTTGGTCTCTGAATTCTTGTTATATCAGCAGGTAACACTTGCAAGTTATATGTAGCTGTTTGTCTCTGAATTAGTTGTTTTGCTTGAGCTAGCAACTTTTGTCTGAGCTAGCAACTTTTGTCATCCTTTTCGTTTTCAACAGGCTATGCAAAAAGGGCATTGATTGTGTTGGAGGGCAATATAACTAAACAAATTGTGGGATTTATACATTAGTTTTCTAGTGAATCAGCAGTGCTGGAATGTGGTGGCAGAGACATACACAATTCTGCTGGCTAGTCCTATAGCAAATCTTGATATCTATTTCGAACGGTTTGTTAACTGTAATCATCTTTCTCTGCATGTTAGTATTCAAGTGCATCATTTTGTATATTATCATATTGCTCTTGTGCATTAGATATGACATGTGGTATCAATAGAATGAGCATGGCAGCATGCATGCTAGCCTATCAATTCCTAACCCTGGTAGTATTTGGACATGATCCCGAATACATGGATATTTGCATGTTGTAATTTTCAATTTACCTGCACCATCCATCCTAGCTCCAACATGCCAATGCCAGACCTTTCTTTATTAGGGTTTTGAAAACCAGTTTTAAAATTTTATGGGGGGACTGATAACACTGATATGACCAATAATTATACAAATTCGGAGAATTTTGGGCCAAAATTTCAAATAAATATTTGAACAAAAAATCAGCCGAAAATCGGTTGAAAATATCGGCCAAAAATTTTGAAAACAAAATTTTCTTCTATATTTGATAAAATTCATGCATAACAAAATTTTCGGAGCCGGTTTGGAATTTTACCACAGGGGGGCGATACGGCCAATAAAACCGATAATTGGCCGAATTATCAGAACCATGTTCTTTATAACCGAACTTAATTTTCAAATTTCTTTGGACGGTTATTTGGGTAAAATGTAAATTGTATCATATGACTTTGCTGGTTAAACATGAACGATTAGCTGATAAAGAAATACTGTTGAAGCATGTTTCCTTTTGTGCAGTTAATGTATAGTCAGACTTCTCATGAAAACAATGACTGAATTTGGCATATATTTCAATTTTTTTATCTTTAAAGCACTCTAATGCTAGGAGCCTTTTTCCTCAGTTGATGAAACGTAGCCAGGAAAGAATTTCTTTATTATCTCTTTGTTTCAGTGTGTGGAAGCTAATGTATTCTTCAAAATATGTAGACTTGTGATCGACTAAGGGCCTGTTCTTTTCCTCCGAAGCCGGCGGTTTTGGCTTTTGCTACAGTATCTAACTTTCAAACAAAGTATTTTTTCAAGATGGGGTCTCAGGTTAAACGATCTACACGTTAAAAGCCCAACATCTGTACTGCAAAATTGCAAGCTTTCTGTTTTTCGTGTCACTGTAAACATCAAAAATTCAAAAATTTCAACCAAAAACCATAAGCCGCAGCCGAAAAGAACAGGCCCTAAAATCAAGGGAGACCCTAATAGGACTTGAAGGGCAAGCTAACATATCGAAAACAGTTATCGAGGTTACAGCTTTCAATATCTTCCTGAAATGTTTCAATTTGTACCTTTCTTTCCCTTCTCATACCCTCAGCTTTAATTCAGCTTATGTTCTCCCTCCCTCTGTGGGTGTCCAATGCTCTGGATTCTTACACTCCTGATCCAAAGCGGACTGTATTGTTAGCTACGCTGGTGGATAATTTTCTTAGATCTGAACCTACTCATGGGCGGGTGACAAGACCAAATGAGAGAGAAGAATTATCTTTTTTTTTTCTTAGAGGTAACTATTGGTTATATTGAGTTATGGAATTGATAATTGTATATAAACGAAAAACCGTCTCCTTTTCTCATGTAAAATTCTTGTTCTCTTGCACTGTACTAGTCACATTTAATCGTATCATACTCAGTGGAGAAGTTGCTAATTGTGTTCAGCATTTGGAATCCTACGAGGACATCGATTCAATCAAGAGGGCCACTGCTCGGCACAGGTCCCTTTGTGCACGTAACAGAAGCACTCTTCCAGCGAAACGAATGGCAATTGTGTGCGCCTGGCCTGGTGGGGATTGGGAGCACCGTAAGCGATGCGTGCTTGGGGTGGGCTCCGTAGACGAAGTGCTCGATCGAGCGGTTTCTTTTCTATATTAGAGGATAGGCCCACGATGCCGGGCCGGGTCGGGCTACGTTTACATCGGTACAGCCCAGGAACAGGCCCACGGGCCTGTATGGACACTTCATGCGGTCAGCGTCTTGGTGGGGCAAGGGTGCTCTTCCCACCCACCAGGTTCGACCCCTAGCTAGGATCGACGCCCTGTGTCTCATGCATGTGCGTCCAATAGGAACCCGCAGTCCCTGATGCGTGCAGTAGCTCCAGCATATGCAAAACCCTGATTAGAGTACACACGGCAGCAATCCCATCAAATGTTGCATGCATTAATCATCAATGAACATGAACGGCCGACAACAAACCCAATTTACAGGCCCTAGAAGGCCATCCTATTTTCGACATGTTGGAAAACAAATGAATCAATGGCAAAGCGGGAAAAAACTGACCTATACAACAGGATATATCAGGAATACTGACAGTTAAACGATCATGATGGACTGTGCCGGCTGGCTTCAGTCCACTGCACATTACGACGACAATTGGCCTCGGTAGGATTGCAGATGGTTTCATGCTCGTCTGCTCACCTTCCAGAAACAGGATCCTTGATTTCACTGCACCAGCTTGAATTGCCCAGGCATTCGTGGGGGTTAGCATAGAAGTAATCCTCTTCCTTTGGCTTGTTTTCAAGCTTTTGTCGACATGATGGTTGGACTACACGACTTTTAAGAGCTTCCTGGACAGAAGATGCAAGGTTGTCCCAAGCGATTGTCCTATTGTTGTACAGGTCTAGAAGTTTAACTAATTTCCGTCGGTCTAGCAACACACTTTTCCGGAAACCCAGGAATCTGAGGATTTCAAATGCAAACAAATACCATATAATCAGATGGTATCAAATTTCTAAAATAAGTACTCTAGTCGCACAAGACATCTGGCATTCTGTACGTTCATTCTCAAAATGATTTCATACGATGACATCTGGCTTTAAGTTCATACCTTCGGTGACCTTCAACAAGTTTTGCCATGTTACCATCATAAGTAGGAACGAAAACATCACTGGCTGTGGATACAATGAAATCGAGTGCGGCCATCTGAGAAGAATGATTTTGGAATTGACGCAAATCTTCTGAGTCCAGAAGCATCTCCTTTCTTACCTGAAGAGGTATTCGGCACTGCTTATAAGTGAGGTTGGTGGGCATAGGGGGAAAGTGATATCCCCAGACATGCCATGCAATTTTGGAAAATGGCAATGCAGTGTTGGCAGACCTAGGGAAGATCTCACATGCAATGGACGTTGGAAAATTGCACCACAATTATTACCATGACACATGAAAAAGGTAATGTAATTGTCAGAAATTTGACAAAGAAAGCATACTTACAAGAAAGCATACTTACAAGTTTAGGAAAAGCAGCCTGTAATGGTTCCAATCTCTTCTCGCCCCCATAAATTTCACCAGCAGCTATGTATATGAGAGTATCCTTCCGAAAGCCCACAGCTTTCAAAACAAGTGATGTCTCCTCAGGTGTAAGTGGGCATAGTCCTTGCAATCTCTTAGCTTGGGAATCAATTTCTTTTTCTCTCCACCATGGGTAAGCATATCTGGTTGGTTGAAAAAAGTTAGCTTCTTGAAAAATGGTATCTACTGCAACAACCTAATATGCCCTGCAGACTTAGTCCAATAACAATCAGACTTAAGAAAATTGCATACAGAATAGTATAAATAGTTTGTTAATGCTCAGCCCTCAGGAATAAGGGTAAGACCAGGATAAGTTGGCTAATTTGACAATGCTAAGAATGAATGAACAATTTCATTCTTATTCCATTGAAATGAATCCATCATGAAAAAAGAAGCCAGAAAAAAGGACCAGGTATAAAAAATTGTGCAATTTGTTAAGAACTGATAGTGACATTAAAAAGTGTTATGGCCTAGGATCCCAGTGATGCACGCAGCAGCCTCATCAACAGTACCACAGGGTACTGCAGCGTCGGATCAAAAGTACCTGTGTGGGTACTGTTCATCCAACGCTGCAATGCCCCATGATGCTGTTGATGAGGCTGCTGCGTGCATCGCCGGGATCCTAGGCCATAACAAAAGGACTATGCATCCAATGAACACCAGAAATATAAAATGGAAGTGTTATGGAGAACCACAGTAGACAGACTAATAGACAACAGTATCTATGTCATCATACTAGCATTTGTAGAGTTGTGGAGGCAAGGATCTTTTTGCCATTCTTGAATGGTCACCGTGACCATTATAAACACCACTCAACTACTACAATAATCTTCCTCATTTTCTGTAAGAATTACTTGAGTCAGATCCAAACTGCTACTTTGTGGTACTCAGTAAGACTGCACAGTATTAGCTTCAGACCTCATTCTTTTGAGTTCCTCAGCTTCTTCAGGAGAAAGACCATGATTGCAACCAGAAAAGGCCAGCATATCCATCTCATATCGTAAATGCAAGGCCACAAATGATCCCTTGGCTCGAAGTTTCTGTACCAGTTTATTCCCCAATGCCTCAATTTGAGGAGTGAATTTCAGCGCACGAAAATTAACACGGCATCTAAGCAGTTGAAGCTCTGTACTGACACCATTATTGGCTAACCGAGCATCTGTTTTGTTAAAATGGATGACACTGTATTTGCTGAACAGTGGCAAGATCTGCACATATGAGAGACCATGATGAGTATACAGTGGTGCAAGTACCATGAAAACAATGGTAGAACCCAGATAAGTTTACAAACCTGATGCAAGTAATATTTTTCATCTGACCAACTCACAGGAGGCATTTTAAGTATATCATTTGAATGTTTTTGACCAAACCTCTTTGGAAGCTGTTTAACAATGTGCACTTCATTTCTTAATGAGTCAATGAAATGCCTCACATCAAATATGTCCCCAAAATTGCTGCAAAGTATACACAACATCACTTGCTTTAGATATCAACATGGTTAGTCACATAGAGGGCCTCCAAGAAAACGGAACATACCTTTGATCAGCCCAGAATGATCTCTTGTCAAGTTCCGGAACAACCATTGTGAGGTTTAGCAATCGCGCAACTGCCACCATGTCACATATCTGAAATACATGAGGTTCAAGATAACAACAAAAGTTAAAGAAAAGGGAAGAAAAGGGAAATCCAGGACTGAACGGTGCGAGTAAGCAGACAACAGCTGACCTCAGAACGCATCTGATTCAGACCCCCGTTGCAAGATATTTTCAGATAACCATTGCTCTTGTAGATTCCTGAAAAAAAACTAAAATTAAAATTAAAATTGCCATATTCCAGTGGTGATTGACTGAAACAATAACATACCAACAAAACATGTATAATCTCTTAAATAATGCATCTCAACACAACATGGGGGTGCTTGCAAGTTTTCAAATAATGCATCTCAACAAAATATATGTTTTGAGTCACGTGCTTTCCAGAGCGGACCATTTTTTTTTCACATTAATCGCATCGATGCTTTCAATAGCAAACCTTTGCAACTTAACAAACGTGCTAACGAGTTGGAGGAGGACAGTAACAAATGCATCCACCCATACATATCCAATATCCTTCACCATTTGTAACTTAGCATTTTTTTTATACTCTTATTTGCTCATAAAAATCATGCAGATCAAAATAAGAACAAATTTAAATCAAACGCGAAGAATGAAAAAAATCAATCCGGAAATCACGCACTTGGGGACGGAAGCGTGGAAGGCGGCGGAGAGCGGTCGGCATTGCCGGCGAGGCCGAACAGGACGAGGAGGCGACCGACGGCGACAAGCTGCGCGACGAAGGCCCACAGCAGCACGGCGGCGCAGCCCGCCACGAGCCAAACCCTAGGCCTCGACCGCGCCATCGCAGCCTACAGCCGTCGCCGCCTCCCGATCGCCGCCGGCATTGGGGGAGGCGGGGGCGGACGACTCGGGAAGGTTCCAGAAGATTCGGGAGGGGGGCCGTGGGGAGCTGCGATTTTGTTGTACTAGTAGTGGGGAGGGGCGAGAGTGCTGCTCTGTGACTGTTTCCGTTTGGCTTTTGGTTGGCTCGTTACTTTCTCCTTGGTACGACCTACGTCATGTGGCGAGGCCAGGTTATGAAATAGGATGGTGATGTCACAGCACGAGACAGGGCCTGTTGATGGATTTTTTTTTACTACCGTCCATAGATTTTAACTGAAACGAATAAAAATAGCTAAAATGATTTTTAAAATAAAAGAACGAGCAATAGGGAAAGCAACGAAGAGATAATGTGTGAGAGAAGTGAGATACGTGCGTCTTGACCCCCTAACTTATTTCTAGAACGAGACAAGAATAAAAGGAGTAAAGATGTCATCTCGAGAGACCAGATATTTATATTAATTACTGATTTTTTAAATAGAAATAAAAAATGATATATCGTAGGAATGTTGGTGATTATCTTAGTGGTGAGCTGGAAGAGTCCATGAGACATTCCAAACTTTCAGGGGCCCTTGCTGAGTGGTCTACCTTGTTTAGACTTAGGTAGAAGCAGCTAAATAATCGATCGATAAAATAGCATCCCGTTGGTGTCCCTGGTTCCATGTGAAATGCTATCTGGGGGTAGTTCTGTGTGTAGTGCCTAACTGCCTATTACCAAACGGGATAATTGATTATATACCAATGCACTCATTTTAATTCTAAAAACACTACTGTAATTCTGGTTTTTTGAAAAATACTACTCCAATCATGAAAAACTCATATAAATGCCATTATGCTCAATACTAGCGGATTTTTATTGATATAAAATGGCTTTTATTGATTATAATGATATTTATACAAGTACGGGATGATTAGAGTGGTATTTATCTACACAAAAATACAAATCAGAATACGAAAGGTGTATTAATGTAAAATCAACTTGTATCGATCATAATTGCATCAATAAAAGCCTATTTTATATTAATACACCTCTCTTATGTTGATATATATTTCATGCGTACAAAAATAACTGAAATACAGAAGGTATATTTCATACGCAAGTTCAACATAAGCGGGGAGGATTAGTGATGACTGGCTAGAGTGGCTGAACTCTATAATTAGGTTAGAATTTAGGTAAAATTTAGGCCAGTTGGTGTCAATGATAGTCGATGGGCTGGACCAGTTAGGGTACTAATTTGCTTGTTGGATATTTGGTCGGATAGTATCTGGTTTACCATTTACTAATGCTATTCGGTTGGATTTTAGCTTCCCGTTTTGTTACCATATACGACGACAACTATCCGGTATCGACCGAATTCAGTATCGAATACTAAATTACCTTTCCGTATTCGGTAGTAATAGGATTCAGTACCCAATCGATCGAGGTTAATTCATACCATTTGCATCCTTATCCGTGACGATTGAACGGTGTTTTTTTTCTATTTTTTCAAAAAAGACTAATAATACTGTAATATAATTTTAATCATATAAACTAAAAAAACACCGCGAGAAACTTAAGGGCATGTTCTTTTTTGCTGCGGTTTGTGGTTTTTAATCATGACTTGTGACTTTTAAATTTGTTTGCATGAGAGATTACAGAGTAATGAAATTCATGTGCGGTTTTTTGATATAAATGAAGTCAGTAAAGTATGTACTATAATTAACTAGTAGACCCTATTTTGAAAAAAATACTCTATTTAGAAGTTAGTTACTGTAGAAAAGTTGAAAAGCAGCTTTTAGAAGCTGAAAAGAACAGGACCTTAAAACATGAACCAGTGGGCGAGCCGTAGTCAGTCCCTACTGAGCCAAAAAAAGAAAAGAAAACAGTCGAACACACCACAAAGCCAGCACAGACTCGACGGCAGTCGAACAGATGGCGCGCAGCCGGACTCCACGATGACGCCGCGTTCACCACCGCCGTCCATCTCGCCGGGGGATTTAGTAGCGTTCTCCGGCCGGTGCTCCACAAAGCGCGATCTCCGCCTGCTCCACGGCGCTCTCCTCCGTCGCCGCCACCTCCTCCCCGCCGCCGACGCCGTCGCAGCGCTAGCCAAGCTCCTCCGCTTCGCCGCTGTCTCCCCCGCTGGCGACCTCCGCCAAGCCGCGGCTATCCTATCCTTCCACCTCCCGTTCATCTCCTCGGCCTCCTCCCACCTCGCCTTCTTCTACAACACCCTCATGCGCGGCCTCGCCGCCTCCACCTCGCCTGGCGCCGCCATCGGGCTCTTCACAGCGATGCGCCGCGCAGGCGCTGCCCCTGACGCCTTCTCCTTCACCTTCGTCTTCAAGTCTTGCTCTCGCTGCTTTCCGTTGCGGCGGTCACCTTCCGACCTCCACGTCCAGGCGGTCAAGCACGGCTGCCTCGGCGCGGGCAGTGTGCACACGCACGTCCACAATGCACTGCTTCACGCCTACGCCTCTCGGGCGGCCGTGGACGACGCGCGCAGGGTGTTTGACGAAATGCCCGTTCGGGACGTGGTCGCCTTCTCAGGGCTACTCAATGTGCACCTCAAAGTCAATGATTTGGATGCTGCGCGCGTGGTGTTCGACCAGGTGCCTCACCGGGACGTCGTTTTGTGGACCACCATGATTTCTGCATATGCCAGGGCACACCGGCCGCAAGAGGCCTTGGCATTGTTTGATGCGATGCCAGTGCAGCCAGACGAGGTGACCATGGTGAGCGTTGTGTCAGCCTGCACTGCTCTTGGGGACCTTGCAACTGGGGAGCGTGTGCGAAGGCACATTGATTCTAATGGTTTTGGGTGGATGGTGTCACTCCGCAATGCACTCATGGACATGTACGCTAAGTGCGGGTGCCTCCCTGAAGCACGCACTTTGTTTGATGGGATGATGGTGAGGAGCTTGGCATCTTGGAACACACTGATCTCAGCATATGCGTCACATGGCGATGTGGACAACACAATCGCTGTGTTCTATCAGATGCTGGCAGAAGGGAACACTGTGAAGCCAGATGGGGCGACGCTGCTCGCAGTGCTCATGGCGTACGCGCACAAGGGCTGTGTTGAGGAGGGGCGTGTCATGTTCAATGCAATGCGGAGAGGCAATTATGGCAAAGTGGAGCTCACGATCGAGCACTACGGGTGCATGGTGGACATGCTTGGCCGGGCAGGGCAACTTGAGGAGGCATACCAAATGATTGAGAAAATGCCGATTCCGAGCAATGATGTAGTCTGGGGTGCACTACTTGGTGCTTGTCGGATACATGGGGACATCAACATGGCAGAGCGGGCAGTGCAGAAGTTAAGGAACCTAAACCCAGAGGAGGGTGGGTATTACATGTTGCTCAGTGATTTGTACACCTCTGCTGGCAGGACAGCAGAGGCCACAGATATTAGACGGGCCATGAATGAGAGCGGGATCCAGAAGACTACAGGCCGGAGCAGCTGGAGTACTGCCTTTCTGCCTCAGCCATAGTTTCCCAAAGCCCTGTCTGGCCAGCCTTGGGATCACGCATATCACGCCAGAAGGCATATATCAATCTATCTTCACTTCACACCAGATGATGCCTATGTATTGTTTACAATGCTCTGTCTTCCTGCTGATGATATGATGACTGATGTCAACGGTTTAAGGCAGCAGGCAACGATGACTTTTCTTCCTAAGCACAATATTTCACTGTTCTCTTTCTAGTCGTCACAAGTGATTGGTACGGGAACATTTGGCAGTGCAACAATTATTGCTGAAGGGGATGGCAACATCGATGTCGTTTTTAAGAACTCAGCTCCCCAGGTATCATCCTCGCGGATTTATTCATGTGGCGCATGTTGCTCAGTGTGTGTTGATGTGTAGCAGTCTGCATGACAGCATATAGGTCATCGGTGTGCCTTCTATGATTGTCGATTCCTTCTTTGCTTCTTGGTTAGTAGCTCATTGTGTTTTGGGAAGGGATTCTTTTTTTTTACTCCAGATGCTTCATATTTTGCATGTTTAATGAAGTGTTTCCTGTGGTAAAATATGCTTACCTGAATTTCTTGTAACAGTGATGTCGATTTTCATATGTACTTTTACTTTGAGTCAGTACGTTAATTATGTTTCTGTGTGATGGAAAAGTACGTTAATTATGTAACCATTGAGCTTCAGCAAATAGTTTGTCAACTTTGTTTTGCTAGGCGCTTAGCCTGCCACTGTCACCTCTGGTGGTAGCTTAGTAGAATACTGGAAATGTAGTGTGCTCATAGTACATACGAGTATGACATCGGATGGGGGTTGATGTCTTTGGATGCTAATTAGGATGAAGATTTTGTAGAAGGGAATGGAATGGTATTGCAATAGCCCATGGGGCAAGTATATAGTACAAGGACACAATATGGGAAAAGACCTAAATACCCTTAACACCCCCCCTCAAATGCAAAGCGTATGCAATAGCATTGCATTTGGAAGGGTTGACACTTAAAAAAGGAAAAGACCTAAATACCCTTAACACAACTAAGCATTTAAGCTACACACATATCAACAACACTGAGTTTGAAAAGGAAGAACCGATGTTGAGCAACCGTCTGCGCCTTGGTGAAGAAATCGGCTAACTGAAGCTCCGAGGGCACATACTGGAGGGCAATAACTTTATCTTGCACACAGAGCGCATGTATGAAGCAGCTACTCCAATATGTTTAGTGAGCTCATGCTTCACAGGATCTCGAGCAATGCTGATCGCACCAGTACTATCTGATAATAGAGAAGTTGGTGCAAGAGTGGAAACACCAAAATTCTCAAGTAGCCACCGAAGCCAGGTGATCTCAGCTGTCAACGAAGCCATGGCTCTCAACTCACCTCGGTACGGAGCGGAAGCAATGATGCATTTCTTGGTCTTCCAGGCAATCAACGAGGATCCAAGAAAAACACAATAGGCGGAAAGAGACCGTCGATCGGAAGGATCATCGCCCAGTCGCATCGGTATGCCTGAAGGTGCAATGAGCTAGGCGAGGAAACAAAAGGCGTCGAGTGATGGTCCCACGGAGATAGCGCAGAACACGGAGAAGGTGATCAGAATGGAGTTGAGTAGGAGCAGAGACGAATCGACTTAAGATGTGAACGCATGAGAGATGTCGGGACGAGTGATGCCAAGATAGACAAGGCTCCCAACGAGGTGGCGGTAGCGAGTGGGATCCTCAAGAGGCTCGCCATCGGTAGGTCGAAGATGGGCACCAAGCTCCATAGGAGTATCCACTATCTGACCGATCGAGAAGACAAGCGCGAGTAAGAATATCCTGAATGTAACGCTCCTGGGAGAGATAGTAGCCCTCGGGGGTATTAGTAACCTCAATGCCAAGAAAGTAATGAAGAGGACCCAGATCAGACATCAGGAACTGCTCACGGAGACGCTCCTTCACAAAAGCAATGTAATGAGAGTCATCACCAGTAATGATCATATCATCAACATATAGAAGGAGAAGCGTCCGACCCCGAGAAGAGGTGTGAACAAAGAGAGCAGGGTCATGATTCTTGGCGGAGAAGCCGGTGGCGAATAACAGAGATGAGAACAAGGCGAACCAAGCACGAGGAGCTTGCTTTAACCCATAGAGAGAGCGACGAAGGCGATAGACCATACCATCAGGGACAGAATACCCAGGGGGCGGCCGCATGTAGACCTCCTCACGCAGCTCGCCATTGAGAAAGGCATTCTTGACATCTAACTGAGAGATGGACCACTGTCGAACGGAGGCAACAGCAAGGAGAGTGCGAACGGTGGTCATATGAGCGACAGGGGCAAAGGTCTCATCATAATCACGACCATGCTCCTGCTGAAAGCCACGTGCCACAAGACGAGCCTTGTAGCGCTCAAGGGAACCATCTGAGCGAGTCTTGATCTTGTATACCCACTTGCACGTGATGGGAGTAACATGTGCAGGTAAGGATACAAGATCCCAAGTGCCAGTGCGCTCCAAAGCAGCAAGCTCCTCAGACATCGCAAGTTGCCACTCAGGATGAGCAACAGCCTCACGATAAGTCAGAGGCTCAGAAGAGGCAGTGGCCGCGAAGCCATAGCGCTCAGGCTGCCTAACAGTGTGGCGATCACGAAGGTCGTATCTGGGAGCAGGATCTGACAATGACGGAGAAGAGGAACTGGGAACAGAGCCTAGCAAGGAGGGAGAGCCAACTGGAGAAGGAGGAGGTCGAGGTCGACGAGAGTAGTGCAAGGGAAAAGGTGAAATCTCAACGAAAGAGTGGGAAAGGTTCTCCGACGTAGGTGGAGGAGGATCAGTCGAAGACGAGGCCGAAGGAGATGGACGAGGCAAAGTATTAGTAGAAGCAGATGGAGAATGAGGAAAAGTCAGAAAAGAGATCGACTCAGCAAGTGAATCAGATCTGACTGAGGGAGAACGAGGGTAGTAAGGTCGAGACTCATCGAAGATGACATCCCGAGAAATCCTCATCCGGCGTGCCACAGGGTCATAGCAGCGATAACCTTTATGCTCAAGACTATAGCCAAGAAAAACACACTCAACTGATTGAGCAGTCAGCTTAGTGCGCTCACGAGGTGGGAGGAGAACAAAACAGACACAACCAAAACTGCGAAGGTGACCATACTCTGGGGCCCGACCAAGAAGACGCTCGACAGGAGTGGATCCCTGAAGGGCGGTGGAAGGCTGCATGTTAATAAGGAAGGCTGCAGTGGAGACAGCCTCAGCCCAAAAATGAGGGGGAACAGAGGAGGCAAGCAGGAGGGCTCTAGCAGTCTCAAGTAAGTGACGATGCTTACGCTCAGAGACACCATTCTGAGCATGAGCACCAGGACAGGAATACTGGGGAAGAGTACCCTGTTCAGCGAGAAAAGAGCGGAAGGCTGTAGAGAGATACTCGCCAGCAGAGTCAGCACGAAACACACGAATGGACAAATCGAACTGAGTGCGTATCATAGTGGCGAACCGCTGATAAATAGAGAGAACCTGACTGCGAGAGGACATAAAATAGAGCCAAGTATAACGAGAATAATCATCAATGAAAATCACATAATAACGATGACCCCCTTTCGAAACGAAGGGGGCCGGACCCCAAACATCAGAGTGCACAAGATCAAAAGGACGCGTAGAAATGGAGTCACTAGAGGGATAGGGGAGTTGCAGCTGCTTGCCAAGCTTGCAACCCATACAATGTAAAGAGGTGTCCCCAGAAACAGACCCAAGAACACCACGACCAACGAGCGACGAAAGACGGGAACCACAAAGATGACCGAGACGATGATGCCACTGAGCGAAGGAGGTAGTGGACGCAGCAAGCCGAGAGGGAGCGGCGGCGGCGGCAGCTGACTGACTGGTGGAGAGAACGGAAGGCAGATGAAGCCAGTCGAGCTCCCAAAGACGCTGCGAATTACGGCGGCGAGGGCCAGTACCAAGCAGAGTCCCCGTGCGACGATCCTGAACAGAACAAGAGTCAGACTCAAGAATAACACGACAATTGTGATCGATGTCGACCGGTAGACATAAGGCGCAAAGTGGTGAGGAACATGAGAAACGGCTGGAACATGAAAGGAGGAGGTGGACAACGTGCCTCGACCTACAACAGATAGAGGGGTACCATCTGCAGTCTGAACAGTAGAAGTGACTGTAGGTTGTATGGAAGTGAGATGTGTAGAATCTGGTGTCATGTGAAAAGAAGCACCAGAGTCTAAGATCCACGGAGATGAAGTACCTGATGAGGGAGGAGGTGGAGGTGTGGGAGACTGCTGAGAAGCAAGAGCCAGACGAGCTGAACCCGAGGAGTCTGAGGATGAGCCGACACCGAGGCGCTGAAGAAGCGAGAGTAACTGCTGTGCGGCATCACCGGTGGAATCCTGGCGAGAAGCGCGAGCTCCTGAGGAGGAACCGCCAGAGCCTTTCGGGGGACGTGCACCCCGACGACTCTGATCCCTCTTCCTCTTGTAGCAGTCCTGGTACCTGTGACCATCACGCTGGCAATAGGTGCAGTGAAGACCTGTAGTAGAGGCAACAGCTACAGGGGCGCTGGGAGCTGTGGAAGAGAGCTCGGCTGGTGCTGAAGAAGCTGGTGTAGAGGCAGACAAGACAGCATGCATCTGAACTGTACCACGAAGACGAGTCTCCTCAGCACGCACAGCTGTGAGAGCCTCCACTAGGCTCGGGCGCGGGTGACGAGTCAGGAGCTGAGCCCGCACAGTCTCGAACTCCGGGCGGAGACGCGTCAGAAAGTCGTAGAGACGGTGAGTCTCCTGATGAGCTCGGCCGCACACGCAGGGACAGTCCGCAAACATCCGCCCAGAGAGTCAGCCGACGCCACACCTCAGACATCTGGTGATAAAAGTCGTCGACGGTGGCATCAAGCTGCTGAAGAGAGTGTGCCGATGCACGGCTGAGAGATACATAGCATCACTCGTCGGCTGATAGTGAGCTCGAGACGCCCCACATAAGCCGTGTCGTCGGCGGCTCGCCACATCCATAGAAATAGCCACGGTCATGCTGCCTACCAAAATGGCAGTAGCACGAGCCTCAGCCTCCTGCCATACCTCATAGGCGTGTAGGGTAGACTGATAGAGCTCGAGCCTCCTCCAACACGGCATTGACCTCGTCCCGAGCCGCCTGATCCGCATCAGCAGGAAGAGCGGTGGATGGGCGGTGTAGGACGAGGTGGGCGGGGTTTTCACCAGTGAGATGACCCCATAGACGCCGATCGTTAAGGAGAATCCTCGGTGCACCGCCCACTCCGGAAGTTGGTACCATCAAAGCGAGCAGTGGAAGTGGGATGGCAAAAGAACCATTAGCCTTTTTTGGTTTTTTTTGGCTTTTTGGCCTTTTTGGCCTTATAAAAGCGAGTACCTCCGCTCGGGCGACGTCGACCCGGCGGAGTTCAGCCAGCGGCGGCGGCTTCAGCGGCGGCGGCGGCCTCGGCAGCGGCGACCCAGCGGCGGCGTCTTCGGCGTCGGCTCCTCGCTCGGGCGACGTCGCACCCGAGCAGAGTTCAGCCCGAGCTGCGGCGGCGGCTTCCGGCGGCGGTGGCGGCCTCCGAAGCGGCGACCCAGCGGCGGCGGCTTCGGGCGTCAGCGACCCCAGACGGCGGCGGCTTCGGCGTCAGCGACCCCAGACGGCGGCGGCTTCCAAGCGTCCGCGACCCCAGACGGCGGCTTCAAGGCGTCAGCGACCCAGCGGCGGTGGCTTGGAGGAGATAGCGGATCCGGCGGCTCGGTCGGATCACGGGACGGCGGCCGTGGGTGGAATGGAGGAAGAGAAAGGAGGAAGGAAGGGTTCGGCCGCGGCCGGCGGTGGCGGCGCGGCGGCGGAACCCTAACCTTGCTCTGATACCATGTAGAAGGGAATGGAATGGTATTGCAATAGCCCATGGGGCAAGTATATAGTACAAGGACACAATATGGGAAAAGACCTAAATACCCTTAACAGATTTAATCACAAATAGCATTGTTCGAGTTTTATTACTTGAAGATATTCTAATTTGCTATGAAATAATCATTCAGGAAACCTTACGTTTGCGTTGTGGAAAGCAATACTTCAAAAAACTGTTACATTGAAGGTATCTATGACATCATCTTTGGGAATTCTACTGCCATTTTGGTGCATTGCCATATCATCTGCAAATTGGTGGGTGTTAGAGTTGTAATCTTGTTTTTCCAGTCGTGGTCATAGACCTGGTCCTGTACGAGTGGCCGGAGTCGTGTACGAGTTCGGTCATGGTCGAATACGAGTCCAGGTTGTAGTTGTACACGAGTCTGTGTCGTAGTCAAAGTCGTAGCCGAGTTCGAGTAGTAGTCATGGTCATAACCGAGTCAGAGTCTTAGAGCAGGGTATAAAAGGCAGAGCCATATAACCGAGAGAGTACGGCGAAAAAGAGAGGCGAGAAGGGCGAGAGAGGCCAAGAGCGATCTATGTGATCGAGAGAAAGAAATAAAGAGAAGAGAAGAGCGGTTTGACTCTGGAAGTCTATTGAGTTCATTGTGTTCGCAAACGTGGTCGTAAACAGAGTTACGACCATGGCAACGAGCGAAGGTGTTCGCAGTGCTGAAGACGTGATCGTAAAGGAGTTACGACTACGGTCACAAAATTAAAGATGTGGTCGTAAGTCGATACGACCACAGCGAGAAGACGTGGTTGTAAGTCGTTACGACCACAGCGGGGAGACGTGGTCGTAAGTCGTTACGACCACAGCGGTCGACAGAATCACTACGTGGTTGTAAGGAACTACAACTATGGTGATCGACCGTGGTCGAAAGAAGTGCAGCGCGAGGCGGTGAACGTGGTCGTAACTTCAGCTGAAGTTTACGACTACGAGATCGGAGCAGCGATGTGTGATCGGAGAGATCACAGTGGTTGTAACGACTGTCTGCGTGCTCGAAGAACCAACAGAACGGTCGTAGCGACTCAGGAGGTGGTCATAACCTCTTCAATGTGGTCGTACGGCTGTAGGAGGTGGTCGTAGCGACTTGAACGTGGTCGTAAAGATCCTGGAGCAGTTGTAAAGGCTGTAACAAGTGGTATCAGAGCATGGGTGACAAGGCGAAGGCTCAGGGTGGGCTAATCTCCCTCCAGTATCCTCTTCTGATGATCGACATCTATCCGGTGTGGGCAATGAAAATGAAAACGAACATGCGCGCCTAGGGAGTCTGGGGCGCAGTCGATCCGAAGAGGAAGGACAAGGAGGTGGACGACAAGGCAGATCAGGCGGCTTTGGCCCTCATCTACCAGGCGGTGCCAGATGCGATGATGCATCAACTCATTAGCAAGGAGACGACACATGAAGCGTGGGAGGCGCTTCATACGATGCACGAAGGAGTTGATCGTGTCAAGGAGGTGCGGCTCCAGAATTTGTGGAGCGAGTTCAACAATCTGAAGATGAAAGAGACCCAGTCGGTGGACGAGTTCGTCGGCAAGCTGAGTTCATTGTACAATCAGATTAACTCTCTTGGCGACAAGATGGAGGAATTTCTGGCGGTAAAGAAGTACCTGCGCGTGCTTCCAGAGAAGTACATACCTGTTGTCACAACATTTATGTACTCCCCCGATCTGGACAAGAGAAGATAGAGATCACCGGATCTCTCAAGCCGCATGAGGAGTTACTGAAGGGATTTCAGTCATGCAAGGAGCAAGGATCTCACAACGAGCAGGCTTTGCTAGTAAGGGGAGATCCGAGAGACAGTCGTGGCTCATCATACAACCGCGGGAGGTGGCGCGGTCGAGGTGGCCAGAGTGGTCGAGGCGGCAGGGGTGGGTAGTGGAGACAAGGCTGGTCAAGGTGGTAGTGAGAGATCCCTTGATACGTCACATGTCAAGTGCTTTGAATGTGACGAATACGGGCACTACGCAATAAGATGCCGCAGCAATAAAAAGTGTTTCAACTGTAACGAGTTTGTGCACTTTGCTTTGGATTGCAAGAGCAAGAAGGATGGGGAGTGAACCTTGCCAAAGACGAAGAAGAAGATGAGGGAGAGCTAGTACTTCTCTCCTCATATGTTGAAAAGGAGTCGGTCATGGTGGAACTGAATGAGGAGAACGTAGTTCCAAAACTATGCATGAAGAAAGGAAGCTATGATCATATGGATCAATGGTACTTGGATAATGGAGCAATCAACCACATGATAGGAGATCGCTCTATGTTCCACAAGCTCGACGAGAAGGTGTGGGGCAAGGTCAAGTTTGGTGACGGCTCCACAGTGGAGATAAAGGGCAAAGGCACGATGCTGCTGCAATGCAGGAACAGAGATAAGAAATTGTTGACAGGAATTTATTATATACCAAGTCTATGCAACAACATACTAAGTCTCGGGCAGATGACGGAGAGAGGGTGCAAGGCGGTGCTGGAGGATGAGTTCTTGCGAGTATGACAAGAACAAAGATTTGTTGATGAAGGCAAAGAGGTCTCTAAATCGGTTGTACAAGATTTCTTTGAAAGTTTATAGACTGGTTTGTGTGAAGAGCGGTCTGGAGGAGTCAAGAGCATGGAGGACTTCATCAACGGGCAGCAGGAGGCAAGCCTGAAGTCCTAACGAGCAAGTCGGCAGAGAAGCAAGACGAGGCAAAGGGCATGGTCGTAACGAGCAGTGACTCTGGAAGGGCATGTAGCATGCATGCAGTGGTCGTAATAGGAGGCACAAGAGGTGCGCACAGGCGTGCAGCCGACTTCGGACGAGCGCTTGCAGGCAGAGAGTAGCGAAGGATTGGCACGGGTGGTCGAAGCGTCGGCTTGGGTGGTCGGCACGACCACATGCAGCAGGCATAGTCGTGACGAGCAATGGCTCGGGAGGAACTCTCACGCAGGCAGTAGAAGGAAGTCAGAGATGTGTCCCGAGGTGGCGAGAGGAAGCACAACATGGAGGACAGTGGTCGAAAGCAATGGTACACGACAGTGAGAGAAGGTGCTCGTGGAGGAAGTGGGAGCAGGTGCTCCAGCCCAGGCAGGCATGCAAGGAAAAAGTAGCAGCAAGAGAGAAGGTCAACGTGATCAAGAAGGAAAATCAAGATTAAGAAGTTAACTGTTAGAGTTGTAATCTTGTTTTTTCAGTCGTGGTTGTAGACCTGGTCCTGTACAAGTGGTCGGTGTCGTGTACGAGTTCGGTCGTGGTCGAATACGAGTCCAGATCGTGGTCGTACACGAGTCTGTGTCGTAGTCGAAGTCGTAGCCGAGTTCGAGTATTAGCCGTGGTCATAACCGAGTCGGAGTCTTAGAGCAGGATATAAAAGGCAGAGCCATGTAACCGAGAAAGTACGACGAAAAAGAGAGGCAAGAAGGGCGCGAGAGGCCAAGAGCGATCGGTGTGATCGAGAGAAAAAAATATAGAGAAGAGAAGAGCGGTTTGGCTCTGGAAGTCTATCGAGTTCATTGTGTTCATAGACGTGGTCGTAAACAGAGTTACGACACGGCAACGAGCGAATGTGTTCGCAGTGCTGAAGATGTGGTCGTAAAGGAGTTACCGCCACGGTCACAGAATTGAAGACATGGTCGTAAGTCGATACGATCACAGCGAGAAGACGTGGTCGTAAATCGTTACGACCACAACGGGGAGACATGGTCGTAAGTTGTTATGAACACAACAAAGAGACGTGGTCGTAAGTCGTTACGACCACAGCGGTCGACAGAATCACTGCGTCGTCGTAAGGAGCTACGACTACGGTGATCGACCGTGGTCGAAGGAAGTGCAGCGCGAGGCGGTGAATGTGGTCGTAACTTCAGCTGAAGTTTACGACTACGAGATCAGAGCAGCGGGCGTGATTGGAGAGATCACAGTGTGATCGTAACAACTGTCTGTGTGGTTGGAGAACCAACAGAGCGGTCGTAGTGACTCAGGAGGTGGTCGTAGCCTCTTCAACATGGTCGTACGACTGCAGGAGGTGGTCGTAGCAACTTGAACGTGGTCGTAAAGATCCTAGAGCAGTCGTAAAGGCTATAACAGTGGGATACATTACCACTCATGGTCGGAAATCCCCTTCGGAATCAACTTGGTTTGTATACTTGAAGTGAATTCACTACCCACCATTGTTCTCACTTATATGGTAAACCATGCAATTCGATTATCTAGTCACTTATAGCCTATTTGTCAATCTTGAAAATTGAGTTACCTCATACTAGGACTTAAATGTTTAAATTTCTTTGAGCATTTTAGTTTTATCATTTTCTTTTCGTACTTAATATAAACCACACAAAATGACCCCGTTCAGGTGTATTATTACTGGTAATGCTGAGGCTGCCTATATGTACCTTCAGCAGCCGTGGGAGCCCTTCGGGAGGGTTGTTTTTGGATAAGCTTTCATGGATCACTGCATACAGCCTGCTGGGTGGCATAACTGGGAGAAACCTGAGAAATGAACAAACTGCTTGCTTCTACAAGTACCGGTATCAATCTTTTTCTTTCCGTTATTTTTTATGAATCCGGTGTTACTCTGAACTAAGAAAACTTCACGTTTCCATAAGTTTGTCAATTGATTACTCTATTCTTGTTGAGCTGCTCTTGAGTCTTGATAGTAAGGTTCTTCATGACTCACTGCTTAATACCATTGCATGTGTGGTATTGGCGCCTTATATTGGCATTCTTGATAGGTGCTCTGGTCGTGGACCAGGATCCAGCATGTTGAACCAAGTGGGTTGGTGCAAAGAATTGATTGGTCATGAAGCTGTGCGTTTCCTTATACAAACTTTCTTTGACCCAGACATCGTGAGTCCATGGTTCCTCTACAAGATGGAACAAGAGTTCCAGCTTCAGCATAGGACAATATCTTGCCTTCTCCTCCCTAGTCCACCAGGTGAATAGTTTGGAGGATGTAAATTGTAAGGGGAGATGAGCAGTTGGTTATTTGAACCATGTGAGAGTGGATTTTTTTTTTCATTGCCAGCGTTGTCTGGCTTATTAATAACTGTTGTGAAATACGAACCGCACGTTATTATAATTTTTTGCAATGAAAACTACATGTTGTCTTAAGCCTTTCTTGCCCTGTGAGTAAGCTGCCACGGTGAATTGTCAGTACAGCCCGGGGCGGATTAGTCCCGTGGGGTGCACAGGACATCAGTTTTATTTTTATTTTTATATTATATAGCTCATGTAAATTTAAGTGTAAACTTACTGCTGTAAACATTGCGGTATAAGCATGTATTTAGATTTAATTCCAGCAAATTTAATAAAGACACAAGTATGATATAAAAAGCATATAGATGACTTAATCAACACATAATCATGTGAACTATTTAAGTCATTGAAACATACGCTCATCAAATATATCATGTAAGAGTCTAAAATCAGCATATACACATATAAACAATTTAAGTCATTGCACCTGAATGCTGATATAACAAAAGCATAACATGCATGACCAAATTTAGTATGTTAATAAGAGTTTGAATATTGCTCTTAGATGTAGGATTACATAAGATTTAATCTTGGTCGTCCCGCTACTATGATCTTATACTCTTCACTAATTGAATATGACAATACAAATTCAAACTTTGAGCTTTAAATCATGCTTAACTAATCTGTCAAGATTGATCATAGACAAAAGATAATAAATTAAACTTTCGGCCAACTGGAGATCAAGGTAAACAGATCACCAAACAGCACTCCAATCAGCCAACAAACTTGATTAACTCACAGTGTAAAAACCACATATAAACAAGTTCAGCAATAAGACCAATTGGCTAAAAGAAGAGCATGTAATCTGAACTACAAGAGATTACAGTATCTTAAGGTTCAATTCAACTAAGCACAACCAAAAGTAACAGACTGTAAGACTGAAGATCAAAGTGACAGCAATAAGCAACACATTAGAGCTCAAATGTGAATAACTTATTAATTCGATTTTCAGTATATGACCATTATCCTCCTTGGGCTAACAACCGAACCCACATGCATCTCTTTGCAATAATCAATCAGTGACAAATCACAAATATATGAAACAGATCACAGGTTGTAAAGAGCTGACAGTCGATATACTCACAACGCCGATGATACTCAAAATCATCGAGTAGCAAAATGGAGAAGGCAAGGCACACAGGCTGCGCTGTCCCAGAAAACCAAGCGCCTTGCTTTGCCGAGCAAGGAGACTATGGCAATCGGAGATACAATGCCACACTTCCACCTCGAGAAGCCGAAGTAGAAGTCGAGGGTCGGGTGGACGCCACACAAGACCGACGAGAGCTTCGGCCGAGAGCACCCGTGAACACCAAGAACAAGTCACAAACTCTCCTTCAAACACTTGGCATAAAACCGAGCCGAATCAACATCTAGAGGTAAATCCCCAAACCTTTCCTCACAGTCAGATCGAAGGAAAAGGCACAAGGAAATCACATGGAGGAGAACCCTAGAACGGTGATTCGAGCTGTTCAACTGACGACGACGGGAAAGAACTCGGCCAACGGCTCTCAAGACTCAAGATCAGAAAGCTGCTGAGGGAGATCGGAGATCAGAGGGGAAGAAGTGAACTCACTGCTTTTTTGGTCATCTCAACAAGAGAGGAGAGGTTGCCATTTAAAGGGGAGAGGAGTGGAGGCCGGTGGGCTGCATCCTCCGTCACCGCTGCCGCCCCTTGACTCAGCCACTTCAGGAACCGAACAGTCGAACCCTTCCCCTCTACGCACGCGCGAGACAGCTTCGGACTTATCTCTCTCCCTCTCTCTCTCGTCCCACCGACAGGTGGGATCCCCTCTATCTTATTTTCTTTTTTTCCTCTTTTATCAAATTGGGAAATTACCAATTTGCCCTCAAGAGTCCAACACTTACTAGCCTAAATCGAGGAACACCTGACTATCTCAAAGATTAAAGCTCTTGAGCCTCCTGGCCCCCACTGCTCCACTTAGTGCTCCCACCTTGGGCCCAAGACGACATCAATCGAGACCTAGGACACGTAGCCTAGCATACACAAGTATAGTCCAACTAATACAAGTATGACCCAAGACGCTTGGCCAGCCAAGTCACTCTACGAAGGGAAAATAGCAAGCAGATGTCGCATCGCATGTGTATCATATTGCTCCAGTCACTCCAGTCCTTTTCTCTCCCTCTGTCCGCCTCGCGTGAAAGCAAAATCCACCCTCTCGTTTGGTCGCAGGCTCACAACCACCTGTTGCCAGAGCCCGGGGACCTAGGCTGCAACCGCCGACTGTCGCGTCTTCTAGTCGTGATTAAGTCCTGAATCGATATAGGATATTACTAAATTTCCTTGCATTCTTTATATTTTTTTAAGTAAATGGACTGAATTTATGGGTTATAGTTTAAATGTTATGATATTTATTATTATTTTTGTTAAATTGTAGGGTTCAGAATTAGGGTTTTAATTTGGATTTTTGGAAATTGCAATACCCACATACTTTGTTGTAAATCAATGGCAAAATTATACATATAATTATATATGTTGTGGCATAAGCCAAAAAGTGGGTACCTACTACTCTTCCTCTATGGGAGACATAGGGACAGGTGGAGCCAGAAACCACCATTTACGTGAGAGAGAGCTTGTGAGAGGAAAATGAGTCTCTCCCTTTACCCTGTTGGGGTTCTTTATATACATAGATGTGGAGATGATAAATATCCATCATGCCTGTTAATAATATAGATGTGGGTATGTAGGTATATTTCATTATGTGCACAATGATGTCTCTATAGACTTTGGGGCCCACTTAAGTAATCCTGATGGCCCAAAGGACTAGACACCCAAACAACAATATAGGTGATCCACTTTCAAAAAAATATAGGTAGCGGAACGATAAACCCTGATTATTTTCGTTCCGGTTTTCCTGAGTACAGCCCCCCACCGAATCCACGAACGCCATCATCTTCTCCCCTCGAGCAAACACGTTGTCATCGTAGGACGAGATCTCGGAGATGTCCAGCTCCTTGCATGCCTTGATGAGCTCCTCCCCGACCCTTCGAGCGGCCTCCTGTTGCAACAAGAAGCCACAACAGCTCAACTCAAGAGAGTATCTGCGCATTTGTTTTGTTCAGATGCGTGTTGAACGAACAGGATGGTTTACCACGGTGCTGCAGGGCGGGTCGCCGCAGATGGACTTCTGCAACGTGCTACCTTAGAAGAGGATCATCTTGTTGTGGTCGTCGAGGAGCATGGCGTAGAGCTGCCTGTTGGAGCAGAAGACGGAGAGCATGGGCTTCGTCACAGTGCCATTGAACTGCGTAAGCAAGCAGCAAGAACCGATACGTCTCAGCAAAACGGTGATAAGTTCACGAATCCCAAATGAAACGAACCGTACCTTCCTCTGCAGCCAACGGTTCCTGACCTTGGTGTTCTCCTTCCGCGCCCCGTGCCTCGCCGTGGCGTCGATCCTGGGGTACGCGCTCCGGCACGCGACAACACCTGCGCAAGCCAGATGGGAAGGACAATGCACTGACATCGCCGAGCCGAGAAGGGTAACACATAGCACACGCATGGAGAGAGAGAGAAGGCACAAGAATTCTTGATGCCGCCACCACTGCTCACCAGGACGATGCGGGAGTGGAAACACGAGGCCGACGAGAATCAGTCTATTTGATGCAGCGGATTCACTAAAATTGTACTAGTTGCTGTAACACAGTATATGTATCCAGTGACTATAGTCATCAATGGTTCGAGGAGTGGAATTGCTGGAGTTCGAATTGCTGCGCATCTTCTTCCATGCGTTTCCATTAAACAAGGGGTGTATAAACTACATGCAAAATTGGCGGTACAACGTTACAAAATGGTGGCATTTATCGAAGGACACTTCCAATTTGCTCATTGTTTTATAGAACGGAATTGCTACCATACAGACGTACAGAGCAAGAGACTTTATCGGACTCCACTTCCCCTATCCACTTATTTTTGCACCATCTCCCGGCTCCTCTGCCCCCATCCGTCCACTCGCTCACCCAATCGCTCTGCTCCCATGCGAATATTCCAATTGGGACATGGCCAGACCGTCGGAGGAGGAGTCACGGCCACAGCTGTACTATGCGGCGGATGAGCGCCCCGTGTACGTGCGGCCTCCCTCGTCCTACTTGTCCGCCATGGCGTCTGCCTTGTGGCGGCGGTGTTCCTCCTGTTAGCCGTTGGCGGGGCCGCGACGGCGTTGTTCCTCCTCTTCCGCCCGCGCTCGCCGAACATCGCTGTGGTGGCAGTGAGGCTGCCGGCCTTCATCGTGGCAAACGGCACCGTTGCCTTCACCTTTGAGCAGACGGCCTCCGTGTGCAACCTCAACTGTGCGCCGCTCGTGCACTTCGACAGCTCCCTCCACGTCGCCTACGCCGAAGGGGAGCTCGGCTCCGTCTACGTCCCTGCTCTATGGCCATCGTGGGTAAAGTAGCGGTCGGATCTGGTAATTTTTGTTGCAGATCTGTTTTTCGGTGTTGTATTTTTTTATTGTAATATTTTGATTTTATACGTGCAACAATTAAAAACAACAGTCTAACATCAAGATTTTTTGTGAAATATTTTATTATATACAGTAGTTAAAATTATTACATACATTATTTAATAATATTGCATCGAAGCGGTCGATAAAAATACAACCATCAGACGTATGGGCACTAGCACTCGCCTTTATAGAAAGCTATATTTTTGTGGTAATTTACTAGAAGCCACTCATCTAGAGAAGCCCGGCCGAGCAGCGCCATGGCAGCTCGACGACGCCTGGATGGCCGAGCGGGCGATTCGTCGACTCGAAGGGACGCGAAAATAGCAAGCCGCCGATGACGGGGGGCCCAGCCCGTCAGGATGACAACGCGACGGGGGCAGGTACACCCAACCCGCACGCCGCCGAACAGCGTCAGACTACTCAGCACTCGCAGTCTCCGAATAGCATCCGGACATCTCAACACGCGTCGCCCTCCGAATCTCCCATCGGAGAAAATCACGGGCATATCCATCGGTTGCTGGGCTCATAAGGATGCATATCCATTGACAGATTTTATTTTTTGACAACATAGTCAATTCTATTGTCTTGGATGTGTAATTTTATCCGTGTAATTTTGTTAGCCCATACCATCTTGCAAAGTACATAGTCTTCTATAAACCAAGATAAACCCTAGAAGTAGGTCTAAGCTGTTTTAGGGTTACTGGCCCTTCCAAAATTATGCTTTTTATTGTGGATTATCAAGATAGCACCACAATTTAGAACATTTTGTGCTTTTGTATTTTGTTTTATTGTGTGTGTTAAGATCAATCACGTTTTCGTATGGTTCTTATTATGCCGGGACCACTCTTACTGCTGTTGCTCTTAACTTGCTGTAATTCTATTTAACAGAAACACCGATCCAGCTTCAAATTCACATTGCCGAGGTTTTCAGAAAGTCCCAGTCATAAAACTCCGAACTTGTCGTCACGGTCTCATACCAACTGTAGATAGTTCAAGATGGTGTGATAGGCCGCAGTGCCCACCTCAGAGCACAAATGCTAATTTTGGTGTTGATGAATCAGGTAGCAGAGAAACAACCAAAGTTCGAATGTGTTGATGTAGGTGCTAGTAACCTGAAGAGTGGCTTCGGTGCTTTAGCCTCAGAGCATGTAGTCAAAAAACCTGAAGAACTGCTATTGGCTTAAGGGCATGTTTGGCGCGGCTGCGGTTTATGGTTTTTTGCTGAAATTTTTGAATTTTAGCTGTTTACGGCAGAGATTATGGAGAGAGATACTCGCTTACGATTTTGGTTAATACAGATGTTAGGCTTTTAACGTGTACTACAATTAATTTGTAGATCCCATCTTGAGAAAGTACCATATTTGAAAGTTAGATACTATAGTAAAAATCAAAAGTTGCTAGCTTCGGTCGAAATAAACATGCCCTAGGAAACAAGTGAACCTTCCAAAACTTGTAAGATTGATCACATAGATCCGTCAGGGTCGTGAATCCTCCAACTGTTCAAGTGGTCTGGCAAAATCTGCAGATCTTTCTGATCATGTCAAAGACCCTTAGAAGGCAGAGCCAGGGCTTGTTCTTTATGGCTGCGGTTTATAACTTTTTTACTGAAAATTTTGAATTTTGACTGTTCGTGACAGAGATTACAGAGAAAGAGATACTCACTTGCGATTTTGGCCAGTACAGATGTTGAACTTTTAATGTGTATTACAATTAACTTATAGACTCCGTCTTGAAAAAAATACTCCGTTTAAAAGTTAGGTACTGTAGCAAAAGCCAAAAGCCACTTTTAAAAGCCGCATCAAACAGGCCCCCAGTAGGTGGTTCAACTGCCGTAGCTGTGGTTGTTCAGTTTAGCGATAGATCGGCCTCGTTCATTTCAGATTGAGCTTTTGGCTTCTGACTTATTTTTTACTATTTATAAAAATCGTCTTTTTCTGAACTTTTGGCTTTTTTGAGCTTTTCTGTCGGTTCTTTTTTTCTCGTATTCATTTGCGTTGTCTGTGATGAGCTAACATATTTTTTCTATTTTTATTTTTTTAAATTTAATTACGTCAAATAAGCCACCTTCAGCTACAATATAATTTCAGCCAGTTACAGTGCAATTTTAGGCATAAGCCACTATTTTTCAGCCCAACCGAGCGGGGTATAGTTTTTTACTGTAGCTGATTTATTTTTTATTATAACTGAGATAGCTTATTTGATGTAATTAATTTTTTAAAAAAATTAAAAATATAAGAAACAGGTTAGCCAATCACGGACAATACAAAGGAATACAGAAAAAAGAAAGAGGCAAAAAAGCCAGTAAATTTTAAAAAATAAAATTAAGGAATAGTGAGATAAAAATAGAAGCCAAAAAGCATCACTGAAATAAGCAGAACCATATCTCCCTGTCCTGCTCAACTAATGAACTTGAAGTTCCAGTTACATCTGCTTCCGCTGGAAGCCAAACGGTACTTTTTATGACCTTGCGCCTGCCTCTGCAGATTTTGGAGATGAAACTGCTGAGCAAAGAAAGATCCAGGCAAAGCGTTGAGGCAAAAAATACAACATAAAAAGATATAAAGATATAGTATAATATTGATCATTGCATTTTATATGTACGTGCCATGATTAGTTAACCCCAACTACAAGTCCAGTCCAAATCGCTATAATGGGTACGAACACTTTAGAGATTAGATGTCTGGCCCGTAGACGTAGAATCAACGTTACGTACCTATAAAATGTGACACGGCATGCGAGTGCAAAATTAGTAATAACCGTGCTAAATGTGACACATTTAGAGAATCGGTAATGAATCCATGCAGATATTTGTCCATAATCTTAGCATATCTGTTTCAATGTATTTATTTATTAAAAAAAATTAGATTAACTTGTTATAATTTTTTACTCTCTATCTCTACTTAAATACTTCGAAAAAGATAAGTGATTGTGACATGATATTTCATATAGATATGCATATTTATTTTTTTATTAAATATTTCTTAGATTTAATCTTTTATACCTATGCATATTAGAGCAGAAGCCATATATGTCCCTATGCTGTCGAAAATTCCGAGAATAGCCTGTATGTACATGGATTTTTGAATTTAGCCCTCGCGCCTCCCATCATCACAGAACTGTTTGGCGTGCCCCCACCACGCCAACAAGCTGATGCGCCTCCCCACCGCTCCAGCAAGCTGCCCTCCCGCTCCACCTTCTCCCCCCTATGCCAACTTCTTGTGCCACGCGTCTTGGCCCGCTCGGCCGACCCCCTTCCCCTCCGCGCACGTTCTCTAGATGGCAGTGACGCTCAGGTTTTTTCCCAGAAATTTTTTTACTAATTTTGCAGGAATGTAAATTTAGGGGGAAAATGTACAAAATTATTTGAAGAAAAAGAAATGTAGTAATTTTGCAGCAATAGAAGTTTTAAAAAATGTACAGATTATTAAGTATAGAGAAAAAGCTGCAAAAAAATAAAATTGATTTCATAGAGCGCCACAGCATGTTTTTTAAATAATATATTTTTGTTCAAAATTACAGCAATATAACTTCGTTCAACCGGTGGGCGACACGTCAATAAGTCACACTGGGCTAGCTTTGTGTACCGACAAGACCACACTGGGCAGTTTTGCGCAGCGACAAGACCACACGGGCCAGCTATGCGTAGTGACTACACCAGGCGGAGCTGCTTTATGCAACAAGAAGACCACACGGGGCAGCTTCATGCAGCGAGAAAACCACACAGGGCCCTATAAAAGGTGGAAGAGATTTGCGAGAGAACACTATACAGGCAAACACAACACTACACCGAAGCTTGCTTCACTACACCGGGATGGACAAGAGGCAGAAGAAGCAATTGGACAAAATGATGAATCAATAGGAGGAGACTCGCGAACTAGCAAGGTTTGTTGCCGCCCGCGACGAAAAAGCAAGGGTTACTGCGGCCTGGGCCGAACAAACCGAGCGTGCTACGAGGTCAACTCCCCGCAATGACGTCACCCATAGCAATAACCACATCCCGAACATTCCTATCGAGCGTTTGACGCAACACCCGTCCGAGGGGGAGACGTCGCCCCTATGTTGGTGCCGGGACCCGTGCAAGTTCTTTAAGTCTAAGCACCGTCTCAGCCTGTGTATGCATTACTGGGGTTCTGAAAACTACTACAGTGACTATCCCGACCGCTGTTGGGACACCACCAGCTATCGGCAACCGATAAAGACCAGTTACACTGTGTTTTTTTCTACTTTTTATCATTTAAAGTACACACTAACAATCTCTCCCGTCTGCCCACAGTCCACAGAACTCCTATGTGGTTACTGCAAATGAATCGATCTTGAGATCCACCTAGATGACCAGTGGACTCTCAACTTCAAGGAGTGGAACGTCAAAAGGTCCTGCGAGATCTGGGAGGAGGAGCGCCGCAAGGACGAGCAAACCAAACGTATACATCGGGAGACGAAAGCTTATCTCGAGGTGTGTACGCGTAGGGAGCGTGAGAAAAAGAGGGAAATGGTGGCCAAGTCAAAAGAGGTCGCTGAGAAGTTCAACGCCGAGCTCGTAAGGAAGAGAAAATAGCCCCGGTCCACGTAGTAGGTCTGGCCGTCCTGCACTAACTACTCCCCTGAAGGTCTAATTTAGTTCCATTCTAAAAAGACGTATATGTATCGTAGGAGCAGTTCGATTTGTTGCATCGTACATGATACTCTTTGTTATGCATGTAATCAAACCCTACGCGTCGTGCTACTCCCAACTGTAATATGAAGTCTATTATAATTCGAAGAAGCATATTTCCTCGTCTTTTCGCATTCAATTATTCGCGTAGTAAGTTATCCAACAACATTAACAAACAAATTATTCTTCGTGTACGAATTTTCGGTTACATCACAATATCACTTACCTTCGTAATTACCGATCGTTGTTATTTTAATCATTCTTAAAAAATTTCACAAAATTTCTTACTCTACAACAACATACAACGATCGCAAACTCTTATTGCGAATCCAACATGTTGTCTACCATTCATAATCTACGAAAATCACAAATAGATTAACCCCACACTATAGCTTATTTGTAGTCGTCCAGCTGCTGAACGACAGGCTGTAGTTACTGAACCTGGGCAACTAAAACCTATCATCGAACGGTCCATGAATAGATGTAGCGAAATAGGGGAAATATTGTGTACTTTGGGAAACTTGGACGCCGGGCGCACAATGCCACACTGGTTGAACTAGCCAACTGCTGCAAGGTTCGCCCAATCGCCCCCCATTTCCACCTTTCCAGCCTCAAGTCCAGTTGTCCAAAGCTAAAGCGCCAGAGCCAGCCACGCATGGAGGAGCTATGGGGCTCGGGGCTCGCGGCCGCCACCGCCGCCGCGGCCTCGGGGGACCAGATCGCGGCGGCTTGGGCGGCGTTGCGGGAGCGCGCGGTGGCGCCGGCGCTGCAGCTGGCGGTGTGGGCGTGCATGGCGATGTCGGTGATGCTGGTGCTGGAGGTGGCCTACATG
This sequence comes from Bonia amplexicaulis, assembly GCA_036346245.1. NCBI lineage: Eukaryota > Viridiplantae > Streptophyta > Magnoliopsida > Poales > Poaceae > Bonia > Bonia amplexicaulis. The sequence goes on along the minus strand of CM070752.1, from coordinate 18,144,315 downwards.
AGCCTCGTCAGCCTCGTCGCCGTCAAGCTGCTGCGGCGCCTCCCGGAGCGCCGGTACAAGTGGGAGCCCATTCCCATTGGGAGCGGAGGCGACAACGACGAGGAGGCGGCTGTGGCCGCGCGGGAGGCGTTCCCGATGGTGCTTGTGCAGATCCCCATGTACAACGAGAGAGAGGTAAGGTGTTCGACCTCTCCCTTTCCCTCCGTTGCTGCTAATTTTCGTAATTTTCGTGCACGATCTGCTTCCGTGCTTCGGGATGGAAGCTTGTATATGTTTCATCGAAATCTCAAGAGAGATTGGAGCGGCAGGCTTGCATTAGGAGGTTTCAATTTCGCATGTCACATTTTGCAATGCATAATGCATTGCTTCAATTCTCGCTCTTGTTAATTTCATCTAATTGTGTGACGCATTAGCGAAGATATTTTAGGCTCAATTGTTTGTACTTTTAGAATTTGTTCTTCCGGGGCTCTGGATGAGCTGCTGGGGTCATGGCTCGTGCCTCGTGGGACCATAACTATGTGCTTGGATTACTAGAATACTAGGGGTTTCGTTAGGTGTGGGGTTTTGCCAACAATGTGCTTGCTGGTTAGTACAAAATGTGGGGCCCACATTGCCGGCCTTGCAAAGCACTCCGTAGATTGTTGAACTGTTTCAATCAGCAATGTCCCAGGGACCAATTAAGCCAGAAAACTGTTTTTAGGTGCAGCTCACAGTCACCATCCAATACAATCCGTCTATTTGGCGGTGATGTTAACTAGGAACGCCAGAATGTTGAATGGCAATTGTTTTTGTCTGACAAGCGGCTAACTAAACATTGTTCTAAAGGGGTTTGCTTATTGATTTCCATCATGTGGCAGTGGAAGTGATGCATATGCCATTCTTCTGCAGGTGTACAAGCTCTCTATTGGAGCTGCTTGTGCTCTCACATGGCCTCCGGACCGTATTATAATCCAAGTCTTGGATGATTCCACTGATCCGATCATTAAGGTAAGCTAAACTGCAGCAGAAAAGCTTTATCTTTTTTTACTTGAGCCCAGTATTTTCAGAAGTCACTCCTTGCAATACCTGTTGTAGCATCAGGGCTAAATAGTGGGTATTCTCATACCCTTTGTCATGAGAGGACCAAATGAGAGGAGTGTATTGTCATCAGGGCATCAATGGGCTTTTTCTTCATGAAGGAAATGCTGATCTTAGATGCGATTCAAACTCAATTGAATCATACAATTATAGATGCGGTTCAAACTCAATTGACAAGATGACTTCACTGAATAATTGCGTGTAAAACATCAGCAAGAAAAATAAAAAACAAGTATAAGGTTGCTGCCTAACAAACTCCCAAGGGTTCAACTATTATTTGTTTAGCATATTATATGATATTTGTTTCTTTACTTTGAATTGACTTCTGTATTTCAATTTTGGTCCAATGCAGGATCTAGTGGACCTTGAATGCAAATATTGGGCCAGCAAAAAAATTGACATAAAATATGAGATTAGAGATAACAGGAAGGGATACAAAGCAGGAGCCTTGAAGAAGGGCATGGAACATAGCTATGTGCAACAATGTGATTTTGTTGTCATCTTCGATGCGGATTTCCAACCTGAATCTGACTTCCTTTTAAAAACTATACCATTTCTTGTGCACAACCCTAAGATTGCTCTGGTGCAGACACGTTGGGAGTTTGGTAAGCAAGTTTTCCATGACTTAGTTTCTGTCATGTCAGACTAGTTAAATTAAATACAATTGTTACAGTTGTTACTCTCGTTTTCAAATGATATGATTGAAAAATGAAGCAGTATAGCACTAATCCAGTCCCTGAACTTTCTGAAAAAGTTGCATTTCGCTCAAGGCAGGTCCGTTGATTTTGTTATTCGACTCTTAATTTTTGTCTAATTTGGTTCTCAACTCTCAGACCTTGTTGGTTTTCATCCTGTCAAGTTGAATGAAGTATGAAGTGTTAGAGATATGATTAGATATGATTGCATTGTATTAGGATAGTTTGGATTCTTTCCATACATGTACTCTTTCCTTTTATGTATTCTTTCCATATTTGCCATCCTGCACTGTATATATATACTGCCGTTGGCCTCATATGAATACAAGCGCTATTCATAACATGGTATCGAGCAAACCTAGGTTTGTTCCGTTCGTCGCCTCCGCCGCCGCCGGATTCGGACGGCGGCGGCCGCACGCCGGCCTCCTCCTTTGGCAGCACGCCTTCTTCTTTTGGTCGCACACCTCTCCTCGCGCCTCCCGTCTGCGCCAAGGCCGCCGCGACGCCGCCGCCGTCGGTCCTCCTTGCCGCTCCTCGCCGCCGCCTCCGCCGCCGCCGGGCCGCTTCCGGCCCGGCCGCCTCCGCTGCCCGGCCGGCCGCCCGCGCCGCCCGCTTCGCGCCCCGCCGTCCGGCCGCCTCCCGCCGCTGCGCCCGCCTGGCCGCCGCCCGCCGCTGCCTGCCTGCCCGCCCGCTTGCTTGCCGCCGCGCGTCCGGGCCGGCCTCGGTGCCGCCGCCGCCGCTGCCGCCCCGCCGTTTTACGCCGCCGCTCACTGGCCTTCGCCGCCGCGCTGCGCCCGCCCTTCGCCCGCCTCGGCCTCGGTCTTCGCTTTCGCTTTCTGCTTTCGCCGCTGGCCTCATGCTTCCTGGCTCGGCCGCTGCCGCTGCTGCCTCGGCTTCCCGCTGCCTCCGCCGCCTCGGCCGCCGGCCGGCCGCCTCCCTTGGCTCCGGCCTCCCGCGCCGGCTCCGCCCGGCCGCCTCGGCCGCCGCCCAAAGGAGGCGCCTCGGGATTCGTTCCCTGTTTTTGCGTGGTAGAAAGGTCAGGCCCATGGCCATAAGTAAGTAAGTAAAAAGGTAAAAAGTAAAAAAGTAAAAAGGTAAAAACGCCGCTTAACCGCCATGGCAGTCCGTCGCCGCTGTTAGACCTCGTTATTGGTCGCCGCGCTGCCCGGCCGCCACCGATGGTTTCCGTCACTCGAGCGGTCTTTGCTGCTACTTCCGCCGCCGCCCGTCGGTCCGCTGCTCGACCTCTTACCTTGGTCGCCGCGCCCCGCCCGCCGCCACCGATGGTTTCGCTCGCTTGAGTGGTGCCGGTCGCTACCACTTCCTCTCGTGCTCGCCGCCGTCCACCGCTACACCGATCGCTTCCACGCTCGCACACCGCCACCTCCACGGCCGCCACAGTGGTGGTGGCCGCCTCATCGCTTCCTATCGCGACAAGGTCGGCCACATTGAGTCCCGCTATAAGAAGCAAAAGCATCCTTTACGCCGTTTTCTACTAGCACCGCAGATCGATGTTTCTACATCGACGCCGCATCGACTCCTTCAAGCAGCTCTCTCACCGAGCGGAGATATCCGCACTTCGACGCTTGCTTGTCGCTTCTACATTAACGTCTACATCGACTCCTTCGCCGCTTTCTCTCACCGAGCGTGAGATAGCCGACTTCGCCATTTGCTTGCCGCCTGTGTTCTCCTCGACGTGTTCGCGCCAGCTCACATCGACTCTTCTGCACTGCGAAACCACCACATCCACATCAGCACCTCCCATGGATTCTTGATTCGAGCATCTTTTCACATGACTCCGATTCCTCTACTCTATCCTTCATTACACCTCTTGATTCCCCGGTGTTCTTACTGCGATGGTACCTCTCTTCTCTCTCGGTCGAGGACCTCTTAGCAACTCATCTTTTCATGTCCCTCTGTTGCTCATGTTCCTCGCCTTACCATGCGCCTTCTTTCTCACCGGCAGACATCGATCTTGGTTGTCGAGTCATTCTCGATTCGATTCTTGTTGTGTTCGGGATCGCCACACGGAGTCCCGATTGGTTCGGCCCTCGGCGCCTTGACTCACAACGCCTTTGGGAGCTTGACTGGCTTCATCTTCCTTCCGCCACCACCGCCGCCGCCAGCTCTCCGCTCGCCACTGCTCACCGGCTCTTTCCAGCGGTGGCATCACCGCCTTGGCCATCTGTGTGGATCTCGTCCGTCGCCTTTAGTTCGTCGTGGTCTTCGGGATCCGCCTCAGAGACGATCTTTAGATTGTCGTACGTAAGTTAGGCAAACAGATTCGACTTCCTTATCCTCATAGTGAGTCGTTGTCTCGGCGTCTTTTGATCTTGTTCATTCGATGTTTGGGGTCCGGCCCCTTTGTTTCGAAAGGGTCATCGATACTATATCATATTTATAGATGATTTCTCTCGCCACACTTGGATATATTTCATGTCTTCTCATGGTGAGGCCTTGTCTATCTATAAACAGCTTGCCACTATGGTTCGTCGGTCGCCTCCACTCCTATTCGTGTCTTCGTGGCGACTCTGGGCGAGTACCTCTCTCATCACCGCAGCCTTCCTTGCCGAGGTGGCACTCGCCGCCTTCTCTGTCCCGGTGCTCACGCCGAATGGTGTTGCCGAGCGCAAGCATCGCCACCTCCTTGAGTCGGCTCGCACTCGATGATTGCCGCCTATTCCACCTCACTTTTGGGCCGAGGTCGCTTTCCACCGCCACCTATCTCGTCAACATCCACCTTCTTCCGCTTCTTGGTGCAATACCTGAGCGCCTCGTGGTCTCCTTCCCGACTACCGCCTTCTTCGTCTGCTTGCGTTGCTACGCTCTTCTCGCCCCTGAACGCACCAAACTAACCGCCACCGTTGAGTGTGTTTTTCGGGATACAAGGTCGAGCACAAGGGATATCGGTCTTTGGGATCCTGTTGGTCGACGGATGCGGATCTCTCGGGATGTGACTTTCGACGAGTCTCGTCCCTTCTACCCACGCCCTACCTCTCCTTTGACTTCCTCTGTGGAGTCTCTGTCTTTTTGACCTTTCGGATACACCTATCTCTGCCTTGCCCTCGCCCACCCGTCCCCACCGAGTCCACCCGTCCCACCGAGTCCTCACATATTTCTCCTGTGGCCTCTCCGCCGTTGTCGCCTCCTGCGGCTCCTCGTGCCCCCACTACACTAGTCTACACTCGACGACCTCGTGTTGAGGATCTTCCAGATGAGCCATCTTCTTCGATGATTCATCTTCGATGCACCATCTTCCCCGATGGGTCATCTTCTCTCCTCGCCACGCCTCCGCGATCGCCACCGCCTGCCCCTGCCTGCTTTGCCTTTGCCGGCGCAACTACTCGTGAGCTCGCTTTCTTCGGGATGTCGCTACTCACCCCGAGTGGCGGATGCCATGGCCGAGGAGATTGTCGCTCTTGAGCGCATCGGTACTTGGGATCTTGTTCCTTTCCATCTCATTCTCGTCCCATCACGTGTAAGTGGGTCTATAAGATAAAGACTCGCTCGATGGTTCTCTTGAGCGCTATAAGGCGCGTCTTGTTGCCCGTGGTTTCCGGCAGAGCATGGTCGTGACTATGACGAGACTTTTGCTCCTGTGGCTCACATGACCACCGTCCGCACTCTTCTCTCTGGTGCCTGTCGCCATCGGTCTGCTTCTCGCCTTGATGTCAAGAATGCCTTTCTTAATGGCGAGTTGCGTGAGGAGGTCTACATGCATCCGCCACCGGGTATTCTGCTCACGAGGGCATGGTCTGCCGCCGCCGCTCTCTCTATGGCCTTAAGCAAGCCCTCGTGCTTGGTTTGAGCGCTTCTCCTCCGTGGTCACCGCCGCTTTTTTTTCAATGAGTGATCATGATCTTGCACTCTTTGTCCACACTTCGCCTCGTGGTGGGACTCTTCTTCTTCTCGTATGTTGATGATATGATCATTACAGGAGATGATTCTCGAGTACATTGCCTTTGTCAAGGCTCGCCTTAGCGAGCGCCCTTATGTCGGATCTTGGTCCTCTTCGTTACTTCCTTGGGATTGAGGTTACTTCCACCCGGATGGTTTCTTTATGTCCCAAGAGAAGTATATTCAGATCTTCTTGATCGCGCCGCCTCACCGATCAACAGATCGCTGAGACTCCCATGGAGCTCAATGTCCATCTCCGACCCTCGATGGCGAGCCTCTTTCGATCCGACTCGCTATCGTCACGTTGGGAGTCTTGTCTACCTTGTCATACTCGTCCGGATATCACTTATCCGCTCACATTCGAGTCGCCTCGTTTACGCCCCACTCGGGTCCACTACACCACCTTCTTCGAGTTCTGCGATACCTTCGTGGACTATCTCTCGTCGTCTCTTCTTTCCACGCCCACTCTTTACGACTTGAGCTTATTCGGATGCTACTTGGGCGATGATCCATCCGATCGCGGTCTATCTCTCGCCATCGTGTTTTTCTTGGTGGTTCGCTTATTGCCTGGAAGACGAAGAAACAGACTGCAGTGTCCCGTTCGAGTGCAGAGGCTGAGTTGCGAGCTATGGCTCTCTTGTCAGCAGAGATTACTTGGCTACGGTGGTTACTTGAGGATTTTGATGTTTCGTCACTACACCGACTCTCTCTTGTCGACAAGACAGTGCTATCGGTAGATTGCTCGTGATCCCGTGAAGCATGAACTCACCAAGCATATTGGTGTTGATGCTTCCTTCATGAGGTCTTGTGTGCATGATCAGATGGTTGCTCTTCAGTACGTGCCTTCGGAGCTTCAAATAGCGGATTTCTTCACAAAGGCCTGCACCAGCACAAGATGGCTTACCTCTCCAAACTCAGTGTTGTTGATCCACCATGAGTTTGAGGGGGGGTGTTAGAGATATGATTAGATATGATTGCATTGTATTAGGATAGTTTGGATTCTTTCCATACATGTACTCTTTCCTTTTATGTATTCTTTCCATATTTGCCATTCTGTACTCGTGTATATATACCGGCCCGTTGGCCTCATATGAATACAAGCGCTATTCATAACATGAAGAACTTACAACATGGAATGACAACCAAAGAAAGTTTAGCAAAATACTTATTTTTTAAGTTATTAAGCATTAAATTAGGCTCACTACTGGTGATGTTCTGATTCAATTTGTTCAGCTTTCCAGCGGGTAATGCGGTGATATTGATAATTTGAAGTGAGAACTTTTGTTCATTCTGATTACAGGGTGTTCCTGCCCCGGCCTTTGCCGGGCAATTTTGCAGTGAACTATGATGTTTGCCTGATGACAAGGATACAGAAGATGTCACTGGATTATCATTTCAAAGTAGAGCAGGAATCGGGCTCATCTATGCACGCATTCTTTGGTTTCAATGGTAAGAGCCAATGTGAAAACCATTTATATGAGATCTTGTCTGTTCGCAACAGCATTGATCAGCCCTTTTACAGGAACTGCTGGTGTATGGCGTGTATCAGCTATTAACGAAGCAGGAGGATGGAAGGATCGCACAACTGTGGAAGACATGGACTTGGCTGTACGGGCAAGCCTCCAGGGATGGCAATTCTTGTATGTTGGTGATATAAGGGTATTCATTTCTGCAACTTTCAAATCGTTGATTCTTGAGCAAGCATATGTGTATATTATAATCTGTTATGGTAACAAATCTTATACAGGTTAAGAGTGAACTCCCAAGTACCTTCAAGGCCTACCGTCATCAACAGCATAGGTGGACTTGTGGTGCTGCCAACCTCTTCAGAAAAATGGCACGGGAAATTGTTATAAGCAAGGCAAGAGTTCTCGAATACGACACAATGAAATAAGTTACATGATTGTTATGCAATAAGTTTCGCCGACTATGCGTGATGCAGGGCGTATCTGCATGGAAGAAACTCCATCTTCTGTACAGCTTTTTCTTTGTACGAAAGGTCATTGCTCCCATCCTGACATTCCTGTTCTACTGCATTGTGATTCCACTGTCCGTCATGGTCCCTGAAGTTAGAATTCCTGTCTGGGGGATGGTCTATATTCCCACCGCCATTACCATCATGAACGCCATCAGAAATCCTGGGTAAAATGCTATTCTTCCTCCAGAGAACAGCTCTCTATGTGCCCTGCCCGTTAATTTTCACATGTTTACAGGTCTGATTCAATATATGCCAGGTCTCTCCATCTGATGCCATTGTGGATTCTGTTCGAGAATGTCATGTCCATGCATCGAATGCGTGCAGCCCTAACTGGTTTGCTCGAGACCATGTATGTCAACGAGTGGGTGGTCACTGAGAAGGTAGGCGACCATGTGAAGGACAAGCTTGAAGTCCCCCTCCTTGAACCACTGAAGCCAACAGAGTGCGTCGAGAGGTACCAAAAAAGAAATTCAACCCAAAACAGTAATTACCCTCTGCTAGCAGAACAGTGAGAACGCATGCCTGACACCCTTGCTGGTTTCACCTTCACCCCTGCAGGATTTACGTTCCCGAGCTCCTGGTCGCATTCTGCCTCCTGGTATGCGCGTCTTATGACTTTGTGCTTGGAGCCAGGCACTACTATCTGTACATCTACCTCCAGGCCTTTGCTTTCGTTTTGCTGGGGTTCGGTTTCGCTGGGACAGCTACTCCCTGTTCATAGAAGCTGCAAGAAGATGGGTTCTTTGTTCTTCCCCCTATTCATGATTTGCATCCTGCAACTACAAGCAATTCTTTCTGTAAAGGAAACAGAACATGCTGCACAAGGTAAAATCCCAGCAGTAAGTTGTAATAGCCTTCCAATGCTCTCTGCATTTTACAGCCCCTGCAGCCTGCAGGTAATTGGGTAACTAAGACACTAGTGGATCTGGAACTGACATGTCTCATGCAAACTGAGCGAACAATTTCCGTCCGACTGACTAATCGAATGCTTGTGGAGCCAATACCGAAGGGATAAATGGATATCTGGTATTATTCGTGTCCGACTCCGACTTCTAGGAAAAAAATATATTTCCATCCGACCGACTAACCGAAGGCTTGTGGACCTAATACGGAAGGGGTAAATGGATATATGGTATTATCCGTGTTCAACTCCGACTCCTAGGAAAAAATATGGAATATGATACGGAATAAGTGATATCTGTCCGTATATATCCGTGTGTCAAGTAGTATGAGTAAGTCTGTTGTGACTTCAATTAGGAACAAAATAACATATAAGAGGATTGACAAATTTAAATAGGCAGGAAATATTGAGTGCTTTTTTCGATATCTCGGCGATTAGTTTATCTGTGTTCGTTCTGATTGCATTCTATCGTCCGATGTACTATATAGGGGGTGTAAAAGAAACGGAAAATTTTTGTCCGACCGATCGTCCGAAGGCTTATAGAACGAATACGAAATAGATAAATGGATATCTGGTATTGTCTATGTTCAACTTTGATTTTGAGAAAAAAATATGGAATATGATATAGGATGAGCTATATTCATCCACGTACACTCGGATTGTGTATCCTATTTTGCTGGCCTGACGTGGCTGAGATATGGCCTCCAATCAGGCCATGATAGGTCATGTGAAACTCGTCTCCGTGCATAATCAGGCCATGATCAGTGCTATACACATTGTTTCCATCCAACCGAAGAGAAGCAAACGAAATCCGTAAGGACAAGCAAGAAAAAAGCAAACCTTTTGCTTTCAAGCCAGAAAAAAATCTAGTTCGTTTTCTTCGTTTTTATATACGTTCATGGATTTTTCTTTTCTCTGTGGTTCACTTTGTAAGTTAGATCGCAGCTGACAGGTTCCGATCGACACCCGTTCTTCTTACATTTCCAACTTTCTGCAGAAAATTTGATCTTTGGATGCCGCTACGTACCGGCGGTGCGTCCTACGGGTGTTCCGCATGCGCCCAAATATAGCTATCAGTTCATCATTTCGTGTATCTTGTGGTTGTCTATGCCAGACGTTCAATAATATCTAACTACTACACAAAAGAGTGATCTTATCCATGCGACAGCTATGCGTGTTGTGCGTTCAATAATACAGTCGGACGCAAAATTTTATAATTTCTAAAGCAAATCTAAGAGCAATTTGAGAGCAAGTTGGTGAAAAATTAGGGAGTAAGATGGTGCATATTTAGGAGCAAGTTCGTACAGACATGTGTAAATTTTCTATCAAATTAGAGAGCAATTTGGAAGAAAATTATGTTGAATTGAGGAGCAGATTAATACAAATTTAGAAGCAAATCTGCGTGCTACTACCACCACACGATAATCCCCACACCCACCCACCCCCTCTAGAAAATCACCAAAATTCAGCCAGTTGAACAAATCAAAATCAACGTTGAACTAAATCCGTTGTTTGCCTGCGTGCTACTACCACCATATGCTGATCCCCACCCCCGGCAAGCAAATCAGAATAAATTCGAGAACAAAGTTAGTATAAATTTGGAAGTAATTCATGATACTATCTAAAGTAAATCCAGAATTATTTAGATACAAATCATGCGAGCAAGCTGAGGATAATTACCAAGCAAAATCGGTATAAATTTTAAATCAAATCAGGTGCAAATGTGACGCAAAACATATTAAAAATGAAAAAAAAGAAACGCTTTCTTCCTTTACATTTACATCTTGTGTGTATCCTTATCTTATGAGGTAGATTTGATACAGGCTATCTGCCAAATTGGAGAGAAACGCTTGGGGAGTGAGAAGTTGGAGAGATAAAGAAGATTGAAATGGAGAAAGGCCTATGAGTTTTTATATCAGAGAGGGAAAGAAGAAAGTGAAGAGAAAGAGAAGAGATGGAGATCAAGGCTACTGCTTTTCCTTATTAATAAGGTCCAGCATCTATCAACAGTTGTCTGTCTATACTATACGTTTAACAAGTAATCCGACGCAGTCGCAAAAATGGGCTTTTCCGTTGATCTTTCTACGGAGGCTTGCAATCCAAGTGTCCCTTTTGTCCGTTTCCTTTCTTTTCTTTTTTGTCCCACGCGAGCACGACAAAATAGGGGGAAAGGCCGACCAACAGGTACTTCTTGGATGTGACCTTCGTCATGTCACTGAAACTCGCGTTTCCTTGTTGCACGTAAGGAGATACGAAACACTTGCACATCCTCTGTTTCCACGTGCATCTGCTTATGGGAAAATTCTGCCAGTTAGGATAATCTTACTCGACTAAGACACATCCCATCAATCTTGTGAAGATATCTTGAGCGTTCGTTTCTTCCAGAAATCGGGATTCAGGGCCTAGAGGGTGTGTGTTTTTTTTTAATTTATGGCTATATCTTATGCCTTTTGACTGAAATTTTTAAATTTTAGGCTGCTCACGACAGAGATTACAAAGAGATACTCGCTTGCGATTTTGGTTGGTACAAATATTGGGCTTTTAACGTGTACTACAATTAACTCAGAGATCTCGCCTTGAGAAAATACTGCTTGAAAGTTAGGTCAGAAGAAAACTAAAAGCCGCTTTTAGAAACCACAAAGAACAGGCTCCATGTTAACGGGCATCTTCTTTCCAGCTTCTAAAAGCTGTCTTTTGACTTTTCTACAGTAACTAACTTTAAAACTAAGTGTATTTTCAAGACAGGATCAACAAGTTGATTGTAGTGCAAACTGTAGCAACTTTATGTATATCGACCGAAATAACACGTAAGTTTCTGTTATTCCATACTCTCTCATGAATAACCCAAAAACCATAAACCGCACCATAAGCTGTAAGCCGAAGCTAAAAAGAACAACCCCATTACATTTGACACATACAACGGTACATATCCAAATATGTTGCATTAGACAAAGTTCCACATCTGCTAAACTCGCCAACCAAAGTAGAAGGTGATTATGGGGCTGATCCAACAGACTGCTAGCTTCTGGCTGAAATTGTATTATAGTTGCTGAAATTACACCGAAGCAACTGAAATTGTACTATAGCGACTGTTAGTTTTTTCTAAGTTATTCAATTAAAATATTAAAAAATAAGAAAAATATCGTTATATCATTACGGACAAATACAAAAGGAATAAGAGAGAAAATAAAAAAACAAAAAGGCCAAAAAAACCAAAATTAAGAAGTTGACACGTTCGAGGTGGCTTCTAACTTCTGAAAGTCGGAAGCAAGAAGTTGAAGGCTTTTAAGCCAGTTAGAGTAGGGCCATATATGTTTGAAATTGATGTAATTAATAAGAAACACATGAGACGTATGCATGTTCATTTAGTTTTTTAGCTTGTGGTTTCTCCGAAAATCGAAACAAATGGGATGCTTTCTTAAATCAAGTTCTTCAAACAGGTTTTCAGAGCCCAAAACGTGTACGCCATCTGCGTCGATGTCTCCATCGTTCGTTGTTGTAACGCCCTAGGGTCCAAACCGGCTTAGGCCTAACCCCATTCTGGATGGGCCACGCACACGTAGCAACTCACTTGCACTTTCGTCCTCGCTTCGCGCAAAACGGTTAACCGGGGGTGTTACCATTGGAACTCCTAGGCTTATATGTAAGTGCTTCTCAAGGTAAGCTAGTAAGATGAGACTAACTCAGAAATTCATGTGCACACACATATGGGCCAACATGGGTCGGGGTGTCACATACACCCCCCTCAAAGGACTCGGCATCCTCGTCGGACCAACATACCCACACCGGGGCAAATGATAAGGATCTCCCTTTTTGGTACATGTCCGTGCGTTCAGTGTCAGCACATATACAATGTTGTATGTCCACTCCGGGCCCACACACACCATGCGCCATATGCCCGCGCCCCTGACCCGCACGCGCCCATGTAACCGCGAGAGTCGGCTCTGACACTATTTGTAACGCCCTAGGGTCCAAACCGGCTTAGGCAAAACCCCATTCTGGATGGGCCACACACACGTAGCAACCCACTTGCACTTTTGTCCTCGCTTCGCGCAGTAAAATACTACAAGTTAGTAATCACATGTGTGTACATATATACGAATAATTCATTAATTACCGACAATTTGATTACCCGTCCGAAAAATTATGAGTAATTTATTACCATCATCCGTAGCACTTAATTACTTAGCACTAACTCATTACTTAATCCTAACTAATTACCACTACAGTAATTACGACTGCTTAATTACATAATACCATACAATAACAAATTATGGGTACCGTACGTACACAAAAATAGTAAGAATTATATCTAAATTACTACGACCTATTTACTTCGAAATAAAAACTACATTAATTACGACTAACTAGGACTACATGAATAACATTGAAAGCATATGATAAAAATTTACCTGCCTTTCGAGATAAACAATCAGCACTGTCGCGTCCTTCTACCGTATCCTTAATGATCTATGCACTGGCTTATCAAAATAATGAGCTACGCACATTTAATTTTGAGCGACGACCGCGAGAATAAACTTATGCGATGAGCGACTGAGATGAGTGATGGCGAACTGCGAGAGGTTCGTATTTATGCCCGAGCGAAAAGAGAACCCGGTACGCTCACCCCACAAATTAATGACTACTTGTCGATGAGCAGCACTTCGGGCGAGGGGGACGGCATGGTAACACTGACAAATATGCAGACGAGGGAGCGGGCAAGGGGGACGGCACGGACATAACGACATTAATGCAGACGACGAAGCGCGCGAGGGGGGATGACACAAACAGAGTGATAATTATGCGAAGGACATAGTGGAAAAGAAAAGATAGTGGCAATGGACCGACATATGTGCGAATGACAGAGTTCAGACACTGCAAAAGATGCTTGACTATCGCTAATTTTATGATTTAATTAACATAAATAAACGTGGTAAATTCAGAGCACATAAAATTCTTAAAAACATTACACAATTACTACAACTATATCGGAAGGCTTCACATAAAATTTCATAATTTTTGAAACTCGTTTGCTATATGTAATAACTCCTACAAATATCGAAACCGTAAAAATGTTTGAGCAATATTCACAGTGGATAAAATTACCAAAAAATTACACAGTCAAGTACGTTATGTCGAGAGGTCGCACATAAAATTTCATAATTTTTAAGCCCATTTGCTATATTAAAAAATTCAAACAAATAATATATAAAAAATTAAGGTATGTAATTAAACTGGTTGCCGTCTGGCCATGGGACGGCAGCCCATTTGGTTGGCTAGGTGGAGGGGCAGCAGGCCTGCCGTCTACTGGCAGGGTGGTAGACTGTTTGCCGTCTGCTCATGGGACAGCAGGCTGCCTCCCGCCGACGGCAGGCCCCACGCGTTAGCTTTCCGTCGTTGCCGCTTGGTCACCGGACAGCAAAAATGGTATTTTTGCTAATACGCTCCGTATATTACTATTTTCATAAATACAAATATTGCTATATATGCCCAAAAACTCCTACTTTGCAAACATAAAGGGAGATTCCTGATAAGAAAACCTAAAGTGAAGTAAATAAGTAAAGGTTAAAGTTTTGCTCCGGAGAAGTTCCTAGAAGAGAGCTCAGCGAGCTCCCCGCGCAAAACTATTTGAGAAAAGAAAAGGCGGAGATGAAGGGTAAAGTTTTGTTCCGGAGAACTTTCTAGAAGAGAGCTCAGCGAGTTGCAACTTGTGTCCATTATCGATTTGCTATGATTTACAAATTACAACAGTTCTACCGTATACAGTCCTATATGTATTTTATTATATTTTGAGCTAGATTAATTTTATAATACACCCTGTAGACCCATAGTTTTCTGCTAAAAAGATGATTTAGTGAAATTACTTACACATACTTATAATCAATTAAAAAACATAATATGATAGACCTCACATGTAGTTGTAGCCCCCTTCTTTTCAAGTTCCCACAACATAAACAAACATAACGACTTTTTTGTAGTTTTTTCAAAGTGGTTTGTGAAAACATCCTTTTCGAAGCGATTTATTGGCATTTAGTTCGTTTGTATAAACGCTCGAGCCAAAGACTATTAGCTACAACTAAAAAGTATCCATCCATAGTCTATATTAGATCATAGTCTCAAATCCTGGCCGCCTATAGTAAATCCTCTTTTGGAAAGTAGAAATTTCACATAAAATACTTTTATTCTCATAAAAATCGAGGAAAATTCCGTATTCCGAACGAGGCATAAGTCTACATAAAACCGTTTTATGAAATCCGAGCAATGACAGGTCCACGTACGAGCATGTGAACTAGGTCTACCTACCGTCGCACTTGCTCTAGTGCTAATTGGTTGACGAGTAGGATAACGAAGTCCCTTTCTCTTTTCCGCCTGGCAAATCACACACACCACCAAATACCCCTCTCAACCTCATACTCGTACCCATTTCCATTTATGCCCTCCGCGGCCCCACTAAATGGATAATGCTTCTGAATTTTGCATATATCTCATCGAATTTCCAAGGAACATGTTTTCCCATTAAAATTACAAAAGGAACCTCCTGTAAAACAAGATGAACCAACAAAAATAAAGATGCCTTCCATGAGTTCATGGAGATAGTGCCAACGCCACTACATCCATGATACACTGCTGCATCATGCATGCTGTGTTTTCTCTGAACTTGCTCTTCAACTTCCCCATGAGTGGTAGTAGTAAATATTAGGAAAAGTACAATATAAAGTTGAGATAAAACTTCAAGTACGATGCATAGCTAACTCCATCCTGCGATTACATATCGCATCACATGATTAACCTATACATGATTAATTCATCTTAATTTCCAAAATAAATTAACGAATATCATGGAGGAGCCAATGAACAACATCAAAGGCTGCAATGCAACCTCAGGAACTACCAAAATGCGCTTTATCAGTTACTAACGAATGCAGAATCGCACAAGGAACAAAATGGTACAGAGATTATACTAGGAGGAGAGATGCAAGGTTGCACTGATTCATCATTCATGTACAGAGATCATCAAAAATCTGACGTGGAGCTGATTTTGGCTGCTTGGTTGTGCAGCCGACGTGACAAATAAATGTTGTTATAAACAGGAATATGTTAGGTAGCCACGAAAAGTTCGCTAAATGAATAGAGACATGAAAAGACATGAGGCATAGCTTCGGAAACTGATAATTATCATCCCAGGTTGTAGCTATGTATGACATCAGATGTAACAGTTCTGCATGCGTTGCAACTTGTTTACCTGATGCACATGCTGGACTTGATGTTTTAAATGGATAAATTGCTCCAGCTGAATGAAGGCTTTTGCTTAAAACGAAGAAACCTGACACTAATTAGCAGAGAAGCAAATGTGTTAATAAACACGATTTTAAGATATAGCCATGAACCGATTGCCAAGTAAAGGAATGTGAGTGCAGTACAACAATAATGAAGTTGTAAATACTGACAAGAACATCACAATCACATTGTCCTTCCCACAAAGGCGCAAACCAATTAGCCAAGGTTGTCATTCTTGTTTTGCCATCCTAAACAGGAAGCAACACCAGCTTCAGAAGATCAGAGCCACATGATAAAAGATGGACTAATTTTACCAAGAGTAAATTTGCTCAGTGCTATTGTAAATAATGTGATTTGGAAAACACTATCGCGAAGGAGGGGAACTGAAAAATACCATTACAAAGGTGAAAATTGTTAAGGAGATAGAGATAGAGTTGTATTAGGAGATAGAGTTTGGATTCTATTCCATATATGCCTTATCTCTTGAGCGGCCTGCACCGCTTCCCGCATGGCTCGCTGTGCTCGCCGCCGCCGGCATCTCTTTCTCAGGCGCACGCGCTGTGGGTCGCCTTCCTCGGCCTCGCTCACCGCCTCCCGGCCACCCCGGCCTCACTGTCGCTCTGCCGACCATTATCCGAGGTCGGCCGTTGCCGCCCCGCCGACTCCACGGCCGCCTCCCGGCCCCCATCGCCTCCTCGCGCCGCCTGCCGCGCTCAGATGCATGGCTCACATGCTCGCCGCCCGGCCGCCGCCCGAGGTCGCCGGGCTTCGCCGCCGATCCGGCCTCCTGCATGGCTCGCCGTGCTGCCGCCATCCGGCCGCCGCCCGAGGTGCCGCCTCTTCGCCACCGATCCGCCTCCTCCGCATGGCTCCGCCAGCTCGCCGCCCCCGGCCGCCGCCCGAGGTGTCGGCCTCGCCGCCCGCCGGCCTCCCCCATCGCGCCGCACGCCGGCCTCTTCGCGCCGCACGCCGCCTCCCCCATCAGTGCCGCACGCCGCTCGCCGCCGCCGCTCGCCGCCTCGCCGCCGCCGCCTTTGTCGCCCGTCGGCCCCCCTTCGCGCCGCACGTTGGCCTCCCTTCGCGCCGCACGCCGACCTCCTTTCGCGCCGCACGCCGGCCTCCCCGCATGGCTCCGCCAGCTCGCCGTCAACTCCGGCATCCCGCCGAGCTACATCGCCGACTTCGCCTCGCCCTCCTCCTACTGCCTCCCATGATAGAGATAGAGTTGTATTAGGAGATAGAGTTTGGATTTTTTCTTGTTTTAATGTTAACTTCTTTTTCAAATGCAATGCTATTGCATACGCTTTGCATTTGAGGGGGGGTGTTAAGGAGATAGAGATAGAGTTGTATTAGGAGATAGAGTTTGGATTCTATTCCATATATGCCTTATCTCTATACGGCATATCTCTTGTACACTCTCCTATATATATAGCCCTTTGGGTCTCATATCAATACACACACAATATTCATAACAAAAATATGCAAAATACCACTGTTGTGACTTTTTCCATCCAATTAGAGCAAACTAACCATTTTGCCCTCATTCTTCCTTCTTTTCTTTCTTTTTTCCTTCGGTAATGTCCGGTCACACCTGTCATTCTCCCATCCAATTGAAGTTAAGATCAATCTCTCCTCCAATATCTCTGCTCTCTCTGTCCGATGGCAACGATGGCGATTCCGCTAATGGCGAGGATTGGCTACTATGAAGGGAGGTATAGGGAGGTGGACTAAGGCATGGGGATCCATTTTTGTACTCAAACACAGGCTGAGGCTGTATGGAGTAAACTCATGGCGACAATGGAGCATTGCTGAAATAGGGCAGTTGTGGCGGTGGTGTCTAGCAATACAATGGCCCAAATCGGGGTGCACACGACCACTAGTAGACCTAGGGGATCGCGGTGGTAGCGATGGCTTGGTTCACGGAGATTAGAGGAGGGTTGGCAGTGGCCATGGGTGGCGGAGCAGGGCGTAGGGTGGTGACAAGCTGGGGACGACAAGGTCAAGTTTGGGGGTGGTGAGATAAGTTCGATAGGACGAGGCGGAGCTAATGTATGGTTTGTATTGAGGAAATTGCGAATAGGGGATCGAGTTGAATTTGGTGGTGGCTGAAGCTCATCCATTTTGGGGACAAAGACGAAGGTGCGACTCCACCCGATTTCCCCCTCCAATGAGATTATGACCAGGATAGCCACGTCACAACGTGTTCCTAAACTCCTAAAGGTCACCCCTGCCATTTATTTCTTCATCCTTCCTGCAGCCGAGCTAGAACGTCCCTTTTCTCTGTCACCGGCTGCCATCATCATTGCGTCATTGTCGCCTCCTCGGTGGAACTCTTGTCGATTCCCCATCGAGGGAGTATCACACCGATGTGTTCTACCTAGTCCTGAACCCTGCCAAAGATGTCGCACACCAATGTGCCCCCGTCACAGTCGCCTCCCTCCTCCTTACCGCTTGCTCATCGCTAGGACGACGTCGTCCACTGCAGCCCATGCAGCTACCACCAGTGAGCTCGTTCACTCTCCCTCAACTTGTTTTACCGTTACAAGGGCTTCTCTGTGCTCCTTTGCCTCCGCTGAGAGTAGCACCTGAGCTCATCTAGCTATGAATAGAGAAGGAAAAGAATGTCATAAGGGCAAAATAGTAATTTATGAATATTTCTATCACCAAAAAGGAGGTTAATTGTTCAAATGAACGGAAAAAGGCATGGCAGTGGTATTTTGTAGTTTTTGATCCTCGCTATAGTATTTTGCAGCTCATCTCCTTCACAATAGTATTTTTAAGTCATGATTCTTTGCGATAGTACTGAATAAATTTACCCTTTTACCAAAAAGCATGTAATCAATAGTGTTCTTTTAGAACCTGAGGGTCTCCCTGTTTCCCAAGCTTCAACTGGGAAAAATTGCAGCTTTTGTCAAAAGCAAAACTAATCACGCCAGCTCCCCCACCCAAAAAAAAAAATCTAGGGAGCTAATTTGTGAACTCTAAATTTTCCCAAACCCAAGACATCGAGCCAATTTTGGTCATCCTCCTACAGCAACCAAATTGTTGAGCATGCCCAAGCTTCTTTAAAGAGGTCACCAGCCAAGGATTTTTCATGCAGCAACGAACACTCACCAAGCCAAAAAAAAAAAGGAAAGAAATGTACATGTCAGCAATGAAGGATTTGATTGCCATGTAATGTAAGGGGCGTTGAGAGGGACCTGGGGGCAAAAGGGAGATGGTGGAGAGAATCAAAAAACGAGCCCCTGAGGCCACAAACCCAACTTGTGGCTCTCGACCCCCCTCACCTTGCCTACGTGGCCCCCACCCCCCATCTTCTCCCTCCTTAAAAACTATCCACAATCCCATCGATCCGGAGCGAGTCCAAGAAATCACCCAAAAAAATCTCACTCAATCTCCCGCGTGAGCTCGTAGCATCGTTGCCGGCTACTTGCTGTCTGCAAATATAATACTGTACTAGTCCAAGAAAAATCCAAGAACACAACCAAGAAATAGCCAAGAAAACAGAATAGTTTTGCAGGACAGTGGCTGACTGGTGAGTCGTGTCGTGAGTGATAGGACAGAGAGATGGGGGCGTGCAAGGCGGCAGCAGGAGGAGGAGGGGACTACCTGATGAAGCTGTTCGGGAAGACCATCATCCTCGTGCCGGACGCCGGCGCTGGCGCCGGCGACGCTGATAAGGTCGGTGCCTTTTGTGTTCTTTTCCTTTGTGTTTTATACCGGCTGGGGACTTCAAATTGAAGTGAGAGAGTGGCACGAGCTCGGGTGATGTGATCTGGCCATGGTGCAATCAGAATTGGGTATTGGATTTGACGAAACGCCTGTCAATTTGGGGAATTCGATTGGTTTATTGAGCTCGGGAAGTGGTGATTTTAGAGGCTCTTCCTTTGGTTTGGATTTGATCATGGGCAATAGGAAGAAATAGTAGTCATAACTCATAAGGTTACAGGCCTTAAAGTTGCTCCCTTTGAGGTTTCAGGTGTTGAATTTCCTTCCCTTTCCTATTTTTCCTTGTCTATTTACAGGCCTTAAATGTAACTAGGCATGTTTGGCTTCCATTAGCAAGAGAATTCTCCAAAGTATCATCTTTTTACGTTCTCTTCAAGGATAACAGTGTTTATGCTGCTCTTTTAATAGCAGTTTCTATTACAGGGTTTAGTTGTCTGTAAATTTTAACCTTTTTGAAGCGTTTCTAGGCCATGTTGCCTCTTTTTATTGGAACTTTTCCCACCGCCTCCAAGGGTTCTTGCTGAAAGCAGCTAAATCTTTTCTTAACCTACTGGACTCCTGAAGTTGAGATGCAGCTGAGCTAGATCAACCACTACAAGTTACAGCACGCTAGCTTCTTTTCGTAAACTAGAGTTCAGAATATGTGGGCTATATAATCATTCTATCAGTTACATCACCGTGCTCTAGTATTAGAATATATATAGAACTGGGTCGGTAACATATCAGAATTGAAACAAGAAGCAAACTTTGTCCAAAATTACACTTCAGGCTTGGGGAAAGCAAGCGCAGTCATAGATCTCACAGATAATATACCCTTTGGGTGTAAACTTCTAATTTCCAACAATAAAACTGCAAATTTAAACTCTATCCATGAACTCAGCAAGATTCTCTGCATGGTTCCAGGACCTTCAACGCAGTGGCAGCGGCACGACTGAGCCGAAAGTACAAGAAAACATCCCTCAGGTCTCCACAGGTTCACCTCCACAGCCGGAGGTTCCGGGCACCGAGGACTCATCTGCTGTCAAGAACTCATCAGCAGATGGACAACAACAGCAGGGTGACACGGCCAACCAGAAGGAAAAGCTGAAGAAGCCTGACAAGATCCTGCCGTGCCCCCGTTGTAGCAGCATGGACACCAAGTTCTGCTACTACAACAACTACAACATCAACCAGCCGCGCCACTTCTGCAAGAATTGCCAGAGGTACTGGACGGCCGGTGGCGCCATGCGCAACGTGCCCGTGGGTGCAGGCCGCCGCAAGAGCAAGAGTGCATCAGCCGCTTCCCACTTCCTTCAGAGGGTCAGGGCTGCTCTGCCCGATGATCCTCTCTGCACCCCAGTCAAGACCAACGGCAAGGTGCTGAGCTTCGGCTCCAACACGTCCACCTTAGACATCACAGAACAAATGAAGCACCTAAAGGAGAAGCTCATCCCGATAACCCGGATCAAGAACGCCGATGACCCTTCAGTACGGTCTTTTGCTGAAGGATTGGCAAAGGGATTAGACTCGAACCAAGTGAACCTGAAGGAGAAAGTTACAGCAGATAAATCCGCAGATGTTGCGCAGCATCCATGCATGAACGGGGGAACCATGTGGCCTTTCAGTTGTGCACCTCCGCCTGCCTATTACACCTCAAGCATAGCAACTCCGTTCTATCCAGCTGTTGCTGCTTACTGGGGCTGCATGGTTCCGGGAGCTTGGAACACTCCATGGCCACCGCAGTCCCAATCTCAATCTGGCTCATCGCCTAGTGCTGCTTCTCCAGTATCCACAATGTCCAATTACTTCAAATCACGAAAGCACCCTAGAGATGGTGATGAGGAAGGAGATGCCAAGGGTAATGGCAAGGTGTGGGTGCCGAAGACAGTCCGGATGGACGACGCAGACGACGTAGCCAGGAGCTCTATCTGGTCGCTTATTGGGATCAAGGGCGGCAAGGTGGGGACAGATGATGGCAGAGGGTGTAAGCTTGCAGGGGTTTTTGAGCCGAAGGGCGAGGCAAAGACGGCAACTCACACAGTGACCAATAGCTTGCCGTTCTTGCAGGGGAACCCAGCCGCACTGTCGCGTTCAGTGACATTCCAAGAGGGATCTTGAGCATCATATGGAAGAAAAATTTCCATGCTGCCTTCTGCTGCTATAAAGCCCATGTAGCGTGATGCAGCTGAAATTTTGTACATTAGAGGATTGTAAACTAGGTATGGGAAATGGAGTGTGCAACATAGCTACGACCGGACCCTGTAACTGTATTAGACAACCTGTAGATAGCTATTTGGGTTGGGGAAAGATAGGGAGAGGAAGTTCCCTTATTTGTAGATAAATAATATAATGATTGAAATATTTGGCTCAAAAGATTTCTTTCTGCAGCAGTATCTGAAGTTCTGAACAATTGGTTGCTGTTTGATTCCAGTGTATAAAACTAGTCCACTTTATCCTTGGAATGGAAATTGCCCTTAGATGCCACTGAATAACTACCTATATTCGTTATATGACACTGATATCTAACTGACATATGGATCCAAGGCTCACATGTTATCTTCGCAATGATTGGCATATAAGGAATCGTGTAGTTATTCAGTGGTATCTAAGGAATTTTTCCTATGTGCATATAACTAGCTTGTTTCCATTTGTCTATTCTTCTGGTACCAGAATTTGCAGGGACAGCAGAAACGGTATCTGATTTATTGGTTCCTTTATCTGTACCTTTCTTTCTCCATTTCTTTTCCTTTGTTTCTTTCTTCCTTTTAATTGAGATAATTGGATCATGAAAGTGATGCAAAAAGTGGAAGAAGTCACAGAAGAAAGAAAGAAAAGCGGTAGACAGCTACTGGGTGTCCCACTGACCTTAAACGCGAGAGCGGAATATATTCTCTCCTTCACACATACTGCCAACTGTCCTGCAGAAAAATCTAACCATAAGAAAAGATGAGCACAAAAAAGGATTTAAGTTCGTGCAGGTTCTCATGTGAATATCTGATAGGTGTACTTCCTATTCAACATGTTATCATGTGATCAGGAAAAACATCAGGTTCTGACAAAAGAGTAATTTCTGATTAAGCGAAAGGTGATCGTTTATGCAGAATAACTAAAGAAACTAATAAAATGGTGAAATTCCATTTTCTAGTATTCGTAAAATATCAAATAAGCACTATCTAGAATATGGATAATTTGGTAATTAGTAATTGGTTCTGCTCCTTATGTGTTGATATGACACAGGCAAGGTTGTTTACAGTATTTCTCATTTGCAGACATGTATGCATAAATATGAATAAAAAGTTCTGCACATCATATCAAGAGACAGACTGTTAGATCATGTGGAGATCATGAATACAGTGATGATGAATAATTAACTTTTGGGTTGCACTAAAATTTACGTTTGTGAGAGTTTCGGTCGACCACGATTGGTGATCGGCAAGCTTCGACCACAGATGGTAGTCTGATCAAGATTTTTTTTATAAATAATTCATTTTTAATCGAAATTACAAAAATATACCTGGGCAAAACTTTTTTACAGGAATGACCTGCAGTCGCCGAACCGTTGGGCGAGTGGAGCTGGAACCTGTCGCCCAACGGCTGCGCGACACGGAGACTATCCGTGGGCCGTTGGGCGACATAGCTGCAGTCGCCGAGCGGTCAGGCAATTGGGACCAGTCACCCAAAACGACTGGAACTTACCCATTTTTGTGCAAACGGGCCGCCGACCTCGCATGGGGTAAATGACAATTGTTGTAGGTAGATAACATTTATCAAATTTTGTCTATAAGTCGTATTTTTTTTAGAAAAACGGGAGACAATGTCAGTTGATTCATTTGTGATTTTCATAGATTATGAATGGTAGAAAATCTATTAGATTGACGGTAACAATTTGCGATCGTCGTATGTTGTTGTAGTGCAAGAAAATTTATAAAATTTTATTTGAGAACAGTTGAGATAGCAACAATTAGTAAGTACGAAGGTAAGTGATATTGTTATGCAACCGGGAATTCATACATGAAGGATAACTTGTTTTTCATGTTGTTGGTGCTACGCGGAAGAATTGAATGCGAAAGGACGAGAACAAGTGTTTTTGCAAATTAAATTAGACTTCACAATAAAGCTGGACGTAATACGGTGCGCTGGGTTTAGTTACATGCATAAGAAAGAGCATCATGTACGATGCAATGTGTCCGTGTTTGATGATGATATATTTGGGACGTTAGCCTATAAAAGCAGAGAAAGGCTAAGGGTTAACGCAAGGCTATTAGAAGGTTTCTGCGGGGCATTGGAGATAAGGCTTTTGTGTTAGGATTTGAGGGGTGCCGGGAGGGCACTTTGTAGCTACAGAACACGTTTTAGAAATAAAATATCAGATCCATTCCTGAAAAGTTCATCGGCGTTGGCAGCGTTGTTTTCTGGGCGTCGTCCTCAACTCGTTCTCGTTACGAGCATATCGTGCATGGTGCATAACATTCCTTCGTCGACTAGGTCGCTCGCCAAGTCTTCCACTTGATCGTCACCAACAACACCGGTGTTAAAGCGTTCAAGCAAATAGAGATTATGACTACGTACAAAGGGACAGAGCAAGCAGCCGAGCAAGCGGTCGAAATCTTCGTCGAACACTGAGAGATTCAAAAAGTGGAGACAATCATTCACCCCTCTAATTATAGTAATCGATCCTGCACAGACTGGTAGATATTACTAAACAAAACTTCCTGTTTGTTAGGTAACACCCCATGGTAGATATTACTAAACAAAGCTTCCTATTTGTTAGGTAACACCCCAGCTTTGAAATGTTTTCAAAACATGCATTATTACCACCATTCATCCTGCTTTTCAGTCATTGGCATCTGGTAGTGTCAGCTCCACTTACACTCTTGGCGATCAATTTAATAGGCTGGCATGCTTGACCTTTAATCAGACTTCCATTGTGCATCTTATTCCAGTCTATTGATTACCAGAACACAAAAAGAAAATACATCTCCACTCCCTTCCAAAAAAAATCAGGCAAAGACATAATCAAAATTCGAAAAATAAACTTTGGGAAGAAAATAGAAAGCTTAAAGCTTTTCTAACTAAGCATATATTTCTGATGGTCAATCTTCTGACCATTTTCCCTCTTCGAACAGTCTTCTGGTGGTGAGAACACATGTTTAGTATAACGTGTTGAAAAATATCTCTTTTCATAATACAACGTGACAGGAAAATAACCATATTTTCTCAAGCATTGGGCGCCCACCATGTCCATCATTGTGGCTTTCGGCCATGTTATGAAACATGTGAAACAATCCATTTTGACATTTGAAGGTCAAACCCAATAAGCAGTTGCCTTTTTGGTGTCTACACATCATTGGCAGCTAAAACCTTAAGGTGATTAACTTTAGCAAACTTTTTTAGTGCAGTTTCCCATCAAAGGCAAGTAAGCAAAAGTTGCACTAGAGTGCTAAAGTGGACACACTGGTGACTGGTCACTAGGAGAACACCTACTTTCCAGCCCACACTATTTAACAAACTCATCATACTTGCTTTTGAATACCATTTTATGTATGAAGTCAAGCTTAATAACAAACGAAAAATAAAAAAGGAAAAGATATCTGATAGTGAGATTTCAACCTACCCACCATGGACACGGTTGGAGCATTGAGCGCGCCATCCTCAAAAACAGGAAACAAAGTAAGCATGCCAAGCAAGCTGATGACTCACTTGAGTGTTTGACTACAATGAAACTCCCAGAAAATGCAATCTGTAAATATTTTAATTCCAGACTTATCTATGCATGAACAATAAAAGAAGAATGAAAAGAAAATGTGAAGTTTGGCTTTCTAGTATGATTAGTGTGTATTGTCATTCCTAAAGTTCTTCTAGATCTGGAGCATCAGATGGCATATACAAGTTTCTACCGAGGCCCATGTAGAAGCTACGTTAGATTTTTATGCTAGCCCCCAAAATTACCTGGGCAAAGAATTGGGATTTCACAAAGTTAAGTGGTTCATGGTTTTCCCCATGTCATATGACATATGAAACAAATATATAGTTGGCTGAGAGATGTAACTTGCCTATAACTTTGGGCCTTATCCAGTTTATCTAATCCTGGTTCTTGCCAGGTAATATGAAAACTGGCCATTAGCCAAACCTTTATGGCTTTACCTCTAGTCTTTCCAGCACTGTGTAGTGCACCGTTAGTATTGGTAGCTAACAGTGATAAATTTGGGGATAATATCATAGCATATTTCTTTTCAAAGGTAAAAACAAATTACCATGTAAGATTCAGACCTAAATTTTAAACAGCGAAATACATGTGGTACGGAGAAATTCATGCGGCATGGATGTCAACAATGGTGACTCCTGAAGAACTACTTTAGTTTTTCAACAATCAATAAACATGTGAAACACAAATATGCCATGACTAGTTGACTATCGGAACGTATGAACAGATCTATTTACACTATTAGAAAATGACAGCAATACAATCCATTTTGTCATTTTTTGTATTTCAAATTATAGGAAACATAAGATTAATTACACTATGCTCCTATTCAGATACTGGAGTTAAATCGTACTCAGGTTTGAAGTTTCAAAAGCTGTGTAAAAATGTAAAGATTTCAGGAAGTACCAAAAAAAATCTCAACATAACCAGTCATTGTCCCTTCAGTAGCATCATCATGTCTTAGATCTGGATATTGCATCATTTGTGGGTTGCGAATCAAGATCATAAATCTCCATGCCTCCTCATCCAATCACATGTTTGCGCTGACCACACTTTAGAACTTGGGTAGTGCATACAAAAAAGGGGCCCTAAATCAGGATTTGGAATTTTTGCCTATCATCCTGTCAAGCGCAACTAAGATGACACAACTCACATAACATTCCTGACGGTCAATCCTTGCGGAAAGTGGATGATGATTGCACAAAAGCTTGTCAACTATATGATGACATTGATAAAGTATTTAAGAAAAGAAATGAAGTCACCAGAAGTCTATACTAGTATACAATACCGCAAATATTAAAACCGAACACACAAATTGTCAGATGTCACTTATCTGAATTCCAACATTATATCATACTGAACATTCTTCCTATGTATAGTTTTTTTACTTCCATTAGTATTTCCAGATAAACCATATGATATAAAAATTCCATGCTATAAAACTGGAGTAACAAGAAAAGGTACTGAACACAAATGATATTGGGTTCCAAAATAGCAGATATTCTTTTTCTCGGATAAATCACTTGAAGTATCAAATTACAGAAATAATTAAACATATTTGACACAACCATCAACCAAGTTTTCTCCTTCCATATTTGAGGCAACTACTCGAAATTGATTAGCATCACTCTTCAGATATATCCCCCATCTTCATTGGATTTTGCAGCCCCCTGAATCCGGCCCTCGTCGGACACTCCCATAGGCCGAGAGTTCAAGAAGATCCATATCACGTCCTGCAGTATCAGACAGAGTTACTTAGCAAGTTGGATACCTGAATAATTTAAATACTGTGCTCAATGACTGCTTCACTAAAGGCAGCAGGCTCATTTAAGATAGATATTACTTACCTGAAACCCTACAATATGCACTCTTCTGTACGAGTTCAGATTTGGATATCTCAGTTTTGTTCCCTTTAGATCGATTCACAGTAGCCTGCAAGCAGGAACGATACATCAGTTGTGCCTTGTAAAATGAACTGATACATCACAGTAATCATACTACTTGCCATACTGTTTTTTCCCCAACAAGATAACACACTGGAGACAAGTTTCCATCATGAGCGATATAATTATTATGTCAACAGTAACTGTAAGATAACGAGCAACTACTTTGATAGATCTGTGGCTGAAGAAAGAAGCACACTTGCACAAACATGCAAACAGGTGGGCATAATATAGGAAGTTCCGTTTTCTCAATTGCCTGGAAGCACCTACCAGTCCCCATTATCTTGCTCTAAACATAGCAAACTTTTGGGTAAACGGTGGAGTGATCGAACAGGGAATAGATGCCTGTACCTGCAAAATCTGGCAGTTCTCCAATGTGCTCTTCCCGCCCTGTCAATTTCAAAGGATCAGTGATACAACACATCACACAAAACAACATACCATGCAACGAACACTAAAATAGTCAGATGCAAGGCGCGCTAGTGAATCTCGTAGCATCAAAGCTGTATTACTCTCCAGGAGCCACTGAAATCTCCCGGCTTTCGCAATTCTCAACACCACGCATCAAGCAAACAGCAAGAGCAGTTCTTCAAGAACTGGTTTGGGGCTTGAGTCGGGTTTGGGACCTTGGAGTAGGGCACGACGTGGTCGTAGTCGTGGCAGAGGCAGCCGGGGCAGCCGACGAGCTTACGGAAGACGACGTTGCCGAGCGCGTCGCGGCGCCACCTCTCCGGGTCGCGCCCGGGCACCCTCTCCGCCTTCTCCCAGCACTGCTGCTTCACCGCGTACGGGAAGCTCCGGGGCTCCGATGCCGACGGCGGCGGGGCCGTGAGGAGCAGCTCGTCCAGGTCGGCGGCGACTGCGGCGGCTGATGCGGAGGCGGAGGAGCGGGGGGAGGTTGGCCGGGCCGTGGCGCCGAAGGACGGCGATGGCGGCGGAGGTGGGTCCGCATGGCGCCGGCGAAGTGGCTTCCGACCCACCATTATCTTCCTATCTCGATGAGTTGCTGTGTGGGTGCAGGGATTTCCGGGGTTTTTTTTTCTTTCTGTTTTCCTATGTGGAACCCTGCAACCTTCTGATTTCTTAGACTGGCAAGTGGGTCTCTCTGGATAAGATGGGTGAAATCTAGTACTACTAACCCTCTAAAGGCCTGCTCAATATAGCTTATGGCTTAAAGTTTAAGCTTATTTTTATACTATTCATAATTTCGTCTTTTTCTGAATTTTTGATTTTTTTTGAGCTTTTTTGTCTGTTCTTTTTTTTCTCGTATTCGTTTGCTTGTCTCGTGATGGGCTAACATATTTTTATATTTTCAATTTTTAAATTTAATTATGCTAAATAAGCCCTCTCAACTACAAATGTTTTTTCAACCACCACAGTTTTCAATATAAGCTTTCAAATTTTCACCAACCGATCACCACCAAAAAATTTTGAGTTATGAATTGTGGTCTTGAAAACTTGAACTTTTGAACGATTAGCAAACGCGTCCAACTGAATGATCTAGTTGACAATTTTTTTCCTTTCTTTTTTTTTACATTTTTGTGTGGTTTTTTTTAAAAAATACTCAAAAGCTTTGCGTGTATTTTAAGACAGAAAGCAGAATACAGAGCGTTAATACAGACAGGGCTATCAGCCCACAACCGGCGACCTCAGGAGCCACAAATATGTAATGTTTGTGGCGAAGTTGCGGAAGGCACGAAAAAAATGTAATGTTCCCTTTCCTTGTCTATTTTCATTATCAAATCTCCAAAAAAAAAAAAGGAATTAAAAAAATTCAACTAGAAACACAGAAAATGATGGGACTGGTTCTGCAACCTTGGCTCCATATTTCCATCTCAAGTCCCTTTCGGTAGAAGCGCGCACCCGGAAAATCTTGTGATACTGGACAAATTTTTTTTTCTTCACATGGAAATAAGCTGCACTAACCTGTCAAGGAATTTGCTCCTACCACGCCAAACTACAAACTTTGATATTGGACAAAGATGCACCCACAGTGTAGAGAAAAGAGGGAAGAATCATGTGATGTTAAAGTAACTTTGATATTGATCATGCCCTCAATCGTACAAAAATGCAAGACGCCATTTCTCCTTCAATACATTACAAGGTAACAATTTGCTTCCCTCATAAATCGTTTTGTTCTCTAAAAAGACAGGCGGATCAAGCATCAGGACGAATATATTACACATTTTTGCAAACTTAACAAAACAAAGAAGCCTAGACTAAATTTGCTCAGCAGTTCCATGCTGTGACGAAGTGGCAATTCTTCTTCAGGCCCTGATACAGCACTGGAAGTAGCTCAGGAACTTCTTCCTTCCCTGCATCAGCAATTCCAGGTCAGTAGCCGCTAACATCGATCAATGTTAAAACGAAATGTAAAAGCTCATTACGCAACCATTTTTGAAAATGAGTTAATCTTGCAATTTCATATCTGATGCATCAAAAGTACTTGCACTTCTGAGTATGCGACAGCAACAGGATTGCAATTCTGAATGATACAGTGTATGTCAAACTATGTCTCGTGAAATGAACTGTCTGACTTGTGGACACAAGCTTTATTGGCAGTTAATTTCTCCACTGCCATATGCAACAGCATAAGCAAATAGAAACTGTACCAAGATGACCAACTTGTACCAAATTGTACTAGGTCGTTGATAACTAATCCTCAGTTTCTTCAACCGTATTTTGCCCCTTTTATCACATCTACAATCTAAAAGGCTGCTTATCCTCTCAACTCATTATTACTTCCCTCTAATCATCTTTCCTCCACCAAGATTCTTAACATATTAATTAGGTGTCCTATGGACAATGATATAATGCATCTCAGTCCAGCCTTAGAGGCATACATATATGGGGATATGGGCATATTATTAACAAAATAAGAGGATTTGTCCTTGCCAATCAGTTGTGAGTTGTGAGAAAGCACTACATGCATAAAGTTGGAATGGCCGGTGATATGGCTTCATATATTCGCCAACCTACCTATAGCTGTAGAACCGAATCCATTGTCAATGCGGGTACAGGACAAGGCCATAGACATTGATAGGGCCCATCATAACACTATCATCTAAATTTGCTTAATTATATATCAGTTGATCTGTTGACTGTTGTTAATTCTAATTCAGAAGAGGTTTTTACACTTTTCACATGATTTCTTCTAAACCATACATCCAGAAGGCGTTCCAAATTTCTGATGCCCACAGTTCTTTTCCTCTTCGCTTTTCATGTCTACATCTTATCGCAACAAGAGCTAGAAATTAGGAGAATCATCAGGCAAATGCAGAGTTACAGAATGGCTATCAGAATGTAGTAAGCTGTACTGAGGAAACCCTTTCACGCCTTGGTTCTTTCGTTCCTAGCCTTCTTTGAGTTACTACAGGTAAACGTTTGTCGAAGACATTAACTAGTGGTACTCCAATCCAATACACCGGTACTACTACTTGCAGACACAAGTTGCAGTCCCCACATTTGAATGCTCTGATCCACCGTCCATAGTAAAATTATCCATGCTTTGGAATCTGGGTTTGACACGACAAAGCCTCATGCGGCTGCAGTTTGTTAGCTATAATCTACTTAATTTGTTTTTTTAGAACGCGTAACATTAGTGTTTATTTATGTTGCATGACTTTGTTGCCGTATAGAGTCATTGTAATGGGCTAAGTTCAAGAGAATTGCATATGTGGTGTCATGGCGTAGTGGACGGATCGACAGTCAAGTGAAACCAATAGTTGTGTGCACACGCATGTGTTATTGGATCAGTCATGTGTTAGTAGTTAGTGCATGTAGCTGTGAGAACGTGAGCATGTACACGTTGCCGAGTGTGAGACTAACTCTAGATGCGTTCGAGTTAGTTCAGAAGGTATGCACGTGAGATGTGTTTGTCCTCCTTCAAAGTAGCTGCATGCATCCATCTAGTGGAGATAATGCATGGCGTGAGTTAGCCTTCTGCGTGTGGCAAGAGGTTGCAGGCGATCCGCAATGATGAGTCAGCATGTCAAGATTATGAGAGAAATTGTTAGCTATAATCTTGACTTAATTTGTTTTTTTTAACACATAGCATTAGTGTTTATTTGCATGTAATGGCATCATCATGGCTAGAAAATGGTTGCATGCATGTAACGGAAGCATGGTAGCTGCATTATTCTTTTATACGTTTGTACTGTCCCTTGTTCAGAATAAAAGGAGAGAAAAACACTAGAAAATGCTGGGAAGATTGGCAGCAATAAAATTATTTGTGTCTTGCGTATTCTTCTTCCTTTATCTGCGTTCCAGTGTTCGTGTGCGTGCGTCCAGCGTTCTCGCGTGAGTAGTACACCGGTGTGGCTGACACTGTTCGCTACCTTTGCGATTAAGAAATTGTTTCAGAGATAGAGAGCTTCTACGTGCAGTGGCGCTGCCTACTCAAGTGCTTTGCCAATGTGTTGCTTTACATGCGTCAATGCTACATCCGAGAACTGGTTTTGCCACCCGCTAGTTTTTATATGTTTTCGCCTTTAATAATTTAACTTGTCATACTAGTTAACGTCAGTGTGTACCCGTATCAAACAATAGAAAGATCTAATCTTTACAGTTCACACTACTCCAGATAATACTCCACGATTCAGCTAAGATCATACGAATCGAAATGGAGGCAATTTTTTATTCTGAGATGGGACATGGTAACCCTCCTTGACCGTTAGGTGACAGCAAAGTGATGGTCATAGCAAATTTAGTCGACAAGAAGTGAGGAAGACGAGCTTACTGTTGGAGAGTCGTCACGGCCGTGGAGCGGCCGGCGGTGGTCGTTGACGAGCTTGGGCTGGGCCTGGGCCTGGGCCTGTGCGGGCTTGAGCTGCTGCTGGGCGAGGAGGTCGTCATCGCCGCCGAGGCTGGCGCGGGAGAGCTCCTTCTTGTTCTGCTTGCGCATCTCGCGGATCTTGGAGAAGTCCATGGAGTAGTCCGGCAGCGCGCCGTTCTTCATGTCCCAGTCCCCGAACGCCGGCACCGTCATCCACCCGTTCGCGCCCGCCGCTCCCTGCCCCTGCCGCTGCTCCACGAACGCAGGGAAATCTTTAAGCTTTCGGAGAATGGATCGCAGAAAAGAATCCATGGACTCTTCAAGAATCAGGGGAGACAACAAGGATCGATTTGTCCGTAGGAAATTCTTCTTACCTCCTTGAGGTTGTCCATGGATGATCTCTCTCTCTCTCTCTCTCAAATGATCTCTTACTGAGTTCCTGCCTTCTTGCGTAGCTGCTGGAGCTGAGGAGCAAATTTAGCAGCCAGCACAGTACCGGGCTTATCTTGGAGGTAAGATGTGTGGAGACTGGATGAGGGAAGAAAAGAGATAGAGCTGTACTTATATAGGTTGACGAACAAAAAGAATCCTCCACACCGAGCTGGTAATTAGCTAACAACTTTAGCACTTCAGACATAGCTTAGGTGCTAATCTTTCTGCTAATTAATTAAGCTCTATCCGTACTGTGATTAGGCTAGGGCTGCGAGAGTCGCACTGAGACGTTGTAGTACCGTTGCACACCACGCGTCTGCAGGCTACAGCTGGTGATGCATTGATGTGTGTGGACTGGACTGGGCCCACCAAACCTGTGTGTCCTGACCCACCCATAGCTAGCTTCACACGGCTTTGCGATGAGCTGGCTGCCTTTCTGGGAGCGAAACTGCGAGAAGGTATGAGAGCTGGTTACTCGTCGGCGCAAAAAACCGGCGACTCCGTGTGGCCAGCTCACACCTTGCAGTGGATCGCCCCCGGCCTAGTAACGGGAGGCGACAGCGATCGCATCTCTCCTTATTAAGTTAATTGTTGCAGATTTCGCAAAGATGTATCCTGTTCGTGGATTTCAACTTTTTATCATTCTTAAGATTGGTTAATTAACTCTATCACTTATATGTGATCCGCAAAGATGTATCCTCATAAAGTGGCAAATAATTAAATTTTCCATCATATCCACATCCATCTCGTCCTAGGCCTATTGTTTACGTATCAATCACTGTTATAATGTTTTATCTCTCAGTATCTAATTTTTTTCGAAAATAACTCTTTCTCTAAACTTAGATATATGACAGACGACACAGATGAACGCTTATGCACTTTAAAAAATACGTATAAATAAATTTGTGAGAGTAAAACTCATGTATATAAGGTTAATGGGTTTTCTCCATTGTAATAGTGGATATGATCCATTAAGAGGTATAGGTGGCTGGTTGTCCATCTATAAAAGGGTTGAGATGGAGATATGTGAGGTTAACCATCTAACCCCTCACTCATGTGCTCTATTGTTTAGATTTAGGGTTTGAGAGTGGAGCATATGGTGTGCTCTTTGTCCTCCAAGTTGGAGTGGCCGTAAAATATTTTATCTCAAATAAGCAATTCATCAATCTTTGTATATCGACATGGATCCATCATGTTTTGATTGATTTGATTGGTTTGTTCTCTCCTCCTTTTCTTCATCTTGCTATGTCAATGACGTGTAAGAGATGGATGCTACTTTGGGAATCTGTCTTTACCCATCTAGACACTTTGATAACAAGTTTATCGAGAAAACTCAATTTTGTTTGATTTGGATAAAAGTGTGTTTGAGTTGATTTCTTTAGTGTTCTAACTTGTTGTAATATGTGGGAATACATCTAAACTCATCTTGGCCATCATCTATCCGCGAGCAAGTTGTATTCATCGATTTTGATTTTGAATCGGTTTTGGTGGAACCTTCTAACAAACTGAAAAATGTATCAACTTTGACCATGATTTTCATGATCATTTGATGAAATAGGTTCATAATACCCTAGAGAAGATCCGTGCAAAGTTTCATATCATTTGAATCTATATATCAAAAGTTCCATCATTTTCGTTTTGAATTGTCTTGAAGCAAGATCGGCTCTAAGCAGACCTATTACCCGTCCTCTCGCGCCAGTTCACCTTGCTGCTTGTCTCCTCTCTTGCCAAACTATGGCGGCATGATAGATGATATGTGTCACCTATCGTACTTTTTGAGATCGAGAGAAGAATATTTTATAAAAATAGATGTTAGTAAGACTAAAATTGAAAAAAAAACTCGTTGTAATAGTGCTACATACTTAACAGTTCTGCATTGATGTGTGGGACTGGACGGGACCTACCAAACCTGTGTGCCGTGACCCACCCATAGCTAGCTTCACACGGCTTTTGTGATGAGCTGAACTTCCTTTACGGGAGCAAAGCTGCAAAGAGCCTGTTTTTTTCTCTGAAGTTGGCGATTTTTAGTTTTTGTTATAGTATCTAATTTTTAAACAGAGTATTTTTTTCAAGACGGAGTCTACAATTTAAACGATCTACACGTTAAAAGCCCAACATATGTACCAGCCAAAATCGCAAGTGAGTATTTGTCTCTTCGTAATATGTACCGTAAACAACCAAAATTTAAAATTTTAACCAAAAGCTATAAGCCGCAGCCGCACCCAACATGCCCTAGTAGGAGAGCTCGTTACGGAGATCGTTACTCGTTAGTGTTTGGTCGGCGAAAAAACGGCGACTCCGTGTGCCCAGCGTAGGGCTTCACATATTTTGTTTGAGATTCTAGCCTTTGGTTTATTTTTTATTATTTATAAATTTTGCTTTTCTATTTTTTTAGTTTTTTTAAGTTTTTTTGGTTCTTTTTTCGTATTTGTTTACGTTGTTTATGATTGACTAATCTATTTTTTCTATTTTTATTTTTTTAATTTAACTACATCAAATAAGTTATCATCAGTTATAGTTAATTTTAGCTAACTATAGTATAATTTTAGTTATAAGTTTATTTTAGTCTAATCCAACAGATTAGGATTGTGGGGGTGGGGACGGACCTTACCTCTTGCCTCTTGGTAATTGGAGGCGTCAGCGATCGCATCTCTCCTTGCCCAATTCATGGTTGCAGCTTTGCGAAGAATGTATCCTGTCCACGATTTCACATCGATCTCCCAGTCCTATAGGCCTACTTCTTATCTCTGTTCCTGTGAACGTTCTAAAAGAAAAGAGCACAGTGAGGCAGATTTCAGACACTTGACATAGCTCTCAACAGTATTTTGTTCCTAATCATTACCGGCATTATTATGGTATACTTGACGGCAGAACGCGTTGGCAAGTTCTGATCGGAAGGGTTTTCATCACCTGAATTTCCAAGATATACATAAGAAACATCTCGGAGCAATCATGCAACAGTGGTCGACACCTGTGATTGAAGCATTTCTGATATTTTCTTCCAGATTTGTATATAGAGAGAGGCTTAGCAGGTAAGGAATTCGGTTGCAAAGGCATCAGACCTTCGTGTTGGTTGGGAACAGAAGATGCTCAGAGAATACTATGGATATTATGCTACGAGAAGTACTCGAACACTTCAGCCTTTTCTCTGTGCACCTTCCGCAACAACTACGTACATCAATACAGGGTTACATGAATAATTTTCCAGAAAGATTATTCTAAGCGGCCCTAAAAAAAGGTTAATTAATCTGCACCAAAATACTATGGTTGGTACCAATGAACAGTTTTTCTTCCAAAAGCTGTAGCTGTTAGGAAACAGAGGCTATGACATGATTCGGTTCTAGACTTTGTATAAACTTTGTGGTGATCAGCAATTCGGCTGTACCTATGGTTTAATGGTAACAAGCATTTCCAGCTCCAAAAAAGATCCGCGTCTATTTGAATTGTTTATGAAACGATAAGTTTGATTTGATGCTAATAAATAGTTGAAATAGCTGGAGTCGGGTGTGTACACCAAAGGATGTTCTTACCTAGAAGTAACGCGTTTTTCCTCTCTCGTTAGGGCACCAATCTTGCTGGGAAGTATACATTTTTTGTGCGTTTTTTCTGTCTGGTAGTCAACAGTTCGATGACTCGGTCACCAAGATCATGATTCATGACAACGAAATGGTCAATATGTTCAAGTTGTTGGATGTCATGTTCAGACGATAGCGTATTGTAATACTGCACTTGAGCAAACTGGGAATTGACATGTTCTCACCGAATTGAGTGAAAATGACCAGAACAAAATTTCTTTCCTAATTGTGTTGCATGTTTGGAAATTGTATCATGGTTGTCTCCTTCCGTAGTAACCTCGTATACGAACACATTGGGAATGAAAAGAAAACGAGAAACAGAGTTAACGAAACTGATAAAAAAAAACTTCAGAAGAACGTACGTGTGCCAAGAACTACCCAGAGAACTGCAAAGCAATCGGAATTGACGATCAAACGAGTTTATACCTTTCTATTTTCATTGCCAATAGTATCGTTGTAACTTGTAGCAGATATTCATCGGTATGCACATTAGCAAGAAAAGAAGAAGAAAAGAAAGGAAAAGAAAATCTGATCAAGAAATCAGCATGCAACCGCATGGACCGACGGAATCAGAATCACGCGTCCTGGGAGTAGAACTCTATGATCTCCTTGAGGTCGAGCTGCAGGAGCGAGACGGACCGCTCGTGGCATGCCAGCCAGAGTATGTGCTCGAACAGGATGGCGTCGACGTCGACGAAGATGGCCTTGCCCCTCCTCTCCTCCTTCCTCATGACCGTCTCCAGGAGCACCCGGAACGGGTAGGTGTCGAGCACGAGCTGGTCCACCAAGAACACCCGGCGTTCCTTCCCGACGACAATTGTCACCGTCGCCGGGGACTGGCCGATGGCGAGCTCGCCGCCGTCATCGTCGAGGGACCGGTAGCCGAGGCGGGAGGGCGAGGTCGACGGCCACCGGAGGAAGACGCAGCAGCCGGCCATTGCGGAGAGTCGTCCTTGATCTGCTTCTTTGGACGGGTTCGGGGTGGGAGTGTCTTTGGGTGTAAAAGATTGGAGATGAGCCAACTAGTTTATATGAGATTGGATCGTGGGAGCGTTGATACTTCCGTTGGAGCGATATTGCAAAATGGGACCTGCCATTTCTTTAAATCACTCGTACAGTCAAATCTGAGGTTTTAATTATTCATGTGCTGCCTAGTTAGGGCCAAATCCTTGTGACGAAGATGAAGCAATCCATATTAAATGACTTGTTGTCCACAACAGCTGTTGGGATAAAACTTGGTCAAACAGCGGTTGGGTTTGGGAGCACTTATACTTTAGCTTGCGTTGCTATAATAACTACCTTTTAAATGGTATAATTTTTTAAAGCACACATTATATTGAGTTCAGCTATACTGGCAAAAATTGCATGCGACTATTTTCTTCTGTGTACCACCTCTCACGAACATCCAAAATTCAAAAACCATAAATTAAAAGACAAAGCCATAGCCAAAAAAAAACACACCCAACATTCATGACTACCTCTGGTCATGGGGAATAAATTTAGACCATCTTAAGTGTCTGCTAGCCCTAGTCGTAGATATCTACGATCAGACACGTGGGTCCAAATCTCCGATCGAGGTTCAAGTCTACTGTAATTGACTACATGTGATGGATGAGGGAGGTGCGCTCCCCTACATCACTGACATAACTGCATATCTTTTTTCTCTGTCTCTAACAATAACAGCATGACAATTGCTCCAAAAGAGCATCTCATCAACAAGAACCACTCTTCGTATGTGGTTAGCTGGTACCGATGAGATGTCTCTTCATAGACACCAACTATCACCCTTTTGACACTATAGGGAGAGCATCATATGATGAGAGGAAAGGAGATGGCAAGAATTGAAACCGAATACAAGAACACAAGAGTATGTTGTTATTCTTCCAAGAGAAAGTCCGAACCTACCTAAACTCCTGTCTCCTCAGCGTGATGTAAAGTGTTGAGTTTTCCGTATTTATTTCGTAAGGTCGATAGTAATTCGTCGACACTTCGATATGCAACCACGTCTTATCCTATCAAGCACCATAATTCCTCCGGCATTTCCTTACGATAGGAGCAACTTTATCAAGCATATTTAGTATGTTTGGAGTTGTAAATTACAAAATTTGCACATTTCATCAAAGAGCAATCACAGATACATTTCTCATTCAAGGTTTAGGTTTAATCTCAAACGTTCTGAAGATACACATAAAAAAGCTGAGAAAGTACTAAATATAAAACTTAAAAGTTCATAAATCACTGCAAGGGTTGCGCTTAGTAGTACTATAGCACTTTGTTTGCCGTTGTTTCAAGTGTTGGATAGCCAAACTAGTTGAGAGACTTCGTGTATCCTCCCAAAACCAAAACAACAAATGTTCGTCTACTGCCCAGCAAGGCTTCGAGATTAAAAAAAAAAAACCAATGTTCATTTAGCAAATGGGAGAAGTTCTAAATGCTGCCTAGGCTACTATCCAGTTTTGATGAAATAAGAGGACCTCACTGCAAAATGGTCTCTCCATTGTGTGCTAGCTGCGTCTCGGGATAGCCGTTGGACCGCGGAGAAACAAGAGATCATGGAAACGACAGACAGGGCGCGTCCTTGGACCTGGTCCATCTGTCTGCCACTCTGCCTTCCGTTGTCTTGTGTTTTTTTCTCTCTCTCTCAACTTCGTCCCGCTCGCTCAACTTGGGTCGATCGGCTCAAAAGCTCACTACAACAAGTCATCTCCGCTCGCGAGAACCTAATTTCGTCAGCGTGTAAATACCAGATGCTGCCCTGTTCTTTTCAGCTTTTAAAAACTGTTTTTCGGTTTTTCTACAGTAACTAACTTCTAAATAGAATATTTTTTTTTTCAAAATAGGGTCTACTAGTTAATTGTAGTACGTATTTTACTGATTTCATTTATATCGGTAAAAATCGCACGTGAATTTCTGTTACTCTGTAATCTCTCGTCTGAAACAAATCCAAAAGTTCACGTTCGCAGCCCACAAATCGCAGCCAAAAAGAACAGTCCCGCTGACTTACTGGACAGCTGACACAGCCGGCGCACGGTATCGGTATGTGGTGTGCGAGAAGGCATCTTTTGGCACGGGCAGCGTACTGCGCCGCCGCGCCAATCCGACGAGCCGCACGCGGTCCGTCGCGTCCCGGGTACAGTCGGACGAGCCGCACGCGGTGCGGAGGACACGGCTTAGGTGACGGAAGTTTCCCCTCTGCCAACTCCAACGCGCCGTCCGTCGCGTTCCACCCTGATGAGCAACGTAAGAAGAATAGTGGAAGTAATAATTTACAATTACACAGTACACGAAAGCAAAACATTAAAGTAAAAGATGAAGGAACTAACATATATGTATATAAAAAATATGTAGTACATGTTTTTTTCGATTATAAGGAAGACGTGTGCGCGCACATCATCATCACACACACATACGCAGAGTATACGTCTAAACATATAAAGGTTGAGGATAAATTTGCGAACTCCTACTAAAACGCACTTGTATGTATGTGTAAAGATGGGCATCAAGACTTAAACCCTGGTGGGTGGAGTTATACACCCCACAACTCTGAAAGAGGGCCATAAACATGCATCAAAATTTTTGGCATAGAAGATTAAGAGGTGATAAACAGTACCATGGCACCTGCTGATCTACCCCAATCCCCGTCTCACTCCGCCACTGTCATTTCGTCCTGCTCGTTTAGGCTTAGACTTTTGGCTTCTATCTTATTTTTTATTATTCCTAAAATTCGTTTTTTTCTGACTTTTCTGCTTATTTTGAGCTTTTTTGCCAATTCTTTTTTTCGTATTCGTTTGCATTATACGTGATAGGCTAATCTATTTTTTCTATTTTATTTTTTAAAATTTAATTATGCCAAATAAGCCACTATTAGCTAAAGTATAATTTCAGCTAGCTACCGTGAAAATTCAGCTAGCTACCGTGAAAATTCAGTCTAACCGAGCACCACCTAAAGCTGTTGGTCTATCGAACAGAAATTTGTTGGGGGGGTATTACCCTGTTCATCTGCATTCGCTCCGTAGGGCATCCACAGTGAATCGCGAGCCATCTGCTCCGTTCCGTCTAACCGGTTGGCAACTAGCCGAAAATCCCATACAACCGCGCACAGTTTTTCCACGTGATTGCCCACTCGGCAGCTGCGCTCTCCTGAGTCGTTTTGGGCCGCACGGTATAGTTGGCCCACACAGAAAAGCATGGGGCGCCCACGCTTCTTCCTGGAGGCCACGCGGCACATCCCTCGGCGCTCGGCCGCGCTTCCACGCGAAAACACCGAGGCCGAGCGAGCCGTCGCCTGCTCGGTCGCGGCGCGCGTGACAGGCAGGGTGCTCGCCGTGCGGGCTGCGTCATCTCCACCTCTCACGCGGGCCGCGCGCCCAGCTTCTCTCTCCCCCAAGCTGGGCCGCCGCCCAGAGTCGGATCTCTCCTGCTACCGTCAGGCCGGGCCTACTTTACAAACCACTTGCACCGGCCCCTCCTCCTCCTTCACCGACTCGCAGTTTGCACTGACTTGCTAGGCTCTCACAGTGATAGTAGCGGCTAATCTCCAGCGCTGATTTTTAACGCCCTTCTGCTCCTACTTCTTATTTATTTGTTTTTTGATAGTGCTCTCTTTTACTTCTACTGTGACATGCAACAAGCCTATCTAGATTAAAGAAACACACACATGTATTAGCTGCAGTTACCAGCAGTTATTTGGCGAATTCCTATTTCAAATTTTGTAATCGCGATATCTGGTTGAAAAAAAAAGTTTAGCATATAGCTTCGTCAGTTTAGCCAAACAGATAGAAAAAGTTTTTTGTTTGAGAAATATGTATTATTGCCAAAAAAGGGATAGAAAACAGGAGGAAGAGAGAAAACAAGGGGGAATAACCCCAACGACGTCCGATGGCAGTCTCCTCCTCGGGCTCTGCCAAAGCCCTAGCTTGCTTCCACGCCTCCCTCCTGCACCCTCAAAGAACAGGTACCGCAAATCTTCCATCTCTGCGCTGTTAGTTACCATCTAATCCTCTTTACCTTGCGCGTTTTCTTGAGAAGATTGTTGCCCAAATGTAGTCTCGATTCGTTTCATGGGTTCCGACCCCATTTTGGATAATCTTTGGATAATCTATAGACAACAAAAATCGGGATCAATTCGTTGGTGCCTAATCATAACCCTAAACTCAGGAATCCAAAAAACCCACTTAGATTTCACTACCATTAGCATTTCCTGAGAACCCACCGCTCACAAAAAAAAAAAGTCCAACATCTTATCAAGTGTCCCATCAGTTCTCAATTTCACTGTTTGCATCGAATGAAGAATTTGGGATTCAGGGTGCCCAACCAAGCGTTGATTTGTCTGTTGCAATTTTGATCGTGAGTTGGGATTTTAATGCAGCATTAGCGTTAGGTTGCTCGCGTCTACCGTCTATCAAGATGTGCGCTTCTCCGGCTGCGCCCGCAGAGTCGAAGAAGACCGTTTGGATATGGACCGAGAACCGGCAGGTGATGACAGCTGCCGTGGAGAGGGGTTGGAGCACTTTCCTCTTTGGATCCAAAGATCTCGGCAAGGACTGGTCATGTGAGAACAAATTTTGTTTTTTTTCTTCAAGATATTTGGTCATTTAGTTCAACTAGACAAATTAAAATTTATAAGTTTCAGAAATTGAATAAGATATGGGCATTTACCAAATGATTTGGCATAAGTAAAGGGGCGAAAACATGTCTAGGCGTTGCTCTTGTTTAAATTAATGCAGCATAGAGTCATATGCTTCATGATATGCTTGAGCAAGCATGTAATCTTCTTATATTTCAGTACTTGATAACTCAGTATTTTTTTGGGGGGGTTTGCAGCAACTGCTGGCATCCATCCTCTCTTTATTAATGGCCTGGAGATTTTCGACGAGGAGAATCGGAAGGTTGCTGTAATTTCTGAAGTCTCTTCCCCAAGAGATCTGGAACTCGTACAACCAGACAATGTGGAAGTAGAGAACACTGTGATAGACTTTCGAGGTGATTGGCAGGTTAGACAATCAAAACATTGCAATTTCAGCACACCTCCCCCCTCTATGTGTTTACGCAACACAAAAACCTGCTGTTCTTCCTCTCTCGCGTGTCTAAACTGTTTAGTCATCCTTGAGTATCTTTTTGTTCGATTGAAGAACTTATTTGGATTTCATCAAGGGTATGTAATGAGTGTGCATAACTGATTACACTTTATATTCTTTATGAATTATTGGTGCCATCGGATTGCTTTTTTTCTTACTGTTTCATATCTAACCAGTAACTTGCAAATAATACTGTACAAACCCACCGTACCCATCAGAAGCATTAATCGTGTCTCACTTCCCAAATTTCATAGGTTATACCGGCAGAAAATATAGTTGCTGCTTTCCAGGGATGTAGGGGAACTGTATTGGCTGTTTCAACAAACTCAACTGAGGCTCAAGTTTTTCTTGAGGTAATTATCAAGAGGTTTTAGATTCAACAGACAGCAGCATATTTGTATATAATGATGTTATGTATTGTCACTAATTATATTGTATGAGGTTGTTTCAAGATTTCTGATACTCATTTTGCAGGCCTTGGAGCAAGGGTTAGATGGCGTTGTACTTAAAATAGAGGACATGGATGATATTATTAAACTCAAGGTATTTTATCACAACTCTTTTCAAATTTCTTTGGTGTTTAACAAGTAAACCCCTGCCTGAGTATAATGGTCTCATGTACAGTTACATATATGGCTGTGTATATATCTAAATCTAAGTGTACAAAAGGCAATTTTCTGCTATGGTCACTACTTATCATTTATCTGATTGTATGATTTACCGGATGTTTGTTTTTTCTCCTTAATCACTCAGGGTTATTTTGACAGAAGGAATGAGGCAAAGAGTCAATTACTGTTGACAAAGGCTACTGTATCAAAGGTTGAAGTTGTTGGTATGGGTGATCGTGTTTGTGTGGATCTTTGCAGTATCATGCGACCTGGTGAAGGCCTTCTGGTTTGTGTTTATCTCTCACTTGTTCACTGTTGCTACCAAAGAAAAATAAATAAAGGCAAATTAAAGATATCCTGCACAGGACTGGTAAAAGCATCCACATGAATGTGCCATTCTTCTCCTAATAGAAATACATGGCATTCTACCAGTTCTAAGCATCCACATGTGCACTAGACTACCAGTCTGCCTCTATAGTAATAGATGACATTTTGTTTTCAGGTTGGCTCCTATGCAAGAGGAATGTTCCTTGTTCACTCTGAATGCTTGGAGACAAACTACATTGCAAGCAGGCCTTTCAGGGTCAATGCGGTATGATTTCAGCGATTTAGATTGCAGTAAGCTATTGCAAGTATTACAATACAGCAATGACTACAGATCTGTTCTCCATTTGTAGGGGCCTGTGCATGCATATGTTGCAGTCCCTGGGGACAAAACTAGCTACCTCTCTGAGCTGCGATCAGGTAGGGAAGTAATCATTGTTGATCAAAATGGATTGTGGCGTACTGCAATTGTTGGCCGTGTGAAGATTGAATCAAGGCCTCTCATCCTTGTGGAAGCAAAGGTACATAAAAATGATCTTCCTTCTAATGATAACTGTGCATTCATTGTCAATTTCATGGTTTTTTTGCCTTGCTGCAGGAGAATTCTGGAGGTGATACATATAGCATTTTCCTGCAAAATGCAGAGACAGTTGCACTTATCACTCCTGACAGAGGTAAACCCATTAGGCCACAAATTTTGAAGATAATATGGTAAATTTCTTTTGGAGTTGTAATTCTAACAAGCCATAAAATTTACTTATTTGTGAATGATGTGTCAGTAGTTTAAAAAGGAAATGTTACAGTTCAAATGTCTACATATAGTTGACTATATGTAACACTTCCTTAAAAAAAAATACTATATGCAATATTGAGAATCAATAAGTACAAAATTTCACTGGAAAATGAAACCTTTTGTGCAAACCACGCAGCATTTTTGTGTAGCCAATGCAATGTTTTTCTTGAGTTCTCTGATACACTCCTAGGTTTAGCTACGTCTATGATACCTTGGGGGTTAGTAATCATGAGTCTCGTTCAATCAACTTATTCCGGGACTGTATGATTGTCTGATGTAGGATCTAGTGGAACTAGTGGCATTCCTGTGACTTCACTGAAAGTTGGTGATGAAGTTTTGGTGAGGAAGCAGAGCGGTGCCCGACACACTGGAATAGAGATTCAAGAGTTTATTGTTGAGAAATGAGACAGACTACATCAGTTACCTGCCTCAGCAGGCCCAGCACCGCTGTTTTTGTTCTCCGCAAAACATTGTGCTAATTCATGGGGTGAATTTATATCTGATTCACCATTGAATTCGAGCAATGTACATCTGTAGATAACTGTAAATCAAGGATGAAATTTCCATTTAGCTGTGAAATGATCTGACGGGTATCTACTCTGGTTGGATCACAAGTCACGAAGTTTCGCCAATGGGTGTCATTTTCAATGGGTTATATTGCCAGTTCTTTTCAGCTTGGTTTCCTCCTGAACCAGCAAATGGAATGATTTCTTCTCCATCTTTTCGAAGCGGCTTATCAGACCAATCTTTTCGAAACGGTTTATTGACTTATCGGTATCGGTTTATTTGTATAAATGCTTACACTAGAGCTAAAAGATAGCAGCTATAGCCAAAAGAACATGGCCTTTAACTGGGATTCTCTTACTATAAAAGGATTCCCTAAGAATGACGC
The DNA here is from genome assembly GCA_036346245.1 of Bonia amplexicaulis. Classification (NCBI taxonomy): domain Eukaryota; kingdom Viridiplantae; phylum Streptophyta; class Magnoliopsida; order Poales; family Poaceae; genus Bonia; species Bonia amplexicaulis. The sequence continues at coordinate 18,099,659 of CM070752.1, read as the reverse complement.
ATCTCTAGAATGTTCAGACGAAGTGATCAACTGTGACTAAAAACAGCACTGTTCTAACTGATAGCCTGTCATCTTATATCAAGCACACTCAGGTGATGAAAATTTGTCTACCAATAAAAAGCCTGGAAATATTTTCAGTTCACAGTTTCTACCATCTTCACAAGGAACTAGCAAGATAACTCTGAAGATTAAACCCGGCATGGCCGAAAACAATGTAAAATAGTCAAGAATCTAGGAGAAGAAATGACACAGCAGAGCCCATAGTGGCAAAATTCGAGTACCTATTAACTTGGTAAAACAACTTATCATAGAATGACATTGTCATAGTCCGTGACCAAGAAACATCACTAGAAACAAATTTTACACTGCTTACACCCCCAATTATACAGCCGTACAGATACATGGCCTCTTCTAAGTTGCGCTTCTAGTGCACTTGCGCAGTCCTATACACTGGCAATGGGGAGGCTGCTCCAAGTGAGCGCCGCGGTGAAGGTTGGATTCTCATTGGTGACTTTGAGACAGTGTTTGAGGTCCTCCGGATGTCAACTTGTGGTGATGCTGAATTATATTTGGGATCTTGCAGCTGCTCCAGCTCTTCCAAGACCTCAGGCATCCGAGGCCGCATCTTGGCGTCATTGCAGATGCATTGCCAGGCAATGTTTGCAATGGCATGTGCGCCTTTCTTTGGATACTGGCCTCCTAGCTTCGTATCCATGATGCGGTACAGCCGGCGCTTGTCACCCAGGTGAGGTTTGGCCCAGTCAACTAGGTTCTGCTCTATGCCTGGCTTTGATTTGTCCAGAGCCCGCCTTCCTGTGAGTAACTCAAGCAACACCACCCCGAAACTGTAGACATCTGCTTTTGCTGAGAGGCGGCCTGCAAAGTTGTGTATATATATATTTGTTATACGGACAATGTTATCAATACATGAACAGATGTACTATCATTTCCTAAAATCCAGGAATAACATGTCAAGCATCGCATTGAGTAGGAAGAAAGTGGAATGGAACAATTTCCTCCATGAAAAGATTTAGTTTCACTTCACATGTGACAATAAAATGCTAGGAATTCGGGATGTGAAGACAAAACAACAGACAAGTATTATTGATTCTCGAGTGCTGAAATCAGAAAATAAATTCAAACATAATCACCCACAAAGATGGGCAAATGCCATAATAATTTCTTCTAATTTAAACAAATAGGCCTTTATTATGACTCAGTAGTATGCATAAGATGCTTTTGGCAGCAAGATAATTACAGTGGCTTTAGCTAATAAAAGTTGATGTTATATAATAAAAGCAACAACCCGGCATCTATTAAAAGTTGATGTTATATAACAGGGAAAAAAAGGACCAATGGCCCCATTTTCATAATTTTGCAGACAAAGAATAATCTTTACACCTGTTGCAATATATTCTGGAGCTGCATATCCATGAGTGCCCATGACTTGTGTGGAAACATGGGTTTTATCCCCGGTTGGACCTGCTTTTGCTAAACCAAAATCTGAAAGCTTTGCATTGAATTCCTGCATTGAATCAAGAAAAAACAAGCTAAATAAGTTCAAAAAAGAAAAAAAGGTAAAATAACATTTTAACAAGCTAGGCACGCTTGATAATCGAGTCAACATTTTTTTCAAGCATACCGAATCAAGGAGAATGTTTGATGCCTTGAAATCACGATATATAACTTGGTTTTCAGCATCATGCAAAAATGACAAACCCCTAGCAGCTCCGATGGCAACCTTGAGCCTTATTGCCCAAGACAAAGGATCAGCACCTCCTAATAGAAAAGAAATATTACTTGATAGTTGATACGTGAACATTTAAAATATGAGAAATCAGGGATTTAACAAGGCAGAACCGTATTAATCAAATACATACTTCTAAACAGATGATTCTCCAAACTTCCCTTGGGCATGAACTCATAAACCAGAAGTCGATTATCGCCATCTGAGCAGTAACCAATAAGCTTAACAAGATTCTTGTGGTGAAGTTGGCCAAGGTAGTTAACTTCTGTCTGCAGCAGGATAATAACAATCAGGAAACATGAAAAATGTCCTAGAGAAAAGTGGAAAAGAAAGCTGAACCTACCAGCCATTCCTTGTGTCCCTGGAAACCTTCTGGCTTAAGCTTCTTGACAGCAACAACCATACCACTTCCTGGTTTTGAAGGAGCAAGAGTGTGTTCATCAATCCAACCTTTGTAGACATGCCCAAATCCTCCTTCCCCAAGAAGACTGTCCGGTCGGAAGTTCTTGGTCGCATTTTTTAGATCATTGAATGAGAAGGCCTTCAAATTCGAAGACGACAAGATTTCACCTTCTGTTCGAGGAGTTGGAAGTTCACTTCGATCTTTTATAGAAGGCAGAGTCAAAGTTGAACGACCTGAGTTGGTCTTAATCGTGGAAGGGACAGATGATAAACTTGTTTTGCTGGTCACTTTTGATGGGTCTGATCTCTCCACAAGAAACAAAGGAAATGTGTATAAGAACAACTTGATATTAATGACATCTTAGGTTTACAATGATATTAAAATTATGAAATGCCAATAACAACATCCATTGCTCTACGTTGATCAGAATTAAAAACGCCTAACTATTAGGTACCAATGCTCTAACTTGATATTAAAGTTCTTTTCCACTTATAACTTGTGCCTTATAGTTTATACTACAATAACTAGCTTGCTTTTAAACGGTACGTTTTTAAGGCGAGATCAATAGGAAGATTATAGTAAAAAGTGAACTGAGTTCAGCTGTACCGGCCAAAATCATATGTGACTATTTTCCTTTGTGTATTGTCTCTCGCGAACAGCCAGAATTCAAAAATTTAAGTCTTAAGCCACAGCCCTAAAGAACCCCACCCGACATCTTAGGTTTACAATGATATTAACTCCGCATAGGGTTGGACAGGACTGACATGTTAGATACTATCTTTTTGCCATGCACTTTTAAGCATCTAATCGACTGTCTATTCATCCTTATCATAGATAAACGGTCAGCTCTAGTCTGGTACATCCCCTTGCTATAAGTAGACAAATAGTTACCTGATTGCCTTTAAACCCTATTTCTATTTCTATGTCTTATCCATGCGCCATGGCGTGTTATGCTTACCCTACAGAAATAAGAACAGAGGAACAAAAATAGAAGTAAAGGGAACAAACGTTAGACTAAAGAGAACTAGTACCAGGACACACTCTGATCTTAAAATTGGGCATTCATCTCAATTCAACACAAACCAAACCCACAAGCTACCAGCATAGCCCAACACCCCGAGCAGCCACACCAAATCCACAACTATAAGAGGAAACTGAAACAAATACAGAGTAAATTTAGAATTTATTAAGAAGAGAGAATTAAGGCACTCACAGGCACCATTGTTCATGCTGTGATCCACCCGCGCCGTGGTGTCCATGCAATTCCCCATCTTTCCTCTCCTCCTCTATCTCGCTCTCCTCTCTACCAATCTACCGACCACCCATCCACCATGTGCCTCTGCCCCAATCTTTCTTAACTACTCAGCTGTGGAATAACAGAAAGATGATACTTTCTAGCCTCTCAAGATCCCTAAGTCAACTCAATCATCCGGTTGGAAGTCAGAACCGAGCGAGATAAGATGGCCTCTCTTGACTCTTTGAGCAGATTTTTGCAGCAAGAGATGACCAATAATGAGGAATCAAGAGGAACAGCAGCTCCAAACTAGTCCAAAGATTCGCCAACGAAGCTAAGAACTGAGCAACTAACCCCCAAAGTCCAATCTTTGCAAGGTTTCGATCGAGCTCGACCACCAACTCACGGGGAAAAAATCCGCGAGGCCGGCAGCCGCAAAGCCAAGAAACAAACAAGCAAAAAGTCAACTCAAATCTCCACGCCGAACCAGGCTCAGCTCCTCCTCCGCCCGAGCTGACCAAACTGGCGCTCGCAAAAAAAAAATCCAACCTTCTGATCGAGTCCAGCCCACTGACTCACGGGCTAAAGAAATCCAATCCGCAAGAAAGAGAGCGACCACGCACGCAGCCAAGAAACGAACAACAGAACTACCGAAGCTCTCACACCGTTTAGAGTCAACAACCTTCTCACCAAGAACCGCTCGCACGGAGGAGAGGGACGCAGGCAGGAAGGTGCCCAGAACCGCACGGTTGGGTCGCTTGACTTGAGTCTGGGAGGAAGGAAGGAAAGAGGCGAGAAGAGAGGGAGCAAAGCGGCGGAAGCAGCCTGCAGCCACCGGCCAACCTCAGGTGGAAGAAGTGGAGCTGCGAATGAGAACACGGTGGGCTTCTCTCTCTCTTCTACTACACTTCGCCTGAGGAATTTTGCAAATACACCCCCGTTTAGAGGTGTTCCTTTCGTATATAACCTTGCAAAACATTGGACGGTTGCAGAATCAATCCTTGAGATTGCCAAGGTGGTTGCAAAGGAAAAAAAACTTTCATGACGTTTACCACCAATTTCGATTTGACGTTTACCACCAATTTCGATTTGTACTTTTTCTTAGAGAGGACCCTCGATTTGTAGAGCACTTTTTTTAGAGAGGAATCCCGATTTGTACTTTACTAAATCAAAAGAATGTGTAGTACTTTGGGAATATGTGGAATTCATATTGATTTTTGACCTTATCGTCTCACTTTTAATACTCCATCAACCATGGCAACAGGAATGTTAATATCATTGTAAACCTAAGATGTCGGGTGGGGTTCTTTAGGGTTGTGACTTGACTTAAATTTTAAATTCTGGCTGTTCGCGAGTAATCATTCCTGTTTTGCAAGGGCTGTTTACAATGATACTCCATCACTTTTAAGAATTCTCAATACGGTTGCTACTGAGCTGAGTTGAAATGAGAAATCATTCCTGTTCTTAAATAAAACGAGAAATGGTTTGAGCGAGATTCCAAGGACATTTTTTTTCTACCGCTGAAAGTCAACCATGGCCCTAACATTGCGTGCTACGAAAGAATTCCTTTATTTGTGCTCAGCCAACACATACACAACTCGAGGGTAAGGCACCGCTCATTAGAGTTTCTGCTTCTAACTTTTTAATTTTATCTCTTTGTTGCTTTTTTGGTTTTTTGGCATTTCTTTTTTTGCTTACTTCTAACTTTTTAATTTTATCTCTTTTTTGTTTTTTTGGTTTTTTGTTATTTCTTTTTTTGCTTACTCCTTTTGTATTGTCCGTAATAATATTTTTTTTATTTTTAAATTTAATTATGCTAAAAAGTTACCAGCAGTTACAGTATATTTTCAACCACTACAGTGTAAAATAAACCATAAACTAGAGCTTATAAGCCCAATGAGCACCACCTTAGTCGAGCATATTTGGCAAAAATTTGTGAATAAATAAAATCATTATGCCTAGTTTAAGTAACCATATGATGTAATATTTTTCTAAGAAAAGTACACAATTTTCATATGTACTCATTCTTACAAATCCAATTCTGAATTATTGTGATTCATATTTTGTATATTTCACTCATAATATTTTTTTAAACATGTAATTGTAGTTAAGCAAAATACATAGCGGAACATGTTTCTTGGTAAAATTAGTAGGCGCACATGCAATTCTCTCTGCCCAATGCATGTGAAATAATCACTTTTTTCTATGCTATTTTTTTAGTGCAGTACCATAGACACAAAGATACATTTTTTTTAACGCGTGTGAGTTTATGTTGTGGCAAAAAAAGCAACACAATAGACCAGAAGATACAATTTTGTGTTGACCAACATATATTTTCAAGGGCTATATATATATAGGGATTTACTTACATATAACATATTTTAAAATATATCTTTAGCATTATCTACCGATAATATGGGCAGGATACTATATAATAACTGTCAGGTACCATTGAACATGTACCTAGTCTACTTCTCTATCAAGTTGGACATTCTCAATAAGTCAACACGTGGCAAAAACATATCTCACAGCATCCACCCATCACTATCCTCTCTCGTCGCCCCTTCCCCTCTGGGCTCGCCGACCGCTGTGCCCGCCGCCGAACAGGCGAGCACCCGGCGACCACCCCCTATACGACCTCTCGCCACCGGTCAACATTCCACAACTCTGGTTATCTCCTCCATGAGCCGCGCAACAACACGTCAACACAGCTGTTTCCCGCACACATCGCCTTCTCCATCTACTATATATTATTACCACCAGAATAATTAACTGTGATTTGGCCAAAGATGACATCAACGATCAAGCTCCGGTGTTGCGGGTGTAGTTGCTTGGAATTAATTGGGATCTTGAGATCGATTCATCAGTTTTCTTGGGTGTGTATTAGATGCTTCGGTGCTTGCAATTTGCGAAGATTTCCTCAGCCATTCTTGGATCTTGAGAAGTATGACGACACGACAGTGATTTCGTTGGTGGCAGGGGCAGCTTGGAGTCAACAATCATTTATCTCTGCAAGAGAGATTCTTGCCTTTTGCTGGCCCGAATAGAATTAAGGCCAATGGTGGTTTCTTGGCTCGGCAAATCTGAGGTTCCCTCTCGAATCCAAACCTGTGATGCAATTCCCTTTTGCCCCTATCGCTCAAGGCCCGCCGCGGCGACCAGAACCGACTTGATGGCGGTGCAAGGTCCGGTGGTCGCCGGCTGTTTCTGGCGAGCCCGGAGGGAAAGGGCAAGGGGAAAGGGTGGTGAGAAAATAGGGTAGTGGTGAAAATAGATTTATTTCACCACGTGTCGATGTAAGGAGAAAATAGACCTCAGATTAGCTCTGAGTAATAGATCAGGACTATAGGATTTTTTCCGGGTAGGAAACAGTTCTCAGTAATGTTTAAACTCTAATTTAGTTTACTCGTACAGTTACACGGCTAGATAATATAGTACAAATGTCTTTAATATGTAACTCTTCTGCATATAATAAAAATACAGTTATATTTATTATACAACTCTAATGTCTATATATAATTAATTTACATCATTATAATTTAGCCCTATCAAAATAAGTGGTATAGATCTTTCTCTTTTTCTCTTGATTAATGTAAGAATTTTTAGAATTTATTTAGAATTAATGTGAAATTTTCTTACTACTAAAATAAAAGATATATCTTGAATCTTATTGTTTATTTTTATTTATATAGATTAGTGGAGAAATCCACAAACGAACTCTTGGGAAGTTGCTAATGAACTACTCAACCTTATCGTCTCACTTTTAATACTCCATCAAAACTAAAGAGCTTGAGAATCTGACTCTCTGATATTTCTTTTCTTTCCTGTACTTACTTCTGTGTATCAACAATTTCCAGTGATGCCCTCCATTGCTCGGTCTCTTCCATTGCCATACATCATTTCATTCGTCACATAGTAGGGGTCTTTTTTTTCGGCTTTCAAAAATTGTTTTTTAGATTTTTCAACAATAACTAGGTTTTAAATAAGATGTTTTTTAAATCAAATCTATAAGTTAATTGTAGTATATACTGTAATGACTTTATTTATATTAGCCAAAACCATGCGTAAGTTTTTTTACTCCGTATTTTATCTCAAGAACAACCTAAAAATCATAATCTACAACCAAAATCTATAAGCTAAAATCAAAATAACAGACTATAAATATATATATAGTTGGAATAGATAATACATAAACGTGTTTAATTCCGAGACGAAAGAAAGAAAGAAAGAAGAGAAACGTGTTTAATTGGAGCAGCAAGTCACTAAGCCAAGGGGCCCACAACTCCACAAGTTTCTGGAACATCAGAGACGTGACGTTGTTCAGTTGTTGGTATCAGGTTGGTTGTGAAGGCAAGATAATTAGCTGCGGGTTTCGTTTGATCCGAATGTTGACTGCCTAATTTATGCTGCAATTACCATGTATATTAGATATTTATACTGTATTACATGGACTTCGGAGCATCATAATAGTATTATTACATAGCCATCGTCCTTGATTCTGTCGATTCCTGAGTCCTGACAATGACTAACAGAGTCAATGCACAATGATGCTACAATGCTAATCTGAACATGCTGTCCAAGCATCTACACTTTAACTATGTGCTACTCCTACATTGAGCATCATGCATGAATCTCAATACATAATCATCTTAATTGTATATTCTAGAGTTGATTTTGTTATGAACGGCCACTTATCTATTCTCATAAACCAAAGGCTAAATATACAAGCGAAGAAACATACAAAAAGTTCCCTATATAAGGTAATAATCTCTTACAGTCTATACATGTCTAACACCCTGCTAAAACTTATAGTGAATCAGAAACACTGAGTTTAGAGAGGTAAAAACTATACTGAGTTCTTATCTGTGTTTTGGTGAAGAAATCTGCTAGCTAAAGATCTGAAGGCATATACTGAAGAGTAACCACCTGCTCCTACACTTGCGATCGTATGTAGGAAGCACCAACATCAATGTGCTTAATGGGTTCATGCTTCACTAGATTGCGAGCAATACTGATCGCACTTGTGCTGTCAGACAAGAGAGGGGTCGGTGAAGAGACAGAAACACCAAAGTCTGCAAGAAGCCACCATAACCAAGTGATCTCAGCAGTCAGCGACGCCATGGCCATCAACTCAGCCTCAGCACTCAAACGAAAAAACTGCAGTCTGCTCCTTGGTCTTCCTGGCAATCAGGGAGGAACCAAGAAAAACACAGTGGACAGAAAGAGACCGACGATCAGAATGACCACTGGCCTAGGTCGTATTAGAGTATGCCCAAAGATGTAAGGAGCTAGAGCGATGAAAGAAAAGACGAGAGATGGTCCCGCAAAGATATCGCAGAATATGAAGAAGGTGCCTGTAGTGGAGCTCAGCTGAGTGTGAGCCAAAACGAACTAACTCAAAATGTGAACAGGCAAATGTCTGATCTAGTGATCCCAAGGTAGACAAGACTACCAACAAGGTGACGATATCGAGTGGGGGTCCTCAAGAAGCTCACCATCAGTGGGTCGAAAATAAACTCTAAGCTCCATAGGAGAGTCCACTGTGTGCTGATCAGTAAGACAAGCACGAACAAGGAGATCCTGAATGTACTTCTCCTAGGAGAGGTAGTAGCCCTCATGCGTAGAAGAAAACTCAATCCCAAGGAAGCAACGAAGGGAATCCAGATCAGACATAAAGAAATGCCTACTAAGACACTTCTTAACAAAAGCAATATGGTGTGGAGAAATGCATTCTTGACGTCCAACTGAGGGATGGACCACTATAAACAGAGGCCACAGCAAGGAGAGTACAAACAGTGGCCATATGAGCAACATGAGTAAAAATCTCATTATAGTCATGACCATACTCCTATTGAAAACCACGCACTACAAGATGAACCTTGCAGCGCTCAAGGGAACCATCCGAGCGAGTCTTGATCTTGTACATCCACTTGCACATAATATGAGTGACATGAGTAAGTAGGGGAATAAGATCCCAAGTGCTATTATGCTCCAGAGAAGCAATCTCCTCTGCCATCGCGTGCTGCCACTTCAGATGAGCAACAGTCTCACTCCCATAGATTTCTATACTCACATCACTAATCCCGGGTGTTTGAATAGCATTATGCTTTTGTAATAAAATAACTGGTAATTGATTTCTTGGATTTAAATGATGTATTTTGAGTTTTTTTGGATTTTTGGATGAACAGTGTTGGGCGGCCCATGAACAAGACGGCCGGCCGTGGACCGACCAACCTCGGCCCATGCCGCGAACGGTCAAGAGGCACCGGCTTAGCCGAATGGACCGACCAACCTCGGCCCATGCCGCGAACGGTCAAGAGGCCCAGCGCGTACGCACACGCCCGATGGGCGACGCGCAGACAGCGCGGACGGCTCTGATGCATCGCATGCGAGTGGCCCGGATCAGGTGGCAACGACGTGCGATCGGCTGAGATAGGACCATGTCGCGCCACAGGGTCGTTTTCAACCTCCAGTTGTTCTCCCTGAGGGAAAAGCACAGGAGCGGTGGCTTCGGGCGAGCAGCGCCAGCAAAGCTCTTTGGTAAGAATGAGCGGCACAGTGGAAGACGACTTGAGCTGGGGATTCCATTTTGGGCTTTGGGAGGCGTGAAGGTGGATGGTGGTGGTTGGCGGTAGGAGAGAAGGTGGTGGTTCCAACGGCAGCTCAAGGCCTTTCCGATAGTCTTCCGGCGAAATGGGATGTGGTTTGACCATCTACAGTGTACAAGGTTCATGGTATTGGTGGTGGTTTGGGCTGGGGAACGCCCGTTTGAGCTATCCACAGGAGAGGCTTTTCGGCCATCAATAGCTTCCATCGCCAGAGCTCCCGGCAAATGCTCATGCTCGAGCGGGGTCATTAACGTGTTTAGGGAGTAAAAGAGGTCATGTTAGCGAGTGCAATCGGAATGTAATCGAGGAAAGAGCGAGTTTGCCATTAGGGCTTACCGGGCTCAGGGGAAGACGACGAGGAGGCAAGGTGAGCAAGAACTCGATTCGGTGGTTTTGCTGGGTATTTGAGAGTGGTGTGGAGTTTTCTATGGAAGCAATTGGACTTTAAAGGTAGCATAAGGATGTGGGAGCAGTAGGTCGGTTCGACGCTCTCATACGCGTGGGTGGAGCGAGGCATCGGAGAGTCTGCCGCCGCGCAGAGGTGCAGGGAGAGGTGGTGCTGGCCTTCTGTAGGAGTTGGCAAAGACTTGAAAGCAGTGGTATGGCGCGGTGCATAAGACAAAAAAGAAAGGCGGTGCGCCGTGGCGGATGAGGGCGAGCGCGCTGGCAACGGCGCATGAAGTGAGGGAGCGGATGTTGTGCAACTGGATGGTGAGGTCCCGGTGCCTGCGCAGTGTGAACAGGAGGAAGTGGCGCAGCCGCAATCGGGAGCGACGACGGCGCGGCGCGTGGAAGCGGCAGCACAGTGAGGCGGTGGGGAGGCAACGACGCTCGGAGGCGCTAGCAAAGGGGAAAAGCGGAGAGACCAAAGGCGGGTTTTCAAGGAAGATTGCCAAATTGGGTAGGGTTTGGGAATTCAAGCAAAGCTCAGAAAGAATTCAAAATTTTGAAATTTTAAGGCTGTTTCAGCCACTACCATGTGCTGCAATACGGCAGCCAACAATTCAAAGCCCTAAATCCTCATCTACAGCTAGAGGAATCAGATATTCTGCACGAGTGAAAAAGAAGCAGAAATGTAGAGGGATAAGAGCAAGAATCTCATAAAGCTGTAGAAGATGGAGACTGCAGAGTAACGATGGCTGCAAGAGCAGAAATTCTACTTTGACCACTTTTGTCGCCTCCACTGCCCTATCGCTCACCGTCAGAACAGAAGCTCTCGCTATGTACACTGCATCACTGCAATAAGCGCCAATAACGATAGCTATATTGTTGCACTAGATGCTTTTGTTTTCACTCCTATCTTCGTGCAAATGTAGCATCAAGTAGTTGGCTTTGTGGTGGGTTACAGGGTTAGCTTCCTACCGTCGATGCTCTGATGGACTGCTTGCAGGAGATCGAGTTGAGTTAGGCAGTGAGCATTAACTCTCCACAGTGAGGAATGTACTGACTTGTTCTAAACGTCAAGCCCAAAAGCTCTTTACTTCTAGTCAAATCCACCCCCCAAAAAGAAAGATTAACAAAAGCGTCTTAGATATGCTAAACAACTCACCGTTTGCAGGCATTAATGCCTATCTCAAAGGAAGCATTTCAAAGCTTTCGACATATCGCACTAACATGTACAGTAGACATTTCAGAACGACCACTGAAGGTGAAGGGCAAAGTGCAAAGGAAAGAAGGAACCAAAGAAAGTGAGCTTGAGCTGTGCCATGGTAGACCGTTCCACTACTACCGGCCTGGCACTGACTGGTTGACACCAATCATCTTAAGCCCTCTTTACTTGCCAACAAGACAAGGATTGCATGCCCACAAAAGCACATACATAATTGCTCTAGATTGTGCGAGAAGAATCAGCTTTCCAAGTGAAAGCTGAAGGTCTTTCTAATTGCAAGTTAGTGTTGCAAGAATCGAATGCCGATCGGAGAGCACCAGCCATATGTGAGCAACTTGAAATTCTGTAAGAGTTTTGATTTCTTGAGAACCGACACGATGTTCTCCGGTGAGTGATCAATGGCGTTTTCAGCAGACGTGCAGAAAGTGATGAAGGCTGACAAAATTTCGACAGGGCCGTTCTTGTTCTTCTGTCGTATTGTAGTACTGTACATCTTAAGTTTTTTTTTTAGCTGTTAAGCTAGCTATCTGTCTTGCCTACTACACCAGTGAAACGAGGGCAATAGTGAATGGGTACCTTACAAACGCACCAGCCAGGTTGACTTGGTAATGAAAACACACAAGAAAACAAATTAAAGGCAAAACACATTAATGCTCAGCGTGCCACCTAAAGTCTCCGGTAGGATCAGCACCAACACAACAGTTGACAAAATAAAATTATTTTACATGCAGTGAGTTCTTTCGGGCTGTGGTTTATGACTTTTGACTTTTGAATTCTAGCTGTTCGCAAGGAATAGTACGAAGAGAGAGACACTCACGTGTGACTTTGATCGATATAGATAAATTCAGTACAATGTCTATAGTAATCGACTTGTAGACCTTGCCTTAAAAGAAACACCGTTTAAAAGTTACTTACTGTAGCATAAGTTAAAAGTCACAAGCAACAAACCTAAAAGAACCCAATAACCCGTGATATGTCAACTTTTTCGTGAGTGAAAGAGAGAGGGGAAAGAGATAAAAAACTTGATACTCATGGAAGTATCAAGCCTTTTAGGAAACCAAGATTTTAGTATTAAGCCTTTATGCATTGGGAGCTTGTGTTACCAAATTTATGGAGCCATATAGTATCATTTTGTGAGAGATTCATGCAGCAGGTGAGATCATATAGCATCACGCTTTAGTATCAAATTATTGGTATGACTGTCTAAAATCCCAATTAACTACTCTGTCCCGTAATATGAAGATTTGGGGCTGAATTCTTTTTCACTTATATGACTTATGGCTTATAATTTATCTATAATGACTAGCTTTTAAACGGTGTGTTTTTTCAAGTCGAAATCAATAGGAAGATTATAGTAAAAGTGTACTAAGTTCAGCCGTACCGTCAAAATCGCATGCGACTATTTTTCTCTGCATACTGCCTCTCGCAAACAATCAGAATTCAAAACTTTAAGCTACACAGCCCAAAAGAACCCACCCTGGGAGTGCCCTTAGTGCCATAGTATAATAATAGGAATTTTTTACGATACATTCTATTGGTGGTAAGAGAGTGGTAGTAGAAATTAAATCTGATCATTAACTTGTGAGGGCAAAATAGACTTTTTGTAAATCTTTTTTTGTGAGCGTATTATGAACTTTTCATCTGAACATATGATTAATCCTTTCCATCGCCGTTGCCGCCGCTTCTCCCTGTTTCCTATGCCGCCACCGCCATCTCTCGTACGCGTGCTACCACGGCACTTCTAGAAATTACTCTTACGTCATATGTTTCCTTTACAATTTTACCGCTTTTGGGATTCTACTAGTAGTACTATCGATGGTAATATAACTAAATTCTAACTAATCTAATCCATTGAATTAAAAAGAATGAATCACTCACATTTATTTTATTTTAAGGTACCATAAATTTTGGGCTGTTTGTGAGAGAGACTACAGAGTAACAGAAACTCGCGTGCAGTTTTGGTTGATATAAATGAAGTTAATACAATATATACTACAATCAACTTGTAAACCCTATCTTAAAAAGACACTCCATTTAAGAGTTATTTACTATAGAAAAACCAAAAAATAGTTTTTAGAAGCTAAAAAGAACATGCCCTTAGTACCCAGATTGATCAGCTTCCGAAGTTAGATCAACTCCGTTGTATAGATAGCAGTGCCAAAATACGAGTAGATTGTTTGTCTTTTCTTAAGACATATACAATGGTACATGTTAGCTATCTGTAAACGTATACCGCATAGGATTTTAGGTGATGTGGAGGAGAGAGAAGGAGAAGAGAGAAAGATATTGTATACTATTTAATAGACAGTCTTATAGACAATATTTACTGTCTATACCATTGTATAGACAACTATATAGACAACACATTAATTGTATGAAGCTATTACAGACAACTATATAGACAACACATTGTATGTGCTGTCTTTAATCCTGCCTATAGATAACATAGAAGTGTATTACATGTTCAAAATGTAGGCAATATTTTAATTCTAAATTTTACTAGAAGATAAATACAATAAACTAGTTATGCAAAACTTACTACTAACAGCAGACTACTCATCATACTTCAGAATATACACAAGGAAAATATAGTAGCAAAATCGAACGAACGCGCGAACGACTTACTTATGAGCTTGACGAAGATAGGAAGCAGCGCAGACTTGATGCAGTGCAGAACGTAGATAGCACAGTGCAGCGAGCAGACGCGCAGATGCGCTACCCAGAAACCTTATTGCCGCCCCGTGCAGGTACTCTCTGCGGCAACGGTTCGGAGATAGCCGCTCTCCCTCCTTCTATGTGCACGCGGGGAAGAAAGGTCGGCGAGGTTCAGACAATATAATACAAAAGCACAAGATTGCAGAGATGAAGAAAATGGAGGTAGTGAGATTCTCAACTATACACTTTGGATGTCTCTAGGTATATATATAGACATACTATGGACTGAAAATTTAAACAGTCATTTACCCATTGGTAACTGACACATCCAACCAGTCATTTACCCACTGGTAACTGCCTGTCATCAAAATCCCAATAAAGACTCAAATTCAAACGTTTGAATCTTATTCAAAAGAGAGAGAGAGAGAGAGAGAGAGAGAGAGAGAGATGCAGGATTCAGCAAAAAAAGATGGACTTGGTCTGCCAAGTGGCGCTCGACGGTCGCGCGTAGCAAGTCACATGATTTTTATGCAAAAATACACTAAGTGTGCGCACGTGTGATTAACCAGAACACTGCTCATACCATCTCTATCCATATTCAAAGAGTGATGGGGACTCCACCTTATAAATTGATCTCCCTTATCTTGTCTTAACAATATGGTACTAAACCATATATGCTTTGGAATTAAGGAAATGAACCTTGCTCATATGTGCCAATTTCTAACATTACAAACTATGTCTGTTTATGCCATTGTATATACTCTTAGTTGCTAACATTTTTGGGGGGATAAATTAAATTCATCGGTGCATGAAAACAAAGTAGAATGCAAATGCGGATGAGTGATTCTAGCGACGTAGCCTGTTTGTCCTCACCCTGTGTTGGGCCGGCCAACTGAAAACTAGATAGATGGGGCCATGGGCCATAACACGAAGCTTCCATGGTTCTCTCGCTCCTACGAAAATGGAGACCTGTGGGATCCATACGACATGGCCACTGCTGATCCTACTTTTCATATACCCGAGCAGATGAGCAGAGTATAATCAAGAGGCAACAGATAAAGCACCGAAGAGCGGGAAGGAACCGGAGCGATAATACGAGATGATACGTAGAGGAGGTTTCATCGCTGCTGCTTGCTGGCGAATAAAACATGCGCCAAGCCACTTTGCAGTGGAGGCCGAAGCAACGCTGGATGGCCTGATGCTAGCTACCCAAACGAATTGGGCGCAGCAAAATCGTAGTGGAAACTGATGCCCTGCGCGCGGGCGCATGAAGCTATTTGCAATCCTCAAGACTCAAGGGCTCCTGGAACGATCATCACTGACGAAGCAAGAGTTCAAGTTTTATCTTTTTCCAAGGCGATCTTCGAACGTTGTCGAGGGAGAAGGCAAATTCTGTAGGTCATGTGTTAGCCAGGAAACTAAGCTGGAAGTGCCTCCTGGTTTTATCTTCTGTACTCTTGTGGAAGATGTGACGCTTATAAATTAATCAAGCAATCGTTGCCTTTGAGTTTAGAAAAAGAGTCCTATATCTCAGCACAAAAATGTCAGCCTTCACTTGCAAATCTCTCAATTTTCTAGCTCACGCTTCAAATGAAAGTGCATACACAGGGGAACATAGAAGATATTTGTTTTTTTTGGTGTTGCGTTCACTTTGATGCTGCAGCATTTTTCTTCTTCCTTTTAAAGATACATGTATGCATAGTAACGGATGAGAGTTACCACCTAGAAATGAATGTATGCTGTTATATGCATGAATCCCAACAGATGGGAGTTACCACCTAGTAATGAAAGTATGCTGTTATATGCATGAATCCCAACAGATGGGAGTTACCACCTAGTAATGAAAGTATGCTGTTACATGCATGCATGGCAACGGATGGAAGTTACCATCTAGAAAATGAATGCATGCTGAATCAAAGATTTTAGCTAACGTGCGCAGGATTAATTGCCAACAAAAAATGATAGCAGAATACCCTGTTCCACCGAGAAATCTGCACATTCTCTGAAACAGACGCATAATTCTAGCCTCAGAGTTCAAAAGACACAATCTTCTGCTACCCATTAGTCGAGGCATTTCGTTGATTAATCAGTACATATCAAATCATTCATATGGAACAGCGACTTGTAGGAATCAGAATATTATCGAAACTGAAGAGAAGGCATTAACCTTTCGTCATGCATATATCCAGATGCTTCAGTCTTCACATTACAATTTACAACAGACAAGCAC
This sequence comes from Bonia amplexicaulis, assembly GCA_036346245.1. Lineage (NCBI taxonomy): Eukaryota > Viridiplantae > Streptophyta > Magnoliopsida > Poales > Poaceae > Bonia > Bonia amplexicaulis. The sequence goes on along the minus strand of CM070752.1, from coordinate 18,083,173 downwards.
GCGCATAAAAACTTTGAGATCTCTTCACTTACGAACAATCTTTCCGCGCTCACCTGCTCCCGAGGGCGCCCTCGGCGGCGGCCATGTTGCGGCAGTAGTCGGCGACCTCGCGGAACCTGGGCACGCTCCTGAGGTCGACCTTGGTGCCGTCCTTGAGGGTGATGATGATGTCGCCCCACTCCCCGACGAATCGCGGCACGACGACCACGGACGTCACCGACGAGTAGGGGAAGTCCGTGCGGTCGGCGCCGGACAGCCCGGAGATGACGGTCACGCGGCGGGAGGTGAAGCGGTACCGGAGGATGAACGCGCGGGACACAGCGGCAAGGGTGAGCGGCAGCCACAGCAGGGTGAGGCCCAGGAGCAGGTTCGCTGCAAGGTCTCCGTAGTGGGCTCCTCCATCGAAGAACACCGTCTCGGCCCCGGCGCCGCCGTCGCCGCGCGCACCGGAAGCCGCGGCCCGCGCGACCAGGCGGGAATAGCCGGTTGAGCGCCTGAGGGATATGGAAGGTGGGAGGGTGGTATGGGCGGAGAGAGGGGGAGGTGGTAGTGGCCGGAGGAAGGAGGAGACCGCGGCGGCGGACGACGACGGCGGCATGACGCTGGTGGGTTATCTGTCTCTGGTTGGTGTTGGAGGCAAGTGTGGGGCTCCTTCGGTTTTTGGTAGTCGTTTGTGTGCGCGGGAATGAGACACGTGGACGAACCAAAATACAACACGTGGGCTTAATGTTTTTTGCTTGTCCATACGGCCTGGAGTTTTGGGCCTACCTGGGCCTCATTTTTCATCAACACAGTATACAGTTTTCGGCCTCTCGTGGGCTCTAAACATGGGCTTTGTTCATGGACCTATTATTGCAGCAGTAACCATGCAAATCCCTTGAAAAAAAGAGGTTCTAAAATCATCTTAAAAAAAGGAAAAGTTCTTAAAACTCCCTAAACTTTGTTTAGAACTCCATCCATCACCTTCAACTTTAAAATCGGGCAGCTAGCACTCTAAACTTTGTAATTCCATCCATACAACTCTCTAATCCGGTTTTGCGCGGTGGTTTTGCCACATAAGATACCATATAACTCCCTAATCCGGTTTTTGCACGGTGATTTTGCCACATAAGATAAGATACCAAGCTGGCCAAGTTGGGTAAATGACAGGTAGGACCCACAGGGGAGAAGTCTTTCTCTCTCTCCCTCATTGATAGTGTGGCCTACTTGTCACCTCTATCCCTACCTCCCGCCGCCTGCGCACTGAAGCGCCATGCGCACATCGCCTCTCACATGTCTACTTCAACTCTGCCTGAGTAGTTGCACATCAACCATTGCCACCGTCGTCACCATCTCCAAGTCCACCTCCTCTCTCACTCCAATAACCCTCAACTCCCTCCCCCTCTCTTGTTCTCATCTCAACGGAAAGCCGCCGCGACACCACCTTCTCCTCAAGCTCGGCCGTCGTGCCACCACATCAATTCAACGCCTTTTGTGAGTGTCCACCAAATTCCTCTCACCACCAGCACCACCTCCACCCGTCTTAGCTTTTCCCACACCAATTTCACCCCTCCGCCACCAAAGCGTTGCCACCACCGTCATCTTCTTCTCCAAAGTCAGCCACCGTCTCATCACCACCGAACACCTCAGACCAAGGCCCAAGCGTCTGCATACTCCCCAAAAGAACCCTAGTGCTCATGTGTGTACCAGTTCCCAGTGAGCGTAGCCGATCCGCTGTCGCCATAGTCCCCTTTGCTTGCTGCCACAGTGCATCTCCAACCGCGTCGCCACCACCGGGAGAGTCCCTATGACCCCACCGACCAATTCCCGTCATCACCCGCACCACCTGAGACCCCCTCACTATCCAAAGCCAGCGTCGTTGCTCCCTGTTTCTCTATTTCAGTTTAAGAGAGAAGCCCCTATGTGCTCCACCTACCGATTCACTCAGCTTGGCTAGTTTGTCATCATACATGGCAAAACCACCCATTCATGATGCCACATAATCAAAACCGCCTTGCAAAACTGCGTTAGGGGTTATACTGATGGGATTACAAAGTTTAGGGCGTTAGATACCTAATTTTATAATTAGGAGTGTTGGACGAACTTTTGAGTAAAGTCTAATAAGTTATATAAACTTTTTCAAGAAAATAGATTGAAGTTCGAAAAGTAAGAAGAAAGGGGGAGAGATAGAGAGAGCATTATGAACTGATTGCACTGAGCAAAGGAACCGAGCAGAAGGAACCGAAACATAACTTTCAGCTGCAGCAGAGCTGCTGGCCCGGTCATTATAGATTTGATTAAAACGTTCTCCTCACTTGCAGTACCGACGTGCTTTTGTACGCTCATTCTTTTACCCTACTATCACGTGTTCTTCCTCAAACCAACGTGTACTTGAGAGGAGAGAAGAGTAGGGAATTCTTCACTACACACAGTCACAGTCCCCGAGTAGTGCGCCCTTCAACTTTCCATCACGAATCATTGCCTGACAAAAGATTAACAGTTTCAGCACAGCGTCAGTACCGAGCATGCATGATTGGCAGAGATCTGCAGGGAACTTTTGCTGGACCAAGCTCAACTCGTCCACGATTCACATTTCACAGGCCTTTTATCTTTCTTCAGAGACGGAGATGGAGTATATTATAAATACGCGGCCTCGTGCAGCTAGCGCAGGCAGACATCTCCCTGCATGCCATGTGCGCCACACCTGTCCTTCCCTCCCCGTTAGGTAACGCCGCGAACAGCTCGACGCAAACGCGATCGATTGCGCTGTAACGATCGAGCTAGAGCTCCGATCGAAACAGAGCAGATTCGTAACGGCAGAGGATCGAGCACATATGGTAAGATTACGCACCGTGTCTCGTACATTTTTTATTAGCATGTGCATGTACCGTATTTATCAGTTGGGACGGTTGGCGACACATGCTTCGGAATCTCATATTCCCTGAGACGATCGATCTAAAGAACTCGTCCGCGCGACGGAACCGGCGATGCGCCCGCGTTACATGTATATTTAACGCGATGGTGGGCTGACTTTAGCCGCCGATTCATGTGCGGATTTTCCATCACTCAACCACCCTGCAGCCACACCCTGAGTTTTCTATGCGATTCGTCAGATTCCACTCTTAAGGCATGTTTGGCAACAACTATAGTTTATAATTTTTACTGAAATTTTTAAATTTTAACTGTTTACGGTATAGATTATAGAAAAAGAAACACTTAATACAAACACTTATCCTAGCCCTCGGTAACTCGAGATCGGTGACCTCGTGATCATTTACCTCCTAGAACGCAAGTGTTGTGCCTTTGCGCGCACTTGGATTGTCCGATCGAAAAATAGACGGTCCAGATACACATAGCTAGGCGCGACCTGTATAGTATATATAACTGGCATTATGGAATGGAATGCAGTGTCAAACGGACCCGGCAGCATCAAGATCGATCAGCGTCTTTTAGGGCTAGCTGGGACATTGCGAAGGACACATGGTCAGTTGGGCACTGTGCTCCCACATGGAGTGGTAAGGCCCCGAGCCGATGCAACAGTTTGGATTATATATACCACTAGCCTAGTCTTTGACGAGCCCATCTCGTATGCGTTTCGATGGAGACAGTCGAGGCCCCCCGGCCGCTCTCCTTTTCGGCATTTCCCTTTCCTTCTCTTTCGATGTGTTGCATGCAAGAAATTGCGTAATTTCTCAATTTCAGAAACGAAATTGCACGATGTCGTAATACGTACCAGAGCTTGGTGTGCATTGCCAGTGGCGGAGCTTCTTGCGAATTATAGGTGGTAGTTCTCGCTGCAAAACGACCATGAAAGAGAGAGAGAGAGAGCATAGGTGGTAGTTCTCGCTGCAATTTCCTTGAGCTTAATTAGCAAAGCATAGGAGGGGCCATGGCCCAATCCAGCTTTCACTAAGCATGGCTTAGTGAAATATATTTTTAAGTGAGTGTTACATACAAAAATTTTACAACGCATGGTTTACATAATGTGCTAGCTACCGAGTGAGAGCCAAAGCCAATGCAGAGCCAGTAGATTGACTTGTTCATGAGAATTTCCTTTTTCAAAGGTTCGCCAGCCGTACACAATTGTGGACAAAGGCGCTGTTCGTTAGGTCCAGCGCCGAAGGTGCCACCACGGGTGAATTAAACCAAGGTGCAATCCGGGGGAGATCACTACTATAAAAAGACTAATACTAAATATTTCATCACAGACATTTAATTAAAATCATCAATATTAAATATAATCATAGAAACCGTCTTTGTTGCTGTCAGTGGTAAAAACCGTCTGTAAAGAGAAAATATAACAAACGGTTCATGGTAGTTTTTTCTTTAAATCGTTTGTGATATTTCATAGACGGTTTGTATTAAAAACCGTTTGCGATAATTAAGTCATCACATATTGTTTGTATTAAAAACACAGACCAGACGATTTGTATTAAAAACTCATCGTGATAATTAAGTCATTATAGACGGTTTGTATAAAACCGTCTGTGATAATTTCACTTTAATTACAAACCCGTCGACCATCATTGATCTGTCTTAAATTACGATCATGTTTTCTTACATGCTATTGCTTTGAGGAGGTGGGGCTTTGAGGCCATCTGGTGAAAAGTGATCGCAGATTTGGCAAGAGTGATTGTAGATCCATTAAGTTTTTGATTATTTATGGTTAGTAATTTGTTTCTAATTGTATTATATTTTAGATCTAGCTTTTGGTGAAAGGAGAACTGAAGATGGTTTAAACTCAGACGGCTCACGAAACCGTCTATGATGATGTTTTTGAACCGTCACGAAATCGCAATAGTGATAATATTTTCTTTCTTGTCTATGATGAATTAATTTTTCCTTCCTTGAGGTGAATCTTGGATGGAATGAATTAATGGTTGGTGGTGCATCCCTATATGCGAACGAGCATGCGCCTCGCATCTGGACCAGATCAAGCTGTTCATGGCAGTACTGCATCCAATTCTCTGTACTGTTCAGAGCACACTTTCCTCTGCTACACACTTCGCTCGCCTCCCTCTAATTACGAGTAGCAAGCAAACAACCAGTAAGTTCTCATTAATTTATCCTTTGCGAAGGAGGAGAAATGCAATCATGGAAAGCTATATGAATGCATCGATGTGTACATGTAAAGATCCGGGGATGTACTTGAGCCAGTGACGTTGTAAAGGGGGGTGCTTTTTCTGCGGCCGCGCGCGCGGGCCCACCGGGCATAGGGTTACGGGGCCAGGCACGGTCGTTCGGTTCGTCTGCCTGTGACGAATGCTTCGGGCCCGCCACTGCTGATCAACCCACAAGGGGTTGTTCTCCTCTTCCATGAGCTGTGGACCTGCCCATGAGGACGAGGTGAGCTACCCTGCCAATGCCATACACTTGCTCTCTCTCTCTCTCTCTGCATTTTTCCGGTCGTTGCTAATGTACCAGCAAGAATGAGTCAATGTGTGTACGTATATGGTGGGTTTTTCAACTAGGGCTGAAGGTTTTTGGACTTTGAAAGAGTATTTATGTGAACGAGTTAAATATTAATAAGTTATTAAAACACTTCAAAAACACTGTTCCAGTAAGACGCTACGAGAAAATGGTAGAGAAATTGTACCGTTTATTTATATAGGTCAAGTCATAAACCATAAACCGTAAGCTAAAAGAATGAATCATGTAAGTTTGACACCGATTAATTTAACTATAATGGCACCTAGTTTCCTGGTTGGACATGAAGGTTCAATCACATGACCTTTCTATTAGCTATGCGTTCTTTGTTTATATATGTTGTGTGATTCAGTTACTAATATTCATGTGGTAACATAGCACAGTCCTAAATATCTTATTGTGTAAATTAGTGTATCATCAAATTTTAGTACTTTAGAAAAACACAGCCATTGACGCAATCAAACCCTCGGAACGAGTAGCCCTGTTCCCATCTCGCCAATCATTTTCAGACAGGCAAACTAGCAAAATCCAGTTCAGTCAACTGTAGTTGCCAGTCAGGCGATGAAGGGAAGGAGAGGGCAATATATGGACCTGTTCGCCTGGTGAGAAGCCGACGGTTTTTTGCATCACAGACGGTTCACTAGCAGCAACACAATATTTTTACTATAGTATCTAACTTTCAAACAAAATATTTTCTCAAGACGGGGTCTACAAGTTAAACGTAATACATGTTAAAAGTCTAACATCTGTACCAGCCAAAATCGTAAGTGGATATCGGTCTCTCCGTAATATGTACCATAAACGGCTAAAATTCAAAAATTTCAACCAAAATCCATAAGCCGCAGCCAAAAAGAACACCAATATACAACATATACGGCACAGGAGACCCAGGAGGTAGAAAAGAAAAACATACTATTAATCATGCATGATAGAGCATGTCTGTGTAGGCCTCAACATTCCCATCCATTATTTAACCAACTACAAAACTCCGTAATTACAATGGTTTAAATTTTAAAGCGAGGTATGTTTAATTTTGGTCTTCTTTAGCCGGCGATGTTTAACTCAGCATAATGCTGCTAAGCTTAAATTTTAAAGTGAGGTATGTTTAATTTTGGTCTTGTTTAGCCAGCGATGTTTAACTCGGCATAATGGTACTAGATATACTTACTGAGAAGCTGAATCCGCTCTCACACATATCCTAAGTATTCTGTAACAAGTTGGGTTATTCACAAGCTTAACACGTAGCGTGCGACCCTTCCAAAGAGAAAGGGATCCAACAAGACATAGCTGTCCAAATATTGCCGCTGTCCACGCTTCTGTTCTTCTTAAATGGCCTTAATTGCATTGTAGGATGGCATGCATGAGCAAGATTAATGCACGGATGGATGTTAGTAGTGCTTCTTAACAGTGGAAAACTTAATCTGAAAAAATTATCCAGTCTTGCACTCATCCAAGGTTGTACATCATAGTGTATATGATCAAAAGTAACGATTTCAATTTATGTCGAAACAATGGGCACATCACCCACACAATTAGCAGGCTTTGGAATGAGATTTTTGGAGAAGCCAAAAGGATGAATGCACTGGGAGAAGCCAAAAGCCAACAGCCACCATCGGTCCGTTTTTCAGGCTTTTGCAGGTTCAATTTGGCTGTTTGCCACTCGAGTTGGCAAGAATTACAAGATCCATACCATGGATAAAACCTCGAAATCTCCATCTCCTCTCATCCATTCGCACCCTTAGCACACACCTCCATGACTAGAACCATGGAGCGGTAGCGCTAGGGTTTGCATCCTACGCAACCTCCTCCCACTCCGCCACGCGTTGGCCCAGCCATCAACGGCGACCTCCGGCTCGGTCTCCGTCATCTCCCCTGACTCCTCGGTCTCCACTGTTATGAATATTGTGTGTGTATTGATATGAGACCCAAAGGGCCCTATATATAGGAGAGTACAAGAGATATGCCATATAGAGATAAGGCATATATGGAATAGAATCCAAACTCTATCTCCTAATACAACTCTATCTCTATCTCCTTAACCCCCCCTCAAATGCAAGGCGTATGCAATAGCATTGCATTTGAAAAAGGAGTTAACATTAAAACAAGAAAAATCCAAAATTCGAGTCTTGATGATGTCGCTGCTATGCAGCCTTGAAATAAACTGTTAAATCAAGTCGAAGAGGAATAGATAGATGCATGACTAGCAGATCGAAGCTCGAGACGGCGGCGACGGCGACGCAGTGCACAAGAAGCGCAACTGAGCAGCGCGTAAGAAGCGCGGCGTTACAAGCTCGTCAAAGAATAGAGCGGCGGCTGCTGTCATGCAAAATAAAATTCCTACACTTCTATGACTGACAATAAATTTGTCGACTCGCACGGCTTGGACGAACTAAAAATTTGAGACTACGGATTTAGATGGACTCAACAAAAGACTCAAAATAAAATTAACTAAAGACTGACTCCAAAAGAACACAGAACTGACAGAATTAATGGAACTCAACCGAATTTCTCAGGGACTATTCTGCAAAAATCGCTTCCCCCTTTCCCGTTTGGCCCATCTTCTTTTCGACCGGTCGGCCCATACGGCCCAGGCCCTGCCGCTTAAGCCACGGTGAGGTTAGGGTTTCCCTAACCCGCTCATTCGGTGGCGGCGGTGGCTGGCTCGGGCGAGGCGGCGGCAAGGCGCAGGCGTGGCGGGAGACCGGCCGGCGAGGCCGAACCCTGTGCGCAAGGCGCTTGGGCGGTGGCGGCAGCGCATGCGTGACCCTGCTCGGGCGGCGGCGGCGCGCGACACCGAGGAGGAGGGCGTGAGACCCCGCGGCCGGTCCACTCCGCCGCACGGCCCATGTCGAGTCTAACGGCGGAGGATGGAGCCGTGGCGTGAGACTAACGGGAGCGTAAGCGAGCGAGGTGTGGTTGGCGAGGAGACCGATCCGCCGACGAGAGGCCGGATCGGCGAGGCGCCGATGATTCGTGGTGCGACGGAGGCCGCTCAGGTGCGCTCCGTAGAAGTCGTGCCGCACGATGGTGGAGAGGCGGTGGACCACCGCTGTAGGCGTCCTCGAGGTCGGGTGCGGCAGCCGCCGGCCACGGATCGGGAGCGTGGATAGCCTGCGACGGCTAGAGACGAGGAGCGATGACGTCGCCGAGCGACCAACAAGGTGGCCGCCCGGAGAGATCAATCCTCCCGGGGGCGCAGATGCGGAAGATTGATGAGGTTAGGGTTTTAACCTAAGCTCTGATACCATGTTATGAATATTGTGTGTGTATTGATATGAGACCCAAAGAGCCATATATATAGGAGAGTACAAGAGATATGCCATATAGAGATAAGGCATATATGGAATAGAATCCAAACTCTATCTCCTAATACAACTCTATCTCTATCTCCTTAACATCCACTACCGACGCTTCGGTCTCCGTCATCTCCCCTGACTCCTCGGTCTCCACTACCGACGCCTCCTCCCTCAATGCCACCTTGAGTCGACGTTGTCCCCACCACCGACGCCTCCTCCCACGGTGCCACCTCGAGCCAATGTTGTCCTCGCCTCCATTCACTCCCCCTTCATCCGTCCCCAAGCACCGCCACACCGACGTCGTCCATAACCACGTGGCCTTCCTCCTCTTGAACTCCCTCCGGCTGCACTATGCTTCCTCCCGCTGGCAAGGTAGGACTCCACTGTGACGCCCATGTCATTATTCTCAGAACATGACACCGGGCAATAGATTAGTATTCCCTAAACCCAACGTCTTAGAAAATAAGAACCCTTATCAAAGTTGCGCAGCAGAATAATAACTAGAGACCGTGCTTTATGACAACAGCTAGTCACGTAGAGCTATAGTCTTTAGTACAACTAGCAAAGTGGCCCGCGCTCCTATGCCGGCAGCTTCTGTAATAAATTTGTTTTTTGTAATTAGTTTGTTGGAGAACTCCATATGTGATATTTTAATATTATATATTACAAGAGAGAAAAATACTATTTTTGTTTTTAAATGCTTGTCACATGTAGCTAAAAATTTATTTCCCAAATACGTGCATAGCAAAAAAGTAATACTTTTGTGAACATCATCCTTATAGCATTTTTAAAAGTCTTGGCGCAATACATATAACATATGTGATTTTGTATTTTAATAAATAAATGTTTGCAAAACTCCATTTTGCCCTTTGTCATCGTGAGACATAATTTCCCATAATGCTCCAATTAACATTACCTATCCCATAATTGCTATTTTTAAAATAACTATTTTCCCGAGTTTTAGAATCATGTTGGTTCGCTTAACATTGCTACTTTCCTTTTTGATTCTTCATTTCTATTTATTTTTATAGTTATGTTTTTGTGGCGATACGGCGATAAGTCACTTTGAAAAAGACGTCCCGATAAATTATTTCAAAAAGGTGGTGGAAAAACCATTTTGTTTGTTTGTTGAGTGAAGATATAAGGCATAAGTCATTATCCAGCGCTACAGAAGAAGCGTATGGAGAAGATTGATGCAGCCTTACTCATTGATTAGTCCTATGGACTTTTAACACATAAGGATCATTAATGGTGGATTATGATTTGAGAAGATTGAATTTGTTTTGACTACAGGAGGGATTTTAGCTCAAGGTGAAGATTGTTGAGCTTTTGATCCAAATCTTATTTGGTTTGTTTTCATTTTCAACACAAAGTTCTACTCCTATTTGAAGTCTCCTTTGTAATTACTATAAATATACTCTGGTAGACCATAGGGAATGCAAGAGGCTCATTATAAACATCTTCTCATATGGTGAATTTCGCCTTGGTACGCCCATGATTTTTCCCACAAGGGTTTTCTATGTAAAATCCATGTCTCCTGCTTTTTTGATCTTCTACTTTTATCGTACGTTTCATAACACTTCTGTTTTCGTATTGGATTCTAACATTACCTTCTTGTTGGCAGTGTCCAAACGTATGCTATTGGAGAGGATTGGATATCAATGTCCACATGTATGCTATTGGAGAGGATTGGAGATCAGATGTCAGATTGTGCTATTGTTAGATAAATTTTCTGGGCATGCTTCAGATTCTTGGTGTCTATATTGTTGTAAAACTGAGTTGTCGAATTATTTGTAAAGGGCACACTTATAACAAGTATCAGATAGTTTTGATGAGTACAGTCAGTCATATACATATAAGCATGCATACAATCCCATTGTTCATATGTGTGTATCGTCATGATCTTTCTAAACTGACACTATGAATACGTGAACTGGGTCCAGATAATATGGTTTTGTGGCTAGAATTGAGTCGAAAAGGAGCTTTAATTAATACTTCTTCACGGTTCCGACTTCTGTTAGAAAAATATATATTGTTCAGTGCAGAAAATCTTGCTTTACGTTTGCATAAATTTGACGTGGTAATTTTAAATACGTTCATTTCCATTTAGTATTTTTTTAATTCTTAAATCTATAGTTCTACGCGAATGTGCCAAAAAATTAAACCAAATCCACTCATAATGTCCTTTAAACAGCATCCAACAAGCCATCATTTGCCTCAAGGACATTTTAGATATTTTTTAACTCAGAACAGCCATCCATTTGCCTCAGGGACATTTTAGATATTTTTTAACTCAGAACAGCCAGCCAGCCTAACTAAAAGCCAGGCTGTCAAACACCAAACTTGTTCAGTTCAGCTGTTCAGCCTTTCAACCCTTCAACCATGCTGCTAGCTAGAGGCTGCTTTTCAGAAAAGTTGTAGCCATGGCAAGGCCTTAATTAAGCTAGCTTTCATGCTTACATGCCTTGAGAAGGCCTAAATAAATAGTAAAAAGTACAACTATGGAGTTGTGATTACCAAAACAAGCATTTTCTCACAAGGGGGGAGAGAGATGTACTCTTGAGTCTTCACATGATCCATACAAACTATACAACAACACTGCCTCACAATTCACAAATTTATGTATGTGAACAAAAAAGGAGAGAAAAAAAGGCCAAGAAAAATAAAGATACAAAAGATACTATTGAACTCCAAGATCTACCTACATTCCACCACCCCTCACTTATTCCCCTACAACCTCTCTCCTCGTTCAACTCAAATTGCATCACCACCTCTGGAAGCTCTCATCAAGAACCCAAATGCCTCGAATCTTTAGGCGTGCTCACTGTTGATCATCATGCATGCATCGTTAACTGCAAGATATGTTGTGCTGATCGATCGATGGATGGATCAATGGAAGTGCTGGTGATCGGCCCACGGCCAGAACGGCGGCGGCTCATCGACGCCGCAGAGCAGGTTGCCGAAGCTGGCGGTGTCCGCGGCCTGGACGTTGCCGCCGCCGTGCTCCATCTTGGGGGCCGAGGAGCTGTGCAGGAGGTGGTCGATGTCGACGCCGCCGGCGGGGCGGGCGATGGAGGGGTAGAAGGGGATCATGCCGCCGCCCTGCTGGAGCGGCGGGGGAGGGTTCATGGGGCTCTCGGACGGCGGCGTCCGCGAGATGTCGAGGTTGATCTCGGAGCTGTTCTCGCTGCGGTTGCTGCAGGACGCCTCCGTCTCCTTGTTCAGGTTGATCAGCTCTGACGCTGCCTCCCTGCCCTTCAGTGCCAGTATCTGCATTAAATTACCACACGACAGTTGAAGAATACTTTTTCAGCGATCTTGATTACTAGTAATTGGAAGTATATGCAAACACTTTGGAACAGGGATCGCAGTGGGTGATCTCGCCAGATCATGAGAATTTTGCATCTGCCTATGTGAAGTTTAGCAGAGAAATCATCACCCGTAAGAGAAATTGCATCTTTTTTCTGCCTTTACCGGTCACTACTTGCGTGTTACGGTTGGGTTCTTGATGCAAACACCCTACTGCTGCTTCTTCGGTGAAACAGTAGGGAGAAGAGCAAGAACTACTTGTCCTATAGCGACTTACTGGGGGACGTCCCCAATCATACGAGTACTAATTAATCGTGCTCTCTTCAGTCCAAACGCATCATTGCGAACCTGATTGAAAAGAAAAGCGTCACATGCACCCTGAGACCGGTCACAGAGATGCCATGACGAAGCCATTGACTCCACCACAGCATCTATCGATCCTCCTCGAAAGACTCAAAGCAAAAAAGAAAAAGAAAAGAAAAAACGAAACAGAGTCCGACTCGCCGCAGCATGAGCACGAGAGCAAACGGTGCATATTCGGCTGACCTTTCCGAAGGCCACTCTCGGACAATAATGGCGTTGCAGACAGCGACGTACGTACGTACGCGCAGACGCAGGCAGTGCGCAGGATGGAAAGGCTGGGAGGCAAGCGCCCATTGGCACCGGTTCCAGCAACCTTTCTGCAAACACTGAAACCCACATGGATCCTAGCTAGCTAAGCCATCACCAACCAATCATTGAGGAGCCGGGAAGCCCGAGAAAGCGCAACCAAACAACGCCCCCAGATCAACAGTGAGATGAGTATCGCAGAAATCCACGCAGATCTACGCAGGCGGCAGTGGATCAAATGCAGAGAGCACGGGATGGAGCGATTGATCAATTCTGCGTGCAAGTAAGAGATTGGATTAGTGGTAACTAGGAGGAGTTGTAGCGTGGACCTCGGCTTGGAGCTTCTTGTTGTGGGAGAGGAGGGCGTCGTTCTCGGCTTTGACGGCGTCGAGCTGTTTCTTGAGGACGTCGTAGTCCTTCTCCAGCTGCTTCGTCTTCCACCGCGCGCGGCGGTTCTGGAACCAGATGGCCACCTGCCGCGGCTGCAGCCCCAGCGCGCGCGCCAGCTGTATCTTGCGCTCCGGCTCCAGCTTGTTCCCCAGCTCGAAGTTCTTCTCCAGCGTCCGCACCTGCTCCACGTTCAGACGCCGCTTCTTCTCCCCGGCCTGCGACCCGTCGTCCGACAGCTCGTCGTCGTTCGCGCCGCCACCGCCGTTCACCTCGTCGCCGCCGCCGTACATCGGCCGCTTCCCCAGCATTGGCGCCATACCTACATGCACATATGCCAGTGAATGGATCAGTTCAGTTCTTGGTGCATGATCCGTGCAAGGGTGGCCAACTAGCCATGGAATTGTGGATGTGTCTACCACCTCGGAAGTCTTGGAGGGAGGGGCATTGGGAGGAGGGGAGGAAGGGGTTGTGGCCGGGGTGGTGGTGAGGAGGGGGAGGAGGAGGGAGGTGGTGCTCATGGTGGTGGTGGTGTTCTTGGGGGTCATGAGGCGGTGGTGTTTGCTGCATGTGGAGGAGGAAGTTTGGAGGGAAGAAGGAGGAAGGGGAGGACGCCATGCCATTGCTGGCCATTGGCTTCATCAAACGAGGAGGCCGAGGAGCATAGAGTATTTGAGAGAGAGAGAGAGAGAGAGTGTGTGAGGTGGGGAGAAGTGGTGAGGAAATGGAAATATAACAGGGTGGTGGTTGTTTATCAAAAAAGAAAATGCAAAAATGGATATTATGATAAAGTGTCCAAAATTATATTCTTCTTTAAAGAGAATCGAAAGGAAATTCTAGGAGCTAGCTCCTTAATCTGGATAGTCTTAGCTAGCCTATATTGCTGCGGTAGAAAAAAAGATGCAGACTAAAATTTATTTTCTAAGCAACAATTTTTAAAAATTACCAGCAGACAATATTGGCATGCATTTTGCTTAGTTAAATGATCTGCCAGCAAAGTGTACCACAAAGGACCATGCTTCCTAAAAGCTAACCCTTAAGATGAGTAGGATAGTAGCTTCACTGTTCCTTTTGTACCCTTTATGTACTAGCTAGTATCTATACATTTCTTTCTACCCTTTTTCTCAACTTTTTCATGTCCTTTTATTTCTTTAAAAAGGAATAAGAAAGTTTTTTTTTAAAAAAAAAGAAGGAAGAAAGATGAGTGAATTAAACTAATGAAAAATCTGACATCTCCTTCCAGCCTCCTCCATATGTAGGATGAAATGGTCTGGAAATTGACAAATGAGCACCGTATCTCACATCATCATAGGCAGTGCATGCAATTATGCTTTACATGCATGATAACTTCTGAGTAGCAAGAGATATATGTAGAATGTAAAGTCAAGTACAATAGATCCTTGAATTATTCAGTACATCTCGTCCAGTCGAATATTTTCCTAGATAAACATTTATTACAAACAATGGGGTACCATTCATTTACGTTTTTGCCTCGTGCAACATTTTAGAATTATTAGTCCAATTATAAATAATAATTGAATGAAAAACAAAAAAAGGGCGAGATATGGAAAAGTCCACTCTCTAGGGTAACCACGCGAACGTTTTCACTGAGATGATTATAAGTTCAAACATAACAGTCCATTTCAAATTTCAAATAGAATCCCAAATATCGAACGAAAAATGACTGACAGACATGTTTGTATTGGCTTCTAAGAACTGCTTTTCTACAGTACTTAGCTTTTGAACGAAATATCTTTTCAAAGCTAAGTCTACTAGTCGATTATAGTAAATACTTTAGTGACTTTATTTGTATCGGTCAAAATCGTACATGAGTGTCTCTGAACCTAGAGATCACGCAAAACTCCGACAGTCGGATGACTCCGTCATCACTAAGTCCACGAGATCCCAATCCTATACATATCCCACGCATACACTCCGCGCATGGTAGGCCGGACGGCGACGATGCCAGCTCCAGGTTTGAACATTTCATAGGTGAAGGATCCATCCACCCATGCATGCCAGTCTGGACTCGCAGCATGGGTGATGCTGGCCAGATTGTACGTGGCTTGCGTTAGCCCCCCTCGTTAGAAAAACAGAAAAATGTGGACGCGGGAAATGGATGGTAGAGAGAGAGACATATGCACCGTGCATGCAACGCGTCGTGCATGTGGCCGCCGGCTAGATCCAGCCCATGTCAATGCCGTGGATTCGTGTTAACCGTTGATCTATCTGCATGACATGCCCCTTCAAAATTACATGCCTACACTTACATTACACGCTAAATTTGCACATGCGCGTGTCAGGTCATGCTTGGGCGTTGCTATGGCTCCAATAAACGCTAATGCTCTTAGAACGCGGCTTCGCTGTTTCCTTCTTCGTGTTTCCCTCGTGTTTTCGTGCACGTGGCAAAGATCCAGAGCACCAGGGAAACATGAGGGGATAGGGAGGTGTAATACCACCGGATTGCAAAAGATTAGGCTCGATCTTTACCACGCGTGGGAGCATTCTACGTGCGTGGAACATAGGGAGACAGGAGAGAAACAGGAAACTGTTGATGCGGATCTTACGTAGAGAGTGAGAAGGTAGCGAGCATGCGCGAAACCACTCTTTTTCCAGTTATTACGAGCAGACGTGAGAAGAAGGAAGCGGAAACCGCGGATCTTTACTATGCGTGGGGCATGAGGGGAACACGGAAGAAAGAAAAGGTTTGAGAAGGAATCTTTACCACGTGCGTGGGAGCATGAGGGGAACACGGAGAAGGAAACAGGGAAACCCTGTTGATGCTGTTACACAGAGAGAGTGAGAAGGTAGCGAGCATGCGTTTGCCTCTTTTTTTTCCAGTTTTTAAAAAGCCATTTTTTATCTTTTCTACGGTTACTAGCTTTTATACGGATTATCTTTTAAGGTAAGATTAATTGTAGAATATACCGTAGTGACTTCGTTTGTATCTATCAAAATTATACGTAAGTTTTTATTATCCTATACTCTCTCTTATGAACAGTCTAAAACTCATAAGGTGCAGCCAAACGCCATGAGCGGAAGAAAAAAAACAGAGTTATCGATGCAACAGAGAGAAAGAAAGAGGTAGGCCCCACGCACAGCGAGACGTGTAATGTACATGGTTACTCGGGGGTGGCCCTACCATTTCCCCTGCTCCCTGCTAGTGCTAACCTGGTGGCCCTGGCGCTAGTTGGCCTTTGTGGAAGGCCAGCACATGGCCTTGTTCGTTAGGAGAGATCCCAATGCATCATCTGCTCTCTTCCCCTTGGACCCTTCCTTCCCTCTCATGCCATGCCCAAATGCCGCCTGCTCCTCTCTCTCTATCTCTTCTTCTAATATCTCTAAGCCCTTGCGTAGTTACATGTCAGTGCTGCTCCTCCAATGAGGGCACAATGCTAGCTAGCTAGAATTTTATTATTTTAATTTACCGCAAAATTTGATGGACCACATAGAAAAATACTATACAGAGCAACGACCGAAGAGAATGTTTGCATATAAGAACTTCGATCTATAGCGCACAACACTGCTGAGAAGGCGTAAATTATCTCACGGTGTTACACTAACAATGGAAAAGATATGTGTGTGCAATTGTGCACGGTAGGGGCTTGTTCATACACGAAGACTTGTGCAAATATTTTTTTGTGTTTTTTGCACGGTAGTGGGTGCGTACACCAAGCCGTTTCGAACCTTCTCGTCCCCCCACCCCCACTCTCACGTGCCAACCACTTCTTCCCGTCTGCCCTCCCCTTCCATTTTCTACGCGATCCACTTGGACCCATCCATGATTCGTGAAGTATTTTTTTTTCTTTTCTTTTTCAATATGGGAGAGGAGACGGCGCGGTTGTTAGCTGCGAAGAACATTTCTGCGTAGGTGAGATGGTGGAATGTTTCGGAGTTAATAAGAAAATTCCACATCGATGGCATTATATTAATTACCGATTGATCGTTAATTACGACATCGAAGGTTGTTGTAACCTTTCGCTGAAAATTGGCCACGAATACGTGGTATAAACCTAATTTTAATAAATTAACTGATTTATTTTACTTACTAAAATAAAAAACTAAAATTTGACATCGTTACAAAAAAAGATATACTAAATGTCTTATCACAGACGGTTTCTAATGTTGTAATTATCACAGATAATTTTACAAACGTGACCGTTTACGTTATTAGCGATAGCTAGAACCATCTGTGATATATAATTATCACAACATTTTGGATTAAAAACCGTCTGTAATGTTTAAATTATCACAAACGATTCTTGGTAAAAACCGTATGAGATAATATTACATACAGTTTTTATCAAGAATCATCTATGATAATTATGACATCATTGATCTATGGTATCTCCCCAAGAATCCTGGTCTAACCGTCTATTCTCTCCGCATCGAACAGCAGGTACTGGTCTCGTCCCATCTCTCGCCCCTTATTAATTCTCCCTCTCCCTTTCCCCTTATACGCACAGACACACACTTGCACATCTCCTTTGCCAACCTCTCCTCATGCCGCTGGTAGCCATGGAAGCGACACGCTCACCAAGGTCACTGTGTTCGTGCTTGTCCAGGGGCTGGTCTACCTGATCCCTGAGCTTCCGGTCGATGTGGTCCATGAGCGTGAGGCGCATGCTGGCACCGCTCTCTGATGTCCCCGTCGACACCGATGAGCCCTTGACTTCGCCTTTGCCTTGTAGTCATCAACGTCGCGCCTCTGGGCTAACTGTGAGGATTGAAGTGCCAGAAGCGGATGCTTGTGGCCACTAGGTAGTTTGGTTATTCTGAATTGTCAAATTGTGATCGATTGAAATAGTTTTTGAGCTCCAAAGTAATAAATTAGTTGGAATCTTGTAGATGTGTTGTTTGAATTGAACTGAATATTGAAACGAAAGGTAGGCTTATTTGATTCTTTATAGAAAGTATGTCCTTTTTTTCTTTATTGTGAATATGGTTGCTGAAGTGTTGTTCCATCTATAATTTGTGCACTCTAATCAAGACACATACCAATACAAGAATATTATACTTGAAAATATCAACTAAAAAGTTACAACATTCCTAGCCAGCTCTGCTGTAGTAAGGAGTTGAAATATAGTTTTATTGATCCACCTCCGAATGTATATCACAACGATTCTTTTTACCAACCGTCTGTGATATGGCTATTACAGACGGTTGGTATGTAGAATCGTTTGTGATGTCTGATATATCACAAACAATTTGTTGTAGAAGTCGTATGTGATAGTATATCTTCACGGTTCTTTATACAAATTATCTGTGTTGTAACTTATCACTTATGGCTTACAAACTGTTTGTGATAACTGTCTGTTATCACAGACACAAAAAATTCTACGGTTTAGAAACCTTCTACGGTTTAGAAACCGTCTATGATGACAGTTTAGAATTATATATGATAACTCTTTATGTGGTAGTGTGATATAGCGTTCTAAATCAAAAGTCTAGTTAAAGTAAAAAATCTGTTTTATGTATCCTTAAATCGTATAAATGGGAGTAAATAGGGGCTCTGATGTCCTGTAAAAACTTGATACGTCAGAATGAAGAAACTAACACTGTATAGAGAAATAAAATATCTCTCATTTCTGACACGAATAGACCTATATTGATGCTCCATGAATAAGAAACTCTCTTTTTCTTCAAATTAAATGGAGAATCGAGGATCTATTCCGTGATTCTACCTTACAATTTAAAAACGCAGCTTTGCAGCCAGCGGGCAGTTTTCGTTGTTGCTCCTCAGCTATAGAGCAAAACAAGGGTTGCCAGCACTCGCCTAGACAACCCCTAGCGTACCAGTTGTGTAGTTTAACTGTATGACACGTTTGGAATGTAGACATTTTCTAAGTTTCTACCGGAACTGAATTATTTCCTATGAAATTCCTGCTTCTAGACAGACTGTATGTCTTCTTTATGAGTTCTTGTGTCAGTCCATCGAGGCTTTGTAATGATAAATTGGTTTGAAATGTTAAAATCAGACTCAGATCTTGACTAAAAGTGTTAGCTATTGAAGGTGACCACTTGTTTTGTTGGACTTAGGGTATATTCTTTGTGGCTGCGATTTATGGATTTTAGTTGGAATTTTTGTATTTGGCCTATTTGTGACAGAGATTACGGAGAGAGATACTTGTATGTGATTTTAGCTGGTATAGATGATGGATTTTTAATGTGTACTATAATTAATTTATAGATCATATCTTGAAAAAATATTTTGTTTAAAAATTAGGTAATATAATAAAAATCAAAACTGGTTTTAAAAGACGGATAGAACAGGTGCATTAACTACTACTTGAGTACTCAAATTCTCATCATCTTCTATTATCCGTCCGGAGTTAGAAAGTCGAGCGGTTGGGTCTGGCCCAGGTATTAATCCGGTTGGTCTGCGACATTTTTGCTGGGATGACGTTCGAATCAAAGAATCATATGTTGTCGTAAACAGCATAGCCCAATAGCTGTCAAATATACATGGGCCAAGGACATCAATATTTTCTTTTTGTTGGGCTTGGCCTACGTACCAATTTTCTTCTTCCCTGTTGCTTCCTGGGACTCGGGAAGTTCGAGGGTTTACCACTTCATTCGTTGGTGTATGACAATTTCTCACTGATATCCTGCTAAACATGTGGATTCTTTGATTCGAAGGTAATAAGTGTCAGATCCTCGATCAGTTGTGCCGTTTTGCCTTATTTGCCGGCTACCATCATCCTGTCACGGCTCCGTTCACTCTTTTGCTTGTCTAGAATTTCTTTTTATGCAGACCTTTGACTTGCGCCTAAAGTTGCATGCGTATATCTATCTGTGTCCAAGTGCAACAGAAGAGAAGCTCCAAAGGCAGCGCCCTGTGAACAAGGCCCTAGAATCAAGGGGGGACAAGTGATGCAAAAGAAGAAAAGATGCAAGAAAGGAGAAATTTAATGTTTGACCAAGAAGGCCCTAACCAATGTTAAATTCAAATTCAATAGTGCTAGTCTCGTGCAAAAAAAAAAACTAGTTAATTTACTCTCATCTTCAATTTTCACTAGGTCCTAAACCAAGTAACCAAAGCTAAAACCGCTTTGCATGCATTTTGATGCATGCAAACAACTTGCTAGGTGGTAGTATCGAGATATCAACAAAATGAAAGCCACCCCTACTCACAAAATGACCCACTAAGGGCATCTGCAATGGTTATAGCTAACAACTAACTATAAAACTTCCACATCATTTATATAATACACACTAAAGCTAGCATTCTAAAGAACTATCTATAAGGATATCTATTTGATGCTTACATGCACACACAGAATTTATAAATACTGCCTCGTTTGGCGTTATAGACTAGTGCTTAAGGAAGAGCTGGCTTGGTTTTTTTTGCATACTCTCTTTCCTCCACATAGGATATATGCTGATGTATACATGCATATAGCTAGCTGACTCAGACCATTGCAGATGCCCTAACATTTGAACCTCCCTCCAAAGTCCAAATTCCCAAGTGTGGATGCTCCAAGACCATTACTTTCATAAAAAGAATGTTGTAAAACCAATTATTGTTATTATTTTTAGGGCAAGTATAAGACAAATTAAATCATACCACACTGCATCTCAACACTTATCATCACCTACTAGTTTTATCTCCCCAAAGCCATATATAAGATCCTGAACCCCAGAAACCCCAAACCCCATAGATTAGCATACAGCTCATCCATCCATTACTTAGAGAACTCTTTTATGGTATCTTAAAATGAATATAAGTTATTTAATCTTTATAATCTAATGGTTCATATTAGATATAATCTAATTATACTAGTACTACCTATACTACTAGCGGTAGAATCTCTGAATGGGTAAAATTGTAAAGAGGTTGCCAAGGCAGTTCATGCCGAGCGGCAACGAGACCGAGGCCATCGACCCGTGGGCACTCATGGCGGGCCTCGAGGAGCACTCGCCGGCGCTGGCCGCGCCGTTCGCGCGCCACTTCTCGTTCCCGATCACCACGGTGCCGCAGGAGCTCGCCGCGTCCTCCAAGGTCACGCCGATGCCGATGGCTCACGCGGTCGTGAACGGCGAGGAGAACGCGAGCAAGGCGCCGCCGCGCAAGGCCGTGCTCTACTTCACATCGCTGCGCGGCGTGCGCGCGGCCTACGAGGACTGCTGCCTGGCGCGCGCCATCCTCAAGGGCTACGGCGTGCGCGTCGACGAGCGCGACGTGTCCATGCACCGTGGCTTTCGTGCAGCCGCTGACGGCCTCCATGCACCGTGACGAGGCAGGGGAGTTGGCGACGAGGCTTGCCGGGTGCGAGGGCCTGGCCCCCGGGGAGGCCGGCGAGTGCGATGAGGCCTGCGGGGACGTGCGGTTCGTGCTCTGCGAGGTGTGCTCCGGCAGCTGCAAGGTGTACGTGGACGAGGAGGACGAGGATGATCAGCAGGACGAAGAGGTGAAGTTCATTGATTCTTAAGCTGCCTTCAGTTGGGCCTTGGCTTAGGTCGCTACAGTAATTATCTTTTAAACGATATATTTTTTATGTCAGTGTTTACAGATAGATTATAGTAGATATTATACCGAGTTCAACTATACCGACTAAATTGGTATATGACTAATATTGTCTCTTACGAACAACTATAAATCAAAAATCATAAACCAAAAGCCAAAGCCACATCCCAAAAGAAGCTCCAGTTTGCTACACGCAACATAAGATGACATCTGATCACCAGCTCGACTGACCTACTCACTCCTTAGTCCTTGCTAGCTTGCAGTTACAGAGACCTTAGGACTACCGGTGATGGATGCTCACTTCGCCTGCCCATTAGTTACACACACGCCTACACATGCAGTTTCCTTCCATTCCTATTCTGTTCTACAAGGTGACAAGCGAGGGCCCCAGCTACAGCGCCACCTCACCCTCCTAAGCCTATGTAAAAACATGCAACTCCAGCGCCGCCGGTCAGGCACGATCTTCACCGCGCTCGGGGCGACGGCACCGGGAGTGCTCAGTGACCCCCCGTGCTGACGGCCCGGAACTGTCGCCTGGAGATCTTCGGTAGCAGGAATATGCCCGCGACGCCGCCGATAAGGGCGAAGCCGGAGGCGACGCCGAACGCCGGGATGTTCCCCTTGCCGAACAGCTCGTCCCACGGGCCCGCGCCCACCGAGATGATCACCTGAGAAAAAACACTTGCAACTGTGAGAACTGCTTGCCGGGAAGATGGATTCTTGGGACTCAAAAGATTACTGTATTCAAAGCAAAAGATTTCCACGAACGATGGCTGAAAAACTGACCTGAGGAATAACAATGGAAATGTTCAAGACGCCAGTGCAGAGCCCTGCGAATTGCAATGAATCACCCGTCATTAACCGCATCTTAAATACTATTAAAAACAGTTAAACATCATGAAGGAACTGCAAGAAGTGTAACATACCTTGGCCACCCCCTTTACTAGTTGCTAATTGTGCCGCCACTGCGAAAGGCACACTATACAGAATCTGCAGCGTGTAAAAGAGCTGTCAGAACAAGGGATTATTGAAACGTATGGAGCAAAGTGCCATCGATGCTTACAGCAAGAGGGACTCCAAGAAACGCAAACAAGATCAGTGTTACGGCCTTTATATCCTTGTTTGCAGTGATCGCTTGCTGAATAGATCCGTAGAAGTCCTTTAGTGACCAGAAGCTTATCAAGGCAGTTGCAGCCATGGCAATGCAGACGAAGAAATTGCCCGACACCCACACGATCCTTGGACCTAGCCTCTTGCACATGGGTTCAATCAAGAAGGAGCTGAATCCTAGAACAATCTGCACAGTTTAGTTGTTAGGACATGCAGCTTGAGGAGTAGAGATTTGACAGTAGTAGTAGTAGTAGCAGCAATGAGAAACCAAATCTTACCGAATTCAGTAGCAAACCAAATGCACCTGCCCTGACACCTTGGTTAAAAGCCTCGACCTGAGCATCGTTTCCCTTTGGGTCACCGTGGTAGATCTCACGGCCCATCCAATCTGTGTCGTAGAGGATGAATGGAAACCAAGACAGCTACAAGGAAAATCATAGGGTCAAAAAAATACAAATGAAGAAGCAAAGCACAAGTATTAAATGATAATTAAAAATTCTACTATCAATTTTTTTTAAAAAAAACTGAAATGACTGAACTAGATGTATGCTGCATACCCAGGTAAGGCCAGTTACAAGAAGCACGCATGGCATTCCAGCAGGTAAGTTCTTGAAGCCTCTAAACACTGCAAGTGGCCCGGTGCTTTCACCTTCGATTTGACCATTTGCTTTTGTTGGGAGGCCTGCATTTCCTTTATATGGTACTTCCTTAGCAAAGATAAGAGTTACAACCAAACAGAACGACAGGAAGATCTGAAAACACAAAGGGAAAAAAGGCCAAGTTTGAGCTAGAAATAATGCAATGAACATTGCAGGAACATATATGGAAGTTAATTATTTTTTTCAAAATTTTTAAGCACAGAACCGGCTTATTAGCATTTATCAGTATTTGTGCATTCTGAAAAGCTGGCTTATAGGCATATTATGAGGGAATAAAAAACTTACCACAGCCACCAGAAATGCACCTTTCAAATTTGCGCAAGCTTCACAACAAGCTTTTGTTCTAAGGAAGGGAAGCCACCTATGGAATTAATCAAGCAAAATGCAACTTCTCAATAAACTTGTGTGCAGAGCAGGATAGGCAGTTGAAACTGATACACAGGACTGGACTTACTTGTGCCAGCTATTTGTGGAACCGGAAGAATACCCTAGGATATTTCCTAATGCCATCCAAGAACAGTAGATTGAATTCGCAGCACTGGGCCCATGACGACCTATTGAACAAAAATGGGGAGAGTAGTTCCCAAATCCCATTGATGTCATACCAAGAACAACTTTTTGCTTGAACCAACTAGTGTTAGCAAACTCTGAAATGAGCAAGCAGGCCACGAATATTACCTGACAAATCAGCCATTAGAGCACGTGCTGGACCCTAGCAATTACATGGCAAAAGTCAGATTTATGATAGTCCATTCCTCAGCTAAATAGGACAACTCATCTATAAAAGCACTCACTTGCACAGTATTGTTGGAGAAGTCAAGGAGCCAGAATCCCAGAACATATACAATTGCAGCATGCCATCGAGCACCATGGTAGACACTGTATCACGCCAAATGTCAGATCAGCTGGTACTTGCTAGTTATGATATGCAAAATGTGAAGTCAAGAGGCAATGACTCAAGCAGTTTACCTGCAGTCTTCCTTTGTATCACCCAGAGCATATCCAATGTCAGACGAAAACCCGATAACTATGACCTAAGTAGCATAAGTGTAATTTGATTAGGAAACAAAACTTTGTGACCGAAAGAAAGGAACATAAGGTTCAGTGGTTCCCACAGCCAAACAGATCAACACACATCCTGTCAGAATAAATGGCCTCCGTCTTCCCCATTTTGAAGTGCACCTATCACTATATAAGCCAACGCATGGTTGAACCTGCAGGGTAGGGGAAGGGTAATGGATAAGTACTAAGGTTACTTGTTTTTACAGTAACATGATGTACAGCACTTCTTGTTTTTACATCGGCTAAAAAACTATTGTAAATGTAACTAAAAACTCTCATAGTGACAGGAGCTCAAGATTCGCAACTCTTTGCACTACTGCAAAGAACTGCAGTTACTTGTTTTTAAACTACAGGAACTACTCATTTTGTCTAACATGCTTCAAAGGTATGCACATGGTATTCGACAAAGGTAATTTTCAGTCCATTGAATTAAATCCTAGAAAGATTTAGCACCAGTATGATGCAATGAAATCTTATGCTAAGAATGCACTTGTCTCAATATCACATTTTGTAGGGGCATATTTCATCACACGATTAAAATTGACGTTGTTACTTACCACTAAGCCAGCGATAGGACCGCAGAGCCACATGAATGAAGTAAGAGCATGTGAAAGTCCGAGAGTCTACAAATAATCAAGTTGCAACTGAATCTGACAATATGATCTAGCAATAGAAAGTGATTGATATAAGAGCGAAAAGCATGCAAAATTTACTTTGTCAGCAGTATAAGATCCATGGTACTATGAAAGACATTCTGAAACAAACGCATAGATCACTTGCTACAAAGAAATAGATATATGCCACATATCATATTTCCCTTCAATTCAGCTGAGGAAGTATCCCTCAATAGACTCCACAGTATGCTACTTCCAGGCAATCTTTTTTCCTCACATTCTACGTCCAAGCAAAAATTTTCTTATTAACTCAAGCATGATGATAGGAAGTAGTAGAATAGTGTCAATAGACTAGCCGCATGCATGGCACAACTAAAACCTATCGTATAAGAACTTGGAACTCACACTTCTCTATCCCTCAAGGTATAATGGTCCACACAAAGACTGTCCATTGTTCTGACACTAGTTTATTCCTCCTTATCCATATATAGAGAAGACTTTTCATCTTTCAGATGAAAAGCTCCTGCTTCAAAAATCAACGCAGAACTCAGGCCTTGTTTCGTCAGCTAAGGAACACCTCTCCTTATTTGCCCATGCAATTGCTCTGTTGCAACTGTGCCACAGGATATATCTGGACTGAAATTCCCTCTTTAGTTTGACCACTCACATGCATGCGGGAATATATATACTTGCAACTTCCCCAGATCAAAGTTGATGCACTTGCACATGCATGCACCAACCATCTTCATGGCACTTGGCTCAAGATGGCTGAGGTGAGGATAAACCTTTATCAAAAATAGACCTAGTAATAACAATGTATGGACCATCCCGATTAATGAACACTCTGTTCAACATGGACAGACATGGTCAAATCTACCGTTTTGAAAAAACATGTCAATAAAATCTACCCTTAAAAAAAGAGAGAAATCTTCACATAACCAAGAAACAAAACCCCCCCAAAACTTCAGGAACAACAACAACAACAAAGAAGATCCTCCTTTTAATTCACCAAACAAGTTCTCTTCAAGCCGTGGAAATTGAAACAGAAAAACACGAAAGCTCCCGAACAATTTTGGCCCAAACGTACGTGCGCACGGTCGAAACGACGCAGCACGGCGCGTGCGTGCATGCACAACCTCACGGCGCACGCGTACACTTGGCTGCACAGAACATATTATATATGCAAGCATATACCTGGACGTAGGGGGTGAGGAGGGAGAGCTGCAGCGCCCAGCCGTACTGCACCCCGCCGGCGATCGCCCCGGCGAGGATGAGCCTCCCCAGGCTGATCGGCGCCGCGGTCTCTACCGCCCCTGCGCGGGCGCCGGCGCCGCCACCGACACCCACCGAGAGCTCCACCTCGCCCCCGCCGCCGCGAGCCATTGGGGGCCGGCCGGACGAACGATCACCTTAGCCTCTCTAGGGTTAGGCTAAGGAAAGAAATTAGCGGAGAAGCAATGGAAGGCGCTAGACACGGGAGGAGGAGACGGAAATGGGAGTGGAAAGGGCGAGAGGGAGGAGGTGTGTGCGTGGAGAGTGGAGAGGAGGTGGGTTTGTGTTTGGAGCGACGGAGAGGGGCGAGGCATTTGAAGGCCGTGTCCGTGTGGCTGCGACGGCGACGCGGACCACGCTAAACCCCGATGCGGCCTCTCGTCTGTCACCAAGGTGCAATTGCTACGTTCACAAACGGAGATGGAACACTAGTACTCCTATATAGACTACCCTGTTCGTCTGCTCTCTTTACTCTGTGTTATGAGATGGAACACAAGCGGAGATGCAATTGCTAAGTTTTGCATGCCCTATTCGTCTGCTCTCTTTACTCTCTTTATGAGATCTCCTACCCACTTTAAGAGATCACTATATATGATTGTGTTATGTATGTGTTTCTGCTCTTTCATGGTTTGTTACTACTGAATACTTGGTATTGTTGACTTTTACTGGTCTCCAAGATTAATCTTTGACCGTTTATTCTACACTAATACATATTTAAGATGTCATTGAAGTGTAATATTGTGAAGGTATTTCTTACAAAAAATATAACAATATCATTTTAATACGATCAATCTAAATATTTAGCAAATAATTATTGGTTGAGGATTACAAAGTTTGACCAGTCTAAATCAATAGTGCCAAGTAAACAAAAAGGGAGGCAGTATTATTAGTGGAACCGTAGCAGGAAAATTTTATGGCAAATTAAATCCACTTATTTGTTCCATGGTTAACCTATTTAGCATTTCTAGCTTTGCTAATAGCATCAAGTAAAATTTACTACTACATTGGCAACTTAATTACAACTGGAGTTCATTTCTATGCTGGGTCTCTGCCATGCGTACCAGTCACGGGTGCACCTAGCAATCCCACTCGTCTCGCCTTGCAAAGTGCTCTCGTCTCCCGTGGTCTCTGTTTCAGTGCATGGCTACGTCGACGTCGAGCGCTTAGCAAAAAAAAAGCTTAGATGGTCCTCGCTAGTAAGACGTACTCGTCGGCATTTTGTACAGCCAGCCGCGCACCACGTGGATGGAAGCCTGCGTGCATGTATCTATGCGTACATCTTAGCATCATACGTACGTAGGAGTATACACCATTAGAGTCTGCTAATTAATTTGGATTTTTACAGTTTATACTCAGAGCCCTATATACTTGGGATTCAAGAATAGCCGTAATTCACGAAGCAGAACATGCAACTATGCAACTATACTTGGGATTGCATTTTATGATTGCAATGAAGAATTTACAAGTACTAGCTAGTAGCACGAAGGATATATTTCATCCCAGAAGTTTTTAGCAAATTTAGTACTCCAGCTGCCTTGTCCTAGTCAACGTACGCTTAGAAAAGATTGAATTGGAGTTAGTAGTGCTGGTCACAAGAGGATACCACTACACTATTGTTATGGGACAGTGCAAGGAAGGAATGTCTCTGGCTTAAACAATCCGATCCGTAGCACAAAATTTCGCATACCGAGGCTATCCGGTTTCCAGTACCGAGGAAAATTGGGAGGAGTTGGAGAGAGAAACGGCCGCGTCTTAACTCCCTCCATGCGTGCAATGGAATGCTTGCATGGATGGATAAGGTAGGATAAACCGTGGCCAGTTATCCCTCCTCGATCGTAGGGCGCTACTGTGACCAGCGCGTGTGGTCGCCACGCGCCTTTCTTAATTTCTTATCGGCTATCAGCTGCTTGGTGCACACAGATGACAGGTCTTCGATCGTGTTGCAACACAAATAACATGTGCCTAATGTTTATAACTGCTGTAAACTGCCACCTTTTACTTTATGCAGACACCCCTCTATGTACTATAAATATGTACATTCATCATGAATAAAGACACACATTTTCCTGTCTCTCTCTTGTCATAACATTACTCACAACACGTTATCAGCACTTTGCTCTCACGCAAGTGACAATCAGAAAAAGAAAGAAGAGGTAAATGGCACTTTGTGACAATCACAAACATGCTTTTCTGGAGATCCTTGCTATGTTTGATTCCCTGCACACAAAGTTGCATGTTCTCCTTGCTCCTCTCCATGAGAAGCCACCACCACCACCACGACGTCCGGCGACCACCGTCATTGCAACCGGCCATGGCTCTCGGCCGACTCGTCGTCGTCCATGGGCGACGCATGGAGTTTTTGCACCGGCAAAGGCTCCACGCTATGGACCTTACCGGCGCCCGAAACACGCCTCCGCAGCGGCTAATCGTCGTCCCGGCCTCCGGATTTGCACCCCTAATCCCACGCATGCATCCTCCCCAGAAGATGCATTTTCATCCACATAAAATCGAAAAAAAAGGGGGAGAAGCGTTGCTCGGCGCTTGGCGCAGCCCGGCATGGCCGGCGCATGGCGGCCGGGCAACAAGCAACCCGCGCTGGCCGCAGCCCCGCAGAGCCGGTGCATGGCGCGGCCGGGCAGCCGGAGAGGCACGCCTGACGAGCCACGGCGAGCCACGGCGGCCTCGGCTTGGCCTCGGCGCACCACGGCGAGCCTCGGCGAAGCCATGGTGCAGCGGCACTCCGGCGGCGCGCAAGGCCCGGCAACGAGCGGCGGCTCGGCGTGACGTGGCCCTGCGCGGCCGCGCGCAAGGCGATGGCGCGGCCAAAACGCAGCGGCGGCGACGGGCAAGACGGCCAAAAGCCGGCAACAACCAAGAATCGGCGGCGGCGCGGCAAAGAACCGCGCGGTTGCGGCCCGGGCGACGCGACCTCCGACGGCCTGCGGCACGGCCTCCGGCGTGGCCGGCAAAGCGCGCGGCGTCCACAATGGCGCGACGGCACACGGCCCCGGACGGCGCGGCCTCGGCGGCCCCGGCGCGGTGGCGTGAAGTCGTGGCGCGGAGGTGTAGCGGCCGGGGGCGCGAATGCCGCGCGGCATGCATGGCGCCGCAGCGCGCGTCGGCCACCCCGGCGGCGGCGGCGGCAGACGCGAGGTGGCGGCCGGCGGCAGCGGCGACGCCCGGTGGCGCGCGGTGGCCGGCGGCGATGGCGGCGGCGATCGCGGCAGGCGGCCGGCGGCGGCCCACAAAGCGGCGGCGGCTCCAAAAGCCAAGGTGGCGGTGGGCTGGGTTTGGGGAGGAACCCTAAATCCTCCCCCCAATCCTATTTATACTAGGGTTCCTAAATGGGCTTTGGCCCAATAAATCCCACCTCTCACTTGGGCCTAAAAGGCTGAATGGGCCTTAGCCCAAGTTTTCCAAAATTTGCATTTACCCCCTTCTAGTTAATAAAATGCAGATTTTATTTTATTTCTTTGTATAATTTGCGATATAGTCCTCCGCTTATTTATAATTGTACTTTCATCTTGTTATAAATTTGCATTTCGATCTCACAGACACGAAATTTATGTAAATATTTAAATAAATGTGTATTCACATTTATATCATTTTACATATTTAGGATTATTTTATTGCAAATTATTTACAATATGCATTTCGACCATATTTAAATTTGCTATCTTAGCAAATTTCAATTTAAAATTCCCATTTAATGAGTACCATTGTACTTAATAATTTGGAATTTTGCAAAATATTATACCTAACATAAATACCATAAAATCACAATTTATGACACTTTGCTACATTAATTTGTGTGCTACGCCATACAATATTGTGATTACACGGTCTCATAAATATAACCACATGTTATATTTAATTTAGGTATAAAATTTTGCGTTGATTATAACATTACCATACACATTAATTTACCTCATGTAAATTAATCATTTATGGTGTACTTTCATGTAGGTATTAAATGGCTACCAAAGATTTTGAGCCACTTGCTATCGATGGTACAAACTACCCTACATGGGCTATGGACTTAAAGATCAACCTCACCACACGTGGGTTGGAAAGGGTGATATTTAATCCTCCCGCAGATCAAATTCCTCCGGATGTTGTGAAATATTCCGCTTTAAACATGATACGGAATCACATACACCCAGATTTAAAGGCGGAATATCTGTATGAGGAGAATCCACTTACTTTATGGTTAGCCCTCAAAAATAGATATGAACAATGAGAAATGTTCTTTTACCTGAGGCTAATCATGAATGGGCACATCTTAGACTCCAAGATTTCAAAACAGTTGGAGACTATAACCATGCCCTTCATACTATTTGCTCCAAATTACGATTTTGTGAGAAGGAACCAACAGATGAGGACAAAATAGAGAAAACTCTCTCTACTATGCTCCCATCTGACAGAGTCCTTCAGCAGCAATGGCGTGCTGCAAATTACCAAACTTATTTTGATCTTATGCATACTTTACTTCAGGCAGAAAAGCATGCTGAACTTCTTTTAAAGAATAATCAGCAACGCCCCATCGGGGCTGCTCCACTTCCTGAAGTTCATGCTAATCAAAATAAGTATAAGTTCAATGGTTCACATAACCATTCAAAGAACTTTAAAGGTAAACAAAACCGCAACATGAAGCAAAAACCAAGTGGATTCAAGAAAGGTAAAGGCAATTTTGGTAAGAAAAATGACAAAAAGGAGACTTGTCAAAAGTGTGGTTGCTTCAACCATCCTACCAAGAAATGCCGCACCCCGAAGCATCTTGTGGACCTCTACCTCAAGTCTTTGACTCAAGGCAAGAATGTTCAACCGAAGAGATTTGAAGCACACTTCAATCTCACATCAAATGATGATGAAGCCGGATGTTCTCAACAGTTCATTCAAGAACTCAAAGACACATGTACCCCTCCAAAGAAGGATGATCTCATGTGCACCGAGGACACACTTGAAGAATTTCATTCTCAAGACATGTTTGGAGATCTCAATTAGACTCCTAGTTCTATAGCTACTAAGTACTTTTATGTTGTAATATAAATAAAGTTGTCATTCATATTGTAAGCTTGTATGCTACAATCATATATCGAACACATTCGATATTATCAAATAAAGTTTGTATGTATTCTATATATTACTTCAAAAATTTCATTAAATTCTTTTCTTTGTATATATAGATTTTGGAGTCCATCCAATGGAGGAGGAATTATGCCTTGTGGATAGCGGTACCACAAATTCTATACTTAGGGACACAAAATATTTCCTAACTCTTACTAGGAGGAAAGGAAATATTCTAACAATCATTGGACGCGATGCAACGATAGTAGGCTCGGTCGCGCCTATCACTCTCCCTATGGGTACACAATTAGAAATTGAGGATGCACTCTTGTATCCCGATTCAACACGTACCCTACTTAGTTATAGAGATATCCGTCAGAATGGTTTCCATATTGAAACCCAAAATGACAACAAAGAGGAATATCTCCTCTTAACCAAAAACAACGGATATGGCAAACAAGTACTAGAGAAAATTCCATCTTTAAACTCCGGATTGTACTATACATACATCAAACCCGTTCAAAATATTGCGTACAAAGTAATTTTTCAAAACACAAACACATTCCAAACATGGCATGATCGCCTTGGCCATCCAGGCATTGGAATGATGAGGAAAATTATTAGCAATTCAATTGGTCATACATACATCAAAACAAAATTTCCGGAATCCTCGATTTTGTGTGCACTTCATGTGCCACGGAAAATTGATTTTAAGACCCTCTTATCTTAAAATAAGAGTGAACCACTAAAATTCCTTGAACGCATTCAAGGAGATATATGTGGTCCTATACAACCATTGTGTGGACCGTTCAGATATTTCATGGTTCTCATTGACGCATCTACTAGATGGTCACATGTGTGTCTTTTATCCACACGAAACCATGCATTTGCTAAGTTAATTGGTCAAATTATCCAATTACGAGCACATTATCCTCGAACATCGAATTCAATCAATTCGAATGGACAATCTTTGAATTTTCATCTCATGCCTTCAATGATTATTGTATGGCTCTTGGGATACAAGTTCAACATTCAGTTCCATATGTTCATACACAAAATGGTTTAGCAGAATCTCTTATCAAGAGAATCAAGCTCATTGCAAGACCATTACTACAGAATTGCAACTTACCAACAACATGTTGGGGTCATGCAGTCTTACACGCTGCTGATTTAATACAATTGCGTCCAACTGCTTATCACAGCACTTCCCCACTACAATTAGTACGTGGAAATCCACCAGATATTTCCCATCTGCGAAAGTTCGGTTGCGCTACATACGTACCGATCTCACCACCGCAGCGTACCTCAATGGGACCGCACAGGAAAATTGGGATCTATGTTGGGTATAAATCTCCGTCCATTATAAAATACCTCGAACCCCTAACAGGGGACCTGTTCACGGCCCGGTACGCTGATTGCATATTCAATGAGGAACATTTCCCGGCATTAGGGGGAGACAACAAGTACCAAACTAAATGCCAGGAAATTAATTGGAATGTTCAAGGCATTCCTGCCTCAGACCCACGTACTACGTAGATGAACTTCAAGTTCAGAATTCATTCATTGCAAAACATTGCAAATAATCGCGAATCGTTCTCGATTATAAAGGTGTCACAAAATCCTATAATCCTGCCAAAAATGTACCTGAAAGAGTGGAGGTACCGAAAAATACCACTCAACTCCCAGTTCAAAATAAGAGGGGGAGAAATACGGTACATATGGCGGATACAGCTTCTAACAAGCGACAAAGGAAACAAAAGATCGTAAATGCAGATCAACCTCAAGTTGATAGACACCAAAGGATCCTTAAACCCAGATCAACAGTGCACTCAATTACTGATCCTGGGACATCGGAATACCCCGACTCTAATGATTTGGGAAATAACATTGAGTCACCAGGGGTCCAAGAAATTTCCACTAACTATAATGATTCTGGAGAATCATACGATCGTAAGACTACAATTGTCGACATTAATTTCTCCACAACAATTGCAAACAACCTTCAAAATGATCCGGATCCCAAGACCATGGCGAGTGCAAACAATACTGGACCGGAACAAATGGAAAGATGCAATTCAAGAGGAGTTAGCCTCGCTCACAAAAAGAAATGTATTCACCAAAGTGATACATACACCTCCCAGAGTATTCCCTGTCGGTTTCAAATGGGTTTTCGTCCGCAAACGGAATGAAAACAATGAGGTGGTGAGATATAAAGCAAGGCTTGTAGCACAAGGGTTCACGCAGACCCGCATTGATTTCAATGAAACATATTCTCCAGTAATGAGTGGAATAACATTCCGATATTTAATATCATTGGCAGTACAAAATCATCTATCATTTCAATTGATGGATGTAGTGACAAGATACCTTTATGGGTCACTTGATTCGAAATATACATGAAAGTTCGATGGAATTTCAATTCGAATATAGACGCAAATCGCAATATGTATTGTGTAAAATTAAACAAGTCTTTATACGGCTTGAAACAGTCGGGCAGAATGTGGTACAACCGACTAAGTGAGTTCCTAACTAAAAGGATACTCCAACAATGATGATTGCCCATGCGTCTTCATCAAAAGATCCTCAACAGATTACGCATTATATCCGTATCGTTGATGATCTTAATATCATTGGAAACACACAAGATATTGATGAAGCACGTAATCATCTTAAGACGAATTGAAATGAAGGATTTGGGTAAAACCAAATTTTGCTTAGGTATACAACTTGAGCACCTTCATACAGGGCATTCTAGTGCATCAATCGACCTATGTCCGAAAAATATTGGAGAAATTCAATATGGACAAAGCATATCCATCGAAAACCCCATGGTTGTTCGATCTCTAGACAGGAAAAGATCCATTTAGACCCCAAGATGACAATGAAGAGCTATTGGGACCCGAGGTTCCATATCTCGATGCCATCGAGCACTTATGTACCTTGCAAATTGCACCGTACGGATATTGCATTTGCGGTAAATCTACTTGCTAGATACAACTACTCCAACCAAAAGACATTGGGTAGGAGTGAAGAATATCTTTAGATATCTTCAAGGCACTAAAGATCTTGGTCTATTTTTTCAAAAGAATAAAAATATGGATTTAGTAGGATATGCGATCTCGGCTATTTATCGATCCCCATAATGCCGGATCGCAAACAGGCTTTGTGTTTTTACACGGTGGAACAGCCATATCTTGGAAGTCTTCAAAACAGACACTAGTGGCTACATCCACTAATCATTCTGAAATAATTGCATTATATGAAGCATCACGTGAATGTGTATGGCTTCGCAGAATGATTAATCACATACAATGATCATGTGATATAGGTGCTATTGCATCACCTACCATTATCTACGAAGATAATGTCGCTTGCGTTGTTCAAATGCAAGCGGGTTACATAAAAAGCAATATCACAAAACATATTGCACCTAAATTATTTTATCCACATGAATTGCAAAAGAGTGGTGAAATAAATATTCTGCAAACTAAGTCTTGTGATAATCTCATGACCTATTCACTAAGTCATTACCAACTTCCACATTTCAAAAATATGTTCATGATATTGGTATGCAAAGACTACGTGATTTGCAGTCATCAGGGGGAGAAATCTCCTAAGACTTAACCCGTTCAATACAAATATTGTACTCTTTTCCCTTTATGAGTTTTCCCTCTAAGGTTTCTCATCAAGGATTTTAATGAGGCAATATAACAACGCAATCATTAATATATTTCTTCTATCGATTCTCCTCAATTTTTTCCTACAGGGTTTTTGGAGAAGTTTTTCTAAGATGATGAATCAAGGTGATCATATGAAGACACATTGGTCAAGGGGGAGTGTTGCAACACAAATAACATGTGCCCAATGTTTATAACTGCTGTAAACTGCCACCTTTTACTTTATGCAGACACCCCTCTATGTACTATAAATATGTACATTCATCATGAATAAAGACACACCTTTTCCTGTCTCTCTCTTGTCATAACATTACTCACAACAGATCGGATGCCCCTGCGCACAGAGGTTTCATCCGCAAGGATACGTAGGATTCAGTCCTGGATTACTGTTGTCATTAATTTTCAGATGCACAAATTATCCATGCATGCATGCACGTAGGTGTTTGTTTATTTCCTCTAAGAAACGAGCCAGGCAGATAGAGCTAACATTCTCGGTAAAATTTTGACGTCCCATGCATATTTAGCAATGCTAGGGAGCCCTAGGGCTGTCATGGAATTCTAGAAAGTGATTTAAACTGTTGAGCTACGAGACGATCATCACTGATCATCAGAGCACAATTTCACGGAGCATTCAGAGATGCAGTCGCTGCACAGTCAATCAATCGACCGTGGGGAAATTTATAGCGAGTTGTCGTTTTCTTCGCGCACGTCAGAAAAAGTCAGAACTCTATCGACGTAGCACGTACGTGACAAGAAGCAAAATGCCCCCTCCTCGATCCGTCCCTTCGCTAGTTCGTGGAGCTACTCGAGCTCGGGTCTAGATTTCTCTAGGCTTAATTCATAGTCGCCAGCTTTACTAAGACAAATAGCTCGTTTAGACTCGTGTGTAGGCGAATGAAACCCTACCCGCCTCTCCTCCTGTCCAAACTTACATTCCACACCGCCAGTCGCTGACCACCACCTCGTGCCTCCATCTCCTCTACCGCCTCTCGCGTAACCACCAGCCCTTCACTCCTCATGACTGTGGCTCATCGTCTTCACAGTCGTCGCTCATCTAGCCCTATCCGTCGTTGCCACCAAGGAGTAAGCACCTTTGGGCTCCGATCGTGTTCCTTCTTGCTCTCTCCTCATCGATCAGCGGTAGAGAAGGCATAAGATTTGTGGCCATTGAGGATCCGTGCTTCAAGCTCGAAGCACATGGTAGGTTCCATTCTTTTCAGCTTATAGCATTTTCAAACAAATAAACGGGATAGTTTCTCCGTTGTTGTTTCGAAGCGGTTTATCGGAACAGTCTTTTTGAAGTGTCTTATTAACTTATGGGTATTCGATTCGTTTACGTTAAGATCAAAAAGCATAAGCTGCAGACATAAATTATAACCAAAAAAATACACCCGTGACCGTGAACTTGCTGGAGCTGGGATTGAGATTATATCAAACTAGAGGCTAGCCTACTATACCTGCTCGAGCTCGGCTAGTTGACCCGCGCGCGCCACGGCCACGTATCGGTATGCGGCTCAACCGCTCGAGTCAACCCACTCCATCTCCGTGCTTCCGCGGCCAACCCGAATACCCCTCGCGCGGCCGCTCAGATTTCCGCGCACCGGACCAGATTTTGCCCGCCACGGGAGTGCCTAACTGACCAACCTCCCCACACGGCGCGAGCGGGCGGACCAGCTGCGCGCAGCCGTCGTGCACGGCCCAGGCCCAGCCGAACGTGAATCCACCCGCACGGAGCCCAGATTGTCCCGTAACGACCTAGCTGATTCCCCCCACGCGCGGCCCAATCTACCTTCCGCACCACACGGCTCGCGCGACAGCCCAGCGGCAGCTGCGGCCCAGCTACCCCGCTCCGACGCAAATGGCCTAAAATCCCTAACCCGTGTAACAATTTTGAGCCCCGGGTGAAGCTAAGCTAGCTCGACACGCTCGTGCACACCCGACCTGGCCTTGTTTTTTTTTTTTCTGTTCCTTCTTCTCTCCTCTAGTCGACGCTAGTTCGTGCGTGCTGCGTATCAGCAGTTCAGCACTACACGTAACAGGCGTTCCGAGTTTCGTTGGTAGCTGCTGAGCAGTGGCCGGTGCACCTGCGAGTTTGGTGAAATACTAGGAGCTCCTAGCTCAGGGTCTGTTCTTTTTGGCTGCGAACATGGTTTTGGTGAAATTTTGAATTTTGGTACATTTACGGTCTGATTACGAAGAGATCGATACTTATTTGCGATTTTGACTGGTACAGATGTTAAGCTTTTAACGTGTACTACGTTTAACTTGTAGCTCCCATCTTGAGAAAATACTGCTTTAAAAGTTAGGATCTTGTGGCGGTGCCAAAAAGCCGGCCAGCTTGTGACCTGAAGAACAGGCCCTCAGTTCATTTGACTCGCACGAATAAGGGCATCCACAGTGTATAAAAACAGAGGGTCTTAAGCCACCTTAAGGTCGACCTTATACATTACAGGGGTGACCTTAAGCAGGCCATAAGCAAAAAAACATTAAGACCAGTCCTCAAGCTTAAAACCTGGCCATAAGCATTAAAATATATTTTTTCTTTATCTGACAAGTGGGACCATCTTAAGGCATAGTGGGTTATATATATTACAGCATTGACCTTAAAATTTAGATAGGATCCACCTTAAAATCTCTTAAATTATATACACTATAGGTGCCTAAGTAGTAGACGCCGGAAGCGCGCAGCGTAGCAGAATCTCTAGCGTTCTTTTGAAAATTATATCAAGATATTGGATCCTCTCTCCTTTCCTCCCACCTAGAAGCAATTGAAAAAGGTTATCGTCTCTGCAGCTAATAAGATCCTTTCAACGGCCAGCGTAATTTTTAATTCGCCTTTCGTTTGGCTACAATTAATTAACCGACTCTCAAAACTCACAAATCCTAGGCAAATTGCCTTCGTTTCCTCCGCAATATCTAGTAGAAATAAAATCTCACCGTTAATTTATAAGGATACTATAAATTTTTATTTTTCAACATTGTTTTTTCGGTGAGGTGCACGTCGGCATCCGGCGCGCCAATGCAGGCTCCACAGTGCCAGGGGCCTGGGCGACGAGGGCCCCTCTGCGTTGCCGAGATGAGACCAGTATAGGGTATGTTCTTTTCGGCTGCGACTTATGGTTTTTGGCTGAAATTTTTGAATTTTGGTACATTTACAGACTGATAGAGATGGCAGGGTAAATACCCATCGGTATTGCCATTCCATACCCGTACCGCTAGGTGTAAATTACCGTCGGGTTACCCGTATCCGCACGCTGGTAGGAAAATTTACCCGCACCAGTTCGCACGGGTATTACTACCCGACGGGTAACCCGTACCATAAGCATACCGGTTCAACACATAAGAATATCATCAATTTAGATATTTATTAATCACACATACCAAGCACAAAAGCGTCTAATGATCAAAATTAGTACATCACATAAACATACTTGACATGACCATATCAACATATGACAAACAAATAAACAATCAACAACAAGTAGATAATAAAATTAACATTTGAGTGAGATGTCTAGTTGTCTAATGCGGTATTCATTACCATGGGTAGTGGTATGGGTAGTATATACCACACCGCACCCTTCCCCGTGGTAGAGGATTTCGCCAATAACATACCCATGGGTACATAAAATTTTCCATACCGTCTCTTTATCGGGTAAAACCCGTCGGTATTCGGTGTCGGTGCCCATTGCCATCTCTAGGTGCAGATTACGGAGAGACAGATACTCACTTGCGATTTTAGATGGTACAGATATTGGGCTTTTAATGTGTAGATCGTTTTACCTGTAGACCCCGTCTTGAGAAAATACTCCGTTTAAAAGTTAGGTATTATAGCAAAAACCAAAAACCGTCAGCTTCGAAGGAAAAAAACATGCCCATAGAAGCCTGATGCGGGACAATGTGAGCTCGAGCTGTGGAAGGAGCACAGGCGCCAAGGGGAAGGTCTCGGCCGAGGACGTGGTTGCGACGATAAGGATGGCCGCTGCTGGGCAGCCGTTCGAGGTAGTGTACTACCTGTTCACTGGTGTTCATGAGCACCGTGTCGGCATCCAGGCCGCTGACCCCATCTAGTGGCCGCAATGGCCTCGACGACTTCTTTACAATTTTACTTCTTTGAAGATTCTATTGTTAGCCGACTTATTTACAATTTTACTCATCTGAAGATTCTATTGTCAGCAATATAGATGATGATATAACTAAATACTAACTAATCTGAACTATTAGATCATAAAAATTGAATAGGTCATATTTATTTTAAGGTACCGTAAAAATGCTCTTAGTGAAACCCCAAAACGGTAGATCGAAGCCAGCATGCATGACATTTTTCTGTGGAGCAAGCGCATGAGCAGACTGACTAAATGGCCTGTATTTGGACTTTGTTATTAAGGAACTTGCATTGGTACGAATATCCAATTGGTCACGACTCACGACACCATGATAATTGCGAGGCTTTTGTCCATGGGTCCTTCTATCCACTCATGTTCAAATTGCTACCTCGCATTTGTAAGATCTGAAAATAGGGGGGAAAAGGAATCTGCCATAAGCAACCACCTCCTGCTGCCAAAAAGAAGACAGTTCCTAAGAATCTTCTTGTGCCAAAAGAGGCAGCAACACGTTCAGTAGGTGCCGAAAGTGGTGATGCAGTGGCGCCTTCCTTGCGGCTAGGCAGGTACTACTACTACTACTGCTGAATAGCAGTGGCAAAAACACACAGAAATGGACATAAAGCTTTGCACGAATCACGATGGATTTGATTAAGTACACAAAAAAGATAGGCCTGATTTCGATGACAAAACGACAACGGTACGTATGCACGTAGACGTAGTACAAAGCGAATTAGGTAACCTGCCCGTCCAGTACTAATTAAGATCACTCTCTAAGCTAAACACGTTCGAAGGGAGAGCTCAGCAAGAACAATGGCGACGACGGCCATCTCTCTCGCGCCAACACGCGCCGGCTACATCAGCAAGCTGCGGATGATCGCCGCCTGCGCGCTGCTCATGTCGGACGTTGCCAGCAGCTCCGACAGCCTCTCGCTCAGGTTGTCGACCTCCTGGTGCAAGCTCCTAATGTAGTTGCATGTCTCCTGCAGCACCCTTGAAGATGGCACCTGGATTGAAAAGGAAGGGAAAATATTTTCTGTCAGATCAAGCTCACTGTAAGCTAACTCATACAATTTGATGCGTATAATTGTTGAAGCGTGAGTAGAATATGCAATCATAGTATTGCTTGACGTAGTCGATTAGTTCCTATAATCTTCAACTCCTACAGAGGAATAATAGAGGCCATTCGACTTGGACTGATAATTTTGGCCAAGTCGGTTGGTGTAACAACTAACAGAGCAGCCCGTAGATTGCACCGAAGGCTAGACTGAACATTCTTTTGAAATAGTAGAGTGCTTCCTCATTGGCATCGTTGAGTGAACGCTAAATTATAACTACAACATAGCGCTGGCCAATGTTCTTTAAAATCTTGAATTTCTGGAGCAACCATTTGCTGCAGAAAGTAAGTGATAATGATTAATGACAACAAATTATTACGTACTCTATCATTGCTCCGAAGGCGAGCCTCAGGGAGGAGGTCCTGCAACTTGGAAACGAGATCACTGATTTGCTCATCAGTGATCCTCGACGAGCCTGACTGCCTCGACCGTGATCTCCGGCTCGACATCTCAGCCAATGTGGGTGCTTGCAATTGACGGGCTAGGGTATAAATATGCACTTGGGATAGATGGGCGGTCTGTGTTTGCAAGAGAGAGAGGGAGACAACGATGGTGAAGATTTATGGTTGGGGTGAGAAGTTTGAGAGAGAGGTGGTGGCAGACAAGGACGGGGAGAAACTAAGAAGAGGGGGTGTTACGAAGAGAGGGAAGACAAGCGCATGGGAGATGGAAATGGGTGGCTAACGGGGTGTTAAATAGTGCTAGATGCAAATAGAGAAATCCATAGAGCAGGCAAGAGAAAGTGAGCTTATCATCTATCTTACACAGTGAACAACCCAGCCCAAGACACTGAACTATAGGGACAAAACTACACTATGGCCCCAATAACAGCCATATAGGCAGGATATACAAAAAGTGAAAGCGGAACTGGAGAGAGAGAGAGAGGCCATACTGAGGAGCTTGTGTATTGCGCTACTCGTGCATTGCCCCTGCAAGTGGGAGAAAGCTCTAATCAACAGGAGATGAAATGCCGGTGAAAGAGACGACTTGGAGGCCAGTACTGTCAGAAGGAACCACGCATGCCATGTTACTTGACCTAGCAAAATATGTGGGGTTATTGTTTTTGCCCCACATTTGGTATTTAATATATGTAAATGAAAAAAGAACAGTGAGTCTACTGTTACTAGTAGATGGCTTTGTGCGTGACTCTCTTTGTACATGTCTAGGATTCAGTAGTACATGTCTAGGATTCAGTATACACCCAGGCATACAGCATACATCTTGTCTTCCTAAACATGAGCACCCCGAAGGAAGAGCAACACTGGGTGAATTTCAGTGACTACTCACTACTCCTATCAACACGCAATTGCCTCCTAGACAATGTACATTCTAATGGGTGTGTTTGCACACAGTTTACTAAATTATCACAATATATCTATTCTATCACATGAGGAAAATTAGCATCATTGAACTTCGTTCCTTATAAAAATCTGCTCTTGCATCATAAATTTCAAAGATAACCAGTACCATGCAAGCTGCTGAAACCATCAGTGCGTGAATTGATCAAAAGTAAGTAATTGCATGGTTAATAGATTATAGAGTGCTGAATACCTCAGTGTATATCAGATTCAGCAATGCCATGATGCCGACTGGTTTCTCCGATCATTTGGCACCCACAGCCCATGTCTTGCAGCGCCTGATAATCAATACAGGTATGGGTCACATTGACAAGTGTTATTTACTCCCTCACACTATCAGGAAGCATTGAGACTGATACTGGGGATCGATGCATCAGATCCCTGCATTGTTTCAAGTACAAAAATGGAGTTAAACAAAGGAATGAGCTGGTTGCAGGTAAATTCGAACATGCAATCTCATGACAAACAATTACTTTATGAACCCTTTGGTTTCCCTACTTCAGTCATTCCTATTATGTTGCTCAAGTTGACCTGATACAAAATACAGTAACCAATGATTAGCAAGTTAGTTACATGTTAAACAATAAAAAATATGGAAGAAGTATCCAATGTTTTTTGGCATATGGTAATGTACTATGCACGCATTAAGGCTTTAAAACATAACCATAACGCCTTTTGGAAATTTGCGATTTGAAATGAATTAGGCTTGACCGATCAGCATAAATAATCATGTGTAGGCTTCAAGCTCTAACAGAGTATAGAAGGATATAGGTAACTGAATATGGCTCGCAACAAGTTTTACTTAATTACTGCATCTTAATTACAAAAAAAAGAACACTTTGATTCAACAGACACAACATTTAGTTCTGTAAGCAACAAGAGGTAGATGCATGGGACTATGGCACCAAATATGTTTGCAAACGGACTAGTATATGTATAGATCGTAGAATGAATCAGTCCTTCCAGGAAACAGTTGCTGCACAACTCAGAAGAACTATGCGGAATTTGACCAGTCAATGCAACTTGCACAGCAGCTATAGTGCAACTACCAGTTGTATTGCAAGCATTTTATTCTTTCAGTGACAACTGAGCTAGTACGACATAGATTAGCCCTTCATAACCTCCAGAAGCTTAACAGACAGTATTATAATGTGAACATGACAATAAGTGTAATCATGTGCGTGTGTGTACTTGCATTTTGATACCAAGATCTCTAGAACTCCTAAAAGCAAAATAGAGTTTCCAGGCAGTTAGACACGACTGATAATTTTAATCATTAACTCATAAGCAGGTATTCATTCCAATGCAATGGTCTCATAACATGCCCATCAATAAATTGGTAGAGAAATGGCATTCCAATGATGATAATGCATGGCATTTAAGAGCTTGAAGGAGATCTAGTATGGTGGGAAACTTAACAATAATACAGAGGCATTTTGTATTATAAAATAATTTGGTAATGACGAACTAATGACATAGGACGTGCACAAGAGTTAGCTAATAAAGATCTGATTAGCCTAATAACAATCTGATTAGCCAGCCAATCACAGCATATCCATGCACTAAAAATTCTCTTTGTCTCTCGAATATTCAATTCACAAGATCCACTGCCACTAGTAGAATAATCCTGGATCGTTAGGTGCTGCTGCCTGTTTATCAAATTATCCCATTGGCCTTTCCATAAAGTTAATTAGCCCTAGCTATGTTCTGAGCATAATTACCATCATAGGACTTACATAGAATACCACTTGCAGGGTAAGCTACTCTGCAAATCACTATGTAACTCTTAAGTACGATGTAAACACAGTATAAAATATCAAATCACCAATCAAAACCAGCTAGTGGGTGATGATCTAAGCGTATCCTGATGGCAGCACATCTCACGTGGCACATGTAGCTCAATCCAATTAGTAGAAAGCGCCGCACAGGTTGTCACGTGGACACAATTTTATTTATGCAGTACCCCGTTGCCCCCACCCAAGGTCACACACACAAGTGAAATCAACCTCTTGTTTAAGTCCACACTTGATCAACCAAGAGAATCAAGAGTACCGCCTATCTACTAAACAATAGGCCAAGTAGGCCTGCTTGCTAAACAGATGCTAGGAATCACATGCATTATCTTAACGTATTGC
The DNA here is from genome assembly GCA_036346245.1 of Bonia amplexicaulis. Classification (NCBI taxonomy): domain Eukaryota; kingdom Viridiplantae; phylum Streptophyta; class Magnoliopsida; order Poales; family Poaceae; genus Bonia; species Bonia amplexicaulis. The sequence continues at coordinate 18,039,524 of CM070752.1, read as the reverse complement.
ACTACATTAACAGGGCTCTCACATGCTTTACGTATTTTAATCTGTCACCCTGTTCGTGCATAAAATTTGAAAAGTGTTATGTGAATCATGTGATATAAGTAAATTTGTAAAGTAGATCAAGCATAGACAATGATGAAGCCTCATGGTCCTCAAGCGGCAGGTTCAGTTCAGGAATGATTAGGATATGTGGGGTGGCAATACTGGCAATTAAAATTGGCCTATCCTACCTCAACATTCCCATGATTTGGCCATCAGTCAGACAGTATTTTGACTACAGACCTCTACACAGCATGATGGAATCGTCTTAAGAGTACCGGTGAACGAAACTTTACATCAATCTCAGTTGGTTTACATTACCGTCATGTCTTTTTGCCAATAATAAGTAAAGCAACTCTTTACCAGACAAAAGAACAAGTGAACTGCAGAACAGAGTGACATCCTGAATGAAGGTAAATTACACGTAGGAATGTGTCTAGAGGTACAGATAGGAACCACCCCACCCCCACAAAAAAAAAGTTTGGTTTTGCAAAACATGAAGCTTCCATTCTCTATATAACTAACAGGGTCCTTCATCAAAGCTGGAAATGACAGGTATTACTCTGACACAAGAGGAATCATCTGATCTGGAGATACTGAAGGTCAGCTGTCTTCAGTCCAACACACTTGCAAAATATACACCCACTTCTGGAAATCCAAGACCTACTTGCCGATAAATATTAAAAACTAAAGTCCTGACAAAGTTCTTGGTGCCCAACAGCTGAAAGAATACAATACAATTGTTTCAATTAACAATGAAAAGAATCCAGATCTTACTGCAGAACCCCAGCATGCTCATCATTGAAAGCTAGATTATACTAGGGTGGACGGTTGGTAAACAAGAAATTAAAATAAATACTTCAAGGCCAAAACTACTATTAGTGAATGTATATTATTTTAGGTATCATTGGCTAAATTTATACACTAGCCTTGAATTTCAGGTTGAAAGTCATTCAGGACCGGGTACAATGAATATAGAGTAACATGGAAAATATCCCCCAAAAAGGCACTATAAAGAACGCACCAAGCTGACTACTGATAAATTTGTGTACTAACAGAGTTAAATAATCATGTCTTAATGGCTGTGGGATGAGAAAGCAAGTTCATGGGTTTCCCAGCAAAGCTGAACGGGAGTTGAATGGGCTGGGGAAATAGCTTCGGGAAGGGAGTTCGAGAAAAGGAAGTGTGGAAACACATGTCGACACCGAAAGCTTCAACTCCCATCATTTCATGCATGTTGAGGTCACCATATTCGTGTCTGAACTTTGGTCCATATGTATCTGTTTCATCCAAACAAATTACTGCAAGTGTCACAATACAGATATAAGGTATTGCTTCATCTAGGGAGGGGCAATCTCTAGTTAGGCTGGAAAGAAAATCAGCATCGCCTGATTAAGGGAATAACTTTTTGATGATAGTCATAGGTACAAGCTAACTGACCACACACACTGCTACCGGTGAACATTCTATATGATTCTTCCATTCCAACCCATTATGAAAGATATCTTCTGAATTTTCTGGATGTAAAACTCCACGTAGTTTCTCAGACAACATGAGCACAAACTCAGCTATCCGAACTAATATATGGACCAAGGAAGATGAAGTATGCAATAGGCCGAGCACTTTGCAACCGCATTACATTTTTTTCAGAGGAATATTGCATGGAGAATTGGAGATACCTTCGAAGAGATGGTTACAGTTTGCTCGTCTGTCACCACAGATGTTATTAGTCTTTTGTGGTTTTTCCAAGGCTTCCATATTGAGGAAGGGGAACATAAATAATCAAAACTAGGTATTCTTATCTGATTAAGTTGATTCTTGCTAGGTAAAAATATTACACACAATCACTCACATATTGAACTAGGGTTACATACTTAATATTCAGTAAAAGTTCATCTCGAGATGCAGTTACTACTTGGGAATTGTTATCATGGAAACTCAAAATAGTAATGACAAAAAAATTGATAAGAGACCAAATCTATTGTCTCCTATAAACAAAAGTGGATCTAAAACCAACATGCAAGCATCTAGATTAAAGTATTTGATTATAATTTCCGGTATTGATCAGTATACCTACTTTATTTGATAAAATACTTGATCAGTAAAACAATGTATGTATACCTTCAGTACATCATTGCTCAATCTACTGAACATGATTATTGCTACTAGGAACATGCATTGAAAAATTCTGAAAACAACTAAACTGTCTAAACAGCACAAACATAGCTAGATTAGAAATTTTATTTTATTCCATGTGCACCAAGACTGAGTAATGTCTCTGGATCTACTGGTCAAGCTACACTCAATGACCTTTTTCACCAAGTAAGCCATTCTCCCTAGTTTACTAATGCATTCTGAGTTATAGACCATAGATGAGAAAAATGTTGATTCCAGAAAAGGGGGACAATTGCAACATGAAAGGGGTAGGGGCTAAGATGCTAAGAATAGGGTGATTTGTCTAGTAGACTAGTATTGTTTAGAGGGATACTGCAGGCATGCCATTGGTTCTAAATGTTCTTTTGTAAGCAGACAGTACAGGCTGAATAAAGTAAGAAGGGAACCAGAAATTGGGGGAAAACAGTTGAAGCCTATGTTAGCTTAATGCATGCTTGCATGCAAACAAGATCCACTTTACACAAACTCCAATTCGAAGCCAGAGAAGCTTCACTCCCAATAATTGGATAATTAGCGAATGAAGCTTTACATTGTTTACAAGAAAGAAGCTTCTTGAATCCGAGATCTTTATGTTAAACAGCATTGTCAAGAAGTATCTTTTCTAGTCCACTTTCAAGTATGGAGTGTAACATAAGGTCACTGCATACAAATCAAAAGATATTTCTAAAACTCAACATAGGGCTAAGTCTAGAGTCCAGCATCTAGATCAACACAATTAAATCCTTCCAAGGTTAAAACACATGGAACTTGTCTATGCATTAAGATCCAAGGTTAGAATGGGCCTAGCAGTTGAACTATTTTATCATTGAAAAGAACCATGGTAAGCTTTATAGATTTTGAGGTGTCCAAATATAGTTGGGACAAGACAAATAAATAAGTTTCATTTGAGCGAAAAAGTGTACCTATCCCCATTGTAGTTTAACAAATGTTATCTTTCCAATTATATGATGTTCATGATTGCAGTCTGCAGAGGACAGGAAGTTCATTGAATCGAACAAAATTGTGGCTGATGGGGATTTGCAGAACCAATAGAGACACACAAATGTTATTAATAAAGAATAGGGTTAATTTGAAGCTTTCCTTTGTTGTTCATTTCCTAGTCTATCACTCTGCCCAATATCTCAAGAAAGGTTCATCAATAGTCAGTAAGAATACAAGACACATGCTGGTATAGCTCACAAATTCTAGGTGGATCGTGTATGTAATGTACTAATATGACATGAAAACCTTTGTAGAGTTAAAGATCAAGTAACCCTTCCCAGACACCAACTCAAGATGCAAACCAGGCATGCAATTGACATGTCAAAGCTTTTTTATTGCTTCGTTAGCGTGCAAACACATGAAATTCGGAAAGGCACTTGATCCATTCAATAGACACCGATATACACCAACGACATCTCATCTCACTTGAAGCCTAAACTTTCGTCAACATCCCGATCGCTAGGGTCTCTCCAACCACGCATCTCATGAGAGCGAGCATCTAAGAACCTAAGCACGGGCACATCCAAGCAACACTTTTTAAAAAAAAATGGCAAGCGCGACATATCAGCATTGACAATTTGACACCCGCAAGCACAGGCGGTGCTCAAGCTAACGAAGCACCAAGTAAACCAACTCCTAGTCGCCAAAAAAGCACCGTAATAAAAACGTCGAAACAAGCCATAAGATCACCACAATTTAGAAAGGGGAAAGGGAAAACTCACAGCGAAACCCTAGCTGGAGAGCGCGTCATTTTTTTTTAAAAAAAAATAGGGAGATCGCGTCATAGAACCGACGCAGAACGCCATAAGGGAAGCCGCACTGGGGTCCAATCCAAACGAGCACAGGAATTGGAGCAGAATCCACAGCCCCAAAGTTTCGCGGGGAATCGCGAGAGCGGGGGAGAGGGAGGGAGTGGAAGTGTGGAGCTGAAGCAATCTGGGCGCGGAGCGAGCTCCTCCGCCGAGGCGAGGCGGCGCGACGCGACGGGAACCGCCACTCGGGAGTGGCTTTACCCGCTTTGGTTCGGCCGTGCTGGGCCGATGATCTAACGGTGGGTTTGGGTTGGAAACGTGGCTGCGATTTGAACGGGTTGGCCTCCAATTGAAGACGTGAGCAGCCCATAGCCCAGGCCGCTTGTGCTGCGGCCCTGTTATATTCTAGTTTTTGAGCGGTTTTGGTTTCATATTCTCTCCATAATCATTATTTATTAGACTAATATTTCTTTTGTTCTTTTTACTCGATGTCTTTTATTTTTTACGATATTTAAGATACGATTTTGGCAATTACTTTTTTTATCTTTACACTAAGATATACTAATAAAATTGTAATATCACAAAAATATTTTTAATAATAAATCTAATGATATGATTTTAATAAATCCAATATAAATAGCTTTAAATCTGTTGATAGTTAATATGATCCTCCCGGTTCACCTTTGCTTGTCCGGTTGGAACTCGCAAGTTGCGAACGAATGAGCGAATCAATCGATGGGATGGGAGCCGGGCACGGTCGCATGGACAATCAACAAACGCCAACGGAACTCGTGTGTGCACATGGCTGGCCCAGCGTCGTGTCGTACTAGCGTCCAAAACGCCGTCCTGGTGGCCGATTTGAGACGCTAATATGATGTTCTTTTCCAGCTTTTAATTTTTATTTTTAATTTTTTTATAGTAACTAGTTTTTAAACAGATTATCTTTTAAGATAGAGTATACTAATTAATTATAATACGTACCGTACCGACTTTATTTTAGCGAAAACCGTACGTGAGTTTTTATTACTCTATAATCTCTTACACGAATAGTCTAAAAGCCATAAGCCGCAGCTAAAATTATAAGGTTCCCCTAAAAACAGACCCGAACGGCCGACATGTGTGCCTGGGGATTTCATGATTTGCGATTCCCAGGCAAAAACAGCAAAGTAGTAGACTAGTAGTGGTACGCCTTTATTGCGAGTCCATGCATTTGAGTTCGCATTTCCTCTACGCTTCCGGGCATGGACCACTGCCTGGCCTGTTTAGCCCATCAGGACTCGGGAACCAGCACAACTATCCCATTAAATCTGTCAGCCGTTTCTTACTTGCAAACTGCCAGTACGCACGAGCCGTAAGCACGGCGCACACCTGAAAGCTGAAAGTTTCTGAACCACAACATCAACATTGCACGTACCGCCCTTTTCATTCAGTGGTGGCCTGCACCATGCCTACCGATCACCGGGGTCCGAGAGTACACAATTGGAGTAGTAACAGCCCGTCTCCACGTACACGGTACACTCGATCCTTCTCGTGAACGAATCCATCCTACGTATCTGTACCGTTGTACGGACTGGGGAGTGTGGCGATATATATAATTCTACGTCTCTGCTGGGTGAGAGAGAAAGAGGAGGGGAAGGAGCGTTCGCTGGGGCTTGAGATGTGCCTGGGTGGGGTGGTCGGGTGCGACGTACCCATCGGAGGTGACCGGACGATTGACCAGCTCGATCAATCGGTGTGGAAGCTGGACCGAACCAGACAAAACGCGTCGCCAATCGCTTCGGCTTTCGCGTGCGGTGCCCGGTGTGCGTATCGTGTGCAGCCTCCTGATTCCCAACGATGCGGTGGTGAAACACCCGTGCTATTAGCTAGACTTAATTGCTAACCTCGAAGTTTTAACACGAAATTAGCTGAATAATTAACAAAGAGATTACAGATCATTTCAATCTTTACTATTATAACAGAAGAAGTTGGTGATTGGCCCATCCTCTTTCACTCCTTCTCATAAAAAAGTTGGCTGACGTGTGGGCTCCACCCTCCTCACGAAACGCCATCGCCTGTCTCCCGTGCGTTGCCTCCCTCACCGAATATTCCGCGGGGAGACGGGGGACATGGGATATTTCAAAATGTACAACAAACTCAATTGAAATGGAGAGGATGCAGTTACAAATAACATTTCTCGGGATTATGCCAATAACCTTATACATCACAAAATAATACAATTCACTAGTGCATTATTTTTCACTAATACTATAAGTCATATCCATGTGTACAATTGAGCACAATATATACTGTTGCAATTAACCAGATTCTTTAGAGCCTTCAAATTGGGCACGAGCTAGAGTAATCGGTATTTAATAATTGCAAGAACCAATAAAAAAATACCAAAAAAAGACCAAACAAACTAATTAAAGTAAAGTTGCCGTTAGAACCGTCCAAGACCAGACAGCACCTCTCGCAGCCGTAGAGTTTCATCATCCGGCATTACAAACAAACCTAAATCAATTCCGAGTTCCTTTTTCACTGTCAGCAAACCTAGTAAAAACAGGATTTGCCAAATTACCAGAGCTCACTCCATACTGTTACGGTAAAAATCCCCTCTCAACACTTCTCACACAGCGCACAAAGAAAGGGGATAAGACCGAGCGAGAGACCGATCGAGGGGAAGAGAGTCCAGCATTTGACCACAACCACTGCCCACTACCCTAACCAAGAGCAAGCGCTCTCACCGCCAGATACAACCTCATTCTCCCCAAATCCCTAACCCATTGTGGAGAAGAAGAGGGAATGGAGTAAACCACGACAGACGGACCTGAGGAAGACAACAGACCCAGGAGAGGGAGGAGCCAGTGAAGGAAAAGAGCGGCGCAAAGAGGAGGAGAGAAGCAAAGCCACATGTATGCCAGGCGGGATGAACCGAACATCAGTTCTACCCCAAATCGAGCCCGACAACATCCAACCGAAGTATTCCCACATCCCATTTCAAACCCTACCATCACCATATCAGGACCACAAGCATATACAACCTCACAGTCACATGCATCACACTAGAGTCATAGCATCCACACATGTATATTGGAGCACTGGAATAGAGGGCTAGGAGGAGTAGCGTATACTAGAGAGGAGACTAGCCATGGCATCGGTGTGCTCACCGTCGGTCACCACGTGCACCCAACAACCACTCCACACTCTCCGACGTGTGAGGAGACCCTGAGCCCCGTCACGGCACGCCAAACTGGATCACCCACCTCCACCACATCCACCTCAACCAAGGAAGAAAACAAACTTCAAATCAAAGATTTAATCGAATGTAAAAGACAAGACTAAAAGTAAATCAAAAAGGGAGGAACGAGAGTTAGAGGGAGAAGCGTCGGATCCTAGCAGTTGGAGTTAGATCCACGGTGTTAGAGTCCTAATACGGCTAGTGGAGGGCCGAGGCGACAGCAAGGTAGAGGTCGAGTCAGAGCCGCGATGGGAGCGCGCGCGACAGAGAGGGTTTGGCAAAGGGAGGACGACGGTGCTTCACCAAGGAGCCGGACCCCTGCCGACCAGGAATCGACGCAAGGGGAATGGCGGTGCTTGGCGGCAGGGAGGTGTCAGTCAGACGAGGGAGGAAAGAACAAGGAGGAGGGGAGTGAGTAGAATGTGCGAGACAAAAAGAGTGCAGACGGGAGTAAATAGGCCGGTCGGCCCATTCGGTTGGTAGTGAGAGAAGTGAGAGAAGGGTACATATATAAGCATATAATTGCATAAATAATCAATTAAATAGTATTTAACTGACAAAAATCGAGTAGTAACTATTTGGAGATACTAAACTGAAATAATTTAATATTAGTAAAATATTGATGAACGACAGGTATAAGATAGCTTTTCATTATAAATACAACAATCGGCTAAATTGACCTAGGGAATCACCACCGGGACACATCAACATGGTATATCTTTTATGTCTATAAATTAAATTGTAGCCTATGCAATAAATGTAGACAATGAATCGGGTCCGAGAAATGGTTTCACGCGAGCGCACCTGAGACCGGGACTTATCACCAACTCTCAAGCAAGCACAGATTTGATCATTTTGAGCAGATTATCTTCAGTTAAAAATAGTTTATTTACCTACTAAAGTACTATCATTATTTAATCAAATGAAATTTTATTTAACTCAGATGAATGATATGTGAGAAATAAAAATGGAATAGCGGGCTCAACTGATTGAGCAGTTGATCCATAGTATAAGTAATTGGTGGGCAGAGAGTGCTTCTGGCAGGATGATAGGGAAAATGTTGGGGCTCTCTCTATATAGGTAAGATACGAGGACTTACAAAATTTTTCACTCGTGTAATGGACTGTATCGGTCGTATCAACCATTGTTTCGTCTAGGACGGACAGAATCAATAACTTTATCAAAATTACTATACACTTCACAGTGAGTGTGTATATTTATCTAGAGAGGAAACGGGGTGAGGTCTCAATTGGACTTAGGGCCATAAAGGATAAGTCCGACACATATATTTAGCACAATAGAGTATTAGGTGAAGGTGAATTCGGCTGGACTAATGACTAGCTCGTAGTCGGGGTAGGTGTCGGGTGAGGGCGAGAGACCGTCCCGAACCAATGACTATGAATAGCGGGGTGGAGGTATGATATACGGAGATAGAGGGAAAGTTATGTGCTCTAATTTGGACATCGCATCCAAGAAAATGCAAAGAACCATTCACTACAAGAATCAGGGTTGTTACGTGTAAAGTGGTGCAATTAGCCTGTGCGGTGCTATATAAACTATGAATTCATGCGTGTTCCCTGGATTGGAGGCTACGAGAACCAAATGGGGTTCTATTTTGTCATACGAGTGATCATTAGATTTCTGAATTAATAATTTGAAAATCTTTACCAATATAAAACATTTATTTTCAATATGATATGAGGTGAGATTGAACCCATTGGGATGAGGATTTATGCTCATAAAAGTATATTTTTGCTACTAATGTTTGCTCAATACATATACTCACCATTGTTATTATTCTCGTTTATTTAGAGGTTAGCCAACCCGAGATTCCACTTGATGTGGAGGATGCCTATCTTGAGAAATACCATTTCGAGTAGGAGAGAGTTGATTCTAAGTGCGATCCGTATGAGATGGACGCCGTACATGAGACATGTGATGAGTAGAGAGTTACTAACAACTCATGCACGACACTCAAGAGTATAAATATCATAGTTTATCTATTATTTCTAGCTATGTGTAATTATTAGCTGGACTAGTGTTGTTTTTAACAATGTTGTAATATTCATGCTAATGTTTAGATTTGTTAAAGACTTTAGCCTTGTGTAGCAATGATGTTGTAATAGTATGGATCTGTCTTTAATTATTATTATGGTGCAATAATTGATTAGATGAGCTTATTATTAGATGAAATAATATTTTATGAAATAATAATTTATTAACCAGTATTATTATTGTGTGGTAACGACACGGGTCGGTACAGATGGTTCGTGCGCGCGCCTCCTCGGCCACGTACGGCGACGGATTGGACAGGGTGGGGGAAAGAAAGCACGCGGCAGCGGCCAGCACGATACAACATGCGACCAAAATTGTCTAGGCTGATTTTCAAATAAAAAAAACGTCTAGGCTGGGAGCCAACTGCTCGGCTAGCTAGCTTGACTGCCCCCGTACTCTTTTTTTCCTCCTCTTTGTCCCGATCCTGAGCCCGGACATTAACTGGACATCACTGGATTAACTTAGGATTTTGATCAATAAACAACCGCCTTTTGCATGTGCTTTTTGCCAGTTCAATCGATATACCTGCACTTTGAATGGAGGGAGCACTCAGTTTAACAATGATTTATAGCATTTTTACTGTAACTAGTTTATTTTTACTGTATACTTATTTAACATAATTAAATTAAAAAATATGTTAGTCCATCAGTAACAATGCAAATGAATGTGAGAAAAAAAGGACAAAAAACTCAAAAAATAAAAGGTTAAAAAAATAAATTAGAAGCTTGAAGATAGAAGTCTGAAACTAAAACCAGCGAGGCTATAGATCACATATTAGTAGTGCTAGTCTTAGATGCAATAAAATTAGGCCAAGGATTCAAGTAGGAGGGAGAAGGTAAGGTGTCAGCTTAGAAAGCCTCTCGTACTTCAGTGTTCACCAGTTTCGCACGGATCGATCAATGAAAAGCAAACAAGTAGCCTTCCCTTGAAGTGACAATTAATTTGCAACAAGTTGGATCCCAGCAAGCCACTGCATGAGCATACGAAATTCGTTGGACGTGGTGGCTAACATGCATGGAAGGACAGGGCTAGGTGGTGTTTTAACTAACTTTTAACTTAACTTTGTAATTGCAGTTTTTGATTTTTAACTAAAATTATACTGTAGCGGTGATTAGTTTTTTAAGAAAAATAAAAAATTGAGAAAAACTGTTATATAATAAAAAAATTGAGAAAAACTGTTATATCGTCACGGACGATACAAAAGAATAAGAGGGAGAAAAGCTAAAAAGAATAAAAAAAAGCCAAAATTAGAAATTGGTGTGTTTCAAATGACTTCTAATTAAAATAAATCAAAGGCTAAAAAAAATAAAAACTGAAGCTGTTTGGAGCTGAGCCGTCGTTTTCTCTCTCTAAGAATTAGTAGTAGTAGATGCCATCTCGGCTGCTCTTCTCATTTTGAGTGAGTGGTAGATAGATCAAGCAGGCCTTAAGCATGCTTGTGTAGAAAGAAATACGGAAGTGCTATACAATGTTTGATTGTTTTTCAGGGGAAGGTTACTTGAATTTCATATCATTTAATTTGAGCCAAGATTGGTACTCCTGCCTGTCTCCATCTTCATCTCCGGCGATGATCCAACGAGGCTGTCCATTGTGTTGTTCTTCGACCGTCGCTATCGTCGGCGTCTTCAATGGAGACGTCGAGTTAGAATTTGGGTTCACCAGTGGCCATCGGGCTTAGAGAGATGCTAGGATGGCGACGGATTGACAATGGGTGGTAGCGGACCGGCGGTGGGCGCCGAAAGCCGAGGTGCATCGAGGTGGCAGTGGTGCTGCCGGATGCGGGTGAGGAGGAGGATGGTGGGCAGGATCAGTGGTGGAGGAGCGGTGGTTGAGGTGGGGGGAGGGGCCTTGTCGGCATTGGTGGTGATGCGTCGAGTGAATGGGGAGAGAGGAGATGGTTAGGATATTTTATAGAATTTAGGGATAAATCTGAGATGTTGGATCTTTATACAATGGTTTAAAAATCTAACTAATTTTATCTCAAAAAATAGTAGAATTGTCTAGAGACAGATCCCAAGAAATATCACTTCGTACAGGCAAGCAAGATGGCGGTTAGCCATGTGAGCGGGGGAGGGGAACAGTGTGGTCACAGCTCACAGCTCACGACACACGATCGACGATCGATGCATCATGCATGTGGCTCCTCCCCATCCACGGCCTGCCTGCATGCGTCCGTGCCAGCGCTTTCATGCATGATGAGAGAGATCCTAAGTAACAAGCACTCTTCCTCTTCCTTTTTTTTTTTTTGATGTATCAGTAGGAGCTCTGTCATTTTACTGAGAGACTTGGACGCACTACAACACGTTTCATTTCCTAGGACGTCCATAAATACACTAGAAGCCTTGAAAACGGCCTTAAAAGTTTTTCCATGCTATTTGTAAGCGTCAAGGAAAATGGTATCAGGGCAAGTGATCCCGACGTTTGAACATACCAATTACCACAGCATTTATAAGCGGCTCCGTTTTTAGAATTTTAACGGCGTTTACAAACGCCACCATTTAAGGTTTTCATGGCTTTTATAAGCGCTGCGGTTTCCTAGATTCCATGGTGTTAAGCTTTGCTTACCATGGTGTTTGTAAACGCCCTAGTTTTGGCACTTTTAGGGGCATTTATAAACAACCCCAACCACTGAAATTTTGTGGGGTTAAGAAATTTTGTGGGGTTCCCATGTTCTATAACTGTATTAGGACAAGAGATCAATACAAGTGCAAGATAAGAGAACAAACAAGGAGGATATTTGTTAACAATATATCTCTACTAATATAAAAGGAAAGTTTGTCCATTCACCCCTTCCCTTCCACCACCAAAAAACTGGCTAAAAAACCACCTAAAAACCAGCTTTGCACGTATAAAAAACCCAGCCAACCCCTTCAAAAAATAGGAAAGAAACTGAACAGTTGCCACCACACAAAAAGCGCAGTGCTCCCATGCCAACACATCCACCGACAGGCCTTCCACGATCGGCAACAGCACCCTTCCCGCTGAACGTCTTCTCCACGACCCGAGTACCGATGTCGATCTGGATGAATGACGGCAATGCGATCTGCAAAGTCGTGCTATCATCCACCCCCAGCTCCCGCGCCTCTTGCGTCACCAGCACGATCACCGGCGGCCAAAGAAAGATCAATGTGTGCCGCCCTAGACAGGATCCCTCCGCCTGGTCATCCGTGACTATGCCGTTCGACGTCCAGGACATCATTTTCCACCACGGCGAGCTCTACGCGCTCGACGCCTCGGAGCAGCTGCACCGCGTTGACATTCATGAGCCTAGCCTGCGCGTTGAGCACTGCTAGGTCGAGCTGACGAGGCAAATCAAGGTCAGCGTTGAGAGCCAATACCTGGTGGAGCTCAACAGGAGCCTACTCATGGTCCGGCGGTACCTCGTTGGGCACTACACGCGCGCATTCTGTAGCCTGTCCAATGTGTTCGCGCTACACCATTACGATGATGACGTGTGTCGACGGTGGGTGCCCGGCGTGAGGTTGAATTGGCGTGTCCTCATCGTCGGCAACGCTTGATGTGAAGCCTTCCCTGCCGACGATGGTACGGATGTCATTGACAACAAGCAGTTCTGTTTCATCGACGACGGTGTGGATTGGTCCACCGTAGTTTGGGCTAAGGACGACGTCGTGCGTGCTCTCACCAACTGAAGTATCTAGATCACTACCCCCAATGAAGCATGGCCCTGTTTGGTATGGCTAAAGCTTTCGAGTCCACATGATCTGATGTTTTTCTTCTTGATGCTACTGCATTTCACAGCCACATACTCGTAGTACTATTCAGCGCAACAATTAATCGATGGAATTATCCTCACAGAGTCACAGGTTAATTATCAAGCTGGTCGGACTAAAGATTGGAAGACTGCATGCACGAGGAGAAAAGAAGGTTTAAAATGTCTCCTTATTAGCATGAGATGTATGTATGCACAATCTTGCTCTGGTGGTATGGTGATGCCACTCGGGGCCTTTTACGTCTTGTTTGCGAGTCGTATATATGAACATGTGTGTATCATCAGCATATTGCACAAGTAATTTGTGCATGTCGTCTTTGATTTGTGTGCTAGAATTTTTGCCTTCAATGAAACAACATAGTATTTTGTCAACACACCTATAGAAGCACAGGGCACCAAGGATCAGGGAAGAGAAACATCATAGAATTGCGCATGTTTCCAATGCCTCCGATGCCTACATGCATATCTCCATTCTTGAGGTCACAATGGATCCATCAAGTCCTTCATGCAATAACTAGGTGAAGGAAGTCTTACATTTATCAGCGCATGAATATTAATGGTGAATCGGTATGTAGAAATAATTCAATTGACCTTGGGAACATGAATTCCACTCCCTCTTTATATTAGTAGAGATTTTAAGTATTAAGAAACGAAAACCAATTGTGATTTGTAGGTCCTAAAGAGTGTATTGTTTGTTGATATGTATCACCCTTTTTTAGAACTCCATTGCAACATACGGACACCTTACTAGTAAGGGGTAAAAAGATAGATACAAAACTCATCTACTGAGCATAAGTAAATAAGTTCGCAGAAAAAAAGATGTTATTGTACTTTCCTCATTTTTGCTTACCACTTGTTCTATTAAAGAGTATGACGTAGGTAGTGCAACATATAATTCAAAAGATCAGATGTAACATGCCCTGAAATCTACAGCAAATTTGATTTGATTTTAGCAGTACTACTTTATCAAGCTATATTGCCTACATAAGATAATTTGAGAACAACACTAGGATACATAAGAAAAATGTAAAATGATATAACAACAAGCCAGATATAACATAGGATTTAATTCTACCTCAACTAATTTTTGACTAGTGCTCCACCTGTCTCATTTCGGGAGTGTTCCATTTTATAGTTGTCATGCATTTTCAAATAATAACAGCATTTTCAAATTTGATACCAAGGCCTATCTGTAACAGGTATGGAGCAACCAATTAGACTCTTCTTCTAAAGAAGCATTTTGAACATCTACTAATGCAGAACAAAACTGAATAACATAGCTAATCTCAGAACATGAATTACACTGCTACACAGAGAGGAACATGCACAAACATTAGATCATCATAGGACTGCTCCACAACAAACAGTCATATCCACATCTACTAACAGAGAATAAGAATTGTAAATAAAATACTACTACATGTCAATCCACACTATCTATCTACTCAACAAGTCACAAACACATAACTCAATTCAACATTAACAGCTCACAATCACACAAACTGCAAACTAAGAACAATTAAACAGTAAACGTTAACAAAAAATAGTAAAGGGGAAGAAAAGGATAGGAATTGGAGTGAACCAAGGAGGGTATAGTAGTGGTAGCAGAGGAAGGGGGAGCAGTGGAAGTTGTGAAAGCAGTTGAGGCTGAGGTAGCACACGCCAGTGAGGTCGTCGAAGTTGTAGAAGACGAGTCAGTGGAGGAAGGCAGCGCTAGTTGGCGGTGATGTGGTGGCTTGCCGGTGAGGTGGCCGATGGCGCTGCAGCTCAGTGGATGCTTGCCGATGGATGACGCCGTCAGAGATAAAGGCGAGATGGTGGTGGCATGGATCTAGGGAGAAGCGAAGCTAAGGTGGCACTGGAGAGCAGCGGGAAGAGGGAGGAATTGGTTATGGCAGTGGAGCGATGAAGTGGATTTTGGGGGCGGCGTGGTGGAGGGAGCGGCAACACGGTGGAGAAAAAGGGAGGAGAAGAGAAGCACAAGGGGCCAGGGAGAGAGCTTGCTGTGGTGGAGAGCAGTGGGGTAGGCGGTGATGTTGTTTAGTGGCGGCCGGAGGAGGAACTAGGCTGTGGAGTAGCAGTGGCATCAGACGAGGTCAGGCCCAGCTCTTGTCGGCACCGGTAATGGAGAAGAAAGGGGATGAGAGGAGCAAGAGGAGCTAAAGGAGAGAAGCAAAAGTGCAAGCTGGGCTCGATTGAATCAGGGCGATGCTAGGGTTCTTAAGGGATTAGGGAATTTTTGTACAGAGTCTATGATGTGGATCCACCTAGAAGCTAGCTGAACCACGTTGTTTTGGCCCTAATCTTTCACGATACGCCTTGCTGGATGCCCTCCTTGTTCTAAGATTCTTGCACACCCAAAAACAACATACACCTCCAAGATAAACCTTCTCACACGCACACAACACGTGAACAAAGGGTAAAGAAATCGAAGTTTTAGCGAGTAGAATCTAACACGATAATTGGATTCAACACATCAAGAGCAATTCCTCAATGGAAATCTCAAGAACACGTCAAAAATGGCCACCAAACTATGGTGATTTTTTGGTATCTATTTCTCAATTCATATCATATCATAGCCTAAATTATAATGGGGCTAAGCCCTAGTCTTATATAGGTGCACAATGCACGACCTTAACTAAAACTCACGCACAACTTGGCCTAAGGCCGAATCAAACTCCAATACGAACTAAAAAAGAAAATATCTAAACTACTGTCATCAGATTCTTTCTCAATTTGCGATGTGACCATGAAGATTCTGTGGCTGGCACCTTATCCATTGTGTGGGGCTTCGAATTAGCTTTCAAACGAGTCCAATAACGCCCAAATCGGACTCCATTTGTGAAAATTATGGACGTTTTAGTATCGGTCTTGCCAGCTGCCCCGAACCGAGTCTGAACCGACTTCAAATCTTCATATCTTTGCTTTTCTTGTTTAAGTGGCTTCCAAATTCGTTTGAAATTATAACTTTGTGTAGGAAACTTAAAATCAAACATTGTTTGATCTGTTGGAAAGTAGACTTCATTATCTTTCCAAATATGTATTTTGTGCGCAATAGAGACATCAGAATTGGCGTTCAAAACTTCTTGAACGTTGTGCACGGAACTGCAAGTACTAATAACACACCAAGAATCGAAAAATCTAGGATATTTTATAGCGACGGTCGCACCAATAACACACCAAGAATCGACAGCAACTCACCCGAAATGTTACAAGATCATCTATATATATAGATTAATCTCAACTCTATTAATTGCTCTTGTTTAAGTGGTAGTGGTCGTTAGGGGTGCAGTCAGAGTGGATACAGACGGATATCGCTTACCCTGAATCATATTCCATATTTTTTCCTCAGAGTCGGAGTCGGACACGGATAATGTCAGATATCTATTTCTCCATTCCGTATCCGTTCCATAATCTTTCGGGCGATCGATCGGACGGAAATTATCCGCTTCTTTGCACAGGTCATTGGACAGTATGGTACAATCAGAACGAACATGAAGGTATTAATTACTGAGGTGTTGAAGGAAGAACACTCAGTACTTCCGCTTGTTTAGATATGACAATCTGCCTATATGTTATTTTGTTTCCAGGTGAAGTCACAACAGACTTCCTCGTATCATTTAACATACAGATATATACGGACGGATATTACTTATCCCGTATCATATTCCATATTTTTTCCTCGGAGTCGGAGTCGGACACGGATAGTACCGGATACACATCTACCCCTTCCGTATCTGTTTCGTATATCTTCGATCGATCAGACAAAAATTATCCGTTTCGTTTGCACTTCTAGTGGATGTATACTCGTATTCTAACCGTGTGAAAAACACCACGTTCGGATCGTGTGTGGCACCAACTCACGCAGGTTCAAATAAACTAAACAGAGTTGGTCTAGCTCAAGGCAGGACAGTGACATGGTTCATATACTGTTGGGTTATTCTTAAACCGCATTTCCTTCACATTGACACGAGAGAATCCAATTCTTCTTTCTTCTCTCAACTCGGGCGATCGAGCATTTTGTCTATGTTTTCCTTTTCTTTTTACTCCATCTTTTCCCCCGATTCCACCAAGGCATTGAGAAAGTTTTGGCTTTAGAATTATTCCTGATTGGTGGGCTAAGCTGTCATGTGTCATCACCCTCCAATTTGTTAAAGTTAAGTACAGTTGGGGGGGAGAGAGGACAGAATTTTTTTGGCAAGTGCATTATGGACCTGAAAGTAGACACAGAAAGGAAGAAAAGGAAAAGACGAAAAAACAAATCGTTGTTGCATTTGGAATCATAGATTGGAGGGCATTCCTTTTTAGGACATATTCCTCCCTTTCAAACGGTTTCGGCTTCTAATTTTTTATTATTGATTTTTTTTAAATTAGAAGTCAAGTAGAACACGTTAATTTCTATTTTTTATTTTGCTTTCTTCCTTTGCATTCATTTTTCTTTAATTAAATGATTTTAAAAAAACTAACAATCAATACAATACAATTTTAGCCAACAGTGAGAAGCTGGTTGGAGCGCCCCCCCTAATCGCACGCATTAACGGGGATAATCATGCAAAACCCAGTGGGCACTACCAACAGAAATCATAGCCCCCTTGACCAAGGGGGGGTCTCGGTCACCCTTACTTAACATTCGAACTAAACTCAGTGGGCGCTATCAACAGAATTTGCAGCATTTCTCTCTCATCCAATAAATGGATACCAAAACATGTTCATCAAGTAGAATCCCATGTAAACCAAAAGATTCCAACTCAGTAGCACAACCACTAATTATAGCCCTAATTTTAACTTATGGTCAAGGATCCCAAGCAGGGACGCAGGGTTGTATCGCAGGATAGTATCTTGAAAACCGTAATTACAAATGTCGTAAGGCCATTCGTCCTAATCAAGACCCTACGTAAATTCAGGACAGAAACAGTACCACATGATTTATTTTAAAAGGACACATGCTAGCTACTACGCATAATTACAGATGGAGATCTTTGATAACCTCGACACAAGACTATTGCAAAAGTGCTGCGATGGAGATGCGGCGCTTCGAAAAGTTCGAAGTTGCAGCAGCCGGTGGCTGCCCTGGTTAGATCCGCCAAGTACAGTCTACAGACTACAGAGGTAGGTTGGCGCAGCGCAGTTTCATCGGCCGTCGAGCGGCGAGTACGAGACGCTGGCTGACGCGGCCTGAGCTTTCCTGCCTGCGCTTTTTTTTTTTTTTTTGTAGGAACTCTGCAATTCTGCACCGTTTCCTCTCGCTGTTCTCCAGTTCAGCGAGATGCCCATGCATCCCACTGTTTGAGAGGCCAGCAAGTATGAGTGGTACGTACTTGTTGCAGCGAGCGGCAGATCCTTGCACTGGGAGAAACAGAGCGTTGCTTACTGAAAATGAAAACCGACTGCTAATTGGAAATTACAAGTTATTAACTTAAATCTCAAGTTTCGGGTTTGAACCGGTCAAGGTTCTGTTGGATATGCTAATAGACTATTTCTGTTATTACTGACGGCTGCAGCAGTTGAGATGGTGTTAGAGAGTGAGGGAGAGACTGACATACGGTTGTCAGCTCGGCAAAACAGTGACACCTTAGCAGTGTACACAGGTGTAAATGGATTAGTACAATACTAGCGGTTAAGGTGTTGTAACGGTCTGTTTATATTAAAATTTAATGATGGCTTTTAGCTGTGGTTGATAAATAGTAATAGCTGAAGAATAGTAGTGTATTATATAAGAAAGACGGTGCAACAAAATACACTACAACATTCGGACCGCTCTACGACTTACGAAATTATGATATAATAAAAATACAAAATGCGTTACAATATGTGAAAGCGAAAAATAGTGACTGATAAATAATAGCGAGTGATAGAAATGACTTATAGAAAATGAGACATTTATATTAGATTTTGCTAGAAATAGAAGTCCATATAAATATACCCTAAGTTTAAGACCTAAACATATCAACTGGACTAGTCGACCCTAAGTTTAGGACCTAAACATATCAACTGGACTACTAGACCTTAACAAGGACGAAAACACAAGACTTAAACACTACTCCAATAGTTTATTTTATTTTCACATATACTACAATAGTAGTACATTAAATACTTTATAGACAGAGTATATCAAAGTGGTTGAATTGACTTTAAGCTGGTTCAAACAGTTTTGTGCAAAAGACAACAAATAACATAAACAAAGGATGCGTTTTTTCGGCTGCGACGTATAGTTTTTAATCCTAACATAAACGCTTATACGAATAAACCAAATACCAATAAACCACTTCGAAAAGATTGTCTCTATAAATCGCTTTAAAATGGTTGTCCGTTAAACCGCCTCGTTTGTTTGTTCAGGTAAATCATAAGCCATAAACTGGAAAAAGTGGACAAAAGACAAGCAAAGAATTTTTTTAGTGTAGTAGTTTATAATTTATGCTTCCTCCGTCCAAGTTTATATGAAGTATTTTTTGAATAACCTTGTCCACAAATATAGAGCATATTTCATGTTCCAATGCAAAATTAGAGTGGTATTCTCTTTATACCTTTAATAAGTATGTAGTTTTATTTGCTATTCTATACATGCATATATTAAATATAGTGTTTAGAGATAATAATTAGGAATAATCTAATTATTTTTATTATCTCTTTGGTGTATATGTTAAAAGAAAATATACTTTATAAAATCGGATGGAGGAAGTACTACACTGCCAATCAGCTAGCGAGCCGATGAAAAGAAAAGGAGAGAGATGGATACACGAAAGACATAAGGTTTGTTTGATTCATATTCTAAGAGTTCCACAGTTTGCCATAATATTTTTGCTAAACTAGTCTAATCTTAGTTTATCAAAATATTTGCCACACTTTCACTAGCAAATATAATTTTGCCATACTTTTTAAGGTCACTGACACGTGGAACCTAGATAACAGAAAAATCTTAACATAAGTACAGTTATGAACCAAACGAATATAACTTAATCAAACTTGCTTAACTTGTAGTATGGCAAAGTATTGCAGTATTAGGCTGCAAACAAAACGCCCCCATAAGCCGTCTGCCTGTACAGCCAGCGGAAGCGGTGGCCGCTAGAATCCACACAAGCTTCAGGTGAGCTGGCCGGTGGCCGCCTCCCCCTTTTCTACCTCTGAGGCCTGCCCGATTTCCAATTTCGATGAGCCAAAGCAGACGAAGGGGGAGAGAGAAAAATGGAGGAATAAAAACGAAAGAGATAAAGTAGGAGGAGAATCCCAATTCCCAAAGTACTACACATGAGAGAGAGAGAGAGAGAGAGAGAGAGAGAGAGAGCAGCAGTGCAGCACACTACAAGAGAGAGGAGAGAGGGGGAGGGAGGGCAGAGGCAGAGGCTGCAGCAGAGGCAGAAGCATTCGAAGCGGCAGTTGGAAGTTGTAACCAAGTGGCGGCAGTAGATAGAGCCATCTATCTGTACAGGTATAAATCACATCGATAGTATAGGGGGAGAGAGGGGGCAGAAGGAGTCTGTTGGGGAATGGGATTTCTTGGGTGGGGGTGATGGGGAGGAGCTGATTGGGTTCCAGGGCGCGATCTTTGAGAGGATATTTGGGGTCTGTGATCTCCCATGGGTTCGATTTAGGTGCGTTTCTTGTGGTTATTTCTTCCTTCTTTGCGTCTTGTTTTGATCGGCTTGGATTCGTGCTATCTGAGTTGTCGTGGGGGTGAAAGATTTGGTTTTTGGGGAAGGATTTGGGGGGATCGATTGGGTTCTCGGTGGAAGATTCGATTTTTACGCCTTGTTTTATTCACGCGGTCTCCTCAGATCTGAAATGCTCCCCCTGGTTCTTAATCCGGTTGTTCTTGTCGATTTCATCCTCGCTTACTTTATTTTCCTGTAAATTTCATTGCTGCAGATCACAGCAAGGAGATTGGCAAGCAAGCCGAGATTTTTTCCTTTTGGATCAATCTCAGAAGAGCAGGAGGGAACGAAGCAGCAAGAAAATAAATTGGGAACAAGGGATAGAAGGCATAATGCTGGAAGGCAAATCCTGCCTCGTCTCGCGCTCCCTGCCGAGCTCCTGCGAGCCGGAGTCCGAGTGGGCGTACCTCGCGCACGAGGTCCTCAGCGGCAAGCGCCCGGCACCGGAAGATGTCGAAGTTGAAGACCTGGACGAGGTTGACGGCGGCAGCGGCAAGCGCAGCAAGCCGCCGTCTCCACAGCCGCACACACCGGACATCTCTGAGTGCCACGGCTCCAGCCGCCATGCCTCCTCCGGTGGTGGAGAGCAGCATGACAACGGGAGCAACCTCATTAGTGCAATTGGTCGCGACCTGACCATCAATTGCCTCCTCCGGCTGTCCAGGTCGGACTACGGCTCGGTGGCCTCCCTGAGCCAGGACTTCCGCTCCTTGGTGCGCAACGGGGAGATCTACCGCCTGCGACGGCAGTATGGGGTGGCAGAGCATTGGGTCTACTTCTCTTGCAATGTTCTAGAGTGGGACGCATATGACCCATACCGCGGGCGCTGGATCCAAGTGCCCAAGATGCCACCGGATGAATGCTTCATGTGCTCTGACAAGGAGTCACTCGCTGTGGGCACTGAGCTGCTCGTGTTTGGGATGGCACACATTGTGTTCAGATATAGCATCCTAACCAATTCATGGACGCGGGCTGATCCAATGAACTCACCGCGGTGCCTGTTTGGGTCAACAAGTGTTGGGGCAAAGGCATATGTTGCAGGGGGCACTGATTCTTCTGGCAGGATATTGAGCTCCGCAGAGATGTATGATTCTGAGGCACATACTTGGACGCCCCTTCCTAGCATGAATAGGGCTAGGAAGATGTGTTCTGGGGTGTTCATGGACGGCAAGTTCTATGTGATAGGTGGTGTGGCCAGCAACAACAAGGTATTGACATGCGGTGAGGAATACGACTTGAAGCGGCGGTCTTGGAGGGTGATCGAGAACATGTCTGAGGGCCTCAATGGAGTGACTGGTGCTCCTCCGCTTATTGCGGTTGTCAACAATGAGCTTTATGCTGCTGAATACAGTGAGAAGGATGTAAAGAAGTATGACAAGCAGAACAATAAATGGAACACTCTTGGAAAATTGCCTGAACGGTCTGTGTCGATGAATGGGTGGGGCCTTGCTTTCCGAGCATGTGGTGACCGGTTGATCGTCATCGGAGGCCCAAGGACCTCTATTGGTGGTATGATTGAGCTCAATTCATGGATCCCGGATGAGCGACAGCCTCTGTGGAATTTGATTGCCAGACGGCCATCCGGGAACTTCGTGTATAATTGCGCCGTGATGGGTTGCTGAGTCCACTGAATAAAGATCGAATGCAGTGGATATTTATGAAGGATAGTATGCACAAAGGCAACCTGTTCATTTGCTTCAGCCGTGATTCTTCGTAGCGAATTCTGCCTTCTGCCCAGCTTCAGACCTTAACTGGACATCTGCTGAGCGGCAGCAGTCTCATGTAACCCTTGAGTTCTAATACTTGTGTTTTCCTCGCTAATCCATTTCTACACTTGCATTTGGATCAACTGCTCGTGATTTCAAAGATACGAGACTATGCAAAACAGTGTTATATTAATAATCTAGAAATAACTTTCAGAAGGCTTTTCACTATTGATGAACAACCTGTTAAGCAATACTTGATTCATCTCTGGCTGCAACAAACACATGATCATCAATTATGAATATTGTGCCTTTTACTCACTGGTATAATTTTTTTTATCCGTCTTACTTGCTTCATGGTATGCTATGAGCTTCTGAGTTGGTAATGTTATGTTTGTTTTGCTGGTTGTGAAGTTTTATGATTTATATGCTAGATGCTTGTGCTGACCCTGCTTGGTACTGTTCTAGTTTTAGTTGTCGATGGTCACTTTATTGATTTGTTTGATTCAGTTAGTTTTTGCTGTTCATATTTGCTTGAACTGATGTTTGAATTAGTCAATTGAGTAGAGTGTGAATGCTTTTCTTTTTGATGGAGTAAGCAAATTAGTATTACTTCTTCAAAGTTGGAATTTGAACAGACAAGAAACCAAACGTTACCTTTTGCATTGGCCCTTTGAGGCTTTGATGACAGTTTCCTGGAATTCATGGTTCTAGTGTCGGCCCTTCTATTGTGGGCGTTGTTGTCTGGCGTTACTTTCTCTCATAAGTTTGTGTATCATTGAATGATCCCTGAAAAGGTGAAAACTCTGCAGCTGATTAATTTTGCATGTTCCTTTTTAGTTATTTCACCAATTAGATATCGTTCTCTATTAGTATGCTGCAATAAGTGAACACGAGGGTTCCATTAGAAATTTCCTGAGGTGAAGAAAAGAGCAATTTACAGCTGCTATTTATTATAATCTTTTGAGTGGGTTTATCCGGTTGGTCGATATGTTACAACAGTATTTGGAATCACGAGATTATACAATCTTCTTTGGGGTAGTAACTCTTGGTAATGCTGTAACATCTCACATTGCACCTGGGAAAAAAAACTGAATGGTGCGTTATAAATTCAAATGGTAGCGCTTGCTTTATAGAAGTTGCTCGCGTTACCTGTCAATGTCAGCCTTAAATAAATATGTGTTAAGACATTCGGAGATATTGCCATTTGGAGCAAGAACAGGGTTGAGGAAAGAGCGTTGCACTCTGTCCCATCGTAGCAGTTGGCTAGTTTACAGCCAAAACGAGAATGCCATTTGAATAAGATATTTCTGTTTGGAAAAAGTCCATATAATACTTCCAACTTTGCTCGAAAGTCCGTCCAGCACTTGAAACTATGAAACCGGACATTTGAGCCTCCGAACTTTGCAATCCAGTTCAAATAATATCTTGACTTGATTTTGGATAGTGGTATGGCCTACATTGCGTGATGAGTGGATGGTTTTATCACGTAAGATGATACGTTGGTCAAGTTTAAGTGAATGACAAGTGGGACCCACGGGGCCTTATCTCTCTAATCGAAATAGAGAGATAGAGAACTACAGGGCGGTGGGCATGGAAGCACGGTTGGGAGCTCGGTTAGAGAGGAGCCCTTGTGGGCTCTTACATATCATTAACCCAACTTCGCCAGCATGTCATCCTATGTGGTAAAACCGCTCACTTATCAAGCCACGCGGATAATATCATCATGTGAAACCGGATTAGTGTGTTATTAGAACTGGATTGCAAAGTTCGGGAGGTCAAATGTCTGATTTCATAGTTCAGGTGTTAGACGGATTTTCAAGCAAAGTTTAAGTTGTTATATGGACTTGTACCTTTCTGTTTTAATGCCGCTGGAAGTAAAAGGTGCCCTTGTAGTTACCTTAACAGTACTGGGTCAGAGGTAACTTTGTAGAAACTTTAGTCACATTTGTTGCAAATAATCGTCAGGGATGGCCTGGAATCTGGGGTTTATGAAACATAAGCTGTATGGAGCAGGAAGTGAAGGGAAAGGACTTATTTTGTCGAGTTATATAGCTCATGCATATTGGATGGAAGAAGTAGAATCATGCTTTTATTCAAGAGTTGTGTTTTGTTGCATTATTTTCAAATTTGAATAGCATACTTGTTGCTGTTATTTACGTAAACAGCAGAGATCATTTTGCACGACTCTTAATTGAGTTTGGTATATTGTATAACGTAGCTTGCTGTCAGTGTTAATCTCTATTAGTTGTAGAAATATGGTTGCGAGAGCTTCTTTTACAAATTAGAATTACTTGTGACCTGTTTGTGTTGACCCTGTTCGTGACATCCTATTTGTTTTGATTTTATAGTCCAATTTGCTAAAAGAAAGCAACCTAATTTTCAGTGTAGTTACATTTTAAGAAGTAAATTTACAGATATTTGCGAACCTTGCTTCTTGATGAGAAATGCTGGTCCCTTGTGTGCATGTGTGCCTTGTAAGGCAGAGAACTGCATATGCTGAAATCTGAGCTGGCAGTTTCTGATTCTTGACTAGTGTGCTTACATTTCTATGGGTTATCAGGTCAACAACGCCTTGTTCAGTCTGGTAGAATCCGATATTGTTCTATCAATGACAGGTAACCCAACTTGATAGAACTCCTCATGATCTGTAGCTGGATATTGCTGACTTATTCTTGAAACAGAACGAGGAATGACTCCACAGAGGATCGATGAAAATGTGTCGACTGCATGCGTACCTGAAATTTGCTCTGGTACGCGCGTTGCGTGAAGCTTTGTTCTTTTGACTCTGGAGGCCTATCCATTCCACAGGATGCCCAATCTGGCGCCTTGTTTTCGCTGTGGCGACGCGGTCGTGGTACTTCACAGCACGGCTGCCTTGCCTTTTCTCTGTCTGCAAAATATTCCACGGAGCGCATTGCGTTCGGGACAGGTCGCAGTAATTTGATAGCAGCCGCTGTTGTACTATTCTGGCATCGAGTTCTGTCGTACGGTTACTGCAACTGCACGAGTGCATGCTTCGCTTGCCGCAAAGCAAATTTTTTTTTCTTTTTGGTTCGGTTCAGTTGTTTCGATGGGCATGCTCTTCTCATTCCGTTTTGCAAGTTATTTGTTGCACTCAACCACTATCTTTAGTTTCTTGTCCTATTGTATTTAGATCTTTTGTTTGAGAGTTCAAAATTTGCCCTCTCCTTTACATTCCTGCTTCTGAAACGTCTGAGCAGGTCGAAAATTTCAAATTTGTGAGGTATTTTGCTGCCATGCTTATGAGTTATGACCAAGAAGAAATAAGGTTAAAGCTAGCTAGCCGGTGTCCCTCTAGAATCTTGCCTCACCGAATAATTTGTCCATTTTACACACTGTATATTCTGCACTTTTGCAGCTGGGGATGAGAGCATTCCATCCTTTATGCGCAAGCATGCATTAGGCCCCATTTTTTCACCTCTTGTCACCCTATTTATCCTTGAGGAGTACTAAAAACACCGGGTATTTGCCCACTGAAAAGTCCTTTTATTTTCCTCGTCTCCTCTTCCCCTTCCTTTTTGCATGGACGGAAACGCAATTACGCAACGGGAGGCCAGAAGAAAGTTGCCCGTCAGTCCTCCTGCCGGTCGTCGCCGTCGCGGCTCGCCGTTCCCATTGCAACAGTGACGTCGTGTCAGTGGCGCCGGCTCTACGCTCTCGGCGACTTCAAACCATTGACCGTTCAAGTCTACGTTTCACGGCTGATATTAATGCGTACTACACCTGCGCTCATTGCCTCGGTATGCACAGTTCGTGTTCGACTTGCCTTCGAAGTGAACGCTTGTTTCCTTCCGTGATTTCGGCTGCTGCTGATTAGGCCCGGACATCGATGGGCCTCTCAAGCCTTCTATTCAGGCCCAGGTTTGTGCTCTCTAAGCCCATTCCATCCTGTCTTCTCCGTAGGCTCTGGTTGCAACGTGGGGACCTCTTCCGATTTCAGTAGAAATTAAACTGTTTCTTGTGAAATCCATGGGTTCTAAAAAAAAGACAGAGGAAAAAACTCGTGTGATTCTCAGAATTCTGGCAGGCGCTAGCTATTCGGATTCCTGGGACGGGCTGCAGCTACCACACACGCTCGTACAGAAGGGAGGCTATGGCGACGTCGGTTTGTCCTGGGGTTCCTCGAGTGATTCCCGAGGAGGCCGACAATAACAACTGTGAAGCAGGGGTACGAGTAACAATATCTACGCATGTGAGTGCAGGCTGCAGAGCAGAGCAGAGGAGTGCGTGCACGCCACTGCCTGCCTGGCTGTCCCGGCTCTTGTCCTGGGGTTCCGTCTCTGTTTCCGCAACGTAGGACGGGGTTAGTTTTCGACGGCCGTCCGATCACGGGATGGATGGCTCAGATGAATCAGTCCTGGGGTTAGTTTTCTCATGTCTTCAAATGAGGCCTCTCTCTCTTCTCTTCTCTTCTCTTCTCCACTTCCCAATCGATGAGATCGTCAGGGAGATTCGCAGTCTGCAGCATCCACGTCCCAGCGCAGGCCGGGAATCCGCGCGTACAACTGCACGATCAGCGTCATCATGGCCCAATCATCGATGGCCGATGAGCTCGCCCGCTCTCGATCCCCACCGAACCACACACCAAATCATCCTAGAAACCTCCTCCTCGCCTCTTGGCACTTGCTGCTCTGCGGCGCACAGGCCGCTGCATGTGGAGATGTCAGGACAGGAACTGAGAAGAGATTGACTTCCTACTCATGGATTCATGAAGGTTGGGCTGGCCTTTCAATCTAGCCGTGCAATCACACACAGCCCGGGAGAAAATTTGTCAGCAGCTAGCTCTGTATGCCTGTGGTTACCTGCTACCTAGTGAGGGATATGACACAGGCACTGTAGTTTGCAGCAGATTTACGGAGCCAGTGATGACTTTTCTTGTAGTAGGCTAGTAGTACTACATGTGCCACTGAAATGGCATTATATACTTGTGAGCACAACACATGCCATGTATGTATGATACTAGGTTGATTTGTCATGTCGGTCACAGATCTCCCTCACATGTCATTGCAGGCATCTGCAAGGGCAATCAAGGGCTTTGTTTGTTCCAAAGGGACTAGATTGTTTAGGACAGCAGAGCTAGCAGGCAATGGCATATGGGACTGACAAATGTTCTGTAGGACTGAAGGCCGCGAGAAGAGGAGGTGAATAAGATATCACTCTTTTTTTATATTAAATCAAACCTTAGGCGTTCATAGTTTCAAGTAACAAAGTTCAAGTACACGAAGCTTGCAAACTAACCCTACAATAACCGAACCAAAGAACTCCTCTGGCGGTCTGACCACAAGGAAGTAGCGGTCTAACCGCTTGGCTTCTATGACTGCGGATCACTGGCGGTCAGACCGCTCGGCTGGTGTGACCGGTGCCTTAGGTAGTGACAAGAACAGGTTAGGTTCGAAACTCCAAAAAATCCAATTAAAAAACAACAACTCTAAATCTTATAAAACTGTACAAACCTTCACAAAGATACCAGAAATATATTCTAAGCAAAGATTAAGAAAATCAATGTTAAGTTACGATCTTTATCCAAACCAAGAAAGATTGCATAAAAACTGGACGAAAATTAAACTTGTAGCCTAACTCTTTCTCGTGGATTAAGAATGGTTAATATGAACTTAGATAAGGTACAACAAGAAAGAACATCCAAAGAATCAAAACCAAAACCCCTGTACAAAATTTCATAAGCAGGGCTCTAAAACGAACCAAAACAAGGTAAACTCAAGAACTTTCCAAAGTACCTAGATGGAGGAGATTTGGTCTTCAAGAGATATCTCCATCACTTACACATACTTGTCATCAGGCAAGATAAAGCGGGGAGAAGAAAACAACAAAAATCAAGTCAAATCAAGAGCTTCAACTTTAGTACAAGACTTGGGCAAATTTAATGAATTTATTGATACTTAGAAATAAATGATTACAACCACCCCATCATGGAGAACAGAGTTCTAACTCTAGAGCACTAACACAAGAGAATCCTAACCCTAAAGTGTCTTTCTAAGCACAACATATATTTTCTCCCAACACACACAAAGATTTACATTGTAGAGGCTCCTCACCTCACACCCAACCTTAATAACCAACCACACTTAGTGGATAAAATTACTTACAAATAAAAAAAACCCTGGTAACCCACACGCGCACTTACACACTTCTCAAAGCCCGACTTCCACATGGCTCTAATAGCTCGAAAAGATGCTCCATCCACTAAGATGTGACCTAATCCAACTTAGACCATCGTCCGGGTTTTGCAGATCGTCTCTCGACCCGGTATTAGACAATTTACGTAATTGCTACACATCGATCTTCACGATACTTCTTCTCAAAGCAAACTCCAATATAAAGTCTGTGATGCCCAATGACTTACCGCCAAGTCTAAACGCCACCGATCCCTTCCCATATCATCTCCACTTGAAACGGCACGAGTCTAATGGCACATTGCGTGCATGCACTTACCTCATCATGATACTTGTCTTTATCCCATGCTTCTCTGCTTGAGATGTAGCTTCATCCAGACTTACACGACCCTCTATGACCTCAGG
The DNA here is from genome assembly GCA_036346245.1 of Bonia amplexicaulis. Taxonomy (NCBI): domain Eukaryota; kingdom Viridiplantae; phylum Streptophyta; class Magnoliopsida; order Poales; family Poaceae; genus Bonia; species Bonia amplexicaulis. The sequence goes on along the minus strand of CM070752.1, from coordinate 18,010,663 downwards.
CTTCTCATCTAGCCTCAGTCTTGCTGTTGATCGCCAACAATTACCAAGCGTCGTGCATATCAAAGAACAAGAAATCATCCCAAGTACAAGTAACATGCACTTAACTTTCATTAGCAAAACTGATGCAAATATGCACCGCGTAACACTCCCGTCAAGATTTTCATCTCAACATATGATTCCTTGTCTTATGTAACACAAAAACATACCACAACACATCCTAACAAGAATTCAAATCCCGTCAAGAGTAAACTTAGCCGAAAACCAAATCAACTCACTCGTTTCAGTAAGAGCCAGTCTGACCACCAACCAACGGTCGGTCATACCGCTCCAGTCAATTTTGATCAAACCCCGATAACAAGGGATCGGTCTGACCGCTAGCCCAACGCTGGTTAGATCGCTGATCACAGACCAATTAGACCGCTTAAGAGCAATAGAAAACATCATCTTTGGAATTCCGGCTAATCTCCATCTAGTTTCAACTTAGAGATCCAAATTGAGTAACACCTAGTGCACATCCTTAAACACACATACACAAGTGTTTGATGTTCGTTTTTCAAAATGCCACATAGCTGGTCATACTGCTCCATAGCTGCCAGTCAGACCACCATTGTCAGACCGGTCAGACCCCTTAAATTCTAACAACAAACTATAACTTTGCAAATTTAGATAAAATCAAACTCAAACAACGCAATAACCAGATTTATAATATCAAATACTCGGCACAAGGTGGGGTTGCCACCATTTGGTCTTCATGTTCCTAGGTAGCCATGTCGATCCCCATGGGCTGCCTACAATGGTGGATCCAGGATTGGAGCACGCCCTGAGCTAAATTTGAACTAAGTGGAAATCTAGCATACCACAAGTCTAGAACTATATTATGATATAACAAAAAATACGTCACAAATGCATCATTGATATGAAAATTTCGTTTCATACTCAATACTTGAAGAATTCAAGTTTTCCACACAAACCACAATAAAGAAAGTATATGAAACCATACAAAATGTAGCATAATAAAGATACATTAAGTACCTCAAATCCTAAATGGAGATTTGCTCACTATCATATACGGCTAGCCCACCATTTCCTCATTAATAGTAGGACAAGAAACAGAACCTACAAAGACAACATAAAAAATAAAATAAAATATGTATATAGATAACTTCAAAGAGCATGAATATTGCATTTGAAATAAACTAACTTACTATTTGCACGAGAAAGTTGTTTCTTGTGTGACCTCATCCATTGAAAACGCTCTAAAATCTTCTCATCTTTAATACTTGCAAATACATCTCGCTCTATATAGCATATCATGCTATGATTCATCCACTCATCATTCATCTTATTTCGTAAATCAGTCTTAATGATGTTCATAGCCGAGAAGGCTCTTTGTACAGTTGCTGTTGCCACTGGTAAAATCAAGGTCAATGAGATGAGATGATATACCAATGGAAAAACTGTATGTCTGTCAGTCTCAACCATCTTCACAGCAAGATTTGCAATGTGCATAATTGATATATAATGGTACAACAAAAAATACGTCACAAATGCATAATTGATATGAAATTTTGCTTCATGCTCAATACTTGAAGAGTTCAAGTTTTCCACACAAATCATAATAAAGAAAGTATATAAAACATATAGAATAGAGCGTAATAAAGATACATCAAGTATCTCAAATCCTAAATGGAGATTTGCTTACTATCCTATGGGCTAGCCCACCATTTCCTCATCAATAGTAGGACAAGGACAAGAACCAGAACCTACAAAGACAGCATGGAGGCACAAGTCCACGAGCACCCGGACTCCCAGAGGCCGGAGGCGCAGCCGTGCAGGTCGACTACAAGGGCGGCAGCCGACAGACCGCGACGTCGCTGTGTGCCTGCGTCCGTGTTGGGAGTGAGGGGTGAGTCACGCACGGCGGGACCACGGACACACACGCCGCAACCACAGCGCGGGCGGTGGTCGACAATGGAGGCACGCAAGCCGATGCGATCAGAAGCGAGGGTGGCAGCCGGAGGTGGGGGCGCTATAAACTTAAAAAGGATATATTAAAAGGTTATACTAAAATCCTACACCGCTTTCATATCGTACTATATTGAAATTTGCAATCAATTTTTAGTACTATGAGTTGAGAAGAAGGATATATATATATATATATATATATATATATATATATATATATATATATATATATATATATATATATATATATATATATATATATATACTCGTGTTATATAGCCTGAGTACTATGTTAACATTGTCTTACGAGAACAAATGCTCTTGCCTTTTATTACAAACACTAGATTTTGCTGTGCTCAGCCACCCGGCTTCAAAGCCCGCGGTGTCTATTTTTTAGGGATACTATTCATATAAATAGCATTATTGTATACTGTTTTATGTAAATAGTGATTCTAAGTACATGCGCACGTGGATGCTTCCAGTGGTCAAAGCGCGCGTCTGCGCTCCAGAGACACTTGAGTCTCTGTCTCGTTTCAAGCGTGTGTATTGAACACATGGACATATATGTAATGTCGTATGTGTAGGTGTGTGTGCATGAGCACCCTTAGTTGTACTAAAAAGAGGTTACCAGTTACCACTGGCACATCTCATCGGGCCATGTGGGTGTCGTCCGAGCCCATGGGCCTGGCCAGGGCAGACGGGCCCACTTTCAAAGTCGGGCTGAACCGAAGGGGCAGTGGGCCCATCGCCTTCCCCCCTCCCCGCACCCTATTAATGTACGCCCATCTCTTTCCAAACGACCACTCGCTACTTCTACTGCGTTAGCTGCTTGCTCTCTCACACGCGCAGTCACGCACACTCTCTTCCCCCGCTAGGTTTAAAGCTTCAAATCCTCTCCTTTTCCAAGCCCCTTTCACCTTTTTCTCCATCCCGTCCTGCTCTCCCTGTGCACACTTGCTCTAGCTTGATCACTTGCTCATAAAACATACACAAGCAAGAAAGAGAGAGAGGCGGAGGCGAGAAGCGCCAAGTGCTAGCTTTCTTCTCCGAGAGCCGCCGCCGGAGAGAGATGTCGAGCCGCCGAGGCAGGATCACCGACGACGAGATCAACGAGCTCATCTCCAAGCTGCAGGCCCTCCTCCCGGAGTCCTCCCGCCGCCGCGCCGCGAGCCGGGTACGTACGTATGCGTGCATACGAATGCACATTAATCCCGTTAGTTCCGTGTGTGTGTGTGCAGCAGCGTGCACGTACTGTCACTGACAGGCCCGCTGCGTCGACTGTACACACGGGAGCTAGCTAGCTTAGCTCCGTTTCGTCAATGCAGCAAAGTCTGACAAGGATTCCGTTTGCCTGTTCTTGACTGACGTGAATTAATGGTGCTGTTGCAGTCGTCGGCGTCGAAGCTGCTGAAGGAGACGTGCAGCTACATCAAGAGCCTGCACCAGGAGGTCGACGACCTCTCCGACCGGCTGTCGGAGCTCATGTCGACCATGGACAACAACAGCCCCCAGGCCGAGATCATCCGGAGCCTCCTCCGGTGATCCTACGATATATATATATAAAGCGAGGAGGGAGACGAGAAGACGAGATCAGGAGAAGGTGACGAGAAGACATGGCATTTTGCTGCTGGCTACTGATATATGTTTGTCCCTTTTCTTTCTTTCTTCTTCGGTCTCCTGATATGTGTTTGTTTCTGAGGTAATCGAAGGCCCTCGTTTAGGAGAGAAGGCCTAGCTTGCGGTATATATCTGGTATATGTATGCACCAAGGTTAATATAGATCGATATATATGAACTTCTATTAGCTGAGGTACTTACTAGCTTGTAGACGTACGTGTTGTAGCTGCTCAAAGCTTCAGATGCATCCCTAGAGGTGTTGTTTTGTAGATTGCTTGCTTTGTCTTTGTCTTTCCAAATGGACAAGCTTAACGACAACCACTTCGGACAGGTACTACTACTTTGTATCTATTTTATGATGTCCCCCCTGTTCTATTTTATCTCACAGTTTATTCAAGAACTTACAATTATGCACGATATATAATGGTAAAACCGATACGTTAAGGCATGGGGCAACGTGCAATAAAAAAATGAGGACCCCCTCCTCCGTGCGTACGTGCGGCATATAACGTGGAAATAGTTCGAGTTCTTCGATGCCACCAAGAGCAGATGTAAGCGAGCGGGATCGAATTAAGGAGATGACGTAGGAACCAAGGTGGCTATAGAGTTTGGTAAATGGTTTTTTAAATTTTTCTAATAGTATTTACCGATCATCTGTTTCTATAACGATAAAACCATAAAAATTAAGATGAAAAGCCAACACAAACCTCAGCAAATCAAGAAACTAAAAAAATTGAGAAATGAACAATAAGTTCATTAGTACCGCTATAATACTACGACATTACCACTTACTACAATAAAAACGGTACAACGGCAGCTACAGTGATTTCACGAACGAAAAATACATGTAACTTTTGATCCCTAAATCTAGATGACATGAAAATTTCGAAATCTTCTCTAAGATACCAGGAACTTATTACAATAAAAGACCTTGAAAATCATTGCCAAAGTTAAAACATTGCTCGTGGCAGATGATAGCTAATATGGCTTTGGATATATTCTCACATGTCGTGGAAGCATTAACACTGAAGAAATCACTCCAAAAACTCTCAGATCAAGAAATCACTTGGAAGATTAGAAAGTGGAAAAATTGAGTTTCTTGATGAACTTGCTACCAAAGTGCCTAAATAGGTGAAAATTGATTTCGAATATTATCTCTATCTCTTATACATCCTTGGCATAGCAAGAACAAGAAATGATTAGAGAAGGAGAAAACCAACCAAATCAAGATCAAATCAATTAAAACAAGGGATAACCACGGAGATGATCAAAGATTGGTTCTATTACTGCTTGAGGGAGAAAGTTTTATAGCCACTCAACCTTGAAGGACAAGAGCACACCAAGCACTCAACTTTGAAACCCTAACTCTAAACAAAAGAGCACAAGAGAGGTAAGTTGGATGATTTTCCACAAGCCTCCATCCCATCCCTTAAGTAGATGGGCTAGCCAGCCACATCTAACCATTAGTAGATACTATCCACTTAGCATAATGGAGAGAAACCGATAACCTCACACACGGTTTTACTCATATATGTTCACTTATGCACGTTTTTCAAATCACATAAATCCGAATCCGCTAAGTTCTTAATCTTGATCCATCTTGATCAAATTAGTTTCTCCTTCATCTAAATCGCTCTCCCAAGCACCGCTATTTTGATTCAAGGTAGTTTCGATACCCTTTCTTGTCCCGCTTTCATCTTCCATTGCAAGCACTTTGATCAAACTTCCAAAATACCCTTTCTTGACCCGGCTTCCATCTTCCACCACGCCAGGAACGACCACGTTGTGGGTACTCGGTGGATCGACCACGTGTTGCGATCGGTGGCTCGAGTCGACCACGTTGGCCGATCGAGCGGTTTAGCGCGAGGATCGAACGTGGTCGAAACCGCGTTCGACCAAGTTATCGGCGAGAATGACCGTGGTCGGTGAGTTCATTCAAACCGGTCGTATGAGCCCATGTGATGTCCGATTATGTTGGGATTTGATCGTATGGGTTCTGGTGATGTTGTGGACCTTGTGGATTTGTTGCAAGCAATCGTCATGATTGCCACGTATAGGTGCACCATTAGCTTGTCATGCATTGGTAAGTCTATGCTATTTCGGTTTCACCGGACTATGCTTCACTTGAACTGACCAAACCACATAGTGCAAATCCACCGTTCGAACTTCTCTTTAATATTTTTCGCCTTTCTTGTGCCATGCTTGAGCTCACCACCTCACCCAACATCTTTGATCGATTTGCTCGAGGCGAGAATATGTCTCAAGGCTACGAGACTCGGCCCTATAGGTGCGGTCGGTCTTCGACCACTATGACTTTGTCGGTCACGTAGTCTCGATCCTCGTCGTTGACCATGATTGACTTTAAGCGACCCTGCACATCGAAAGACAAAGAAATCATTTTCTGACATAAATTTTTCACAACTTGATCCATGATAGTCAAAACATACTTCATGCAACATTAATGCACTGACCTATGTTAACCCAACTCAACCCATGACTCAATTTCTTAAATCCAAGAATTTTCCCTTTGGGTTGGAACTACCATGCACACAGACTGGTATTACTGCACCTTGCAACTGGATCTCTCTTGAAATTAATTATCGTGAAGTACAAATCAGAACTGCCGCCTAGCGGTATGACCGACAACATGCTGAGGTACTACCGCATAACGGTATAATCGCACCAAACTACGACCGCATGTCGGTATGACTAGATCAAAGCCACGATACTATCGTTTTCCATAAAAAAAATTAGAAAGAGATCTAGATAAAATATAATTTTTTACAAAATCAAACAACTACTTCATAAAATTTACAATAGTTCATTATAATATTATTTTAAACTTTCTCACATGACCCTTCGGATGACCAACAATAGTAAAATTGCAACGTGGCTTAGGAGTTCAAAAAAGAGCGACACGTTCTATACCAAGAGAGATTAAGATGGTAAAGATCAAAGATAGGCCCTAATACCTAGAGGGTCAAACTTTTTTTTTGTCTCGGCATGGGACTTCTCAAAACTATTGGAAGTCACAGACATGGGGCCCCACAAAGTGTCAATTGCTTCAAGATCTCTCTAATTAATCATAGAGCCCGATCCCCCTCCTTAGCCTTTGGAATAGCCATTGGTAAACTAAGAACCATTCGATCAGAAACCAAATCTTGAGATTCACATAGGGAGACTAAGGGCCTGTTTGTTTCAGCTAGTGAGTATCCAAATAGTCGATCTGGAGAAGCTGGATAACCCCGCTTCGACTAGTTCATTTTCGGATTCGTAGATACTTAGAATCTGGATGAAAATCTGACCGCTTTGTTTGAGCTATTTCTAGGAGTAGTTTCATTTTTCCCGCTCATTGCGCTTTTTCTAGATTCTAGCTTATTTTTTTACTATTTCTAAATTTCATTTTTTTTCTAGCTTTTTGAGTTTTTTACCGGTTTTTTTCGTATTCGTTTGTATTATCTGTGATGGACTAACATGTTTTTTTCTATTTTAATTTTTTTTAAATTTAGTTACGTCAAATAAGTCATTATCAGTTACAGTGTAATTTCAATCAACTATGGTGCAATCTCAACCATAAATCAGCTTATTTTAGCCCAACCGAGGGAAAGATGCTCATGTTGTTAGAGACGACGAGACAATAATAGGACTCTCATTAGCTAAACTTGAATCGCGGCAGGCTTGATTAGGTGCCTGAAGGTGCGAATTGGCATTGTCAATTGTGTTTCTTTTAATGGCAGGAAACCCGATTCGACAAAGATATGTCATGCTTAATGTGGGTCGCATACTAATAAACAAGTTAACGATTTGTGCATCTCACCACTCGCATTTCAGAGATACCTACAAAGCACATGTACAGTGCCCCCTTTTGTCCCTAGTGCCTCGTCTCTCCTGGTCTAATGGATTGGATTACTCACGTTTCGACTGTGTGGCGTGCACATTGCACAGATTTGCCCCCGACACCTGCTCAAATCTCAAGAACTGTGCAGGGATATCCAAGCTTTTGTTCTCAACTTGTAGTCAAAATCTCAAGGGCTGTACAGATACATCCAAAATCCTCCATCCAACAGGACGATTATCCTAATGGATCATCAGGATTACTCGCGCATTTCAAGACCTTGGCAAACATAAAACCGGACGCTTAGGAAATGGCTCACCCAGAGTTCAAGAACCGTGCAGGAGAACGTGCACAAAAACCATTTTAATTTGGAACGAGCTTTGAACCTGAGAAGAGGGAAAGCAGCTGCAAGCTCGATCAGTGTGCGAAGACGCAGAAACTGTATATTTATGAGTTGCAAAACCCTGGAAGGGCCGGGCTTCAGGTTCACGCATGGAAAGCAGAGCTGAAAATCCACCCAAGTTGTGTGTGTGTGTGTCTGCAGCATGAGCAGGAACCAAACTTTCTGCCGGCGATGTGAAGGGCTCGCAGCAGGTTGCGAGCCAGGCCGGTGCCCACATGTAATCGGAGGCGTGTCCAGGCGCCCTAGAAATGTGCTTCACTTGTCTTGTCAGGTTAACACTGCTATGAATACCGCTTGTATTCAATATGAGGCCAAAGTGCCGATATATATACACAAGGTACATGTGGTAAATATGTAAAGCATAAAGAGAGTCCTAATACAACTCTATAGATATGGAAAGAGTCCTAATACAACTCTATAGATATATATCTCTAACATATATCTCTAACACCCCCCCTCAAACTCATGATGGATCAACAACACCGAGTTTGAGAGGTAGAAGCCGTCTTGTGCTCGAGTCCGGGCCTTCGTGAAGAAATCCGCTATCCAAGCTCCGAAGGCACATCTTGAAGAGCAACCACCGATCATGCACACAAGACCTCATGAAGGAAGCATCAACACCAATATGCTTGGTGAGTTCATGCTTCACGGGATCACGGCAATCTTGATAGCACTGTCTTGTCGGACAAGAGAGGAGGTGTTGTGACGAAACACCAAAATCCTCAAGTAACCACCGTAGCCAAGTAATCTCTGGCATCAAGAGAGCCATAGCTCGCAACTCGACCTCTGCACTCGAGCGGGACACTGCAATGCTTTCTTCGCCTTCCGTGCAATGAGAGAACCACCAAGAAAAACACGATGGCAGAGATAGACCGACGATCGAGGGATCGCCGCCCAAGTAGCATCCGAATAAGCTCGGAGTCAGTAACGAGTGGAGGATGGAAAGAAGAGACGGCGAGAGATAGTCCCACAAGGTATCGCAGACTCAAGAAGGTGGTCGTAGTGGACTGAGTGGGAGCGTAAACGAATCGACTCGAGAATGTGAACCGGATAAGTGATATCCGGACGAGTAACATGAAGGTAGACAAGACTCCCAACAAGGTGACGATAGCGAGTCGGATCGAAAGAGGCTCGCCATCGAAGGTCGGAGGTGAACATTGAGCTCCATGGGAGTCTCAACAAGACGTCGATCGGAGAGAGGCGTGATCAAGAAGATCCCGAATATACTTTTCTTGGGACATAAAGAAAACCTCCGAGTGGAAGTAACCTCAATCCCAAGGAAGTAACGAAGAGGACCAAGATCCGACATAAGGAACTGCTCACTAAGACGAGCCTTGACAAAGGCAATGTACTCGAAATCATCTCCGTAATGATCATATCATCAACATACGTAAGAAGAGTCGACCACGAGGGCGAAGTGTGGACAAAGAGCGCAGGATCATGATCACTCATTGAAAACCAAAGCAGCAGTGACCACGAGGAGAAGCGCTCAAACCAAGCACGAGGGGCTTGCTTAAGGCCATAAAGAGAGCGACGGGCGACAAACCATGCCCTCGTGAATGAATACCCGGTGGCGGATGCATGTAAACATCCTCACGTAGCTCGCCATTAAGAAAGGCATTCTTGACATCAAGCCGAGAATGCACTGGCGGCGAATGACGCCACCGAAAAAGAGTGCGGACGGTGGTCATGTGAGCCACGGAGCAAAAGTCTCGTCGTAGTCACGACCATGCTCCCGCCGAAAACCACGGGCAACAAGACGCGCTTTATAGCGCCAAGAGAACCATCGAGCGAGTCTTAATCTTATAAACCCACTTACACGTGATGGGACGAGAGTGAGATGGAAAGGAACAAGATCCCAAGTACCAAGACGCTCAAGAGCAAGCAATCTCCTCGGCCATGGCATGCCGCCACTCGGGGTGAGTAGCAACATCCCAGAAGAAACAAAGCTCACGTAGTAGTCTGCGCCCGGAAAAGCAAAAGCAGGCGGGGGTCAAGCGATCGGCGATCGCGGAGAGCGTAGCGAGGAGGAGAAGATGACCCATCAGGGGAAGATGGTGCATCAGAAGATGAATCATCAGAAGAAGATGGCTCATCTGGAAGAACCTCAATACGAGGTCGACGAGTTTAGACTAGTGTAGTGGGGGGAGCCTGAGGAGCCGCAGGAGGCGACAACGGCGGAGAGGCCACTAAGGAATATGAGGAGACTCGGTGGGACGGGTGGACGAGGGCAAGGCAGAGATAGGTGTATCCGAAAGGTCAAAAGACAGAGACTCCACGAGGAAGTCGAAGGAGAAGTAGGACGTGGATAGAAGGGACGAGACTCGCCGAAAGTCACATCCCGAGATCCGCATCCGTCGACCAACAGGATCCCAAGACCGATAGCCCTTGTGCTCGCATCGTATCCTAGAAAACACACTCAACAGATCGAAAAATAATTTGGTGCGTTCGAGGGCGAGAAGAACGTAGCAAACGCAACCAAATGACGAAGGCGAGTAGTCGAAGGAGACCACGAGACGCTCAGCAGTATCGCACCTCAAGAGCGTAAGAAGGTTGGATGTTGACGAGATAGGTGGCAGTGGAAACAGCCTCGCCCCAAAAGTGCGGTGGAATAGAGGCGGCAATCATCAGAGCACGAGCCGACTCAAGAAGGTGACGATGCTTGCGCCAAGCAACACCATTCGAGCATGAGCACCGTGACAAGAGAATCGAGCAAGAGTGCCTGCCACCCGAAGTCAAGCAGCGGTGATGAGAGAGGTACTCGCCACAGAGTCGACGAAAACCCGAATAGGAGTGGAGAACGTGTGTGAACCATAGTGGCAAATTGTTTATAGATAGACACGACCTCACTCACGAGAAGACATGAAATATATCCAAGTGTGGCGAGAGAAATCATCTATAAATATGATATAATATCGGTGACCCCCTTTTGAAACAAAGGGAGCCGGACCCCAAACATCTGAATGAACAAGATCAAAAGGACGCCGAGATCTCGACTCACTATGAGGATAAGGAAGTCAAGTCGTTTGCCTAACTTACGACTCGACAATCTAAAGATACGTCTCCGAGATGCACCCCGAAGACCACGACGAACTAAAGACGACAGACGAGAGCCACACATATGGCCAAGACGGTGATGCCACTGCTGGAAGGAGCCGGTAGACGGAGTGGCAAAGCGGCGAGACCGGGCCGCGGTGGTGGCGCGGAAGGAAGGTGAAGCCGTCAAGTTCCCGAGACGCTGTGAGTCAAGGCGCCGAGGGCCGAACCAACCGAGCTCCGTGTGGCGGTCCCGAACACAACAAGAGTCGAGTCGAGAATGACCCGACAACCAAGATCGATGTCTGTCCAGTGACGAAGTCGCATGGTAAGACGAGGAACATGAGCAACAGAAGGAACATCAAAAGATGAGTTGCTAAGAGATCCTCGACCAGAGACAGAAAGAGAGGTACCATCAGCAGTGAGAACACTAACAGGAGAATGCAGAGGTGTGATGTGAGACAGAGTGGAAGCATCAGAAGTCATGTGAAAAGATGCTCCAGAATCAAGAATCCATGGGGAGGTACCTGACTGTGTAGAGGGTGGTTTCTCAATGCCCGAAGAGTCAGTCGCAGAACCTGCAGAACCTGTCGAGGGAGAACCGGAGGCAACAAGTAGCGTCAAGTCGGCTATCTCCGCCGATGAGAGAAAACGTGAAGTAGTCGGCGATCGTCGATGTAGGAGCACCGGTGTTAGTGCTAGTAGAAGGACGGCGTAAAGTTGCCGCTTCTTATAGCACCGAGACTCGATGTGGCCACCACAGCAATGAGGGAGAAGTAAGAACGACCCTTCCGGATGGAGGACGCCACCACCGCCTGTGGCGCTACCGGAGGCGGTGTCTTGCGTGGAGCAAGCGGTGTAGCAGTGGGCGGCGGCGAGCACGAGGGAAGTGACATCTCGGTAAGAGCCTCCAGGAGAGTGACACGAGGGTGACGTGCAAGGAGCTGGGCACGCCGCTGCTCGAACTCAAGGCGGCGAGTAAGGAACTCGTGAGACCACGAAACTCCCGATCAGTACGGGCAGCTAGGCAGCACGGACAAGAGCGACAACCAGTAGTGCGGAGAGAGTCCAACTGACACCAGATAGCCGAGCTCTGAGTGTAAAAGGCATCAACAGTAGCATCACCCTGCTGAAGAGAGTACTCCTGGCGAACCACGGACAGGTACAAGGCATCACCAGAGGGCTCATAGCGCTGACGAAGATGAGTCCACATATGAAAGGCCGAGGAGAGTCCCACAACCTCGGAGAGAACCGAGGTCGGACATCGCAATAAGAATAGCAGCAGCCCGGGCGTCATCGTCGTACCACTGAGTATAGACGACCAGTCGATCCCTGTATAAATCCAGAGCCTCTTGGTAGACAGAGGCAGCCTTATCATCAGCATCAGTAGCAGCCTTGTCGGCTGTCGAGGGTAGCGTGACAAGTGTCGGTTCCGTCGGAGGAGTAGGGCAAGGCGGACAAATGACATCGCCGGAGAGGATGCCCCAGAGACGAAGACCACGCATATGAATGCGCATGTGAGACACAAAGTCGATGTAATTGACACCATCGAAGATCACCGGGCAACGAGGGAGAGCAACAGTACCCATTGGTAGGCGGTGCTGAACGGCACGGCGACCAAAGGAACGAAGTCTAACAGGCGGCGCTGGACGGCGCGACGGTTAGAGCGACGTTTTTTTTTTGCTTTTTTTCTGTTTTGTTGGGCCGGCCGGCCCAACTATAAAAGCAAGCGAACGGCTGGGGGAACCAGACTAGGGTTCCCCGTGAGACTCGGGCGCTGGCGGCGGCGGGCGCAAGCGGCGACGAGCACAAAGCGGCGGCGGGAGGAGCGGCGGCGAAGCGGCGGCAAGCGCAGCGGCAGGGGTGGCGGCGGCGAGCGCGAGCAAAGCCGCAGGTGGATGGCGGCGGAGGCTGTGGCGGCGTCGGGCGTCGGGGCGGGCGTCGAGCGGCGGGTCGGCGGTGGCGTCGGGGACCGGCGCCGAGCAGCAGGCAGTCGAGCGGCGGGGCGACGGAGGCGGGCGCCGAGCGGCAAGCGGGTCGGTGGTGGCGTCGGGCCGGTGATCAGAGGCGCGACGACGGAACGGCGAGGCCGACGCGCGACGATCCGAATCCGAGCGAGCCGGATCCGGCAGAAGCGAGAAGGCCGAAGCGGCGAGGGAGGCCGGCGATGGCGAGGCCGCGAAGCGGCGAGGGAGGCCGAGCGGCGAGGCCGACGTCGCGGCACGACAAGCGGAGGAGCAACGGGAAAAACCCTAGGTATGCTCTGATACCATGTTATGAATACCGTTTGTATTCAATATGAGGCCAAAGGGCCGATATATATACACAAGGTACATGTTTTAAATATGGAAAGCATAAAGAGAGTCCTAATACAACTCTATAGATATGGAAAGAGTCCTAATACAACCCTATAGATATATATCTCTAACAAACACAACGGCGATCTGCTCTGCAAGTAGCAAGTACTAATTGATGCAACTCTTCAGTGACTTGTGTGTAATATAGTATGGTACCCGACACATGCACGAGGATCGCATGCTTGGTGCTTGCATGTGTGGGTATCTGCAGAGACGTGGCAGAAGAAGAGCTCAGATCTGGGGGTGGGTGCATGTTATCTGCATGCATGCGTTGCACGGCGAGCCTGTGCGAGCGCGCTGCCATTTACGCTTGCAGCTACCGGCGGTTGGGCAGGTAGACATCGTCGAACGGTTGGTTCCCCGCCGATCCACTTGCCCGACAGCAGGGGGCCGGCGGTGGTACAGGGCCGGCCGGCCGTCGCTATCCGTGCCGCAAGATCCAGCCGTTGGTTCCGGGCACCAGGATCCGAGCGGCAGCTGCTCATAAAAGGCGAATCCCGGCTTCTGTAGGGGCTGGCCGGCCGGCCACAGGCACGCAGCGGAGGACGTGGTGGAAACTACGCCGCGGGCGCCCGCGCGGGAGCGTACGGCGCGTGACGCCGCGCGCTGCGCTGCGCTGCCCGATCGAGCTGGGCATCTAATCGCTGTCGGATCTAGTCTCCCGCACCGGCGCCGCGGGGTGGCCCGGCGGCCTGATTGATTGCGCTGGCCGGATCTAAGGCCCTGCCCACGGCCGGCCGGAGCCCCGCCGAGCCCACTTGTACAATGTGCACGTTGGACACACCGCCCGGCCCTTAGTTATCTCTTAGCTATATAAAATAAATAAAATTTTATGTAGAGGAGAGAGAATATGAAGAGAGATAATATATTATCTCTTATGCAAGAGATATCTTGTGCTCGCAAATTAACTAGATAGTGTGAGAGTGTGAGGCAGAAAGTTATGGTAAAAATAATATACAATGGTTAAAGAAATAATTTATTGTTGAAGAGATTATTTAGTGTTATCTTTAGATAAGATAAAAAACTTAAAAATAACCTTAAAAGACATACTACTGTCTATGACCTAGATATTCTAAGACATCGCATGCTACTCTTATCTTCGAAATTGTTTCTCTCCTAATGTCCTAGATGTAACTGAATTACACCTAGACGGTGTTGCCAACCTTGTACTTAAAAACAAAATCAGAAGAACGATGTGCGATTTGTGCAGAGGAGCTCAGTGGCTGCAACCTCATGCAACAAAACGTATATTAGACCCAATAGGTCTCAAATCCTGGCTCCGCCACTTGATAGACCCACATGCTATCGTAACGTCGGTAGGTGCATACGTCATTTCCTTATACGTATATGTATGTACCGCTAGTACCAGAGCTTCAAGGTTTGTCAAATTGATGGACGGGGTGGTGGTGTTAACTTTTCTCAGAGAAGCTGTAGCACTCAGAAAAAATAAAGATAAAATAATAATAAAAACTCTAATCATGGTATGATTTTAAATGGGTCACTTCTCCTATTCTTCCCCGTGCACAGCCTTTTCCTAGATCCAGGTCCTTTTTCCATCTCTTATTTTTCCTCTCTCTCTCCTCGCATGTGCACGGCACCGGCGGCGGCGTGCAGCTGTGGGCGCAACGACGGCAGCAAGGCTCTCGCACGCACACACACGTACGGTCGTGGCGCAGGGCGGCGCTATTTATGTCATTTATTTATTCTTCATTTGGTTAGAAGTAGACCGGTCCTATGTTTCAAATATTTATTTCAGCTTCCGTTGGTTCTCTAATAAAGTACCTTTATGGTTTTAATTTTCTTGTGATTTCTATTGTTGCTTTTATTACTTATTCTTTACTTTGTCGATGACGTTATATAGTAATATCTCATATTGGTATGTGAGGTGTTACAATTGTTGATTTCCAGAAGGCGGGTAAGTTATCAATATGTTTTAATTCTTCATTGGGCATTTCTTTTGCTCGTGTAGTCTCAGCTGTTATTCACTTCCAGTTGTTCTAGCCCCGGCTCCTATTCCCATTGCTACTGCTCCTGGTGGTGCAGATGCGCGTCTCTACGCACTCCCGACTTAGGAGTCGTACCGTCATTCCGATGTTGTGCATGGTAACCCCTCATCCCCATCACGCTTGTTTTCGGTTGTTACCTATATTTTTCCTTAACATGTATTCACTCTCGCCCTACTCTTCTAGGTATGGTCATATTGCACCCTCGTCTTGCTCTTGCATTGTTTAACTCTGGGGCTAGTTTCTCCTTTCTGGCATCTCGCTTTATTCAGTAGCATTCAATTCCAGTTCGTACTTTGGAGTTTCCGGTGTTGGTGTCCACCGCCAATGTACCTCTTTCTAGCAATTTAACATATCCTAATGTGGCTTTAGAGATTGAAGGACATGTTTTCGGCATCGATGCGGTGGTTGCGCCAATTCACCCCTTTGACTTGATTGTGGGCATGGATTGGTTATCTTGTCACCATGCTATCATTAATTGTTTTGACCGTAAGGTTATTCTTTTTCAAGATGATGGGGAGATTGTTTATTAGGGCAAGGAGAGATATCTCAGTCTCTTATTCTTGGCCTCCTACTTTGGTCGCCGTGGAATGGCCAAGTCCGGGTGTCTTCTTGCTATGTTAGAGAAGCCTTCCTCCGGATCCTTACCAGATGACCTGCCAATTGTTTGGAAATTCCTTGATGTCTTTCCAGCCGAGCTCACAGGTCTACTCCAATGAGGGTGGTTGAGTGTGCTATTGATGTTATTCCGGGTGCCACACCTATTGCTAAGGCTCCCTACCGTCTGTCGTGTACTGAGCTAGAGGAATTGAAGCGGCAACTGGATGACCTGCAGAGCAAAGGTAGAGAAGAAAGATAAGAGTATGCGCATGTGCATCGATTATCGAGCTCTTAATGCCGTGACCATTAAGAACCGATATCCCTTACCTCGCATTAATGAACTTTTCGATTAGTTTAAGGGTGCTAAGTTCTTCTCCAAGATAGATCTGCAGTCCGGTTACCATCAAGTGTAGATCAAAACTTCTAATATTCCAAAGATGGCCTTTCGCACTCGGTATGGTCTCTTCGAGTTCCTGGTAATGCCATTTGGTTTAACCAGTGCTCCGGCAGTGTTTATGGATTTGATGCACCGGGTATTTCATGAGTATTTGGATTGGTTTGTCATTATCTTCATCGATGACATACTGATTTATTCCAGTACCGCGGAGGAGCATGAACAACATCTTCGGATTGTACTTGGCCTTCTCCGAAGGCAGCAACTCTTTGCTAAATTGAAGCAATGTGCCTTTTGGCTTTTCTCTATCAGTTTCCTTGGGCATGTCATTAGCGGTAAAGGATTTTCTGTAGACCTTTCCAAGATTGCAGCAGTGGTGGGCTGGCTGAGACCCAGCAGCATGGCGGAGATCCACAGTTTTCTTGGGTTGGTTGGGTATTACCGTCGTTTTGTTTAAGGGTTTTCTTTCATCTCCAAGCCTCTGACTAGGTTGACTCTGATGAGGAAGCGGTTTCTTTAGACGGAGAAATATGAGTCTAGCTTCTAGGCCTTAAAGGAGCGTTTTATTACCACTCCTATTCTTATTTTATTTGAGAAAGAAAAAATTCACTGTCTACTATGATACATCTCGATTGGGCTTGATCTACGTCCTCATAGAAGAGGAAGAAAGCGAAACGACGTGAATACGTGTTGCAGTCTTCCTGGACGAACAACTCGGCTAACGAACTCTCTATCGTCTCCCGATCGAGCTGCGACACGGCATCGGCAGCTTCAAATCAAACAGTGCGCATGGAACAGCGCTAAGGAGAACTACCAAACTATTACATCTCGTGACACGGCAACAGCTTAGGTTGGTGACTAGCGTCCAGAATGAACGTACGGAACTAAGTGACACAGAAATTTCGGACGTTGTCAAACATGATGGTTTTATCTGGCTTCCCGAGAAGTACACAAAATTTACTCCTTGTTTTTAAAAAGAAAAGCTTCCTTGTTCAGTGTATATTGTACTCAAAATTCATCAGTGGAGCCCTTTTATTTTTCCCCCCTGGTAACAGTGAAATTGGGGGAACATATAGCAGAACGAAAAATAATGCGCTCATTGATCGATCAACCATCATTAAAAATTAGGGATGATCTTACGATAATGATCCACGGCCAACCCTCCGTTCTCTTTTTGTACATACAAAAAGGGGAAGGAGTTGCTCTCTGAAGTACTCCGTAATTTACAATTAGCTTATGCAACTTGGCTTCTCAAATATTTCGTATGAAAAGCTCCCAGATTGCTTGAAGAGTTATTCCAAACAAAAAGCTTGAAGAGCTAAGGATGCATCAGAAATTCATCGTATATATCAAGGACATGAAATGAGCTGTTTCTTTGACAGGATCCTTCCAAATGGTTTATGAGTCTGGAGTCATGCGTGTCAGCAGGATCCTTCCAAATGGATCCCTGCACTGCACATTCGTCTGAAGAACCTGCGGGACAACTGGCACACTGGGTTCTCTGAACATAGCATGCGTCTTTCGCGACGCTACACGAGCAGCCAGAATCGATTAGTTGTTCACCTGATCTTCAGGCTAATGTTGCCTTACATGACCAGAACTCAAATCTAACAAGCCACCCAACATCAAGATTCTCATAGGGACAGCCAGTACGTTCCACTCGATTAGCCAAAACAGCGAGAGAATCAAACTTCAACAGTATTTTTTCTTGTACGCGAACTAAATGACACTTTAGTAGGCGGCAGCCGCTAGCCGGAAGGAACTTCTTTAGGGATAGATCTTATTTCATCTCCATAATAGGCTATACGTGGCACACATATACGAATCTCCGCGTAAGGCCATTTTCCTTCTCCTTTCCTCCCCAAAATCGAGCGCAGCATGTTATTCTTCCCGCCTCACAACTTGATCTGTTCAACCATGACTTGCCGACCACGGAAAAGATGGAGGAAGAAGACTTGCGCTCTTTTTGGGGCGGAAAAGGAAGGGATGCCTCACGCTGAGATTTGTGCGCGTGCACTACGTGCAGTCTATCCGAAAGTGACCCCATAAAAACAAAATGGGGTTTGTCCTCAGAGAAGTTCCTTCCTAGCTGGAACCCTCTTAGTGACTAAGACCTCATTGCCTAAAGAAGACAACGAAACACATAGCATATTAGCATCACCTAAGAATTCATCTCTCACCGAAAATGCCATCGAAGGTGTTCTGTTGATTATCAAAACAAGCAGCTTGTGCTTGTGCATGCTGCTCATAAAGGCGAATCCCGGCTTCTGTAGGGCTGGCCGGCCGGCCACAGGCACGCAGCGGAGGACGTGGTGGAAACTACGCCGCGGGCGCCCGCGCGGGAGCGTACGGCGCGTGACGCCGCGCGCTGCGCTGCGCTGCCCGATCGAGCTGGGCATCTAATCGCTGTCGGATCTAGTCTCCCGCACCGGCGCCGCGGGTGGCCCGGCGGCCTGATTGATTGCGCTGGCCGGATCTAAGGCCTGCCCACGGCCGGCCGGAGCCCCGCCGAGCCCACTTGTACAATGTGCACGTTGGACACACCGCCCGGCCCTTAGTTATCTCTTAGCTATATAAAATAAATAAAATTTTATGTAGAGGAGAGAGAATATGAAGAGAGATAATATATTATCTCTTATGCAAGAGATATCTTGTGCTCGCAAATTAACTAGATAGTGTGAGAGTGAGGCGAGAAGTTATGGTAAAAATAATATACAATGGTTAAAGAAATAATTTATTGTTGAAGAGATTATTTAGTGTTATCTTTAGATAAGATAAAAAACTTAAAAATAACCTTAAAAGACATACTACTGTCTATGACCTAGATATTCTAAGACATCGCATGCTACTCTTATCTTCGAAACTGTCTCTCTCCTAATGTCCTGGATGTAACTGAATTACACCAAGTACGGTGTTGCCAACCTTGTACTTAAAAACGAAAACCAGAAGAACGATGTGCGATTTGCGCAGACGGGCTCAGTGACTGCAACCTCATGCAACAAAACGTATATTAGACCCAATAGGTCTCAAATACTGGCTCCGCCACTTGATAGACCCGCATGCTATCGTACCGCCGGTAGGTGCATATGTCACTTCCTTATACGTATATGTATGTACCGCTAGTACCAGAGCTTCAAGGTTTGTCAAATTGATGGACGGAGTGGTGGTGTTAACTTTTCTCAGAGAAGCTGTAGCACTCAGAAAAAATAAAGATAAAATAATAATAAAAAAACTCTAATCATGGTATGATTTTAAATGGGTCACTTCTCCTATTCTTCCCCGTGCACAGCCTTTTCCTAGATCCAGGTCCTTTTCCATCTCTTATTTTCCTCTCTCTCTCTCGCATGTGCACGGCACCGGCGGCGGCGTGCAGCTGTGGGCGCAACGACGGCAGCAAGGCTCTCGCACGCACACACACGTACGGTCGTGGCGCAAGGCGGCGGCGCACGCGCGCACGTGGCCGTGGGCACGGCGGCAGCGACGGTGGCTCAGCGCAGCAGCAGCAGCAGCGCGGCGGCGGCTTGGTGGAGGCAGGCGGCGACGCAATGCGCGGCCGCGTGCGGCCGCACGCACGCACAAGGCTATCTTAGCGCCAGCGGTGCAGCGGCGGCCGGTGGCCTGTTGCAAATGCATGGCCGAACGGCCGTTCGCGTGGCCAAATATGATGTCGCACGGTCGAACAGCTGTTCGCTCAACCAAACGGCATTTCGTATGACCGAACGACGTTTTGCACTACCATAAGGCTAGCGAACCCGTTCCCTCTTCAATCAAGTTTATCTCCTGTGCCGCGGAGGAGCATGAGCAACATCTTCGGATTGTACTTGGCCTTCTCCTGAAGCAGCAACTCTTTGCTAAATTGTAGCAATGTGCCTTTTTGCTTTTCTCTATCAGTTTCCTTGGGCATGTCATTAGCGGTAAAGGATTTTCTGTAGACGGTAGACCCTTCCAAGATTGCAGCAGTGATGGACTGGCTGAGACCCAGCAACATGGCGGAGATCCACAGTTTTCTTGGGTTGATTGGGTATTACCGTCGTTTTGTTTAAGGGTTTTCTTCCATCTCTAAGTCTCTAACTAGTTGACTTAGAAGGGGAAGCGGTTTTTTTGGACGGAAAAATATGAGTCATAGCTTCCAGGCTTTGAAGGAACGTCTTATTACTGCTCCTATTCTTACTTTATTTGAGAAATAAAAAAATTCACTGTCTATTATGGGCTTGATCTACCTCATAGAAGAGGAAGAAAGCGAAACGACGTGAATACGTGTTGCAGTCTTCCTGGACGAACAACTCGGCTAACCAACTCTCTATCGTCTCCCGATCGAGCTGCGACACGGCATCGGCAGCTTCAAATCAAACAGTGCGCATGGAACAGCGCTAAGGAAAACTACCAAACTATTACATCTCGTGACACGGCAACAGCTTAGGTTGGTGACTAGCATCCAGAATGAACGTACGGAACTAAGTGACACAGAAATTTCGGACGTTGTCAAACATGATGGTTTTATCTGGCTTCCCGAGAAGTACACAAAATTTACTCCTTGTTTTTAAAAAGAAAAGCTTGAAGAGCTAAGGATGCATCAGAAATTCATCGTATATATCAAGGACATGAAATGAGCTGTTTGTTTGACAGGATCCTTCCAAATGGTTTATGAGTCTGGAGTCATGCGTGTCAGCAGGATCCTTCCAAATGGATCCCTGCACTGCACATTCGTCTGAAGAACCTGCGGGACAACTGGCACACTGGGTTCTCTGAACATAGCATGCGTCTTTCGCGACGCTACACGAGCAGCCAGAATCGATTAGTTGTTCACCTGATCTTCAGGCTAATGTTGCCTTACATGACCAGAACTCAAATCTAACAAGCCACCCAACATCAAGATTCTTATAGGGACAGCCAGTACGTTCCACTCGATTAGCCAAAACAGCGAGAGAATCAAACTTCAACAGTATTTTTTCTTGTACGCGAACAAAATGACACTTTAGTAGGCGGCAGCCGCTAGCTGGAAGGAACTTCTTTAGGGATAGATCTTACTAGAAACATAAGCTCGGCGCCACGCCGCGCTATTTAAAAGAGACAAAATCTCCTTTTTAAAAATCGAGGATGGAGGTAATTTTGGAGGAACCAAGAGTTTTTCCGACCCGCAAGGACCATGGCAAACAGAACATATACGAATAAAAACTCCTGCAAAGTGGAGGCTAAAAACATTTTGCGAGAACCAAGGACATGTCTCACTTTCCTTTGCTCACCGACCGCATTTAACATTTCTTGGCCATCGACGTGGCGCAGCAAGAAACCCCGGATATAATGGGGTAGTATTTCATCTCCATAATAGGCTATACTGGCACACATGTACTCTCCGTATTTTCTTCTCCTTTCCTCCCCAAAATCGTGTTATTCTTCCCGCCTCAACTTGATCATGGAGGCCTTCAACCACGACTTGCCGACCACGGAAAAGAGGGAGGAAGAAGACTTGCGCTCTTTTTGGGGCAGAAAAGGAGGACCAAGGGATGCCTCACGTTGAGATTTGTGCACGTGCACTATGTGCAGCCTATCCGAAAGTAACCCCGTAAAAACAAAATGGGGTTTGTCCCAAAAGAAGTTCCTTCCTAACTGGAACCCTCTTAGCGACTGAGACCTCATTGCCTGAAGAAGACGACGAAACACATAGCGTATTAACATCACCTAAGAATTCATCTCTTGCAGAGAATGCCATCGAAGGTGTTATGTTGATTATCAAAACAAGCAGCTTGTGCTTGTGCATACCAGTTCTGTTTATATTGATTTTTTTTCTTAGAGAAGCCAAAATATAATATAAACATTTAGTTTTTCGAATTGACTTCTTCATTTCTCTCGCTCTCGTCTCACTTCAAGGATAAGTCAGAGAATCATAGATGCATTATGTATCTTATTCCTCTTGCTCCTGTCTCGTGTATGTATCTTTCTATCATATTTTTACACCACATGTCCCTTTTTCTAGAAGCTATTTTAAAACTATCAACTGCAACAAAAAAAAAACCTATCAATATGAATGCTCGTGCCACTAGAAACTGAAACGCATGACACAAGGTTCCAAGATTTTGCATATCTACCGGAGATCCCCACTTGTCGCGCAGGCTTCAGGATATCGCGACGGCATTTGCTGGAATCCACCCGGCCCTTCCAGTTGGAAGTCAGTTAAACTGTGTATTCTTCGGCTCGGTAACATGGCGATCGCTTACAAGCGCAAGAAATGGGCAAAGTGTGCGACCGCATCTTGCTTCAGATCTCCGCGTGCGTTACTGCAGTGTCACTTGGGCGTTTCCCGAACCATAGAGAATCGCTCGGCGCCTAACAAATCCAAAGCATGCTATTGCTAGCTAGACTTGACATGTCTCTGAAGAACCAAACAAATTCAGAGATCTGTTTCTGAAGCGGAACACAGCAGCAAACAGTTGCACCGTAAAGCGAGACAGACTGAGGGAGGAGGCAGGGTAAGAGGACCTGCGAACGCCTCTGGAAGGCGCAGTTTGTAAATCGTAAACCTGTGGGGAAGGCGGATTGACCACAGTCGTGGGTAGCGTTTGAAAGCGGAAGGCGACAGGAGAGTGACCGGCCGGGATCCCCCAGCTCAAGGGCCGTATCAAGATACCAATTTTTAAGGAATGTATTTTGTGTCCACGCTCGCCAGAACCCAAAATGATTCACCACGCGAACACCTACCCCGCCCACTGACTCGAAGAGATTCCTTTTCCTATGGCCCCACACGTCAGTGACACGATCACGCATCCCTCCACGTCGACACCAGCTAATCCCCGCGAGAGTTTTCTTTGCTTTTGTTTAGATGCGTCGTTTAGTGTCGGAATCTGGACCCTTTCCGCGTGATTGCCACTCCCTCCCGTGCTAATCCCACACACTTATCTCATTCTCGCCTAACTAACCCGAGCAAATCCTGTTCGATTCCAACTTCCTCTTGGACTCCTAATCCATGGCCACTTCGCTGCTACGCCGTGGCGCAGCCGCCGCCGATGCCGGGCGCCGGCGTTATCCGGTGGAGGTGTTGCGGAGGCTGGTGACGTCGGAGGCGGTGCCGGAGAAGGCCCCGCAGCGGTCGCCGCCGGAGATGCCGCCGTTCGAGCACCGGCCCCGGACGTACGCCGGGATGGGCGGCGACGAGATCCTCGAGAAGAGGAAGAAGTTCCTTGGCCCGTCGCTCTTCTACTACTACCAGAAGCCGGTAAAGCTCGGATTTGATCGTATCCGCGAATTATACTGTGTTGTTTTCGTGTGATTTTGGGTGCAGAAATGTTGATGCGAAAGTAGTGTCCTCGCGGATGTGATACCGATTCTTTTAGTAGGACATTTTTTTTTATGCCTAGGGCAATTTTTTTTTCTTTGATGTTGTGTTTTCAGATGGTGGTTCAACCCTTCATCATTTAAGATCGGGGTTGAATAGTATAACAACTATGTAATCTTATTCCATAAACAAAGAAACGACGCACAAGATGTCTGAATATATGGCAGTAATGTCTTTTCCATTTCAACTGTATTCACAGCTCAACATTGTGGAAGGGAAGATGCAGTATCTGTATGATGAGCATGGGAAGAGATACCTCGATTGCTTCGGAGGCATCGTGACAGTGTCATGTGGCCATTGCCATCTGGATATTGTGAATGCTGTGGTGGAGCAGACCAAGTTGGTTCAGCACACAACCACCATATACTTGCATCATGCCATTGTCGAGTTTGCAGAAGCACTTACATCCAAAATGCCAGGCAATCTCAAGGTAAAATACTTCGTGGGTGCAACCATAATGCAAATGGGCTCATTGACGTGCATGTAATACGATTATCTCATATTTGGGGACGCCATAGGTTGTGTACTTTGTCAATTCTGGGACTGAAGCAAATGAATTGGCAATGTTGATGGCTCGGCTGTACAGTGGAAATCTCAGTATGATTGCATTGAGAAATGCATATCATGGTGGTAGTGCTGGAACAATAGGACTGACGGGTTTGCAGACGTGGAAGTATCCGATTCCTCAGGTGCGTGTCCTATTATTAGTACTAAAACTGTTTCAGTTCAATCAATGTACTTGAGCTTAAAGAATGATCTGCAACCAGTAATGATTTACCTATGATGGTCAATTGTATATGTGCTTCATCCCGGTTAGTTAAATTTACCTATGTTCTGTGAATGCTGTGTCATAATATAAAGAAAGGAGATAACCTATAGTATATTTCTTGCACATTTTTTTTCAAAATCACTTATTGTAGTTGCACAAGCTGATACTTATATGAGCCATTTATTTCTACCTAGCAACCTAGTCTTCATTTACTTAGTTGTAATGAATCATAGCCTCATCACACTTTTTGCAGGGCGAGATACATCATGTCATGAACCCTGATCCTTACCGTGGAACTTTTGGGTCTGATGCAACAGCTTACGCCAAGGAAGTCGAAGAACATATAAACTATGGCAGCTCAGGAAGAGTTGCAGGTTTCATTGCAGAAACTTTCCAAGTATGAACAATTTATATGTATATAATTTAAATTGAAGAAATATAGTTTTCTTCTTGCCTTTATCCACAAGAACTTGTCATATATTAATCTTGTTGATCCATGAACATGATTGTAGGGTGTAGGAGGTGCTGTTGAACTAGCTCCTGGGTACCTGAAGTTAGTTTACGATACTGTCCGAAAGGCTGGTGGTGTTTGTATAGCTGATGAAGTCCAGAGTGGATTTGGTCGTACTGGAAGTCACTACTGGGGATTTCAGACGCAAGATGTTATTCCTGACATCGTAACGATGGCAAAGGTCTCAACACACATACACGTTCTTGTGGACCTTTGGAAAAACTTTGCCTTTGAAGGTTTAATTTTTGTTGGCAATAGCTTTCAATACCAATGTGATGGTTTCTTTTGTTTATAGGGAATTGGCAATGGTCTACCATTGGGGGCAGTTGTAACAACTCCTGAGATTGCAAATGTGTTGGCTCAAAAAATCCAATTTAACACATTTGGTGGAAATCCTGTTTGTTCTGCTGGTGGATTGGCCGTGCTTAAGGTTCTTGATAAGGAGAAACGGCAGGCGCACTGTGCTGATGTTGGCACTCACTTGGTGGAGCGTCTAAAATTGCTTCAGCAAAAGCATGACAGTAAAATTTCTATTCTTTGATTCTATAATTTACTGACAGAGATCTATACATTCGGATTGACTCAGAATCATCAATAATTTGTTAGGGAGGCCTTTCTCTGTACTAACCTTTTGGTTTAGCTATTTGTGTTTTAAAACTTGAATTTGTCTAATTGAGCTACTTTCTTCATCTATTGGTCTTTGCTGTTGTCAGTCATTGGAGATGTTAGAGGAAGAGGCCTGATGCTTGGGGTGGAGCTCGTTACCAACAGAAAGGAGAAGACACCAGCCAAGGCAGAGACTACTGTATTGTTTGAGAAACTCAAGGGTGATGTCCCTCATTCCCTCCATGATTGTATCAAATGTCTGCACGCTGACATTCTTTTTCTTCATCCTTGTTGACCAGATCTCGGCATTCTAGTTGGAAAAGGCGGTCTGCATGGTAACGTCTTCAGAATAAAACCACCAATGTGCTTTTCCAAGGACGATGCAGGTCCGTAAGAACTATTATCTCAACAAAAACTCCCATTACTGCATTGCGTGTACAGACTAATAAAACGCTGCTTTCTGCAGACTTCTTGGTGGACGCCATGGACTATGCAATGTCAGGGCTTTGAGAACACATGCCCTGAACATTCTTCTGCGTGGAACCATCACTACCCGCAACGCGATCAAGTGAGATGCATGCCCTGATACCGGTAACCAGCCAACCAGCCCTTTTAATCTAGTGTCATGGTGAACATGAATCCCCATGAATAAAAAACCGAAGGGGAAAAAACATCAGAAATGCAGACTGTGTTGTCTGGCTTGTATATTGTTTGTACAAGGATCCTCTTGAATCACCAAAGGAAAAAAGCAACCTGCCTGTCCATCCATTGGACCATTTATTTTTTTCACTGTTTCATCAGCATTTCGCAGTATACGACATTCTGCAACGCCATACACTTGCCAATGTTTATTAGGCTCGCTAACCACTGTCAACCAGCAAGACGAGCCGTGCGGCCTATTAGGCAGAAACAGCCCAATCGTGAACTGCACCCAGACATCGGATGCGATTCGGCACTGCCCACTGACCACATTCCTTCCACGCGAGACGTCGACGGCCCATGGTGAGAAGCCCAACGGCCCACGCGTCCGACCGATCGATCCAGCCGTAGCTCGCCAATCGCACTTCGCGTTCCGCGCCGCCCCCACGCTCGCGTCGGCACACCAGCAGTCACCGAGTCAAGCCCACTCCACCAGCAGCAGCCAAGCGGCGAGCCCGCCGCCTCCCTCGCCGCACGCCGGCCTCGCCCTGCGCCCCTGCCCATGCGGCCACAAGGTAATTCCTACTCCCTTTCGAGCTGTTGCATACTGCCTTCGAATTGGTCAAACCCTAGGCTAGGTTCGCCAAGTAGTTTGCGCCGCGGTGAAACCGCACGATCTGAATAATAACTTGCTCCCTGCGAGCTATCTCATCTCACCACGAATCATTGTTCATGTGGAGCAGCTCTAGCTGCGCACGGAGCTATGAAGTCCGCAGCGCCAAGGCAGGGACCCTTAGCTCGCTGCTGCTGATTGTCTGGGTCGCCTCATTGCCCCCAATGGTTGCCGACACCATCTTCCCGGCGCTGCGTTCCTCCGATTATTTCACAAGGCCGTCGATCGATGAGCTGGTTGAGAGGGAGGCGGCTGATCCAGGCTACTGCAGTAGGGTTCCAAACTTAGTCGTCGGGAGAGTGGGGTATGGACCCCGGCAACACCGACGTGAGGGGGATGGACCTGAATGAAATCGTGAGGTTTGATCGCCATTATGTGGCGGTTTACGAGGATGAGGCCAGTAAGCCGCCTGTAGGGCATGGTCTTAATAAAGCGGCAGAAGTGACTTTGAAGCTGGATTTGAGGAAACTTCAAGAGCCCAGCATCCTTGTTGAGCTGCTAAGGTGTGGCTCGAAAAAGCAAGGTGCTAGGTTTCTTTCGTTCAACTCTGTGAATGGCAAATGGAAGTTCGAGGTTGATCATTTTAGTAGATTTGGTCTTGTGGACGAGGAGGAAGAGGATGTTGTGATGGATGAGGTGGTTGTTCGGCAGACGATTGCTGAAGTAAGAGACCCACCTGCAAATGGTTTACAACTGGAACTTTCACATTCATTGCCTGCTCATCTTGGGCTTGACCCTGCAAAGATGCAAGACATGCGGATGGCGATGTTTTCCAACGAGGAAGATGATGAAGATATGAAGGATGGCTTCCCATTTGATCAGAGATACCTTAGCAGAGAAAGGATGAATGTGGATTCACCCAACTCAAGTGCTAACGATCCGAGTCTGAGGTCTCTCTCTCTTTGCATGGTTCTTCTCAGAAGATTGGAAGGAGACCCCGCTGCCACCGCCGCCGCCAATCCGCCATGGCAGTGCATGCGCACGGCCGAGAGCGCGCATGCGGGCGCTACTGGGCGTGCTGCCGCCACTGGTCGCCGCCACCGCCGGCCTCCGCCGGCCGCCCATGGCTGCCTAGCCTGCATGGGAAAACGAGAGAGAGAGATAGATGAAGATGGAGAGAAGAAGGAATGTGAACGGGAGGGGTAGAGAGAGATATAACCGAAGAGAGAGGTATACGGCAGATGTTATGGATATATTCTCTTTTTGTTTTTTGGGTGCTACACTCTCCGCCGCCAACTTCTGCCCGCCCGTCTTACCCTGCCGCGACGCCGCCACCTCCCCTTCCCGCCTGTGTCCTCCTCGACTGGTCTGGATGGGTTACCTCACCGACCGCAGGAATGCGACCACAGCCCAGGCCCAGACGTGCGCCGTGTTGAAAGCTGGCACTGGATCTACACGCCCAATACTGTTACGATCGAACTGCTGTTGTCAGATAACAAATAGTGAGTCTCCGACTATGGCGAAAAAACAAAGGACAAAGTCAAAACACGGTGGAGAGTGTTAGGGGCAATTTTCTTCTTCTTTCTTCACTCTCAATTACTCTGAACAAAGATTACATGGTATAAACAGACATCCGAGCTCCGCCATGCGCCCGAGCCTTCAATTCCCTTGCTGCTCGCCCATGCTCTGCTCATCGTTGCTCACCACCACTGCTGCCCATTCCGAGCAGAGTGTTGACGACCGCTACAGTGCACACCGCCACTACTGTCCAATCCAAGCCGTGCGCTGACAGCTACAATGCTCACCGCCACTGTTGCCCAACCGGAGCTCTGGCGACTGCTGCTGCTGTGACCAGTCAGTTCACCGACCGTCGTATGATATGTGTCACTCACGCTTCTGCGCCGACGCCGCAACAACTCATCGCGCCGACTTGACCGCCGAGCGATAGCGCATGATCTCGACCATCGGCTTCCACCTCACCGCTCTTGACCGCTTCTCCGGTCTTGGCTTAGACCGCGACACTCAAGCTTCGACCACGCAAATACTACAATGGTCGACTTCATACAAATTGGTCATCCATGACCATACTTGTCGTAACCGACGGCTCACATAGGCCCCATTACTACGACCATCACACCGATCAAACACAAGTCGTTACGACTACAATGTGGTCGAAACCGACCACACATAAGACCATGTTACGACCACACACATCGTGGTCATAAGTTATAACCGACTACAACGTGGTCAAAACCGACGTACGACCACTCTCAATATGGTCGAAACCGACTATCGACCACGGCTCAACTATCGACCACATACAAGCATTATGACCACTTACAAATCATCAAGATTAATTCCAACACGCCGGCCACACCGAGGTGTCCTTGGTCGCCGACAAACCGGCCGTCTCCCACTTCTGCGTGCACTGCCCCGACGCGATGCCCTTCGTCTGTCGCTCCGTGTCGTCCCGAAGCACAACAAGCCGTTCTTCTTCAATACCAATAACATCGGGCTCGTGTCCGGCGCCGGCGCCTACGAGTTGCTCTTGCCGGTACGTGCCCGGCGCCTACGAGTACGACGGAGGAGGCAGGCTGGGCTGGGTCGATCTTTGGCGGGGCATTCTTGTCTGCAACATGCTCGACGACGACGACCACACCATGCACTTGATCCCACTGCCTCACCCAATGATCGAATACGTGGATGGCTACGGGGGAAGAGATGGTCGGCCGTTTCGAGATGTCACCTGTGGCAGCAATGGTTTGATCAAGTTCATCGAGTTGGAATTCCTTAACGGCGACTACCCCATTGACGGCGACAGCGTCACTGAGAGCGTCTTGGACACGGAGATGCACAATATTGGGAAGGTCACCGTGGGGAGTTGGATGGATTCTTCTTGGTGCAAGGGTTTTACGGTGGATGTTGGTGGCATCTCGATCAAACTAAACCACCGGTAGCCGAGCGCAGAAAACTCAAAAGCTCCTGAGAAATCGCGGCATCCTGGAAGAAGCAGCAACAACAAAAGGAGCAAAGGGTTTTTGATTAATTCCAACAGCTGTGCAGCTTTGCACGGAAATGCAGAAGGCGTTGCAGGCAGAAAGGATAGGAGCAGAAAATAATTCCCTGCGCATGCAACGCACACGCATGCAGGAGGTGAGTCGTGGACCAATCTGGCCCACGCGGTCAAACAATCCTAATTATACCCTCCTACGTGTAGCAATTCCCGTTTTGTCCCTCTCGTGTGTTGAGCTGTCGTGCCAGCAACCACGCCATTAATTTTTAGGAAAAACATTTAAATGGACACTTTGTAAGAATTTTTAGATATAGAAAATAATCTCGAATAATAATAATTTGTTTGTGGAGCCTTCCAGCATAATGTAATTACTTGTGTAATTTTTTCATAATTTTTACTGCTCTGAATTTTTCTCAACAATTACATTTACTATAGTAGTAGGTGCAGTTTTCGAGAAAAATTAGAGCAGTAAAAATTATGAAAAAAATTAAAAAAAAGCATGTAAATCGTGTTAGGAGGCTTCACAAAAAAATTGATATTTTTCAATATTATTTGTCATATTTAAAAATTTATACAAAGTGTCTATTTAATTAGTTTTTCCTCGAAATTTGCTACAACAACTATACCTGGCACAGTCCTCAGGCGCAGCAGGCCACCTCGCACACTCCCTGTCCGCACTAGGTTGCTGGCGCGGCGGCTCCTGGACACACCAAGGGCCAAAACCGTTTCGGCGTCCTCGGACCGCAGCTCATCAGGTAGGCCCCTAAAAACCAACAATTCAAAAAAGATGAAATTATAAATAGTGCGCGCGTTATATTGAATGGTGCCAAAGAGGGCTATAATTGTAATTAATTTTCCGCATGAAGCCATGTTTCAGGCTTGGGTGGAGCCTCCGACCGCCGAAATAGATGAGCCATCTATCTAACAGTGGACTGGTTGCTCCACGCCTCCGACCGTGGAATTGTCACGTGAGTGCAAAAACGCATGTCTCGTGCCAAATTTGCCAAAAAATGTCTCCGAGAGTTAGATGGGCAAAACTCCCTTATTCTGCCGAACGAATCTACCAATGCTGTGTGAGCTGTCGTGCCTGTGACTTGTCCAAGTACCTCAATATGACTCAAATGTAACTATGCCGATATTTCTTTGTTATCATGACTCTAAATACCTGTAAATATTTATCTTTCTTTACATTATTAATATATATAATACGGTAGGAGAGACTTTTCCGTAAAAAAGAAAGGTAATTATGCTGGTATTTCTTTATTATCATGTACGATTACTCATATAGAGTTACGCTACGTCTTGGTTTGTTTGTTGTTCTGGTGGTCTTATTAGGACTCCTAACGCGAGAGCATGTGAAATTCATGCTACAGAGATTTTAGTTGGATAATAATATAGGAAATGGGTGTGGCTACTGCTGGGTTGAATTGCCACTTCTTGTGGTGCCCACTTCAGCCTAGCACCAGCCATCGCGTCATAAAGTTCCATCTGAGAATATGCGGTATATAATTGTGATGAATTATTACTAAATTTATAGAGTAGGTATTTAAATTTTTGTAAGGTTTGCTGTTTTATCGGTTTTGTTGTTAGATAGATTGGTCTGACCTCTAGCTTAACGCCAGTCTGACCATTGGCTTACTACCGATTAGACCGTTGGTGTTTTGCTGGTCAGACCGCTCCGGACGATATGACCACGGTGGTCAGACCTCTGGCCGGTAGTACCACTGTTTAGTTACCGGTTGCAATTTTTCAGAATGGGCTGTTTTTCCACTGAGTTGACCAGTTTGATTGGCCTCTGGTTGGTAGTCAGACCGGCCCCAAAAAATTGGTTTTGTGATTTTTCATAATTTAGTCATGGGATGATTTAAATTATGTTTGGTCAGTGCATTAATGTTGCATGATGCATATTTTGGCTAACGTGGGTCAAGTTGTGAAGAACTTGTGCCCAAAAAAGATTTCTTTGTCTTTGAATATACAAAAAGATTCGGAGTCAGTCATAGTCAACCGTGAGGATCCGAGCTATGCTCATGGAGAAGCCGAAATCCAGAACGGTCAATGATGTTGGATAAGATGGTTGAGCTCAAACATGGCATGAGAAATATGAAAAATGTTGAAGGGAAGTTTCAGGCGGTGGATTCCAAGTGGCTCGATCAGTCTAAAGATGAAGACCAAGTCAATAGGAGGGTATTTTGGTAATTTTCCAAATACCGAAAACCAAGTTGAATCAAAACCACGTCGTTTGAGCGGCGCTTGGGAAAACGATTTAGATCAAGAAAATGCTAAGAAGATTAAGTAGATCAAAGACTAAGAACCTAGCTGATTCAGACTCATGTGCTTTGAAAAGCGTGCATAGATTAAGTATGTGAGTAAAACCCGTATTGATGGGTTAACAAGTTTTCCCTAAATGTACTAGTGGATAGCATCCATTAAGATTAGATGCGGACTGGTTGTCTCATCTATTTAACAGGTTGAAATAGAGACTTGCTAGTTAACCATTCAACCATCTCTCATTCCAACCTAGTATTATAGGGTTAGGGTTAAAAGAGTGAATGTTGTGGTGTATTCTCTTATCCTCCAGGTAGAGTGCCTGTAAAATCTTCATTCTCAAATTACAATATATCAATTTTGCTCATCTCTCAAGGTGTCTCGTTGTTTTGGTTGATTTGCTCTTGTTCTTTTTTGTTTTGATCTATTTGTCCCCTCTCTTGATCTTGCTATATGACAAGAATGTGATGACTCATAGAGATCAAATCTTATTCATCTAAGCACTAGGTCTTGAAGCATTTTTAAGCTGCCCGGTTTTTACACGATTTTAGGTTTTTCTTGAAGTTTCTTGATCTCAAGATTTTTTATTTTGAATTTTTTTATTATTGTGATATGCAGGAGTACATCTAGAATCATCTTGCTTATTTTCTATATACGAGTAAGTCATATTTTTAGTGTAACTTTGCGTATTCTCTTTCAACTTCGAACTTTATAGCTTTATAAATACTAGAGTAGTTTGTTTGAGAATACTTAAAAACAATTTTGTTAGACATTATTCACCTCTCTCTCTCTCTCTTTTCATCCGGCCGTAGCCGTTGAAATGCCTTGGCTGCTGTGCTGTCTACATATGCTGCGCTGTTGCATTGCGCACAATGCTGCTGCTGTCTGTACGTATACACGTGTTTACGTAGCCCTGAAATGCTGCATGCAGGCTCTTTGTTGTTACGGATGCATGCTAGCATAGCTATTGGCAGGGGCGGACCCAGGGCCCAGCGACTCTAGGCCCCTGCTCAGGCTCATCTCCTATGGACCCGGAAGCGAGGCGTCGCTCAGCGGCGGCGGCGGCGGCGCTCCCAATCCTCAGAACGAGCTGCGCCCGGAGACAACAGGAATATAGTTCTTCTGAAACCACTCATGCTCTTTTATCCCTGCTATGTTGATCCTCTTCATCGGATTCGGTTCAAGAGTTTTCCCAAGAAGGTCCTGTGCACCAGGTGAAAGCCACTTCGGGATCTGAGTATCTGCCTTGAAAATCTAAACCAACAAAACAATTTGGAACCATAAGGATGGTCTGAACTTTGAAACAAGTTATAGAGCAAAGTTTTAAAGCTGCTTTGTCTGAAAATCAACCTTCTGATAAAGGACAACAAGATTCCAGTCATCGAAAGGAAGATATCCAGTGAGCATTACATAAAGAATTACTCCACAAGACTATATATCTGACAAGGAGCCATCGTAACCTCTATTCTGCAAAACCTGCACGGATTTGGTACCGAATTAGCACCTACAGGACAATTGAATGAAGTTACTAATTTCACATTTTCTGTTGTCACTTTTTTTTACCTCGGGAGAAATGTAATTGGGGCTGCCACATGTTGTATGCAGCAAGTGGATTAGCATATTTTCAGTAATTACGCCTGACGGTGACGAAGAATAGGATAGGTCTCCGAGGGTTAAATGGGCAAAAATTCCTTATTCTGCCGAGCGAATCTACCAATGCTGTGTGAGCTGTCGTGCCTGTGACTTGTCCAAGTACCTCAATATGACTCAAATGTAACTATGCCGATATTTCTTTGTTATCATGACTCTAAATACCTGTAAATATTTATCTTTCTTTACATTAAAATATATAATACAGGGAGAGACTTTTCCGTAAAAAAGAAAGGTAATTATGCTGGTATTTCCATATACGATTACTCATGTAGAGTTACGCCATGTCTTGGTTTGTTTGTTGTTCTGGTGGTCTTCTTAGGACTCCTAACGCGAAGCATGTGAAATTCATGCTACAGATTTTTGTTGGATAATAATATGGGAAATGCTAGCAAATTGCCATGGCAAGCCTAGCACCAGCCATCGCGTCATAGCTTGAAGTTCCATCTGAGAATATGCGGTATATCCTTGTGATGAATTATTACTAAATTTATAGAGTAGATATTTAAGCTTTGTATGGCTTGTTCCGATCGGTTTTGTTGTTAGATAGATTGGTCGACCTCTAGCTTAACGCCAGTCTGACCGCCAGCTTACTATCGGTTAGACCGTCGGTGTTCTACTAATCAGACCGCTCCAGACATATGACGTTAGTGGTCAGACCTCCGGCTGATAGTACCACTGTTTAGTTATCGGTTGCAATTTTGCAGAATGAATTGTTTTCCGCTAAGTTGACTGGTTTGATTGGCCTCTGGTTGGTAGTCAGACCGGCCCCAAAAAACTGGTTTTGTGATTTTCATAATTTAGTCATGGGATGATTTAAATTATGTGTGGTCAGTGCATTAATGTTGCATGATGTATATTTTGGCTGACATGAGTCAAGTTGTGAAGAACTTGCGTCCGAAAAAGATTTTTTTTTTGTCTTGGATAGCCTAAGTACCCTTTTTGGTAATTAGCAAAGTTATATCTCTCTAAAGTATACCGTTTTTATCGGGATATTTAAATAAAGAAATTGCTTCGCAAGATCAACGATAAAAGTTAGAGTTGGTAATATTATAGAGTAAGTGGTAGAATCTGAGCTATCGATCGGAATTGCCACTCTGTAAAACTCCTGAAAAAATGTAAAGGGATTTTCTTGCATCTCCTATCGTACCATATGTCATGTATTCTGTGAGCTCTACCCATCAACTTGCTTCATGGAAGCTCTTTTTTTTTCTTTTCTTAAAGGTAAAGGACCTGAGCTCTGGCATTCAATTAATAGAGATTAAGGTTAGGACCAGATCTGCTCCTTTGGGCTTTTTTTTTGTAGCTATGGGTTAATTTTTTGGGACACTGTTTGATATTATAATTGGTTTATTTTACATTGTAGCTAACGGTAGTTTTTTGATATAGTTAAATTTAAAAATTTAAAAATAGAAAAAAATAGTTAGCATCACCACAGACAATACAAAGAAATATGAACAAAAAAAAAAGAAAAAAATCCAAAAAGACCAAAAACCTAGAAAGAAATGAAATTAAAAACTTAAAGCTAGAAGTCAAAAGCCAACGGAGAAGCCGAAATGAGCGGGCCATTTGCTCACCCAGCTACGACAACCCAGGAAACAATTAAGCTATTACAATGAACACAGATGCAGCCATGCTGTCTAGCAACAGGTAAAAAGGATAAACAGAGTTTACTAGTCGATCATAATACACACTATACTAATTTCAATTGTATCGGTTAAAATCATGTGCGACCGTAATATCTCTTGTGAATAATCAGAATTTAAAAAATCAAAAGCCACAGTTCAAAAGAACTATGGGCTCTATGACATTGCTGTGTGTGTTCTTTCGCCTTGCTTGCCACCTTGTGTGTCGTGTCTGTTTTGGGCTCTTCTATTTCTTCTCTCCTTCCAAATGCGCCATGCGACGAGGATGGCTAGATCATTGAAGTTTTGGTCCTTCGGTATCGCTTTTGCCGTCTCTTGCCACCACTCGATTATGCCATTGAAGTCCCGTGGTCTGTTATTACGGAAAGCAGCAGCTCATGTACGCTCATGTTAAGATCAAAGAATTCTCGTACCGTGCACGCGATGAGATCATATTGTTGGAGTGAACCAAAACTGCTTTTGCAGAACCATGTGAAGCTGTTCGGCTTCGGCCTAATACCGTGGACAGAGGGCGACACGAAGCCGCCCAGCTCACGTGGGTTTCTAGTTTTCTCTAGTACCCTGTATTCGCATCCTATCGTCCTTTTTCTTCCTTCCGAAATCATTAGAGAAAAGGGAGCACCTTTATGGCAGGAGATAGCAACGTTTCCCACTCACATGGCACTGTATATCTCAATCCATTAATTGTGCAATTTAACCCGTACCTTTCGCCGTTTCTGAATACGATTGCCCCGCGAAATCGTCCTTAGTGCCGGCCGGCCGGTTGGCGTGTAATCCAACAAGTGACGACGAATTTGTGGCGTAATAATCTAGCTGGATTCGTTTTGCCTTGTCTGTTGTACACTTGACTTGGGATGCAACTAAACTTTGCGCAAGGGAAAGATGCAATGCAGCTTTGTTCGCTGGCCCAGTTGTCAAAAAGAAAAGAGAGAGAGAGAGAGAGAGAGAAAGCCATGACTCAAGTAAGGTCTAGATACATCTCTTTAACCGGTGTTTATCAAAGTCCTCTAAAAATATGTGCTTTTGACAGGAGCAACGCGTATCACTGTGTTCAAGTGTACTGTACATACCGCAGCGGACAGGATCCAATCCACTGGTCATTCGGTGCTCCAAGGATCCACCGAGAAACAGGAGAGAATATTCGGTGCTATCTGCGTATTATCTATCTGTAAAAAATTTAAGAATTTTCAACAATTTAGGAGATGTAAGAGACGGCATATTCTGTATCTATGTAAAATTTAAGATTAAACTCGATCATATTTAAAATATATGAAACTGGTAAGCAGAGAAAATAAATAGTGATAAATAGTGAAAAATACTATGCATGCAAATTTATCTTTTTTTTATATATCTCAAATACAGCCGAGTTTAATCTTAAGATTTTATATGGTGGTAGAATAAGTCATCTACATCTCTAATTTTTAGAGAATTTTTAAAAACTTTTATACATAGTTAATACGAAAGTAGTACAATCAACAAAACCTACAGCCGTGCTCCGAAATCATACAGAAAACGTGGGAGGCCTCAGGGCTCGTCTGCACCACACAAACGCACACGGGAAGCACAAGCACCGTGCCACACTGACGGGGCAAGCAAGGCTGAAAGATACACAATGACGCGGTGCTAGACGGAGAAGAGACGTGTAACATGTGACTGTTTACCGTCACATCCCAAGGCAGACGTGCGACAAAGACGTAAAAAAAAATCGTCCCGTTAGCCTGGAGTTTTCCCATGACCTTTCCTAACTTACGCGGCGCCTTATTTTTATTCATGACCGTAACTAACAGCTGAGTAATGACCAACTCTGCCCTTTTTTTCAAAAACAAATGATCAGCTCTGCTTAGTGCCTAGATCACAGTACTACTGGGTACAGAACGTGCAGCACGCAGCAGCATATTCCTGGCACGTCACGGCCAACGGAATTAATAAAAACGAGACCACAGAAACAGGAGCGTGTCCGTCCGGCGGCCGCGAAAACAAACAAACAAACGGCACCCAGTAAAGAAAACCGGCGAGCGATTGCGGCACAGACCCGCGACGCGAGCACTCAGCGCTAACAAAAGGTAAGACCCGAGACAAAAGAAAAGAAAAGAATTGCGAGGCTTATCCGGACCAAGGCAATCACCACCGACCCAGCCTATAAATACCCACCAAGCACGGAAGCCATGTACAGCATCCAGAGCAGAGCAGAGCAACAGTTCCAGCGAGATAAGAGCGCTGCCGAGGTTTTATTGCTGCTTCCATGGCGGACATAGCGTTGCTGGTGGCGGAGGAGTTCGAGAAGAGGACGAAGAGGGGAGCGCCCGGCGGTGGCGACGACGAGGCGTCCCAGAGCAGGAGGAACTTTGGGGCCGTGATGAAAGTTTGCGGCTCCTGGGTCGAGTCCGCCTCCGCCGCCGCGTCCGGGGTGAAGGTCAACGTCGCGCTGCTCAAGGCCGAGGTAGAGGAGCCCAAGACGAAGCTCGGCTTGGCTGCCTTTGATGGATTCTTCTCTGCTTAATTACTCTTTCTTCTTCTTCTGTATTGCGAAAAGGAAGTTCATTTGGAGGAATAACTATGTATTTCTCCTCCCCCGAGCCAAAAGTCAGTGTGATGTGTACATAGTCGTTGTGCTTTACTAAGTTGGAACAAGAGCCTACTTCTTCCATCCATCGTTTATTCAATCGTGATTCGTTTCCGCAAGCTGCGATGCCTTCGTCTCGTGCTCCTCTACAAGTAGAGACGATGCCATAAGCTCAATCCGGAACTGCTTGCGGCGCGTGCGTCTGTCGGCGTCAGTTTGGACGGCCGCCTGCTGCACCGCAAGATGGCGTCGGCCGTGGCCGCTCCCACACTGTGCCAAGGGTGATGATAAACATAGCTCGGATATTTTCTTCATAACTATCATCTAGATTTATGATCATTAGATTAGAGATCCAACGGTTATGAATTCTCTCCCCACCCCTTCTAAAAAATCCTCCTCTCCAAAAAAAATAGGCTGTTGGATATCTAATCCAATGAATTTAAATCTGAATAATTGTTAGGAAAAAAGAACTGAAACGTTGTAAAAGCGCACAATACGTAGCTCTGAAGCAAACGGCCCGCTAAGCAATTAAATTAACAGAGTGAGGATGCGTGTTGCGCGTCGTCATCCAGTTCCGCGCGGCCCAAAATGAGCGTCCTAAGGAAACAGCTTGACGTTTGGTTTGCGAAGTAACAAAAGAAGAGACCACTCTCTGCATGCATGTCGACTTCTCCAGTTCTGTAATTACATGGCTGAGACTTCGGTGGCAACCTGAGCTTTGTCAGCCTCGAACTGGTTATCCTCTGCATAAATGCGAGAGAATTCTCTTAGATAAACGATTTTGGTTTATCGTGGAAAGGACAAACTACGGTACAAATTTACCTTTGTCTGGGGTGAAGTCTGCCAGGAACCTAAGGATTTTGCTTTTGTTTGTTACCAGTATACCGGCGATCTCAGGTGGCTTGTTCTTATTGGCAGTAAACAACTAAATGTACATACGAAAACACGTTTAGTTTTTTTTTCTGAACTAACGAAAATGAATATGTGCTCAAAGACGGACTTTGATATTGTACCTTGAAAACACGAAAAGCCTCTACTTGTATAGCCTTGCTTTGTTCCTGGTGATGTGAACATGACAAGTTAAGGGAACTCATAGCAGCTATGAATGTATATTCAATAAATACAGATTCAGGCACCAAGATACTACCATCCGGTTACATTTCTGACTGCCGAAAGCACATACTGTACTTACACTTACCCTTAGAAGTTCACACAATAGTACTGTTGCTGAAGGGCATGGTTTTGGTTATGCATAGTTAAAAATACAAAAGGAATATCTTACTCTTAGAAGGTTCATTAGAATTATAAGGTGCTCCTTTGAACTGACATAGCGCACCATCACTGTTGTGTTTGACCTATCCAGAAGAATATCTCCCAATAGCTGCAAGATATACCATGTGCACATGTCAAAGCAGATAAGCTCGACCAAACATCTTGAAGTCAAATTGTAGATCTAAAATTCCAGTAAACATAAAACAATACAATTCACGAAATGTTGATTGAATGCGATATTTAGTGACCTTAGAGAGAGAGAGAGAGCAACACCAAAGAATGACAAAAAAACCCAACACACCTGAGTAGCTTGCCTTCGGATGATATAGTTGGAAGATGATAGCAGTTTCGAGTTAAATTCGGGAAAGAACTGACAAATGAATTGTGATTAGAAATCATGAAGGAGTTGCCAAAATAAAATTTAATGCATATTGTCAGGTGTACTACGAAGGCTAACAGAACATCATTAGTGTTAATCATCAAACATGCAATGGGTAGAGCACAAAGTTGTAGAGGTTGAGGTCATGAATCCAAGCTCCCGTTCTCTTTGGAAACAAAGAAATATACATAGCTCCTTCTCACTCTTTTAATGTGCACAACATCATGCCAAACCACGTGTCAAGTTATGGTCGAAGACATGGATGATCAACAGTAGATATTACCATTTCCTTGAAGTAGAAAGACAATAGTCTGGCAAATCACAAGACAAATGGCAAATACTGCAATTTCATTGTAATGCTCCATAGACCATTATTAAAGATATATCTAGATAAGCAGGTTTATTAAAGTTGCTAATAAAAACTCAATTACTTGCTACAAAATCACATTGACATTCATTTTTCTCCTCTTGTCAGTTTACGACCAAATATGGCCATCAAATAAGAAGATTTGACATGTTCAATTATCAACTGAAAAAACATACCCAATCATAATTCTTGGAAAAGAACTCAGCGGCACTTGATTTATGCCTTGTCAGGAGTTCCTGTCATAAGTAAAACAAGAACAATTGTCATCACTGACACTAAAAAAATTGATGAAAGAATGCCATGCCATTGCTGTGTAGGGATCTACTGCTATAATTGTTCATGAGTCTCAATAAGGACAGACGGAGAACACAAACATGCAATGATGAACAGAGAGCATGAAGCTCCTTTTTTAGAGTTGTTATTTGCCATTTAGAACGTTAAGTTCAAAATGCGCATACTCACCTTAAAAGTCTTGAAGGCATCGGATGCCATGTTAAAGTCTGGAAACTGTATATAATCAAAGAATCTCTTCATATGCTGAGAGTCTAATACATACCTGAAAAATAACAATGAATACATATTAATAAAACATCCTAAACAAGCAAGGGCCTACATAGAAAGCAATAGTAATAATTCATCGAAGCAAATAATGATATTATGGATAAAAAAGATGACAGATGACATCAAAGGGGTATCTACATTATGCATAACTTTCAATGTTTTGGCTACATGAATGAGCTTGTTATTTGATAAAAAAAACATCCATAGCGACATTAGTCTTTTTCATAACAGAGCGTTGTAATCATAGTTATACCATGCAGCAACTTGGTGGCGTATGCAGTCCCTCAATATTGTACTATAATGTATCGCAATGTCCATGTTATCGTACCTGCATACAGGTCGCATAAATCCCGTGTGGTTAATTAGTTCCAAATAATAAGAAACCACACAATTGAAACTACTACAAAATATCATGATCTTAAATGCCGAAGAACACTGAGAACTTCTATGGATTGAATCAATATGGTTGATAACAAGTGCACATGCAAACAGTTTCAAACATGTTGTCAAAATGCACAAAAGAAGCTCTAAAAGATTACTTACCCAGACATTAAAATATCCAAAAGATCTTGGTTAACTTCCAAGTAATCAGAGGCAACCATCCTTGAGTCTACCTTTTGCCTTAGCAAATTTGCAATAACTTGAGTCACATCCTTTTGAGTCTAAGAAAAAGAACCAAACATCCTCTTACATTATCACTTTTTAAGTCTAAAACTAAGTAGCACTATATAAATAATGATAGTGTCTATTGGTGTAATTGATTAGAAAATATACAAGAACCAAGCTTCTCGAAAAATATAAGCAAGGGACCCTTTGACGTACTTCCAAGTCCATATATGGGAGGCAAACAATTACTAGACGCAGTGTATTGGTATTCTCTATGAAGAACTCCTTAGTCAACTGTGCGCAGGCTTCAGCGACTGGCTCTGCCTCACCATTACCGTAGAGAATGCATTTCATCTCCCTAATGCTTTTGTTTAGATCTGCCATCTGCATGTCAATTCCAGTGCGGATTTAGTCCCAACGGATAAGAGCTGGTTCAAAGTTTCAATGACATAAATATAAAATGCATTGTTCTAGCCTAACAATTTTGATCAAACACAACCTCCCCTATTAAAACAAAAATAACAATGTAATAAATGGTTATTGTATTGTGATTTTGACCATTGCGCTTCTGCTCATATCAACTAAGCCCCAAGGGAAAAAACCCAATAAAATAGATGACAGGTTGCTTGTTGCTTCTATTCAATCAAAGTTGAATGACTACAGTCATGTTCGAGCAAATCCAATTAAAATATCCTCTGTTTATGGGCACTCCATCTCGGCCATTGATTCTACGATGGTACTTAAAGCTCAGACGTTGATGGAACAATTAGCATGATCATCATGTGACACAATCACACAATGATTGCATGATCCCTTCTTCCCAGGCATATCAAGATCATATTTTGATCTCTCAGAGAAAAAAATATGATATAATAAGGAAATAAAACAAATGTACATAAAGATCGCACACATATTGTTAGGAACAAGCAAACAGAAATTGTAGAACATTAAATGATACAAACAAAAGAGCCGACAAAATGTGTATAACCTTTTGTTCACGCTTGACGTCACGTTTGCCACCGCAAGCTTCCCGATTCTCGGCGACGAAGCCGAGGAGCTCCCGCACGTTCCGCACCACCTCCGCCGGACCCCTCGCCTTTGATCGGAACAACCCCCCACTCCTCCCTGACCCGCTCCCCGCCGCCGTGGCTGCGGCGGTCACGCACGGCCACAGGCACCCCGCCATCTTGACCCGGTCAGGCTCCGCTTGATTTCGGCCGCGGCCGGTGGTGACGTGAGCCCTGCGCGGCAACTGTGTTTCAGATTTCTTTCAACTTTTCCTCATTTTTTCCTATGCATTTTCTTTGTCTGCTGCTGTTTTAACCTCTTTTTTTTTTCTTGCCCACGACTATGCAGGATCAGCTTAGAATTAGGGTTCATGTGAGAGTAAAACCTGGGAAAGTTGTTATTTCTCAGACGAATATATATAAAACCTGGGAAGTTCTTAAAGCCGTCGCGTCGCCTGTCGACCACCGCCGCTCGGGACCTGACAGCTCGTCGCCTCTGCTGGGCGCGTCGTCTGGCCTTGACACCGTGGCCCGCGGGCAGGGGGCGGTGCCACCGCGCCGCGTCACCGCCTGGCCGTGCACGTGGGAGGCTGACGCCTGGGGGTGCCGCTGCGCCGGTGGCCGTGGATGCGCCGCACCGCCTGATCGCCGTCACCTCCGTCCTGCGCCCGTGCGTTCCCGCGATGCCTGGCGAGATCGCGAGAGGAGTCCGGGGAAGCGACGCGAGGGTTTGACGATTTGGTCGCGGTTTGGGCTGAGGCGACGTTCAACCGTCTCGGTTACGACCTTCCTTACGGGCTTAGTGACTTCGGCCAATGACCCGTGGATGATCCTTGATTTGTTTCCGCACAAGATCTTTAGACGATGCGGTGTACACATGCGAACTTCAACTAGCAACAAGCCAAGACATGCACGCCGTGAAACGGGTCACGCTCCTCGCGATTCGCGCGCGATTAGCGGGCGGTTGGCGTACGTAAGCTGGGCCAGATCTGTGTGATTTGGGCTCGTCGACGTGGTTTCGCTTTCCCTGAGTTGGGCTCACTATTTCTCTCTTCGACCGGCCCATAAGCTCTTTTTATTTGGGCCAGTCTGCTCTGCATCTTTACTGC
Organism: Bonia amplexicaulis; assembly: GCA_036346245.1. Classification (NCBI taxonomy): domain Eukaryota; kingdom Viridiplantae; phylum Streptophyta; class Magnoliopsida; order Poales; family Poaceae; genus Bonia; species Bonia amplexicaulis. The sequence continues at coordinate 17,967,547 of CM070752.1, read as the reverse complement.
TAGATGTTACTAGTCTCTCTCTCTACTGCCAGATGTTACTGGTCTCTCTCTCTACTGCTAGATGTTACTGGTGGACAATGTTTGCAGAATCATGTATTAATAGATCTTATGTATGACAACAAGGCAAGGCAATTACCGAAGTCTTCAACGAAGGTCTCAAAAAAATTCCTATGGACGACGCCAACTGTTGATGTTTTAATATCGATCTTACGTATGATTTGTTTGGATTCGGAGATTCTCTCAATAGACCTAGAGTATACACATCCAAAGTAAAGGCACGGGAATCTTTATCCAGGTTCGGTCCTTCTCCTGAGAAAATAATAACCTTACGTCTTGTATAATTGCTAATCACCAGAAAAAGAATTACAACAAAGAATCATGCGAATGGCTAGCCTTCTCTCCCTTTCTCTCTTTGACGTTAATCTTTATATAGCCAGTGAAGCGACGGCCGTTGTCCCGCACCAGAAGACACCTCAACGCTTTGAATGATAACCGCCTGATAGAAGTTACTTGTCAGAGAAACGTAAAAGATCGTCCACCGTGTACTAGTTGTTGTCAGAGAGAGATCGTGTGCGATTAGTAGATAAATGCATGTTCTAACCGCCTTGTTAGATGAACCGACAATGTAGTTCATCGTCGTAGATAGGTTGGTTGGAGATAGACTTGTTATAGGAATTCTCACGACTAAAGAGTGGTCACAGTAAGACTTACGACTGCATGGTCTTAGAAGGACTTACGACCGAGGAGTAGTCGTAGTAGGACTTACGACCATTTGGTCGTAGAAGTACTTACGACTAAAAAGGTAGTCGCAGTAAGACTTACGACTACATGGTCGTAGAAGAACTTATGATCAAGGAATAGTCGTGGTAAGTTTTATGACTATATGGTCGTAAAAGAGCTTACGACTATATGATCGTAGAAGAGTTTACGATCATTCCGTCATATTTACCTCTTATTAATAAATGATATATTTAAAATATATAATAATATAGTAATTTAAGAATTATTATGTACTCGTCAAACCGCAATGCAATGAGTCTGTCAGACGATATACAACTGGATCAGCGCCCGTTGACTAACTGGCATTTGTCCGGAGCTAGAGGCAATTATTCAAACTAAGGTTGTTCAAGTCGAACTAATGAAGAAATAATTAGAAACATCAACACAATGTGCATTAATTGGGTGTTGTTGCCAACTGCGACGAACAAGGTAAACATGATTTACACGAGTCAGAAGTCAGAACATACAAACATGAATATTATTTTAGACGGAGATGAAATATGCGTCATTCAAACTGTGCGACGCACATCACATCGTTTTGATCGAATCGAACGAAACCACCCGCTTAACTGCCGGCAGCCCACCTGCGTGAGCCCGATCATCTTGCGTGATATTCTCTAACTGTCTGGACCTCAGATCTCACCATCCTAGTCCTGATCCTCTTCGTCACCGACCATGATCGCCTCCACGCCAACCTGCACATGCAAAAACCAAAGGAATTTTCTCCCGATACAAGTTCTTTCTAACTTGACCAACATCAGCACATACACAAACCACATACACCCTCGTCTACTCATAGACAAGTACCAAACCTTTCACGATCACCACCAGGTCGTCCACGATCATCAATCAGATCATATACGACCAAGCATTCTATTGCTATCCAGCAATCAGTCTCTACCACTCATTATGACCGCTAGTTCAACGAGTACTCGAAAAACAACAAATACTCAAGAATTACCATCGCTCCGCTCAAAACACTCGAGAAAACATCCTCAACGCTACCGACCACAGAGCCACCGAGTACCAACTACTGAGTACCGATCGCTACGACTAAAGCACTAGATCGCTAAGTCCATGACTACCGAACTCCAACCATTCGTTGCACTTTTGATCACCGAGTACCGCACATACTACAGTACCGAAGCACTAACCACGAATCTCCGACAATCGATCGCTGACCACAATCGCAGAAACCACGACTATCAAGTACCGAGAGTACTACAACCATCTGCCCCAGCTAGTCATATCGCTGGCCAAACACGAGTTACACGAGTACTCGAGGTACTCGAATATAGCAAGAATTAAAACACTCGTACCAACCATGAAGTCTACAAGTACAGACCATGAAGCCTACAACAATCGATCACAAGGTCTTCGACTTCCAACCGTAAAGTATATTACTACCGATCACATAGTCTAATACCACAGACCAGTAAAATCTACGACTATCGAGTATGACCAGTAAAGTTGACGAGTATCAAGTATCGCCAATTACTATAGCTATGACCATAGATAAGGCGATGTAGCTACGACCATAAAAATTAATGTAACTTACCATCTTTGACCAGGTATGGTCGTACTGCCGTAGTCGATGTTCCGTAGTCGAAATATCGTAATCGAAGAATGACGAGGTCTAAATACCATGGTCGGATTGCCGTGGTCGAAGTCGGACATGATCGAGGTCTGCTGATTGGATAAAACCGTTGGACCACCTAGCATAGAGCTGCTCGGACCAACGATACAAGACCGTTCGAACTACCGACTACCAAACATGTTTGTTTTGCCATCTTGCAAACTCAAGCACAGAAATACATCAATCAGAACTTTCACAAAAGTAAATTTCAATAAACCAAATGTTAATTATTCATCATCAACAACATACACGATCATCACATGGTCTCACAGGGTTGTTCGCGACAGAGATTACAGATAGATACTCGCTTGTGATTTTGGCTGGTACAGATATTAGGCTTTTAACGTGCACTACAATTAACTTATAAACCATGTCTTGAGAAAATACCTCGTTTAAAAGTTAAGTATTGTAACAAAAAATCAAAAGCCACTTTTAGAAGAAAAAAAAACAGACTTAATACCGCTAACAACAATAATATTTCTTAAAATATTTATAGTTATGTAGTACAAATTTGTCGACAGGGCTGCCCTGCCATCCCGTCCCCCTCCGCCCCTGCTGGGCATGAGCGCGTACGTACTCGACGGCCGTGTCGCGCGCGGCGGCAGATCATGTTGTTCCACCGCTGCGCTGGCCGCTGGGGGCGCGTTCGAGCAAGCTCGCCGCTGCGGCTCGCGTTGGGCCTGGGACTGCAGGCACGTTAACGCACGCTGCCAACTACTACTCCCGTGGCTGTGGGTACGTAGTTCTCAGCGCGCCCGGCACAATCGAGGGTGATTCGATTTTCTTGTGTACGTAGATATACCAAATACAAGTTTTTTTTTGTGCGTGACTGTGACCAGACTGTGCGCGGCACCGTCTTTTACTGTGTCTTCGACTACCCACGAAGCTGGACGGTAAATGTTAGAACTACCGACTACCAAACATGTTTGTTTTACTGTGCAGCGAATCGTTGGTGGGAAAAGATGAACACGGAAAATACAAACACGCGTGCAGGTCTGTCTAAGTAGCTCTACACACGATGGAGTTGGATTAGTTAACAAATACGCCTACGTTTACCCACTCAACATCGCACGGCCTTTTTTTTTCGAATCAAGGGGCAAGAGCTCTGTCATTTATTTAAAGAAGAGGAGAATACATCGGCGTCGAAAGGAAAACACCATAAAAAAGAAATACAAACACTAACACATGTGTCAGTAGGATATAACGAGCGAAAGATCATCCCGACACCTCACCTACCAACGTCAACACGCATGAGCTAATCACTACTTCGGCGTGAAGGACAAGAGCTTCCAATTCGTCGTCCCAAGGATGCCCCAGACGTACACGTTGTACTGCACCGTCTTCCCACCGGAGCCTTTAGCGACGGTGATCACCAGCTTGTAGTTGTTGCCGCCGTTGTCCGGCTGTGTCTGGCCGCTGACGACGTTCACGTACACCAGATTTGCCCCGTGTTGAGGCAGTAGGCGTGCACGGCGAACTGGCCGACCTGCTGGATCGATTTATCGTTCACGTTCGTAATGGGCGACCACCCCGGCGGTGGAGGAGGGCTGACCGGCGGCGGCGGGCTATCCGGCGGTGATGGCGGAGGGCTAACCGGCAGCGGCGATGGCGGAGGGCTAACCGGCGGTGGAGGAGGGCTAACCGGCGGTGGGGGCGGCGGGCTATCCGGCGGTGGTGGCGGTGGGCTAACCGGCGGTGGCAGCGGTGGGCTAACCGGCGGAGTGCTAACTGGCGGTGGTGGCGGAGGACTATCCGGCGGTGGAGGAGGGCTAACGGGCGGTGGCGGCGGCGGGCTATCCGGCGGTGGTGGCGGAGGGCTAACCGGCAGCGGCGATGGCGGTGGGCTAGCCGGCGGTGGTAGCGGTGGGCTAACCGGCGGAGTGCTAACTGGCGGTGGTGGCGGAGGACTATCCGGCGGCAGAGGGCTTGCCTCTTGTGGGCTTGGTGCTGGCGCGGCAATGGCAAGGACGAAGTTGGCATTGGCAATGGCAAGGACGAAGGTGGCGAGTAGAGGAAGGAGAAGAAGCGAATGCCTCATGCCGTATTACGTACTAGCTTAATTGTCAGTGGCTTGCTGATGTATGTGTATGTGCTTACGGCTGCTTAACTAGTAGCTAGAGCGTATGAGAATGGGACGTGTTTGGAGCTCCACACATAGCCTATTTATAGTACGTACAAGCGACTAAGCGAGGAGATTAGCACGTGCTATAACAGCTAGCAATGAGCAAGTGGTCACACTTGCTGCAGTTTAATTGCCATGCAGAGCAACGAGCAAGTGGTCACACGTGCTGCAGTTTAATTGGCATGCAGCATGAAAGTACTTGTTGACCAACAAAAAAGTTTACTTATATATGGTCTCTTTTTTTGCGGTGCAACTTATGGCGTTCGATGACGATTTATTAATTTAATAAATAGTGATTGCTAAAAAAAATTAAAAATTAAAAACCGTTGAAAATCAAAACCGTTCGGCGAGTCGAGGACGAAGCGGTGGCCGGCGGCTCGGCGGAGAGGAGGGGCGGCATCACGGCGGAGAGGAGGCGCCGAGGCGGGGCCGTGCCGCGCCATGGGCCGAGGGGGGTGGCGTCGCGGTGGGGCGATGGTGGGGGCGGGGCGCGTCAGCGCAGAGAGGCGGCTCATGAGGCCGATCCGGCGAGACGGGAGGGGTGCCCACGTCTCCGCGGTTAGGGTAGGCTGACGCCGATGCTGGGCCGCGGGGCGTGATGGGCCGTTGCTCGCGACGAATGGATCGGGCCGGAGAATAGGCCTCGGGCCCAATTACTATGCAATAATTTTTAGGATATTATTACTAAAATTTTGCACTGTTATTTTTTCTGGGCCTCGAGCCATTGTCTAATCGGTCCGAGGCCCATCTCCGCCCCTGCGTATAGCTAAGCTGTTTCACTGGTAGGAAAGTAATTAACGGCCCTTTCCGGGGGTCACATGCAAATTTACTAGCCTTCTTATGCCCGGGATTCACCCCCGCGTCAACGCAATCTGCGGAGAATCTTCGTCTGACCGAGGCAATTTTCTCCAGTTTTTTCAAAATTACGTACAGGTCCTTAATTCTCGCAAAAAGGTCCATAGAATTTTTTTAGCCCCCTATTTTGCAGGATGGCCCCCCGCGTTTTCGGAAAATGCGCACGGGTCCTCGGGTTTTTCCAAAAAACCCCTTTGCTTTTTCTGAAAATACGTTTTCGCTCGCGGTTTTTTTAAACGGGTCCTCCTTTTTTGCGAATAACCCCTTTGTCTTTTCCAAAAATACGTTTTTGCCCCCGTTTTTTTAAGAAACTCCTCACGAATTATCGTCTCTTTTATTTTAATACGTACGATGGCTGGCGCGGCGTGGCGCCGCGCCTATAATTCTAGTATAATTAATTGGAGCTTGCAACTGAAGATAACAGGCCAGCGCTGTCCTTCCAAGACGAAATGCAGCCCGCTTGCATTCTATTACAAAAATGTTTGAACTTTACTCAGTCGATCTCCCAGGAACTTCAGGTGTACGTATAAATTATGAACCAGTGGTAATTTTTGTAGGTGTCCAGTGGTAATTAACTGATCTCTGATCTATCATTCTATCTATGCAGTGGATGAGTCGATAAATAACCGGGTAGTAGAAAAACGCGGTCACGCGCGACATCAACACCAATGCCCCATGCACACGAAAGTCTACGGCCGGGCTGTACAGAGTGGGAGACGACTTGCTCCATCAGGTCAACGACTAATATTTTCCCAAAAATGCACTGTGTACACCATATGCTACCAACCACGTGCACACTGGCCCATATGCATGGCATATACTTTTCTCTCTACCAGAAATTACAGATTGAAGAATATGCCGAGTGCCGGACTGGTAGTGGTAGTTAGTTTACAATGATTTAAAAAGTGAAAGCTAGCCAACAAACTGAACTCGTTTGGAAACTATATGATTTGATCGCATATATAATAAATACACGGAGAGAATGCAAAGTGTGCAAGTGTACATTCTGGTGGTGATTATTTTGGCTTATTTTTGGTGGCTTATGGCTGAAAAGCACTGAATGATAGATGCTTATTTAACATAATTAAATTTAAAAAAATTAAAATATATAAAAAATATATTAGCCCATCACAAACAACGCAAACGAATACGGCAAAAAAAAGAACCGGCAAAAAAGCTCAAAAAAACCAAAAATTTAGAAAAAAACGAAATTATAAATAGTAAAAAATAAACCAGAAGTTGAAACCGAAACGAACGAGCCTTAAACAGTTGGACCAGACCGGAAGTACCAAGGCCAGCTAGCAAGCTCTGCAAGTCGTCAGGCCGGTAAAAGTGCTCGTCAGTCTCACTGTCGATTGTAGCGAGCGATCACATCGAGATTTGCGTATGGGTCGATGTTACAACGGGAACAACGCCCGCTGACTTCGGCATTAGTCCGTAGAGTACAATTTGAACTAGTGCATGAGTTGAAATAAGAATTACCATCTCCCAATGCCCGTTAATTGACTGTGGGTTACCATCTCCCACGATTTACACGAGTAAAGAGAGCACGGATCAAAGCGTGACTATTTCGAACGGTTCCAGTAGGATGGAAAGTACGATCGACACCGAGTCCGAGCCGTTCGCCAAGGCGACTCGCCTACACCAGTGCTCGACGGCGTCGACGCCCGTCTCGTCACACGCTCAGAGCCCAGCTCGCCCCCCTGCGCCTCAACGCGCGCTGCCAGGTTAGCTTCAACTTTTAGCCTCTATATTTTAACTCTTTATTTCATTTATTTCTGATTTTTTAAGAGTTTTTTTGTGTTTTCTTATTTTTAAGATGTACATCCGTTACTGTCAGAAGGACTTGACGTAGAAACAGCTTTCAGAGGTTTCGTCCTCTTCTTGCCAAGTAAATACAGTAAACTAGTCTTTGGCTTGACAGCCTCGGTAACATTGGTCGAAGACAAGTCTGTGACTGTTGAGGCGTGCATATATCTTCTGATTCATACGTTCATCTCGAGGGGACTAAGCTGCACGTAGAACGGCGTTCTCTGTTGACTCTGGGAAGTAATTTTGCCTTTCGCTTCCCTTGGAGGCTTGGACCGCGTTACACATCAATGTGCTCAAGTAGTCAAGCCGCAAGTACATTTTTTTGCACATTATCGCAATTTTATATGTACTGGCGGAGGTCTGAACACGTTAGCCCAAGGAAAACAGGAAAAAAATAGGACAAGTAAATGGTCCTCGAATCCACTTTTTTAAGTAAAAGGATGTGGTCGTTACTTGAACAAAGTATTTTATAAAAAAATGAAGAGAAGATCTCAAAAAATGGGGGGAAAAGATGAGTAAATTAGCTGTGGCCGTCCTCTTAAAACAATGGCTGAATCCTAGTAAGCAACTCTCGTTCCTACGGCCCGCGATGCCAAGGCCACTGGGCCGAGGCAAAATGGACTCGCTTTGTAAATAAACGGTGGCCTCAGCAAGCAAAGCCCATTAACCCTACTATTTTCGAACTATCGCCTGACCTCCGGGCTCCTACCGCCCGGCCGGCCCAACTATACGCGCGCGCACATCAGTTGCTAGTTTCTACTCGACGATGGGTATTCCATGATGGAGAAATCAATTGACAAAATGCTGTTTTCCACTGGCATGCGTGTATGTATGTGTGTGTGTGTGGAGCACACTACATTAGTCCGTATATTTGCTGAATTAATTGTTCGATAAAAAGCGTAACCTGCGACAAAAATATGGCCTCCTACTAGAGGAGAAACCTTACTGCATGCATGGCCACACTTACATAGCAACAAAAGTACAGAAACAGACTTGTATATATGCATACGTTAAGAACATATGCTGACTTGGATTCGGACCAAACAAGATATATGTGGAGTAGTATTATACCAGTACTAGTACGTACTTAACACATACGGTGTACGAGCGCGCGCTTCAGGCCGGCCTTCAGCTGTCTTATCTTCCTGAACCTGCGGAGCTTCCACGCGTTAAGGCGCGAACCCGGCACGCCCCACACGAAGCACTCGTACCGCGCGCTGCTCCTGTCGGGCCAGGCCTCGCCGCGGCCACCACCAGCCGGTAGTTGGTGCCGCCGCCCATCGCCTCATCCGTCTCGCCGCGCACCACGCCCACGTACGACAGGTCCGTGTGGTGCGCGAGGTCGTACACGGTCACCGCGAACCGCCTCACCTGCTGGATCACCTGCCCGTGCAGGTTCACGACCGGCGTCCGACGCCGCCGGGAGTGTGGCAGCGATTAGGAGGAAGGCTCCGAGCAGAAGCAGCAGAGGCGATCGCATGGCTGGTGTAGCTAGCTAGGCAGTTAGGCTAATATTATCGTTCTTGAGCGAGACTTAGGTAGGTCCGTTGATTTCAGCTTAAAGTTCTAACTTTTGATTTATTTTTTACTATTTTTAAGTTTTATCTCTTTATGATATTTTGTCTTTTTTGAGTTTTTTTGTCAGTTCTTTTTCTCATATTCGTTTGTATTATCTGTGATATGCTAATTTATTTTTTCTATTTTTAAAATTTAATTACATTAAATAAGTCACCACCAGCTACTGTACAATTTCAGCTAGCTGCAACTAATTTTAGCCATAAATCATCTTTTTTTTAGCCAGCGCTTGTACTTATGTAAGGACACAGCCCATTTCCCGCTTTTCCTTCCATTTCCTGCTCTCCCCTATGTAGCCGCCACTCGACGCCATCGCCGTTTCGTCAGCCCCGCCACCTCCCGCCCACCATGACGGTGCCGTCCCATCAACCCTCCGTTAGCGTGTTGACCATCCCATTAATGTCTGTCACCTCGTCGCTGTCCTAGCCCCTCGCGTCCTCGCCATTAATTCTAATATTTTCGTGGAGGCTGCGATAAAGTGTAGTTGGTTATGTAATTTTTGTATCATTTTATCTGCTGTAAATTTTACTCAAAATTTGTAAGTAGCTTCCACAAAAAATTCAGGAATTTTTGAACTCATTTGCTATGTCGAAAAATTCCTCGCACCAAAACGAATTGGCTAATTACACAAGCATCACACGTCGTAAATATGAATAAATAAATATGAATTAACATGGCTGATCACATGGATCCTTCGAAACATACAAATTCATGAAAAATCACACATTCAAGTCAACTGCGTAAATGGTCCTTAAAAAATCGTAATTTTTCGAGCTTATTTTTCATATTAAAAAAAATCCTACACCGGAGGAGCAGCTGCATGGTGAACTGCTAATGTGGTCATTATTTTGCTGCACCGGTAGACTTGGTTAGGTGACAGCATATGCGCGCCGGTGGACATCGATCCGAAGACGTAAACAGCAACTTGCATGCGTACACACATGCACGTAAATCATGGTACCACTCGAACTTTGATCTCCATCACAGCAAGCAGATGATACATTCCTTAATTTAATCATATTCATTCGTACTTACTTCCTCCGGTCACCAAAAAAACATCATTTTAAGGTATATGTAACCAAACTTTCTAAACTCTAACTAATGTTATCTTTTTCAATATTTAGATTGAAGACATAAAAATAGTATCTATAGATTTGTTTTAAAAAGAACTTTTTATAAAAATATAATTGTATTAGGTTTTATAAATCTATTTTAATAAAAATTAGTAGTTAAAGCTATATTTTGGATACAGTGTCGATGTCCAAAACATTTTTTTTCTATGACTAAGGGAGTATGTAGGCGCCTCAAGGCGGCCGGGCTTAATTTTCACGCCTGTACACCGATAGATGGTATGGGTGGCAATGGGGCCGGGGAGTCCCTGCGGAGGGCACCTGCCCTTGCCTCAATCCCCGCTAGCCCTCACCCCCTGTGTCCCTGGAGGGACCCGACCAACACGGGGATCCTCACGAGGATTAAAAATAAGTGTAAATATTTTAAAAATAATAATATGACTTTATTTACTAATTTATACTTATTTAGGAATTTTTACAAAATATAGTTTCAAAATATATATTCTAATATATAAATTTAAGTTTTAGTTTGAATATGTAAGAAAATAATACAATCTTTTATATTTAAAATTATAATATATTATTAAAATATATTTTATTTTTCACTGGTTCTTGTAGGCCCTGCGGGATGACCTCGTCCCTACCCGCTAGTCTAGCGGGCCCTTCCTGTTCCCCATGTGGGAGAGCTCCCCGCCCTGTCCCGATGGGGAAATTTCCTACAGGAAAATTACCACTCCTAATAGATGACAGAACAGCTCGAGATCGCGCCTCATCCGTCTCGCCGCGCACCACGTCGACGTACGACAGGTCCGTGTGGTGCGCGAGGTCGTACACGGTCACCGCGAACCGCCCCACCTGCTGGATCACCAGCCCGTGCAGGTTCACGACCGTCGTCCGACGCCGCCGGGAGTGTGGCAGCGACTAGGAGGAAGTCTCCGAGCAGAAGCAGCAGAGGCGATCGCATGGCTGGTGTAGCTAGCTAGGCAGTTAGGCTAATATTATCGTTCTTGAGCGAGACTTAGGTAGCTCCGTCGATTTCAGCTTAAAGTTCTATCTTCTAATTTAATTTTTACTATTTTTAAGTTTTATCTTTTTCTGATATTTTGTCTTTTTAAGCTTTTTTGTCAGTTCTGTTTTCTCATATTCGTTTGCATTTCCGTGATATGCTAACTTATTTTTTTCTATTTTTAAAATTTAATTACATTAAATAAGTCATCACCAGCTGCTGTATAATTTCAGCTAGCTGCAACTAATTTTAGCCATAAACCATCTTTTTTTGGCCAGCGCTTGTACTTATGTAAGGACACAGCCCATTTCCCGCTTTTCCTTCCATTTCCTGCTCTCCCCCTATGTAGCAGCCTCACTCGACGCCACGTGGTTCGCTGTCGCTGCCACCTCCCGCGCGCCACCATGACGGTGTCGTCCCATCAACCCTCCGTTAGCGTGCTGACCATCCCATTAATGTATGTCACCTCGTCGTTGTCCTAGCCCCTCGCGTCCTCGCCATTAATTCTAATTTTTTTGTGGAGGCTGCGATAAAATGTAGTCGGTTATGTAATTTTTGTATCATTTTATCTGCTGTAAATTTTACTCAAAAATTTGTAAGTAGCTTCCACAAAAAATTCAGGAATTTTTGAACTCATTTGCTATGTCGAAAAATTCCTCGCACCAAAACGAATTGGCTAATTACACAAGCATCACACGTCGTAAATATGAATTAACATGGCTGATCACATGGATCCTTCGAAACATACAAATTCATGAAAAATCACACATTCAAGTCAACTGCGTAATGGTCCTTAAAAAATCGTAATTTTTTGAGCTTATTTTTCATATTAAAAAAATCCTACAAATGTTTGCTTGTATAAAATTTTGAATAAAATTCAGAAAGGATAAATTACTAAAAAATTAGACAATCACGTACGCTGTGTCAGGAGACTCCACACAAAATTTTGTATTTTTTAGCACATTTTCTATATATAAAAATTTGTACAACCAGTACATCTTAATGATCTTCCTAATTACAAATCAACACGCCTAATCTTGGTTGCCTAATTACTTGCTGCATGGCGGCCATACAGTAGTTGTCTCTGCTGCATGTGCGCCGTGCGACAACCTCTCAGCCGCACGGTGGTCGTGCTCGTGCGGGAGCGCTTGGCCGCACCGCGGTCTAATGGCAGCACCCACGTGTCAGTCTATTACGAAAAACACATGGTGACTGTATGATAACGCGCTATTTCTGTAATTTCTGTACGACGACGGCTATTTTCGCTAAACGTTTGCTAAACATGCCTATACGGCCAAACACTCCAACTTATTGCTATAAATACACTGTTACAAGATACGGAGTGATGACGAGGAAAATAAAGAGTTGTTCATCTACCATCTTCAATATAAAAGTTAGTTACTTGCATACATTACTCGTTGAGTTATTAATATAACTTAAGGATTTTAAAAATAAATAAAGATAGGTACGTACTTACGTGCGTGCATCCTTCATACATATACGTACGCGCGCCTGCGTGCACACTTTATTGGCTATATATGTGGCCATAATCGACACGAACCAAGCAAATTACGCGGTACATGTAAAGAACACACGTGTCAGTGTGCACACGGCCGGTGAAGATTCAAGGGCCAGCGCTTGTACGTACGTAAGTACAGCAGCCGATTAGCCCGGCCTCTCCTCGCGCGTCTACATCTTGAACTTGCGGAGCTTCCACGTGCTTGACCGCGACCCCGGCACGCCCCACACGACGCACTCGTACTGCGCGCTGCTCCCGCCGGCCGGACTCATCGCCGCGGTCATCACGAGCAGGTACTTCGTGCCGCCGCCCTGTGCCGGCTCTGTCGCGCCACGCACCACGTCGATGTTAGGCGAGCTTCTTCGCGTGGCGCGTGATGCCGTACACGATGACGGCGAACCGGTGTCCACGCCGCGTCCGACGCCGCCGGGAGCGTGGCGGCAACGAGTAGGAGGATGGCAGCTCCGAGCAGAAGCAGCATTGCTCTCTTCATTGTGTGACTTTTAGGTAGGACTCAGGGTTCATATTGGAAAGAGATATTCATGTATTATTTTGATCGATCTAAATAAAATTACTATAATATATACTACTATCGACTAATAAACATTATTTAAAAATATACTTCGTTTAAAAATTAGATACCATAAAAAAGTATTTACTATAAGAAAACAATTTATTGAAATCAAATCGATCATGGCCTAGCTTGGTTGGTGATCACTGGCCTGGTTAAGCATGGTGGGGGTGTCAACTACGTACGTACTTCTGCATGAGGCTTGCATGGACAGAGGTGATCAAACTAATATACGGTGGTAAAAGGCTAACAAAATTCGTTGATATCGAAGATAACATATTTTCTCTGTTCAAGAATATACAACGTTTTAGATTTTGACATGATCTCTAACATGCAATTTTGATCACTAATATTTACATAAATACATTCATAAAATACTATAAAAATATTAAATTATAAAAATATTTTTCATGACTAATCTAATGATATTAGTTTCACATAACCAACCTAAATAGTTTTTTCATATATTACTAGCCAAAGTTAAGGAAGTTTGATTGATACAACATGCATGTATATTTCTGAATAGAGAGAGTATATCGTTTCCAAATTAAAGATCGTAGCTGCAGCTGCATGGTGAACTGCTAATGTGGTCATTATTTTGCTGCACCGGTAGACTTGGTTAGGTGACATCATATGCGCGCCGGACATCAATCCGAAGACGGAAACATCAACTTGCATGCGTACACACATGCACGTAAATCATGGTACCACTCGAACTTTGATCTCCATCACAGCAACCAGATGATACGTTCCTTAGTTTAATCATATTCATTCGTACTTACTTCCTCCGGTCACCAAAAAAAAAACATCATTTTAAGGTATATGTAACCAAACTTTCTAAACTTTAACTAATGTTATCTTTTTCAATATTTAGATTGAACATATAAAAATAGTATCTATATATTTATTTTAAAAAGAACTTTTTATGAAAATATAATTGTATTAGGTTTTATAAATCTATTTTTAATAAAAATTAGCAGTTAAAGCTATATTTTGGATACAATATCGATGTCCAAAACATTTTTTTCTATGACTAAGGGAGTATGTAGTTGCCTAAAGGCGGCCAGGCTTAATTTCCACGTCTGTACACCGATGGATGGTAGGGATGGCAATGGGACCAAGGTGTCCTTGCGGAGGGCACCTGCCCTCCCCCAGGCACTCGTGTCCCTGGAGGGACCCGACAGCACGGGGATCCTCATGAGGATTAAAAATAAGTTAAAATATTTTTAAAAAATAATATAACTTTATTTATTAATTTATACTTATTTAGGAATTTTTACAAAATATAGTTTCAAAATATATATTCTAACATATAGATTTAAGTTTTAGTTTAAATATGTAAGAAAATAATATAATTTTCTATATTTAAAATTATAATATATTATTAAAAATATTTTTATTTTTACTGGTTCTTGTAGGGCCCTGCGGGGTACGAGCCCATCCCTTCCCCCGCTAGTCTAGCGGGCCCTTCCCTGTTCCCCGTGTGGGAGAGCGTCCCCGCCCTGTCCCGATGGGGAAATTTCCCACGGGGAAAATTACCTCTCCTAATAGATGACAGAACAGCTCGAGATCGCCATTGAAAAACTCTTGTTGCTTCGCGGAGAGAATTAAATGGCCCATTGGCCATTGCATGTAGGGAGGGCTCTCTACCCTACAATACTACCAAAGGACGTAAAGAACAAGAGCTTGTATAGTAGAGAACGCCCAGTCGCATCATCGCGTGCTGGAGCCGGTCATGCATGCTTGATCATGAATTCGTGATCACGATCTCGCACTGAACATAGTTCTTTTTCGGGGAGCAGTGGCACACCCAACCTAAGTTGAATTGAATCCGTGCTTTGTATTTCCAACATTTTCATGTATATGATCAACAAACAAACCTCGTAAAAAAAATCAAAGGTTATGTGGTATTTAGGCACTGTATGTATTGGCTCATACTTAAAAAGTCGAAAGACAATATGAATATATAGTTTTTCGAAGAGACTTATTTACTCCTCTCACTACCGTCTCGCTCGAGAGATAAGATAGGGGTCACAGATGCATCACACACTCACTCTTCTCACTCTCGTCACGCGTACATATCTCTCCCTTACTTTCCTTACCGCTCGCGCCCTCTTTTCTAAAGTCACTTCTTTCAGCCATTACTATTTATTTTCAACCAAAATCCATCAGCAAAAGACAATACTAACGCCTCCGTAGGGTCTTCCATAAAGATTATGTGTGATCCATGGATCTTCCTCTGTTCTTTAGATTTCAACCTTTTTTTAAAAAAATTTCACAATGCACCAATTGCAAATACTTCTATTTTTATAGGAAGTGGCATTTACATCAGAAAACCCCACTATATTTACGAAAGACTAGATTTCCCACTTGTTGTACTTTTTCCAAAACGATTCGATACCGCCCTGTTCTGTTTGGTCCCGTCTCTGAGATGTCCTCTCGCTTTGCCAGGTAGGTTAGTTCCGGCTATGGTCGAGTGATGGGCTGATGGCTACTGGGCTATGATATGGCGTAATGGCGATGTTTGTTTTTTCACTAATTAAAAATAATTGAAATTGGGATTCTAAATATTGTTTTGTACTTTTGTACAATTGTGTTGACTTTCGGTTTCTCTATTCGAAATGTGAATCAGGGTTGTGAGGTCCTGATTTCGGGTCTTTCTTGCAAACTTTCGGTATCACTATAGATTATGTCATTCATTAGCTACTTAATTTCCTGTGTCAAAAAGCAAGCCGATATTTTGGTGTGGCCAATGGTTTTGGTTTTGCTATTTGTAGATTGCCTTTTTAAAAAAAAGCCTTAGTCGATTTTTTTTGCCTTTGGGTTAGCATTAAAATGTTCCTGATCCTAAGTTTGATCCAATAGTTTGAAAATGTGACATATTCTTAAGAAAATGTAAGTCACATTATAAATAGACATGCACCATTAATTGGTCATAAATTAGTATTTCAGCGTGATGCGTTCACAACACATTCGCATTCGTAGATCAATTGCTTTCATTGATCATCATCAGAGACACTTACATTAATTAGTACCAATATTCGGCGACAAAAAAACTCACTCCGTTCTCAAATAGATATTGTTTTAGAATATGTGCAATCAATATTTTAAAATTTTAAATATTAATATCGAGAAAAATATTAACATTTATCACAAGAAAATGTACAAGTAGATTTGTCATCCAAAGGACTTCAGCATCATTATATTTTTTTTTGATATCTTTTATAACATATAACTAGAAAAGTAATAGTCAAATATATGTATTAAAGACCACGTCAACGTCTAAAACAATAAGTAAAAAAGAAGTAACTCCTTGATAATCATAACAAAATGCAGTCTCCTTTCGAATTAGAGACATCTTATTGCCAATGCAAGAAAGGTACGTACGTGTACATACAGTATATAGGTACGTGCAGGCAACACAGCAGTGTATATATGCTTGCGCGTCTGTCTACGTACGTACGTGCGTACTCAAACACATAGACCAACTATGTGGAGTACTACTTACAAAGCATATATATGCTTGTAAAGTTATTCATGCATATGCTTGTACGTAAAAGGGGTGGCGTAATTAATATGCCGCGCGCCCGCGCCTCGATCTCTCGATCGTCTACTACATCGGCTTGAAGCTGAGGAGCTTCCAGGTGTTGGAGCGCGACCCGGGCACGCCCCACACGACGCACTTGTACTGCCCGTTGCTCCCGCCGGGCGCCTTCGCCGCCGTCAGCACGAGCCGGTAGTTGGTGCCGCCGCCGACCGGCTGCTCGGTCTCGCCGCTCACCACGCTCACGAACACTAGGTGCGTGCCTTGCGTCATGTCGTACACGAGCACGGCGAACTGGGCCACCTGCTGGATCAGCAGGCTGTTCGGGTTGCCGATCGGCGTCCAGGCGTCCGAACCCGCCGGGAACGTGGCGGTGACGACGAGGACGGCCACGAGCAGGGGCAGCAGGGACCTCATGGTGTTCAGGAGCGGTGGCTAGCTAGCTAGCGGCCTACTAGCCGAGCGCTGCGACTCTGTTACTGGTGTTCAGCTAGCTCTGTCGTGCGAGTCTTGCGCGCGCTGGCCATGCATGGCGAGAGACTGGTGATCTTTATAGCGCGGCAAAAGTGTAAGAGGAATGCGCCCATCTGAAGCTAGTGGCGACGCGAATGACACAGAGCTGCAAGGTCAACTCATGACCATCTAAAGCTTTGATGCATGCGTCTTCGGGATCGAGAGGGCGGTGCGTGAGATCGAGTGAACGGGGTGATGCTTGGCCGTTGGAGCTTGATGCGGGAGTACGTCGTTTTTAGCTCTTTTTTCACGTAGTTTCTTGGTTTTGTAGGGTGGACCGCGGCCCATCTCTTCGTGGCAAGTCAAGTAAACGCGATCTCCAGTCGGCGTGCGCCATGCAGCGACGAATAAACTACTCATACTAGGAACTTATGTGCCATGTCGATCTCGATGTCAATGCACGTTGACGTAGGTGGAAAGGCCCAGCTCCATGTCGTACATGATGAGAGAAGACGGCAGTTTGCTGGGCTTTTTCCTTTGCTGCAGTGGCTGATAATTTTACTCTAGAGTGACCACTTATGTGAATAAACTCGATAAGTCGTTTTAAAAGGTTTATAGGATCGGTATGTCAATAGAGAGGTGAATAGTGTATTCAAAATTTCACCAAGTATTCGAAAATCCTTCACTCCATAGCTATGAAAACCTATAAAGATTAAGAACCCAAAATTCTAAAAATCACTGTGCTACAGTAATTTTAACCCCCAAATCACAAAACTCATCGCTGAGAGAATTGAGATCTTTTAGTTCATAAAACTCTGCTGCACTAGAACCAGACCATAATCTAAATTTGAGCTAACTCTTAAACTAAATCTCCAAATCATTTGAAATTTAGTATAAAACTTTTCTACGATGTCAAATTTGTTACAATCAACGATACAAAATGGTTACCAAATTCTAATATTTTTCTATTTGAATAAAAATGGCATAAAAAGGGTAAAAAACCAAAACCAGTGAATATGATTTGCTCATAAATGAATGATAGCCAAGATGACTCTAAATGTATTTCCACATATCACAACAAGCTACAAAATCAAATAAATTGAGGTAGAAATAGTTGAATCAATAAATCACTCGGAGAGGCCAAAAAGAGCAAAGACCAGATTTCATCATGAACTTGCCATGTAAGTGCTTAGATGGGTAGATATTAATTTACAGATAGTATCTCCATCTCTTACACGTATTTGGCATAGCAAGATCAAGAAGAGAGAGAAGGAGAAACCAACCAAATCAAAAGCAAATCAATCAACATAAGAGAGATTCATAGAGATGAACAAATATTGTTGTATTGCTATTTGAGGATGAAGGTTTTACGATCACTCCATCTAGAGGATAAGATAGCACATCACAACACTCAACTTCTCTCAAACCCTAACCTTAGAACTCATGAACACTTAGTCTCAAAAGATGATGGTGGGATAGTTAACTACAAGTCTTCATCCTAACCCGTTAAATAGATACGCTACCTAGACTTATCTAATTCTTAGTGGATACTATCCATTTAGCACATATGAAAAACTCGATAACCCTCACATACAAGTTTTAACTCACACACTACACTTGTGCACTTTCAAAGTGCATAACCCGAGATTGCTAAGTTCTTAGCCTTAATCCAACTTGAACTTTTCAGTTTCTCTTTGACCTAAACCGCATTCCCAAACGCCGCTCAAGTGTCGCAGTTTTGTTCAAGATAGTTTTTGGTCTTTTAGTCAAACTATCAAAATACACTTTTTGATCCAGTCTTCATCTTCTATTGTAAGCAATCGTCATGCTTGCTACACATCGACAAGTCTCTCTCGTTCTGATTCTACTAGACCACATCTCACATGGACCGATCAAGTCACATAACACAACCCATCGCTTAAACTTCCGTTCAACATTTCTCGCTTTTCTTGTTACATGCTTGAGCTCAGCCATCTCACACGGTATTCTTGATCGTTCTGGGTCTCGGGTCCTCCATTAGCGTAGCCCCGATCCTCGTCGTTGATCATAATTAAAGGCCAAAAAATCGTTTTCGGACACAAGTTCTTCACAACTTGACACACATTAGCTGTAATTTGCATCATGCAACACATATACACCGATCTTGGTCAAACCAAATCATCATATAGCTCAAATTTTCTAAAATCATTCATTTTTACAAACTATCTACAAAAATTTGCAAATTCTAAATTTTCACCCCTCCAAAATGATAGTTGTTCATCACAACAAAATTTGGACCTTCTCACATGATCCTTCCAGACTGTTTCGATAAATTATTTTAAAAAGAAGTTATTCTATTTATTTATTCAAAAAACCCATAAACTAAAAAGTACTCGAAAAAGCTGATACTTCGATCGTGCAGGATGACCAGTGAACCACCATGCATGCAATGCAAGTTGCTCTTTACAAATTTTGGGTTTCAAAGATGAGTCAACGGTTTCGTCGTTATTTGTCCATCAATTACTGCTTTTCTCTCAAACAACCTTGGCCGTCAAGTGATCAATAGGAAGTACAAAAGCATGACAGTTGCATAAAAAAATTGAGTTCGGTTTCTTCCACGAAGATCATGTGTGATCTTTGGAGCTTCTTTTTTTGCGTCTTGGAATTCATAAAGGTTCTTCACCTTGCGTCTCTTTTGTAAATTGCAGTAATATATGCTTCGAGATCTTCCAAGACGTACTGATGAAAAAAAATGTAAGACATGTTAAAACTTTGCTCGGAAAAACGCACACATCGTAAATAAACTGAAAGAGCACAAAAGAATTTCTGAATTTCTCTATTCTTTTACTTGCTCATTTTTTCCTTACTTCTATTATTCTTTCAAAACTCGTCTCGACGATTAGGCGAGAACCGAGTCATTGAAAAAATTGTCTCGACGATTCCGTTTTGTGCTCGCCTCGCGCTGCGCTCCCGAGGCATCCGCTCTGCGTGTCATCACGTTTCAGCAGCTCGTCCGTGTGGCGTATCCGTCGGTCAAGCAACAAAACACGTTTCTACAGCAATGGAGAAAGCGTTTCTTGCTGAAGCGCTAAGCGATGATGAATCAACAGTATTCTGATGATGAGTTGAGTCAGGGATATTGAGAAGATGCATCGTCGTCCAAATTCAAGTAAGATGGAAAGAAATCGGAACGTTGAGTAGATGTGTCATCATTCTGTGTCAAGTATGAGTTTAGTAAGTCATAGTTGAGTCGGATTGCCTCAATGTTTTAGAATCTTTGCATCTGGGGACCCGTACTAGTTGAGTTGAGTTACTACATGTAGTTTACATGTAGAACGCTTTATGTAGAGGTGTGTGGTAGTTCATAATGCATTAAGACTAAAATTAGAGTATGTTAAGTCAAGATTAAGATGGAGATTGTTAGAAATAATCTTGACTTAGAGTTCAAGACGTGGTAGAGTCCGTCTCCGTGTGTAACTCAAGTTAAACTTATGTCCAACTTGAAGTCCGAATATGTATGCTAGTAGGAGAGTATTAGCCTATATATTGAGAATATTTGTAGCCAGTTTTGTAAGAGAAAAAAGAAGAATAGAAGTAAGGAGGAGCAAGTAAGATAATAGAAAAATTCAGAACTTCTCTTATATTCTCTCAGTTTATTTGCGATGTGCGCGTTTTCTCCTGAAATAAAGTTAAGGAGTCAGGACTTATTTCTAGTTCAGGCTGGACCAACTTGGTATCACACGCACATGCAGCACTGCTCTAAACGACTACAACTTATGACTTCTAACTACATAATATAGTTTTTATTTATTGTTTTTATTTTTCTTTTTTATTTGTATTATCTGTGATAATATAATATTTTTATTTTTAAAGTTTAATTATATAGAAAAAACTAATGATGGCTATAATACACTATCAACTGCTACAGTGTAAAAAAAGAGGCATTTTCTTACTTAGTAAAAAAGAGATTGATTGGTTCTATGAGGGCGTGCAGCAGCCATTTTCCCAGATGGTATGTCCTTTAGCTATTCCACTTGAAGAGCTAAGTTAACCAATATAATACAGAAATATAATGAGTAGTCAATCTGTTTTATTTTCTTCTAAAGTCACTTCCCTTTCTTATTTCATGAAACATAAACCTTATATTTTTCAATATAGTGTTTTTATGCGAGTAAATTGCTTACTTCACTTTCAAATCTGCAACATGGAAACCATTAAGAGATTTTATTCCAGAGGGCGAAAGGAATTGTTTCATAACTGCATATAGGAAAAGGCTAACTTCATCTGATGCTGGTGTCCAAGTAGATCCATCTATGTTGGTTAGTGTATTGGATTGGTTCCTTTTTATAGTTTCTAGGTGAGGTCTATCGAGGTATATTTATTTCATAGTTGGATGGTTAGCTATATATCAGTAATTTTTCCAAAGTTTGAAAGGAAAATTTCCGAAAACCCAAACTATGTGTATGTGCCATATATACATTTGACTAATATCCAACTTTCTTAGGGTCTATTATTTACGGCTCTAAAAGAGGCTTTTGGCTTTTTTTACGGTATCTAATTTTCAAACGGAGTATTTTCTCAAGATAGAATCTACA
Organism: Bonia amplexicaulis; assembly: GCA_036346245.1. NCBI lineage: Eukaryota > Viridiplantae > Streptophyta > Magnoliopsida > Poales > Poaceae > Bonia > Bonia amplexicaulis. The sequence goes on along the minus strand of CM070752.1, from coordinate 17,946,030 downwards.
AGTTAATTGTAGTATATGTTAAAAACCCAACATCTGTACTAGCTAAAATCACAAGCGAGCATTTCTTTCCGTAATCTCTATCGCGAACATCCAAAAATTAAAAAATTTCAGCCAAAAAAAGAACATGCCCTTAATTTGATTTGGTTTTCAGAGACTGACTTCGCACTTTTTGTCAAATTATATATTTATCATTGTTTGGAGGGTGAGATAAGACCTGACCTAATTATGCAAAAAGTTGAGTTTCTCTCTTATGGGGAGAAAAGAGGCTACTTGCTAGATCTTTTGCATCTTCGATTTTACAATTGGATTCGTTTTTCTATTTCTTACTTGAAGAATTCTTATCATATTAGCTTGCACGTTTGTCTCGCTGCAGTAACCTGTAACATTGGTTTTTATGGAGATAGAACGGGAGGCTGACTCATTGAGGTATTTGCTTTAATAGTTTGGGTTTCCATTGCAACACTCGAGCACAGGACTAGTAGTTGGCACATTAGGTACAGGATGCAGTCTTTAACTATTTTGTTTGTCACTTCAATACTAGCTCTGTCGATAATAATGCTACAGAGAAGCTCCAGTCTATTTTTCAAATTTGACAGGTGAAGAGAGCTACCAGAATCATACTTGAAAATTGGTCCATTATCACTGCACACAACATTTTCGTATGATTATTTCCTGATTTTGCGAATTTCTCCCAAAATTTCAGGTTTCACAACAAGCTGCCAAACACTTGCATGACATGAAAGTTCAACGTCAACTTTGCTTCTGAAACAGATTGGTAAAATGTATACTGTATCTCTTTATGCTACATTGGCAGCTGTAAATTTTATGTACATTTTTCAAAATCACAACTTGTTAAGGTTTAATAAGTTCATGAGCAAATTGTAACAAGAGGATTTTGTTTCCATGACAGCGGAACAAAAAAGGAGATAGCACCATATCACAAGCTATGTTAGTACCTGATCCTGATGGTGTCCAAACGGGATGCAGGGGTTGTGTCTGATAGCAGTTTCCATAAATTGGGTGTGCACCATCGACAGATTCATGGGAATTCCCAGAATAGCTTGCAGCATCCCACATGTTGAAGTTTTGCTGGAGTGGTTTGAAGGGCAACTTCTAGTTAATTTTATTGCATGGATATGGGAAAATGGACATATCTGCAACAGGATATACAGATTACAGCATACCAGATTGTTCTGAGCAATACAGCTCGATGAAAGATGAGCATTTGGCCCACAATTCTGAGCCCAATTTGGTGCAAATTTGACTTCCTCAGCGCATGATCTGACGTAGGGCAATTCCACAATTCGATCATTCTCTGAGTAGCTTCTTTGTACAATCTGGGCAGAAGCTGCAATGATAAGGCATGTCAAAAACTGTCAAATTCATGACACTCACTATAGCTATCATAAAGAACGATTTCAAAAGGAACTGGCAAGCTGAATCGCACACTCAAGCCCAAATTAGTAGGAACAAACAGACTTAGCAGAAATTCACTGCCTAAATTAGGAGGGGGCATTTAAAAGAACTAGAAATGATTCATGCTCAACTTATATTTTTGCCGATGGAAACGAGGCAAAATATTATGCTAAATTATAAAATGTAGAGTTGCACATATCCTTTTGCCTATGCATAGAAATAGCTAAAAGATTGGGGGAAAACAAGAAGACACTGTCATCAGGATTTACTCCAACCCCAGTTCCTGTTTTTACTCAAATAAGATTATTCCACCCAGGTTCCTGTTTTTAAAAACAGGAACCATAAAAAGTCTCATACAAACGCAACGCCCCCAACAGAAACACACAGTGCACAATAGCCATTTTCCCCAACAATGCAACCTGCTCAATAATTACCTGGACTTATATCCAGATATTTGGACAACGCACAGGGACGGTAGGGATAGCAGTAGTTTTCCCTTTCAGCAGGATAGGGTACCAGTTCTTCCAGTGTCTTCTTTTTCAGGTCCACAGCAATCACCCATGCCTTTTGGATGTCCAGTCTCACCTTGGACTTCAGGTAGACAACATCATCACCATGGATACTCAGGGCGGGGAAAGCTGGTAACAAGCTCATTAATGGTGATTTTCCAGCACTACTGCCCCCCAGCTCAGCCAACAACACAGAATGCCTTGGATCATCGACCAATATGTCATCAACATGAGCAGTGCACCCCTTGCGCCAACGGTTGTCAGAAACCATCCTGTTCCATACCACGGTCCTCCAACCAACAAAGTTATGCAGCCAGGCCGGTGCTCGTCGTCCAGCCTGCTGGCCTCCGACGATTCCTCCAACCGGACCAGTTTAGTGGTCCAGAGACCCGACTCTGACAAGTAGATGTGGGGTTGATATTCCCAAGCAGTCGATGTCACACGGAGAGCGGCGAGGAAAAATTCCCCGCCGTCACTGCAGTGCAAGAGGCCGACATCCTCTCCGAAGGGACACGGAGATGGACACCGGATCCGGTGGAGCGACGGCCCACCGGAGCTGGCTTTGTACATGAAGAAAAGAACTCGTGAAATTGCTCGTCGTGCATGGCGGGCCGTCCGGTGTAGAATGTGAAGGACATGTGCAGCAGAGCCAGGAGGAGGTTACCCTCCGAGCAGAGGATGTGGAGCAAGTTGGCGAAGTTGGTGTCCTTGAGGCCTTGGCAGTGGACGCACATGTAGGAGACGGCCGGCGGGTCGGCGAGGCAGAAGGTGACCTCGATGGAGTGGCCTTCCCGCGTCTCGCCTGTGGCCGTGTAGGCGCTCTTGGCGCTCTTGCGGTTGGCGACATACACCTGCCTCTCAAGGAGGACCGAGGCGGGAGGGCCGGCGGTGGCGTCGAGGGGCGGGACGGCGGGAGGGTGGAAGCAGCCGGCTGGGATCCAGGCTTGCTCGTTGTGGTTGGCGGCGTCGCGGCGGTGCAGATGGAGATCGGATTTGGGGTTGCCTTTCAGGAGAGGGAGAGAGAGGAGGAAGAGAGGAGCAGCGATTTTTATTTACGCCCGCTTTCGGCTTGTGCTTCTCATTTCAATTTATTTTTATTATTTATAAATTTCGATTTTTTTATAAATTTTCGGTTTTTTTGAGCTTTTTATCGTTTTTTTTTATTCGTTTTGTGTTGTTCGTGATGAGCTAGTATATTTTTTTTATTTTTAAAATTTTTTAAATTTAATTACGTCAAATAAACCATCTTCAGCTACAGTGAAATTTCAGTCGCTACAGTGAAATTTCAGCTATAAGCCACAGCTTTTGAGCCCAACCGAGCGGGGCCTAGTCGGGTGTAGGTGCGGATGGAGGTCAGGTCGGATGTGGGAATTCGTGTTTTCGCCTCACCCTTTTCTTATACCTCAGATTGTTGAGAAATAAAGATCATCAATACAAATCCACAGGACTGAAGATATGGGCATGATGACGGTGGGGATCCCGAACCCGTTCAAGCGACAACGACCAAGGGTCGGCCTTGTAGATGAAGTACTCTCCGCGATAGCATGAGGTAAACTAGAGATGGATGAGGACAAGGACGCCCTCCACGCCGCCGGCGCGGGGCTGTCAGGATTGGAGGTTCCATTTGAGTGGGGATTGAATTGAACAGGTACGCTTTGGACGGCTATGATGAGAAGCTGAGGTAGCTGGTCGAGCGGTCTAAGCCTTTAATGAAGAAGGGGGTTTCTATCCGGATCATCCAAAGCGCATCCAACGGCCAAAAGCAAATTACTCTCTCTATTAGCCTATTAATTGTGCACTTTGTCAGCACTATTTCTCATCCATTGTCTTAAGACTTTTGCTAATGTTGGTAGCCACTATAAAGGCTTGTAAAAACCCTATTGAGGAGACTATTCAAGGATATGTTAAAAACCCTAGCCGCAATATCTTAGCATAGCTTAGAGTTCTTACTATTCTTCTCTGCTCTCGTTTGATCTCATTTTTACTCTCGATTTCAGATCCTTACACTCCCGGCTCTAACAATCTGGTATCAGAGCCGCCGATTCTTGGTCAAATGGTTGGTCTAGGTCTTGTGTTGGTAAGGGTTTGGGAGTAGCTATTGTCTCCTAGTAAAATTCTGGAACCGCACAACTTGGTGAAGCCTTGTGGGGGAAAATCGATAAAGGTTTGAGCAGATCTACGAGGTTGAGTTGGTATATTGCTAACTTTGTAAAATCCTAGCAGATCTTCTTAAACCAGAAATGGTGAGACCTGCTCCAGCTACCTCACCCGGAGAAGGAAAAGTTTCTTATGCTACGGCGACACAGATGGAAGAGATGAAGAAGAACATAGTCGATCTAAAGAAAAATCAAGAAGAATCTCATAAAATGGTGCAGGCTCAAATGGACAAATTGGAGGGAATGATGTCCAACCTCATGAGTGTGCAGCCCAACACCGAGGTCTCCGATCGACAATCAGGCTTCAAAGGTAACTTTGGCCGCTCCTCTACACCATCCATGGCAGTAATTAGTGAAGCAATAGTTACCAATGTCGCTGCCCCGGGAGCTAGCCCTCCACCCATTTCTTTTGTGGGAATTTCGGTGCACCCTCAGTCATTTGGGGTGAAAGGAATGGAAAAGGAATAGAAACCCCCTGATACACCTCATTACATGCTTAGATCATACCATCATTATAGCAATTTGCATAGTGGTAATCTAAATTCTGGGATGGCACCTCTTGGCCTCGTGCAATGGGCTACTGTAGTCAAGACTCACCCTCAGAGCTCACCATCTCGGATGAGTTTTTGGAGCCTGGGCAGGGTAGTGGACAACCATTTTACCAAGAAAACAATAGAGCTCAAGCCATACTCAAGTCACCCAAGTTAAACTTTCCTGAGTTCGATGGTGTGGACCCTGATGGCTGGATTGCAAAAGCTGATAAATATTTTGATATCACTAGAACTCCATTGGGACAGAGGACTGACTATGCAGTAACATATTTGAAGGGAAGAGCTAACTATTGGTGGAGTGGAACTGGGTGTAATTATGCAATTCTTTCTTGGCATCAGTTCTGTCGAATGGTAGGTGATAGATTTGCAGAGTCTTAGGTCTATGACAATGTAAGGATGTTTCATTGGTTGAAACAAACTAGATCGGTGAATTCTATGTGGATCAATTTGAAGAGATTATGAGTTTGGTGAGAAGAGACAATCCTTTGCTTCCTGATGAGTATTTTGTTTGCAGTTTTGTGGCTGGCTTGCAAGATTATATCCAGAATCATTTACAGTGCCATGGACCCAGAAATATGTTGAGGCTATGTGGATGGCGAGGAGGATTGAACAATCCAATCCATGGAGGAGTAGAAACTATAGGAACTATCCCAAAGGGGACTTTGGTGGCCATCGGGATAAAAGAGCTAACAAGACTCAGTACAACTAGAGATTTAGCAAGCCAGACAAAGTTGTTCGAGCAAAAACAAATCAGTTTCAGCCTAGGGCTGGTAAGGAATACGAAAATGCCGCAAGTGTCCAAAGCCTTGGTTTCCAAAGCACAAGTGTAAAACTCATGAGAAACAATTGTTCAAATGACTAATGGGGATCAAGATGGAGGACAAACTAGTGAATCTGATGAGGAGGATGAAGAAGTGAAACCATATGAAACACCACCTTCAAGTCTGGAGAATTCTAGAAGGCATCTTGTTGAGCTCATGCCTCGGCCCATCCTTAGCCTACTAACAAGCTTTTTGTAATGGGCCTTTTAATGGGCTTTAGCATTGGAGTAGATAGCTTTTTCCCGAGGTTTCCATTTTCATGTTTAGGAGGTGTTTGGTTTGATGCAATAATGCATAAGGTTGCAATGCCTAATCTTATTCGTGCCACCGTTTCTTAAGTAGTTGTTTAGTTCATTGTCATAATTGTAGCTTGCCATATATTTTTAACCCTATAAATCACATGAGATAGACTCAAATCCTTGCCTACCTTTGCCAAATGGGTAGCTAACATTTTGTTGGCCACACTTTTTGTAGCATGCCACACCTTTACTTAAATCTAGTTATGGCAAAGTTGGCCATGAGCTAAATGTGTCGTTAGACTTACACCTTGAGCTTGTAGTGGCATAGGCAACCTGCATCCTTGCACCCGAACTAGTTCTCGCTTGAGGCGGAGCACTTTGAAGTGCATATGAGTACAACCGGAGACCGGACTACAGACTATAGTACTAAATACTGATGAGATGTTGGTGAGCTGGTCACTGGCAGCTCAATGGGTTCAAACCAACGTCCCATGTGTATGGCACGGCGCAAGATCTTACGGTTGGTACATGGTTACATGAGTTTACTGATGTTGATGCGCATAACGGCAGTGAAACAACCCAAACAAATTCAAAATTTTGAAGTTTATTAGAAATTTATTTGATTTCAAAAAACTTGCCAAATCCAAAAAATCTTCATGATTTTCCACTTTCCTCCTCGGGAAAGCCGCCTTCACCTCTGCCTTGCTGCCTTTTTTCCTAGCGTCACCTCCTCTGTTGCCTTGGCCACACACCAGCCTATGCACTCGTCGTGCCGTTCGTCGAGGTCATGCTCGTCAAACTCTACATCGTGCTGAGCCACCTCGCCAACCAAGCCATTAATGGCCATCACACCACTCCTCGGCCATGTGCCCGCTCCACACCATTGCCGACCTCGTTGCTGCCACCATGTCCGTGTTTGCTCGATGTGTGCCGACACCTTAAATTTCCTCTCCAGCGCACGCGACTGCGCCAGAGAGACTCCGCGCCTTGCGACACCACCATAGCTGCCAGCGTTGATGCCACCTCTTCGAAGCTCTATAGCAGTCGACGCTATCCTCCACACGCTAGCCACGCCGTGGTTGCACCACTATCTCCACCGCCTTCCATGGCCTTTGCCGAGTCACTCCTTAGCTTGCATTGGCACTCAATCACAATCCCACGATCATTCCTTTCCAACTCCGACCAAGAATCGCCACCACCGGGTCCTCGCCAGTGAGCACCAAAACATGATTTTTCCTCTAACCTCAATTTCGAGCCAATTCCTCGTTACGTTAGCACCTACCAAACACCACCAAGCCAACCTCGACACCTCTCATCACCCTAAGCCGCCGATGCCATGCACTATCGCCGGCCTTGCATGGCCACCATAGAGAGCCACTAACGGGCCAAACTAGCCTAAGCCACCACCACCGCTAGCATTCTCATGCCGTAGAAGCTCACACCATCCTTGGATTGATTGAAAACCTATCGGAGTGCCACCGTGCCATGGCTCTACTCTGACAAGCCATCTTTGCCGCTAGACGTCTCCAATGCTCCTCTGATCGTGAGCATACCCAAAATGGTTTGCTCGAATCTCACTTACCCTTGTAGCACCATTGCTTACCGCTAGTAGCCATCGTTGTCCACCGCCATCTTCTTCCTCTACTTAGGTGGCCATGGTGCATGATCAAACCAGCTGGGCTTTGTGCCTGGTAGATCGAGCAGTTGGGCTGGTTAAGTTGACCCAAAGTAGTGGAAAGCCCAGTAGGCCAAGTGGGCTAAGCCCAATAGTCGAAAACCATCACTGTTCACCCTTAGCCTAATTTTGTTCATATCTCGAGCTTAATAATGTTTAGCCTGATCCACAACCACATCAAATAGGTTCAACACTGTTCACCTAACACAACCCGTTAGGAATAGTGCCAATCTAATACTATTCATCCGACCGTTACTATTCAACAAACCCTGTTAAACATATTTATATCAATTTCGACTATTTTCGAGCCCATCTAACATATTTTCAATCCCGTTCATCCTAATCAAGCTTAGTTCAAACTCTATCCACCTAGACCCACTTTTTATATCTTTTTTGGATATTTTATTGTATTTTGTTCTCAGCTTGCATTCTGTAATGCAGAAACTTATTTATATTCGTTCTTTTGCGCTAGTATCATGATTTGACTAGTTGTCCAACAGAGAAACAACTGGAGCAATTAAGGTGGATAGTGTAAATCTAAAGTCTACAAAGAAATAATCAAAGATTGGATAAAAAGTCAAGTCATAATTTCATATTTTTGCGGTTATTTTTTTTGTCAGATTCGTTTGCGTTGATGGGCTCATATTTTTATATTTTTAATTTTTTAAATTTAATTATGTTAAATAAGACTACATCATTCTGTTTTTTTTTCAATACTTAAGTATTATTATGTATTTGAGTGTTGATCTCATATTTATTTAATTATCTGCATAATCTGCACAACTACACGTGTCAGCATGGCAATACCATACACACTAAATTCTACCACATCAGCGTCAAATCGAGACGTTCCAGCTAGCACGTCAAGATTTATTACATAGCTCGTCGAGCGTTGATTGCCGAGGAGAAAGTTTGCTCGTAGTTGGCTGGGGCTACATCCATTTTGTGGTGACTTGATAGCAAAAAACCGTACATTGGGACTTATTAGCCATCCAGCTAAATAGAACCGGTAATTCGAAAAATACGAGAGATCGCCACCCCGATGGCATATTCCCGCTTAAGAGAAGGAAGATTAGCATCCCTTAAGGTAGACCCAATGGCTTCGATACGATGCACTGGAGGAAGGCAGAGGGGGCCTTTGGCACGCATGCGGCATGCCGGCTCCGGCCCCGGCCAAAACCGGCAAAAAGCATCCCCAGCCGGACGGAGAGGTACCTTCCAGAAGTCGGCAGCAGGAGGCAGGCAGCACAAAGAAAGAAAAGACGCACCCGACCCGATCACTTCCTCCCCAATACCATCTTTACTCTTTTTTTTAAAAAAACTAGTACCAGTAAACTTCTTTCGACGCTTGTATGACAAAAATTAAACTCAGTTTGATCAAACTGAGACAAAAATTTTGCATCTTTGCCTGGTGGTAGATTCTTTTCAGCTCAAACTAATAACTTATGGTTATAACGGATGATTTTAGATTCAAACAGAAGTGTTTATACGAAAGAATCAAATACCGATAAATCAATAAATTATTTTAAAGAATCTATCTAGATAAGCCCTTTTAAAACTCTGCACCGAAAATAACTGCACCGACGCACAGTAAGTGGACCACGGGCCCACCCAATCCATCGCCCCATCGGGGCCCGTCTGTCATGCCCTCCCCACCCGCGTGACGTCCTGGGTGGGTGCGCCCTAGGCCGTGCCGTAGGAAGAGAGGAATTCCAAACGTCACGCCTGCTGCGAGCACCAGGGCCCACGCCCTCCCTCACCTTGCGTACACCCCAAGCGTCCTTCCCGCACCAAGCCACCAACAAGCTTTCACGCACAAATTACCGGCGTCTGGCCATTAGATTTGGAACTGGGTCGCTCAGCTAGCTAAGCGCCCTTTCGCTTTGTCCGAATCATTGCTTGCGGTATTAATCATAAACTGAAATAATATAGTAATTAATTAGATGATAATAGCAAGTTGATTTTAGTCCTGTTGTCTTCAAGCGTCGGAGGGCATCCAGAGCATGCCACGTGGCAGGATGCCGACGGACGGCTGGAAAGGCCTTCTCCAATTGGTCCGGCATTTACCACGTCACAGGTCTACGTGGCATTCCTGTTTTCTAGCCTCACAATTGCTGGGACAGCTAGCTAGTTCAGGCTCATTTGCCATCGTCTTGCACACAAACTAGTAGCGCAGGCGTACAATGTATACCATGTCTATAATGAGACAACACTAGATCAGAAACTAACTATTCTAAGGTAAGATGCCCATTACAAAGGATGCACTATACTGGTTCAAACTTAAGTTACGAAATGTACGAAAAAATGTAGCTAAAAATGTTTCCCATACCTCGGTCACCTGCATGTATCCTACGCGGCTGCTGTTTCGGAGTTTGGAGAGTTTTTTTTTTGTAATTCTGTGACTGCCTGTGAATTAAATTACTAATTACTCCTATGGTTTAATTGGCAAAATATTCCGAGACTATTGTGTTTTGTGGATAAACTTGCCTGAAAGACAGTGAAAGTAATTGGCCTGCTCAACTGCAGGGATCCGTTTGTCCAGTTGTCCCACGCCCACGTTACGGCTCACCATCTCTTCTCAGTTCTCACGACTCACGACGATACTGATGGCTCCGCACAAAATCTCCAAAGTACCCTTTGGAAATCGCATCCCAGTGTACTTTGGCCACATAAAAGTTTGTGCTGCACGTTATTTTTATGGTGTTATTACAGCTAGCAACGAGTCCCATGATTTGCTATTTATCAAATGTTTTGAGTACAACACTGGTTTTCTTTTATTCCCTCCCGTACTTACTAGCGGTGAAAACATTGGGCCTGTTTGTTTTGGTCTATGATTTTTTATTGTGATTTATAATTTTTGAGCTGTTATAAGATAGTATAGAGTAATAAAAATTTACATATATGTTTGATTGATATAAATAAAGTTGCTACAGTGTGTAATACACTTAATTTGTAGACTCACCTTAAAAGATACCTCGTTTAAAAGTTAGGTATTGTAGGAAAACTGAAAAATAAATTTTTAGAAGCTGAAAAGAAAAGCCCCAGTGGCATATGCAATTACTATCCAGTTAAGGTAGTGTTCTAACTAGCTTTTGTCTTAAGCTTCTGGCTGTGACTTTTGACTAAAATTACATTGTAGCGGCTGTTAACTTTTTTTACGAAAAAATATAAAATAAATTAAAAAATTGTTATATCGTTATAGACAATACAAATGAATAGGAAAAAAGAATAAAAAACCCAAAAAATCCAAAATAAGATGAAATTAGAATCTGACGTGTTTTAAGTGGCTTTTAATTTAAATAAGTCGAAAACAAAAAAATCAAAAAACTAAAATTGTTTAGAGCAGAACCTAATTTGGTCATTGGTCAACCCCGTTTATTTCAGCTGTTCGATGTCACTATTTTGTGGAGGAGTTGGTTAAGCACCTCTCGAATGATACCCCTATACTTTCAACGCTATTATCCTACCATTAGAACACCCATATGAATTCTCTAAAAATATTTAAATATAAATAGTTCTTTGAGGAAAGAGGTTAAGGCGCTATTGCGGTTGGGCTAAAAAATAGTGGCTTATGGCTGAAATTACACTGTAGCTGTCTAAAATTACACTGTAGCTGAAGGTAGCTTATTTGGCATAATTAAAATTTAAAAATTTAAAAATAGAAAAAAATATGTTAGCTTATCACGGACAACGCAAACGAATACTAAAAAAAAGAACTGGCAAAAAACTAAAAAAACCCAAAGGTTCAGAAAAAGACGAAATTTATGAATAGTAAAAAATAAGCCAGAAGTTCAAGTCGAAATGAACGGGCCGAGAAATGGAGTGAACTTTGTCAGCTATCATTACGTAAGTATGAAACACTATCATTTATTTTTCTATGTATAATACCATTAAGATATTACACAGCACGTCAAATATACTAAAAAAGTGAAAAGCGAACAACAAATAGAGTTAACCACCTATAGTAGTACAACAACTACGATTAACAGCCTATAGTAGTATAAATTATTCGCATCGTCGTGCTCAAGCTTGAGTCATGCTTAGCATAATCAAAAGTAAAATCTACCCTCTACCCGTACATTAGGAAAAGACTAAACAAATATTCATGTTTTGCTACGGATAAAAAAATCATATTATTCCAGCACATTAAGTCAATATTATCAGGATAGCCCTACTCAGCCCACGTGCTTGGCCGCGTCGTATCTATGAGCGCTCGACTCTACCGCGCATTTGTTAGAGTTCTATTGTTTTTTCTTGTTAGAGAATTTTATAGTGATGCAATTTATATTTTCTAATAGATTATTTTTTTGTTTTTATTAGAAAAGTTTTAAAAAGATACATAAAGGAATAGGGAGGAACATATGAATCACCACTATCACCATATCTCTTTTCAGTATTAAGGGGGCGTTTGCATTGGTTTTTCCTGATAGTTTTTGGTTATGCCTTATGACTTTTGGTTGAAAATAAATAGCTATGGCTGAAAAAGTAAGGGAAAGATGCATACACGTGATGGAAGCGAGAGGAGTAGGATGCGTGATGTATCTGTAACCTTTGTCTTATTCCTGAAACGAGATGGTAATAAGAAAAGTTGAGAAACAGATTCGAGAAATGGATTGTTCGTATTATCTTTTAATTTTTTAAGTAAAAGTTATAAACATACGAACGGTGTCTATTTCAGGCCCCGCTCGGTTGGGCTGAAAAGCTGTGCCTTATGATTGAAATTGTACTGTAGTGGTTGAAATTTTACTGTAGCTGAAAGTGGCTTATTTAGCGTAATTAAATTTTAAAAAAATAAAATAGAAAAATATACTAACTCATCACGAACAACGCAAACTAATATGGAAAAAAAATCTGCCAAAAAAGCTCAAAAAACCGAAAATTAAAAAAAAACAAAATTTAGAAATAATAAAAAATAAACTAAAAGTCAGAAACTGAACGAAACAAGGGGGCACATGGATGAAGTGGCACTCTGATCAGCAAGGGCAGATCAGTCCAATCACCCTGGACTCCTAGACACATCCAAAGCCAGATTCCCCTGCTCCGCGATATATCGCGCTCGGCGAGAAGGCGAGAAGCGCAAGGCGACACTGCTCCTCGGGGGCGGGTATAAAGCGGGAGAGATAGGGACGAGCCCGGCGGACAAGAGGACGACAGCACGCGAGCCACAGAAGATCTCGTCCTTCTCGTCCTCCTCGTCCTCCAGGCCAGTCCTCCCCCATCACCGCCAACGCCATCCCCCAGCGGCCACCGCCGCCACGCGGGCCGCGCGGCGCCTCGCCTGCGGCACGGCGGAGACGGCTCCGGAGGGCCGGAATCGCCGTCTGATTTGGTGTGCGCTCGCAGTCTCGCTGTCTCATTTGGCTCTGTGTGTGTGTGCGCGCGCGCGTGAGTCTGCGTGATGACTGGTGAAATGGGGGCTAAGGGGCGTCGCTTGGGAGTTGATCTGGCGCCGCATTTGCAGTTTAGTCGAATTTTTTGTGCATTTTTTGCGGGGGCTCTTCTGGTGCGCATTTGCGGCGTAAGGTTGGGTGTTTCGAGGTGAATTTCGGTGGGGAGATCGGAAATGCGGGTGATCCGGTGACGCATTCATGGGTATAACGAACTCCTCTGAGTTTTCTCTGGTTGTTTGGTGAGGTGGCGGGATAATTTTTGGAGGGTTTGACTCGGTGTGGAAGCTGGAGGCTGCGATTAGCCTAGCCTCAGTTTTTATTTTGTTCTACTTTTATGTTTGGAGTAGAGGCCTCGACTCTCAGCATTGTTTCGGACTAGATCGCGCATTGATTCGTGCAACGTGCTGGTAGTTTTGCGGTTTGATGAATGTGCGTTGTAGCAGTGGTGGCAAAAAGGACCACTTCCGTTAGATCATTTTACAGTATCATGATACTTGGTTGTTGTGGTATAAATGCGAACTTCAGCTTTGCAGGTTGCGTTGCCGAAAGCAACCGTGTAATAATGACTGATCTATGGCTTTTTACTAAGATGCAATGAGCAAGATCTGTAGTATTGTTTAACATCTTATTGTGCAACTCCTCCAGGAGTTGGTTCAATCGAAGGATCAATTAGGAAAAATTCCGCAGTCCATTGATATATATACTTTTTGATCTTCAGATAACAGCTCAACGCTGCTTTGGTTTAACCAAAAATACCGCAATTTAGAGAGTGCTAACGTTTGATGTGCATTTCAAATTGTTTTTCGTTTCTGTTATTGTGATTTAATGAAAGTTTAACAGCTTAATTTCTTTTAGGTTCATAATTCATCAGAAGGGACGAACGGGAGTTGCGACAGATGGAACTCCACTACATAAACACTGGATTTCCATACACCATCACTGAGAGCTTCATGGATTTTTTTGAAGGCCTCACATATGCTCATGCTGATTTTGCTCTTGCAGATGCCTTTCAGGATCACGTACCAAAAATACAATTGCCATTTTTCTCAATCTATCTTATGCAACAGTTAGCTGATCCCATCTCCTTGAACCCTTAACTGCCAACGTTTGATTGTTTACTATTGCTTTCGTAACGACGTATATTTGCCATGGAATGTTAAGTAGCTTGTGTCTTGGGTAAAAGATCCTCTTTAATATCTTCAGCTACTTTATAAAACAAATTTAATAGTCTCAAAAGTTATTTTGGTGAGTCTAAATTTCAAAGTTTGATAGTTGATGTGCTTCATAAATCTAGATTTTTTTTATTTGTAGGAAAAGAACACAGTTTAGTCTAATATTAACCTTTTAAAAAATAGAAACTGAGTCACTCGGCAACGGGGAAAATAATGATTCTTGGAACCATACTTTTCCACATACTCACAAAAGAAAGCTTGTAAATTATTCAGAATGGATATGTCTCAATCATGACCTTAGCTACTGATCTGTTATCATTGTGTGTTTAACTCACACTTATTTGTTGCTAATGTGCAGGCTAATCCGTACTGGACAATGATGCATACAAACTCGTATAAGTATGGATATTCTGGTGCAGGAAATTATTACAGTTATGGATATTTTGATGACATGAATGATTACATGCATAGAGCAGATGGTGGACGCAGAATTTGGGATAACACCTCACCTGTAAACAGTACTGAATCTCCCCATGTAGTACTGCAGGGTGGTGAAGCTCCTCATGCAAGTGCAAATTCTACTACCGAGGAATGTAAGTTCAAGCTCACAGTCCACAACCACTTCTAGTCATGCCTAGTCGAAAAATAGTGCTCTGGAAATTAAACGATCATTACTCTGGGATTTCAGCTATATGAGCATCTCTGGCTAAGGTGCTAAGGGTCAATTACAATATTTTTCGAATCAGCACTATGAACTTCCTGCAAATAGTGTACCCTTGGGGCTATAATGAGAACTTTTTTGGGGGGAGTCTCGTATAATTCTGCATGCTTCTCTCACCTTTGAATTTCCAGTGAACTTAAGTCTGCTGCTGTCATGCTAATTTCACTAACTTTACTGGTTTAACTGCTCAGTTGAATATTTATTAGTTGTGAAGTTATTTTCCATTGCAACTCGTGAGATGTATACAGTTAGAGTTGTTGTTCGTGAGTTCCAGTTGAAACCAAGGTAGTTTTACATCTTAATTGCATTGTAGACAAAATAGTATTTCCATTAGCCTTTCCTTTCTAAGAGGACTAGTAAGCACACCTGCATAGTTCTATAATCAAGAAACACTGAAGCTCAGTCTACTGATGAAGGCATGAAGCCGTTTCTCCCTTTGTTCACTGTTTTTCATATAACAAAAAAAGTTTGTCAGTGTCAGACCGTTGGTGATTGTCATTGTATGATTGAAATTTTGTGCTAACATTTACCAAAAAGAGCACAGTTAATTAGATTCCATGGTTATTAAGGCGGTGTGGCGAGGCGCGACGACTCATCACCTTTACACAACAATATCGCTTATGACGCGCGGCGTGGCGACGCCATATACACAATTAGCCGCAACAATATCGGACTTCCAGAGGGCCTAAACAGAAGAAATACAAAGAGGGAAGGATTTTATTGCAATTTCAGAAAATAAGAGGGCTAAATTGCAAAATATCGAAACCCCTCATAACCAGCCGCTGCCTGTTTTCTTGAGCTTGGCATTCCTTCGCGGCTTCGCCCCCACTGCCTCTCTCCCTCTCTCCTTCCCCCATCTCCTCCACCTCTGGTGCCGGCAAGGCCGAGCCAGCTCGTCGACGACCGCTCCCTCTTCCCGCCACCACTCTCCACCGCCCCCAAGCGGCAGCCGCGGAGGAGGCGGCGGAGAAGACTCGTCGCCCGGCGAAGCAAGAGGCGGCGCCACGGAGACCGGAGTCGGCGGAGCCGTGAAGGAGACCCGATTTGGCGGAGGTAGTGGATCCGGCGGCGGCGACGGCGGATCCGGTTGCGGCGATGGCAGATCTGGCTGTGGATCCGGCTGCGGGGACGGTGGATACGGTGCACCTCGATGCCGTCCGGACGGCATGGACCTCCGGTCCGCCACGGCGATATGGTGACGAGATATCGCTGATATCTCGACGCCTTAATAACTATGTTAGATTCCTACAAAAATTAAAACAAAACAGAAGTATGGAATCGAGCTTCTTAATGCCTGTGTCATACCTTTGTACTCTTGTTGTTATTTCATTGTACATGGCCATGATACTACAATTGCTAGCTGTCTCACTTGTTACATAGTATACACATTGAAATCATCCAATAACTGGATCTTTATTTCAAATACCAATCGTGCATACATTGGGGTCTATGACCTGTCCATGCGATTTCTTAACAGAATCTTATGCATTTAGTTGTCACATAAATAGTAACTGAACATTTATAAGATTTGAACCTTTTCCTTCAAGTCAAACAGTTGAATTCAACATCAATCCATCTTTATTTTGGCACTCTGATTTTATTTTCACTTACAGGCATTCAACAACCAGTACACCAAAATTCGAGCAGTCATCAGGTAAATGAATTTTTTTTAGCATGCTTATCTTAAGTTCTTAACTAGTCTTCTCCTGCAAATGCGTGTGGTAGGGTTTGCCTGCCCTCATGATTTCATGTTGTATGTGCGAATGTTTTTTACGGTTTCACCTTATCTTGTATGATTCCAAGTTAAATCATTTTATTTGTTGAACTACAGTCGGTATGCCATAAAATTGCCTCCAGTAGCTAATAATGTTATCATCTGACAATATCTCACACGTCAAATGTTTGGCACTTTTATTAATTTACATCCGACATTCTATATATTATAAAATCCCACATCTATATATTATAAAATTATCTTATTTGAATCCATATATCATATGTGAAGTATATTTCTCATTCCCTCAAAAGGTACTGAAACATGATTGCTGTAGTTTTTTCCCCGAGTGTTCTGTGATGTCACTTATATGTTGTGTGCTGAGGATTGTCATGGCCTCCAATTGATTCACTGAAAATTAGTATGTTGTATTTTTCAGGTTATTTGGCAAGACTATATCGATCCTGACAACATGACATATGAGGTTAATGACTTCTCTTGCATGACTTGTGTCACCATGTTCTCATACTGGCTGTTTCATGTAACACTGACACTTTAAATACGTATCATCTTACTTTCTTTTCATCTGATTTATATCTTTAACTTGAGCTAGATAGGTAAAAGGCTGCAGAGATTACACCATGCATTATTGAAGTGTTCAATGGTATAGTTCTCATTTGGGTGCTTCTAGGTCCAAAATACTCGACATTAAGGATGCTATGAATCCTTGCTGCATGTTAATTTATTGAGAATATTAATTTGCATTGCCAATTAATCCACTAAAATTTTTCCTAATTGCAAAAGGTTATTTGCCTTTGACATCAGATATTAACCATTTCTTGAAGTCACATCATGTCGTTTCAAAAAAAAGAAGTCACATCATATAACCCAAATGTTGCAGCTGGTAGCTATTTGGAGCGATTGGTTCTTCTATATTTAGTGTATGAATAGCTTTTCTTGGTGAACTTTTTTGCACTTTTGTCCATTCAAGAATAGGAGTCTTTGAGAGAATAAAAATGCATTTCTTTGGCTGTGTCCATTGTAATGCTGATCTCTTCCTTTGCAACTCAAATGAAAGTGCTATAAGCATAGGTGTTTTCACATGCTATATGTGGGCCAGAAGTTGCAAAACTATGATCTATAAGCAGAGTAAAGTAGCCAGTATGGCATTATATTAGGCTCCTCTAAATTTATAGACTTACATGCATACATTCGTTACTTAATAATTTAGATGAAGAAACTTTTTGTTACTTGAGTAATAATGTATCAGTCTTTTTTGGTGTGTTTATCTGAAAATACATGCTTGTCACAGACACAGCTACATCCATACACTGCTTTTCTTTGTTTCATGCAATGGTACTATTCAAGTAACAATATAGCTTCAATGGTTAAACTACATATTCACTAATCATTTATTGGGGAAACTTTATCATTCATTTCATCAGGCACCTATCTTATATTTCCTCTCTAATTTGATTATTTTCTAGAACTTGATTAATAAGTTTTTGTTGACAGGAATTGTTGGATTTGGGTGAGGCAGTTGGGACCCAAAGTCGTGGTCTCTCCCAAGAACACATTTCATTACTTCCAGTCACAAAGTACAAGTGTGGTTTCTTTTCAAGGAAGAAAACACGCCGTGAAAGGTCAGATCTTGTTGTAATATTTTTATGCCAGTCAGTTCAGATCCTCAGAAGCATGCTATATTAGTTCTGTCTGCATTGATATGATGCTGCATCCTTGATGTAATATGATGATTTTTGCTTACCGTAGAGAATGCAATTAGTTGCAGCAACTTTGTACTGATTCTTAAATATAAATGAATTTAACTTAGGACTTCCCTTCGGGTAACAGGTGTGTAGTTTGCCAAATGGAGTACAAGAGAGGTGATCTGCAGATGACACTTCCCTGCAAGCATGTATACCATGCCAGCTGTGTGACAAGATGGCTTAGCATTAACAAGGTCCGCAATCAGAAAATGAAACTATCCATGTCTGCTTCCCAATTCCCCCCTGCTTCTTTGGCTTACAGGAGTATACGTTTCTTCTGCAGGTATGCCCTGTTTGCTTTGCTGAAGTTCCCGGTGAGGAGCCCAAGAGGCAATGAGTTATGGCCGCCACGAAGTTCTTGCGATCAGACGCTCAGTCCCGTTGTGCCCCCCCAACCGATGAACGATTTCTGCTTGAAGGCAGCTTGTCCTCCCCCTTTAAATCTGTGTATTAGAATCATATCACCAAATATAGGTTATAAGCAGATGTAGTTGGAACAACTCCTGAGAGGTTTGCTGTAGGCTGTAGAGTTCGACTGTGAACTATAACCACGTGGTAGATGGTAGCATGCTCGATCACGCACGCTTTACGAGGTGTTTTTGTTCACTGCCAAGAGCATGTGCTAGTCTGTGTTGTATTGATTTAAGATTTTGCGAACAATGGAAAGATTCATTTGTTACACTGTCTGCTTTGGCCTGTCAGCTTGCATTTCTTTGCCATGATATGTTTGTGATTGTAAATCTGAGCTTGCTGTAGCTTATACCAGGTCTATTTGTTCATTGGGTGAGGCCTGATATACGAAAAATTCTACGCGTACATGGACGCTTATTGCTTTCTTTTATGCTTGTCTATTTCGTCCTGCCTTTGCCTGCAGTTGTCTGTAGCGGGGAAAACTCTGTGACAACTGCTCAGCTCAGGTCGGGTATGGGTACTTAGTGAGAACCCGTAGTCGATTTACCGAGACTGAAGCTAGTGCAGAACGAAATAGTCCACTATCAATTGTGTCGGTACGGACTACAAATGAAGAACATCCAGTGGTGGATCTAGGATTTGAGTAGTGAGGTTGCAAAACTGTGAATTTAAAAATTGAAAATATATAGTATAAGATTTTAAATGTAACATATTACAATTTTGTAAAGTATGATCAAAATACAAAATACTTTAGCAAAAAATTATAACTTCACATGGCACTCACTATCATTTAATTCTTCCAAAATATGTTGTTACTGTCAACATTGACATTTTCATTATGTTCTTGCAATTGCAAAGCTAAAATATGAGTGGAATTGCCTTTAACTTTACTTCCTAGAAAGACTTTTGGTGTGGATGTACATGTTATCTTTTGTGACTTCCCTGCTCGATTTCACAGAGACTTCAAATTGACTTTCTTCTTCTCTATTTTCTAATTTCTCTACTCAATTTTACATTACACAATTAAACACTAATTTCTAGATGTTTGATTTGATTTTACAAAATACAAATTATGGTCAAATTTTTAAAAGGAGGAAAAGCGCTCACTTTGCTTCTAGCTGTCGGCCGGACTTCGGAGCAGCTGCTGGCTCGCTGCAACACTGACTCGCCAAACGGCTCAGGCCAGGCGTGTGCGCTTGTGCAGTGCGCCGTCGTGACCTGTAGCTGGGACTGGCCCCAACTAGCGACTGGTTCGTGAATGAATGGCATGGGTTTTTTTCCAATGGTCAGGCCAATGGCAGTAGGCCAACCGGCGCCGATGGAGCATGGTCGCATGCGGCATGGGCTGATCCATAAGGAAGATATTTTTGGACTGAAATCAGAGAAGAAGTGCAAATAGAACTTATATATATATATATATATATATATATATATATATATATATATATATATATATATATGTATATAGGAAAAATAGAAAAGAGGCTTCCTATGTATATATATACATATATATATATACCCTTTATATATATTTTTTCTTCTAAAAAAATTTAGAAGTGCAGCTACAACCCATGCACCCCAGATCCGCCCCGGAGAACACCTACTCAACAAAGAAATTACCCAGTCAGGACTCAGGAGAGACGGAGCGTCGGGAGGCGGTGGCGTCGTCGGACGGAAGGTGCCCATGATTTCTCGGCAATGGAGTCGATCGGCGCGTGCAAAGTTAAAAAGATTTTCTGCAACAAAGCGCCAATGCTGTATCATTGCATATCGGTGTCTACTCTAGCTAAAGCTAGTTAGCTCGAATGCACTACTGGGAAAGACAGACTAATCAGTAGACTAACCAGCATCCATACTTGCATAATGCTCTAATAAGTAGACTGAGACTAATCAGTAGTACTAGACCACTAGTAATAGTCAAGGGTTTGTCCCAGAGTACGTAAAACAACTAGCTCCAAATTAAGAGCACATTGGTGCGTGTCGACACCGTCCTTCTCCTTAAACTATTCATGTGTCAGTACACTAACATGGGGCTTGTTTTTTTGTGGCTATGGCTTATAATTTTTAGGTATAGCTTGTAATTTTTGACTGTTCGTGTGAGAGATTACAGAGTAACTAAAATTCACGTGTGGCTTTTGCCGATATAAATGAAGTCGGTATAATATGTACTACAATTAACTAGTAGACCCCATCTTAAAAAAGGTAATCTGATTAAAAATTAGTTACTGTAAAAAAACTAAAAGCCATAAAAAACAAGCCCATGATACTCCTCCGACCACCTGGTCAACAAACAAAACAAACCAAGCTACGCGATAATTGACAAACAAACAAATCTTAGTCTCACTAATATACTAAACCATCCCGAGGTACTTGGAGAAGGCATAGTGGCGGTAGTTTGCAGTGTAACAGAAGATTCGTTGAGCAGAAAACGGGGCCAGTGCCTCAAGCGTCTTCTTCCTCATGTCGACAACATCCACCCATGCCTCGGGTCCTCATCGTTCACCTTGGACATCAGGTAAACAACGTCGTCGCTGTCGTCGTGCAAGGTTAGCTTCTCGGCCTTGTTGTTAGGGGTGGAAATGAGCCGAGCCGACTCATGTGAACAGGGGATTCGGCTCGGTTCAGAAACGAGCTAGGAGAGGGACTCGATTCGGCTCGAAATGTGGCTCGAGCTGGCTCACGAGGGCTCGCGAGCCAGAAACTGATGAGCCATAACCAGCACAGAGCTCAATCTGCTGACCATAGGTCCAGAGAGCTCAATGTGCTCAGCGGCTCAGACCAAGAACAAGCGAACACAACCAGAGAGCTCATTTTCTTAAAGAAATGCATGAAAAAAATCACAAGTTTACATTAATCATTCAACACAGGACACACAACAACATCACATGATGGAAAGTTTGAAACTCACAACAACAGCAGCAAGAAACAGAACACGACATTCGACACATACATTACATTACACCATATACTTTGGCTTGTCAGACCAACAAAAGACACAACCACACAAGGCCATGTGAACATCTAGACGCCTCCTCTGCCATCTTGAGTCTTGACGACATTCAAAAAGACTTGACTTCAAAGATCGCCATATTCATCATCCAGCGGTCTACATGCATAAATATTGGAGTTGGCAATTGCATAAAGATTAAAGTATGCATAAAGATATCTGAAGTGTGTCATGCAAATGTATAAATTATTGATACAAAGTAGGCAACCCAACTTAGCTATGAGCCACTCATCAGAGCAACACATACATAACAGTGGTCAACAAAGAAGTAATCAATCAAGACCAAGCTATCAGTATAACATATATATATATGCATTGTTTGTCTGAAATTACAAAGTCTTATTCATTTTAGTAACTATGCTCTTTGAAAATTTTCATGGCCTTGATATCCCAAATTGTGGCTGGAAACAGTGCTATTTACTACTTTTCGCATATTTTGATCTAGTCTCCATAGGTTCCAAGAATTGATAGGGGAACATCCTCACTCTAAACTGGTGTAACTAGCATTTATCCCAAGTGACACGGACAAATGTTTTATCTTGTCTGCAGTGTTTGAGACAGACATATTTCAACAAACATTAGATATAATTTGGCAATGGAGCAATTCAAAAACAAATAACTGAGTGTTTCTTTAGCTTCACAAAATGAACAAATATAAAAGCTAATGCAACAATTGAGGAAATAGAAATAATAGAAATAACTGAGTGTTTCTTCAGCTTCTGTCTACCAGTTGCCTTTGGAGACCCCTTCCTTCTTTTTGCCCCCTCTTTGATATTCCTTGAGACACAATACCCTCTTCTGTTGTTAATGCCACAATGGCTTCTTCATCACCATTTGAACTTGAAGAGTCCACCGAAACACGTTCTCGGTCCTCATCAGATGGTACACCGTCGTGATCATCATCAGCCAGATCCTCCCAATCCGCATCCTCGCTCGATGACTGTAATAAAACATTGTACAATTGAAAAACACAATTGAATAATAATAACATATACACCATATGTTAAGAAAGTAACTTCTAACAACAATAATACCATTCACTAGTGAAACATAAAGAAAATTAAATGGGGATCAATATCTACTGCAAACTGCAAAAGTACTCTTACTAATCCATAAAGCAGCCTTCCCTACATAAACAAACTATCTCAAAAACATATACAACATCTGCACTACTACATCTACAATTCTACATGATAAACCTAGTGAAGTACCAACTGTGAACTTGCTCAAAGCTTCAGAACACTTCTAGATTCAACATCTCCACTACTACATGTCTACATTTACATTTACACTACACTCACCGAGACTACTGGTTCGGCGAGGTCAGGAAGCAGCTGGGAGCTGAGGAGGCATCCACTGGTTGTATGCTCGCCCACTACTGCCGAGAGGGAGGCCCCAACAATGCGAAAACTTAAATCAATTTGCTTTAGCACAAATAGCGTCTAGATCAAATAAGTTCACCAAAGTGCAACAACAATATAAGGCTATGACAAGGTTTGCAATCATAGGAAGACAATCAATCAATTTAATTTCATGCATGTAAATTGCTTGAATATAAATTAAGCACAAGAAAACAAACCACAAATGACACGGTTTCTTTTTACCATGGTGTTCGGAGACTTACCAGTCTCCCTTAGTTCACGTTGAGGTAAGCCCAAACTAATTGGACCGGCTCCACGAATTAAGCCTTCCACCTCAAATCCACTAGTGGTAGCTCTTTCCCACTCCGGGTAGGTGAGCTCCAATCTTCACAATTTTGCCAGGTCTTCTCACAACCTTCTTTGAGAAGATCACCGCGCACGACACCTCCAACGCCGTCTAGAAGTTGGCAAACTCTAAGAGTAATAAGTCAAGCCTCACGCTTGACTCTCACCATGTGCAACGAATACATAAGCTCAATTGGACACTAAGTCCACCTCTAGATAAAACACATGCAATCTAAATCCCTTCTCCTTGCTCACAAAGTGCAACACATGCACTATTGAGTGGAGAGACTCACACTAGCTCAAGAAAATAGAAAATGGGTCAAGCAACGACATCTCCAATCGGCCACAAGGGGGTATTTATACCCGCACATAAGAAAACTAGTCGTTGGAGTTAAATCCTTGAAAAAAATAAGGGCAAGCGGAAGTACCGCGATGCAATGGCGATACTTCGCACTTGTTCGACACAACGATGCGACTATTTTGAGCTTGAACTAGCCATTGGAAATCGATGTGGAACTACTGCCATTGAAAATCCGGTAGTTTCGATCTTCGGAAGTTCTGAAAACTCGACGCGGTACTTCCGTTTGATTCGAGGCCAAGAGTTGGCGCTCTCGAAAAAACGTTCCGTCCGATCTTCGAGCTTAGTGCTCGGAAATCTTGTTAAAGGCTATGGTACTACCGCTCTCGATGGTTCCACCGTTGAAACTCCGGTACTTCCGTTTCCGTAGAAAATGTGAGTCAGGGTGCTCTCTAGAACAAAGGTTACATTCGATTTTGATGGAGCTTCGGAAGCGAATCCGCGGTTTGCACGCCGGTACTTCCTACCACTCCACGGTAGTTCCGTTGTTGAAACTCCGGTACTTCCGTTTTTCCTGATAGGTGCAGATATCTCAACAGATTTTGCGAAACACATTTGCAAACAATAGTATCATGCACACAAGGATCAAACATGATTCCGAACCAGATGCAAAATATATTTGCACACTTTTGAAATCATGACACAAAGAATAGGTACATGGACTCCTCACTTTTACAAAACACATTCGCAAACACGAGTCACATGCTATAAGTATTATATATGAGCTTCAATCATTTATAAAACATATTTTAAAGAATATAATGACGTAATAATTTGAGAATTATTATATCTGACGAGACACGTGAGCCAGCATATTAGGTCAAAGGGTATCATAAATGTCGGAGAAGTATCGGAATTATTTTTTTGAATATAGATAATTAGGATACGGGATAGTCGAGCGATCGGTGGAGTATTTGTATCCGATACGGTATCGATACAGATTTTGGGAAGTATCCGAACATAGGCATCATCTATTACAAGTAGATTCTTCATTTCTATAGAAGAGGTATTTTCTTGGATATGTATTAACTGGCTGTTTTATGTTAACTATGTAGCGATGTATCCAGCTACAGCTTATGCAGTTCCACAGCTCCAACCGGTTCTACCGGATAGTGATCTTACAAACACTACTGTAAGAACCCTTATTATATTGCTAGCCATTTGATCTGTTGACTATGCCATTTACCTTGGGATACATTTGCAGATATTTATTGGTAACTTGGACCCGAATGTGACAGAAGATGAGCTGAAGCAGACATGCATGCAATTTGGGAGCTTATATGTAAATCCCAGTTGGTAAAGGATGGGATTTGTACAATATGCATCTAGGAGTAGCTTTAAGAAAAATCTATTTCTTTTATTCCTTGAACTGTAATTTACAAAACCAAGCATGCAATTCTCACTAGCCACTGCCCAAAACACACGGGCTCAAATTATCAATGCCTCATGGATGACTGGTTAATTCCAATTTTCAGATTGCCTTACCGTCCTAGATGAAGCACAAAAAAGTGTAAATGTATCATTAACTCTATTTTGTCGAACTAATACTGTTTGGAAACAAATATAGCAAAGAAGAATCTTTGAAAACTGTAGATAATGTGCCTTGGTGAACTGAAAAGTTAATTTAGTAGACCCTCCAAATTTCTTAACTGTAACATATAATTTATCTCTGTAATCAAGACTCATTTCATTAGTTTATTTCTTAGGCATGCATATGCTTTGTAGGCAAAAGTATTAATATCTCAGTGAAGTATTACATCTCCATTTATTACTCAGCAGATAGGAACAATTTTTTTTTTATCTTTGTTGTCATGTGGATGTATGCCTATTATTATTGTACAGTGGCTATTTCCTTCCTCTTAAACAGTGCACGATTAGTTAATGCATTTCTTGGTGACACCTTTCTTTGCTAGCATCCACATTTTGTTGGAATGATGTAAATCCGATGTGTTTACTGTTTACCAATAACATAACTGTTTCAGGGCATCAGCTGAAGAGGCTGTACAACGTCTTCATGGCACTGTGATTGGCCAACAAGCAGTTAGGCTGTAGGAAGTCCTGCAAAGCAGGTATATCTCATTTAATTTCTACTGCACAAACCTGATTTTCAGTAAATCTATTTGAACTCAGATGTTCCGAAATCAACTAGAAGCAATCTTGACAGCTTTTAGTTTTTACTGATGAGCATGCTAAAGAAGAATTTTCTTGATAAACAGTCTGGTCCTTATTATCCTGTTCTTACCCTTGTGTGATAACAGATGAAGGGTTTGTTTGTTTGATATTTGTTTCTTGGGCAGTTTTCCTTCATTTTCCATACCGCTCCAATTTTCATTTCATTTCCGGTTATGATATCTTATTTTTTTCTTAACCTGTTGGAATATCTTCAAATTAAGGCTAATGAATTTATGTTATTATCTTGCGCAACCTTATGCAGGATCAATCAGCTGTCTGGAGTCAGCAAGCAGATCCTAATCAATGGGCAAGTGCTTATTATGGCTATGGGTATGATGCATATGGATATGCTCAAGAACCATCATATGCATATGGTGCTTATGCTGGATATAGCCAGTACCCCCAACAGGCAAGGATTTCAATTTACTTCACATTCATTATATTCTTTCAGTGTTGTATACTTGTGCGTTCTTTAATAGTTGTGAATATGGACACCTGAAGGTTGCTATTTTCTCAAAAAATTGTATTTGTGTGTCATGTCAATGTACAATGCACATTCATGTTAAACCAAATGTAGGATTTATATTTCTAGAAGTAGAGAATTGCATCTTTATGAATCATATAGTTCACTATATTAAATAGATTCAAGGAAAGATGTTGGGTTGCAGAAGGTGTATATATTGAATTATCCGTTGGTCACCATTATCTTGTAACCAACCTTAATTCACCCTTCATAGTACAGATGTGATTTCTGATACATGTCCCATGGTCTCCAGCTTCACTGTACACGAACAGTTTCTGATGTGATCTCACCAGTATAGCTGGCAACGCTTGTTCTTGTTTATAATTTTCTATCTTGTTTTTGTTCAAGAACGCAGGTGCTTTTTTATGAAAATTTCACCTTGAGCACAATGGCTATTTTACCTGCTATTTCCTGAAATCAGCCAAAATATCTGTTTTACCTGCTTGACAACAAGGTGTATAGTTAGAATTGGCTAGTTTAATATTTACTGCATTTGGTTTCCATTTAACGTTATAGTAGAATTAATAAATCTTACAACTTCCAGGTTGAGGGAGCAACCGATATGGCATCAACAGCTGGTAGTCATGTCCCAGTCATGGAACAAAAGGAGGTGTACGATCCAATGAGCATACCTGATGTTGACCAGTAAGTACAGTCCCACTTATCAATTCATCACTGTTATTTTATACTGGTGAGTTCTAACCCATGTGCTTGTGTCTTTCAATCTAGGCTGAATGCTTCATATATCGCTGTTCATGGTAGAGCCATGCTAGGACGGCCCTTGTGGTTGAAGACTTCATCGTTATCTCAGCCTGCTTGAGCACCCATCTATCACCCGTCGTTGCCTTTTTCTGAAGACTCCAATGTAGGCTCCATGTGACAGGCTGATTGGCAGCTTCATGTATGTTGAGGACATCACATGTATGATTAGGGAACTCCTTTTGCTAGTCCCTGCTTGTCTAGATCAACAAACTATTGCCAAGGATGCTGCTTTTACCACTACTTCAAGTTACTGGTACGGAAGATAGGAAGGCGTTTGTTTTCTCCTGATCTTTTCGTGTCTAGAATTTCTCTGCAGTTTTGGCCTGGTTTCTGTTGGATCTTTCCTATTTCCTTTTTATTGGAGTGGAGTAGTATTTTGCAGTGCTACTCCATTCTGATAATTTTAGCGGTTCATCTTTTGGCGGCTGTTTCCAATGGTAAAAAATGAGAAAAGGTACTAATCAAATTATTACAGTAATTGTTGAAGATCTCAGGTGACACTGCGACCCAAATCATCTCGAATCCTGTGCACTCGTAATTCAGAGCGGTTAGGCCTGTTTTTTTGGTCTATGATTTTTGTGAAAATTTTGAGTTCGATTGTTCGTGAGTATGAAGAGACTTGTGAATTTTGGTCAATCTAAATGAAGTTATTATAGTGTCTATTATAACGACTTGTCGATTTTATTTTGAAAAGATATTTCGTTAAAATTAGCTACGCAAAGCTAAGACGAAGCTAAAAGAATGTCCATTTACTTCTGTGTTGCTTAAAAGTAATAGTTAAAGTTCAATCAGTCAAAAACTGCCAAGTAAACACAGCCGGAGGGAGTACAAAAGCATTTCCTTTGAACGAATTGTTCACACAATGTCATTACACTCAATTTTTTTTTTCAAAATTGGCATATAAACGATGTGTTTTCCTTGCAGAGTAGTTAGGTGGTATTTTAATTAGCACTAATCACAATTAATCAATACTAATTATAAGTAATTACTATACTAATTATAATATGGTTAGTGCTAATTAATTATAATTAGTATTAATTAAATACGGTCAATACTAATTAAAAGCTAATGAAGGATGCACAATGTGGCGGGCCGTGATGGCATCGAGCTCTCTCATACCGAAGAGGTGTCTATTAAGTTCGATAAATCCAAAGGCGAAAACAAACTTTACCAACTAAATCGAAAAAGGTACGCTACGTTTAGGGCCTCTTTTTAGGCATGGCTTTGAAAATTTTGAATTTTGTATTTACAGAGATCAAGAGATCGATACTCACTTGCGATTTTGGAGATATTAAGCTTTTAACGGTACTACGTTTAACTAGACCGCTTAAAAATATCCTAAAAGTTAGTCGGCTATGACAAGGTTTGCAATCATAGGAAGACAATCAATCAATTTAATTTCATGCATGTAAATTGCTTGAATATAAATTAAGCACAAGAAAACAAACCACAAATGACACGGTTTCTTTTTACCATGGTGTTCGGAGACTTACCGGTCTCCCTTAGTTCACGTTGAGGTAAGCCCAAACTAATTGGACCGGGTCCACAATTAAGCCTTCCACCTCAAATCCACTAGTGGTAGCTCTTTCCCACTCCGGTAGGTGAGCTCCAATCTTCACAATTTTGCCAGGTCTTCTCACAACCTTCTTTGAGAAGATCACCGCGCACGACACCTCCAACGCCGTCTAGAAGTTGGCAAACTCTAAGAGTAATAAGTCAAGCCTCACGCTTGACTCTCACCATGTGCAACGAATACATAAGCTCAATTGGACACTAAGTCCACCTCTAGATAAAACACATGCAATCTAAATCCCTTCTCCTTGCTCACAAAGTGCAACACATGCACTATTGAGTGGAGAGACTCACACTAGCTCAAGAAAATAGAAAATGGGTCAAGCAACGACATCTCCAATCGGCCACAAGGGGGTATTTATACCCGCACATAAGAAAACTAGTCGTTGGAGTTAAATCCTTGAAAAAAATAAGGGCAAGCGGAAGTACCGCGATGCAATGGCCGGTACTTCCGCACTTGTTCTGACACAACAGTAACGACTATTTTCAGAGCTTCTGAACTAGCCATTGGAAATCGATGTGGAACTACTGCCATTGAAAATCCGGTAGTTTCGATCTTCGGAAGTTCTGAAAACTCGACGCGGTACTTCCGTTTGATTCGAGGCCAAGAGTTGGCGCTCTCTGAAAAAAACGTTCCGTCCGATCTTTCGGAGCTTCCGTGCTCCGGAAATACTGTTAAAGGCTATGGTACTACCGCTCTACAGTAGTTCCACCGTTGAAACTCCGGTACTTCCGTTTCCCGTAGAGAAAATGTGAGTCCGAGGGTGCTCTCTAGAACAAAGGTTCTGTTCGATTTTGAT
The DNA here is from genome assembly GCA_036346245.1 of Bonia amplexicaulis. Taxonomy (NCBI): domain Eukaryota; kingdom Viridiplantae; phylum Streptophyta; class Magnoliopsida; order Poales; family Poaceae; genus Bonia; species Bonia amplexicaulis. The sequence goes on along the minus strand of CM070752.1, from coordinate 17,916,589 downwards.
GGAGCTTCCGGAAAGCAGAAGTACCGCGGTTTGCACGCCGGTACTTCCTACCACTCCACGGTAGTTCCGTTGTTGAAACTCCGGTACTTCCGTTTTTCCTGATAGGTGCAGATATCTCAACAGATTTTGCGAAACACATTTGCAAACAATAGTATCATGCACACAAGGATCAAACATGATTCCGAACCAGATGCAAAATATATTTGCACACTTTTGAAATCATGACACAAAGAATAGGTACATGGACTCCTCACTTTTACAAAACACATTCGCAAACCTGAGTCACATGCTATAAGTATTATATATGAGCTTCAATCATTTATAAAACATATTTTAAAGAATATAATGACGTAATAATTTGAGAATTATTATATCTGTTCTATCTCGATGAACCTGATCAAACCATTGCTGCAGGTGACGTCCCGGATCGGCCGTGGGCAACTATCCGGGCACTCGTCCTTGTTGCTGGCCATCGGCTGAGGCAGGGGGCTGAAACGCACCTCCGGCATTTCGTCGAGCAGGTTGCAGACGAGTGCCTCGCCAGAGATCGACTCGGCCCAGCGAGCCTCCTCCGACAGCGATCACTTTGTCAGCATTGTGGAACAGCACCTTATTCCTGCCACAAGACAGCTCCAACTCCAGCATTGCCACCTTGGTGCTCCACTCCGTGGTCTTGGATGAGAAGACGTGGAGGTCATACTGCGAAACCTCCCGGGTGAACTGCTCCTCGAGGACGACGGCGACAAAGTGCTCGCCGCTGCCGCCGTCGACGCAGCGCAAGAGGCCAACTTCCTCGGCTCCGAAGACGCAAGGGTGGGGGCTCGGGAGCAGCTCAAGCGAGGGCTTTCCGGGGCCGACGCTGTAGACGAGGTAGTCGCAGAACCCCGGCTCTCCAATGGGCCTCCTAGGCACGCAGATGGAGGAGACACGGAGGAAGACGAAGGCGCCGTCCGCGCCGACGACGAGGGGCTCCGGGGCAGTGCACGCAGAAATGGGAGACGGCCGGCGGGTCGGCGAGCCAGAATGACAGCTCAACCTGAACTCTTGGTGCGGCTTCGACAAGGAGGAGGAGTCTCCAATTATTTAGAGTAAATTGTACAGTGGTTCATTTTGTCATCGATCTCCCAATTTATATATGTATAGTTCATTAATCATCCTCGGAACGCACGGTGGTCTGACCGCTCTCCCGCGCCAACGTGGCCTCCTCCAACGTAATTTTGCATTGAGACCCCAGATATGTCTTTATTCCCATTCCCAACTCCTCTCCATTCCTATTCTTAAGCCGTATCACATTGTGAAGAGTTCTGCACGTATCACATATTGTAAGCTCGGTTTTCGGCAACAAGGACACATCACATCTCTGTTTTGCTCAAAACAAACATCACAAGCTCTATTTCTTGCGAATAAGCATCAGAATATTTTCACAGTTATGCATGCTTGGGATTTGAAGCAACAGCATGAGCATGCGAGCAGCAGCTTGTGTTTTGAACCAACACCCAGAAAGTACATGCACATTCATAAATCACTGATTGACATAACAAATTCTGCATGACATTGCCAAACCGATACGTAACATTGCCATTCTGAGTTACACCCATCCAATGCAAACAAAAAATATATGGAAATCGATACATAACATAGTCATTCTTGAACAATTCTCAGTCACAACTTCAATATTGCCTGCAAGAACTAGGAAGCTATAAGCTACAGGCTACAATTTCACTTCAGTGGCATCCATGCATCAAATCGTTGGGATATCTACTACTGTCTCGTAGTTGTTAGAGTGATCTCAGGGATTTGGCCCAACGGCCAAATCCCAACCTTCTCTCCTTGACCGCGCACGATCGGGCGCCCATTAATAGGTTTGGTGGGCCCTGTCGCCGCCGCCATATAAATAGAGGTAGGGGCCGGGTGGCACGCATCCCAAGGTTCATCGTGCCGCCGCCACACCCCACCAACAAACCCCGAGACCCGATCTGAGGGGCGCTCAATGACGGAACAACCCCACCACCGCCGCTCTACGGGGAAGTCGCCACGATCCTCTCCACCGACCGTCGCTGCCCTAGCGCAGATCATCGCCATGTCCAACCCCTCGACGCAATCGGATGGTCGGTACACACACACTCTCTCTCAGATCTAGAAACCCCAAGCACAAAGAAAAGGATTTCAACATTGGTATCAGAGCCTTACGGGCGTGGCCGCAGGGGCCGTGAGCGCCGTCGCCGGTCGCCGCTCTCGAGGCCGTTGCGCCTTGCGCCGCTGCTTGCTGACTCGCGGTGCTGTATCCGACCATTGGGGTCGCCGCCCCACCTCAAGACCGTCGCTCGCTGCCGCCGCTGCTGCGGGCTCCGCGCCTTGCGCCGCTTTTGCCAGCGCATGCGCCGACGCCCATCGCTGCTTCCTCCGCCTGGCTCTGAGGCGCCAGACGCCATCTGGCCCGCTGCGCCTCCGCCGAGTGCGCCGCCGCCCCGCTTTTCACGTGAGGAGCCAGGCGCAAATGGGACAAGGGTTAGGGTTTTTTTGGGATTTCAATCCCAGCCGAGCGTTTTCGGCCGTCCGATTTGATCCGGTGACCATTGTTTCTCGGGCGTGTGTTGGGCGAAGGGCATTTTGGATCATGGCGTGGAATTTGGCTGGGCCTCATTGCAGTTTTTGGGCCGCACGTATATGGTGACCCGAGCGCAGTTTAAATGCCTTTTTATTATTTTTCAGAAGCCTTTTGAGTAAATTTGAATGAAATTTGAATCAAATCTCTGGAAAATTTTTGCACCAACGTGTTAATTTTCCAGAGATTAGATGAGTACAGTAATATTGCTTCTGAGTAAGAATTATTTTGAATAATTACAGTTTCCGCTGCAAAAGTTAATGATTGATTAATTTTCATTATTAAATTCGAACCAACGGGAGAATTTAATTTTGGAAAAATAGATAAAATTTCTAGTTAATTATGATATTGTTATTTTCTGACCAACGTTGATAATAACATTATTATAATTTTAATTGAAGATTTTATGCATTATTTCTATTTACCAGCGGTGATGTAGATTTAATGTATAAATAAAATTGTATGTCGTATTTTTGACCAACGTTAAAATAAGGCATATAATTTTGCTGTTAAAAGTATTATAATTTTAATTGATGATTTTATGCATTATTTCTATCTCTGCCCAACGGTGATGTAGATTTAATGTGTAAACAACTGTATGTTTTAATTTTAACCAACGTTGAAAACAATACATGCATTTGTTGTTATTATTTTGTTTAAATGTTCTCACTGTATATGAATTGTGTTTTCAGGAGGATACTCTTTGATGGGCTACATCAGAGATATCCCTGTTCTCAAAGGAGACAACTATGGTGAATGGAAGAAAAGATTGACCTTGCATTCATCCTAGCCGAGGTGGACTGGGTAGTCACCACACGTGTCCCACCAGAACTGTGGCACCGGTGAGGATGAAAATGAGGCGATCTTGCTTGGCGCACTGACGGAGGGACTTTGCTCCCATAAAGATGTCATATGATCTTGATCATAAAAATGGGTCACCGCCAACAAGAAATGTTTGGCTGTGATAAAGAACACGATTGAGCCTGCAATTGTGGGCTCAATCGCAGAGTGTGACACTGTCAGAGAGTACCTTGATAAAATAAAGAGTCAGTTTACTGGCTCTTCAAAGACTTATGCTACACAAATTAAGCGACTTGTGACGAAAGGTACTACGGTGGTGGCGGTGGCATAAGAGAGCACATACTAAGGATGAGTAACTTGGCATCCAAGCTTAAACCAATGGATTTGGCTCTCAAGGATGAGTTCCTTATTCATTTGATTTTGCTTCTTTGTCGAAAGAGTTTGACACCTTTGTTGTCAACTACAATATCTGACCGAGAAATGGGACTTAGAAAAGTGCATAGCTATGTGTGTGCAAGAGGAGGAAAGATTTAAATCCTCACATGGTGGTTCTATCAACTATGTGAAGGATAACAAGAAAAAGAACTTCAACAGTAGCTTCTCCTCAAAGAACAAGGGAAAATCCTCTGTTTTTCAGCCTCAACAGAATAATTTCACAGTGGAGAAAGATCAGTGTCTTCATTGCAAGAAAAAGGGACATTACAAGAAAGATTGTCCCGATTTCTTGAAAATGATTATGTCAAAGAAAGGTGAGAACATTATTACGTTCATAAATGAATCCATGTATGTACAATATTCAAAATCTACTTGGTGGATTGATTCAGGTGCAACTGTTCATGTTGCTAATAATTTGCAGGGATTCCGTTCGACGAGGAATACGCAAAGAAAAGAAAGATGCGTTAAAGTCGCAAATGGAGTCCAAGCTGAAGTTGAAGCCGTTGGCGATCTTTCATTAGAACTAGCTGATGGCTTCACTCTTTTACTTAGAGATGTTCTTTATGTTCCCTCTTTACAGAGGAATTTGATTAGTGTTTCATGTTTGGACAATGATGGTTATGATTGTTATTTTGGAAATGGCAAGTGTGAAATAATGTTTAATAAAGAATGTGTTGGTCTTGCCATTAAACAAGATGAGCTTTATTTATTGTCACTTCGTGAAAGTGTGAACTCCGTATGTGATGTGAATGAGCGTATATCCTCGTCTGAGAATACGAACAGAAAACGAAGAGAACTCATAATGAATCGTCGAAATTATGGCACTGTTGTTTAGGCCATATTTCGAGGGGGAGAATAGAAAGACTAGTTAAGAATGATATTCTTCCTCTATTAGAGTTCTCAGACTTAGAACAATGCAGAGAATGCATTAAAGGAAAATATGTAAAGAAAATTAAGAAAGACGCCAAAAGAAGCACGGAGTTCTACAAATTATTCACACGACATTTGTGGTCCTTTTCCGTGAAAAGTGTGGATGGATATGACTCGTTCATAACATTCACGGATGATTACTCCCGTTATGGATATATTTATCCAATCAAAGAAAGAAATGAAGCCTTGGATAAATTCAAGATATTTAAGGCTGAGGTTGAAAACCAACACGATTTAAAGATTAAGATAGTCTCGATCGATGGTGGGGAGTACTACTGATCGACATACCCCATATGGACAAGTTCCTAGACCTTTTGCAAGGTTTTTACAGGAAAATGGCATAGTAGCCCAGCATTCTACACCGGGCGAACCTCAGCAAAATGGAGTAGCTGAAAGACACAACCGCACCACGATGGATATGGTGCGAAGCATGATGAGCTACTCCACCCGCCGTTGAGTTTATGGATGGAGCGTTGAAAACCGCCATTCATATCCTCAACGAGTGTGCCTAGTAAGTCGGTGCCCAAAACACCGCACGAGATGTGGACGGAAGAGTTCCCTCACTAAACCACTTATGTGTGTGGGGGAGTCCTGCTGAGGCTAAAGTATTTAACCCAAACCTTGGGAAACTTGATCCCAAAACAGTAAGTTGTCATTTCATTGGCTACCCGGAAAAGTCAAAAGGCTTTCGTTTCTACTGTCCAGACAGATATACAAAGTTTGTAGAAACGAGACACGCTGTCTTCTTAGAAGATGAAATGATGAGGGGGAGCATGGTAGCTCGAAAGATTGACCTTGAAGAGAAGCGGGCGATGCGCCCACTCGATGATTCAAGAGCCATTCTTCGCACTACCTGTCGCTACAACCGACGGTACAAGACAACGTGGTGCCGGCACTGTTATTGTTCCTCCTGTGGCAACAATGAATGAGAATGAAGAACACATTCTTCGGGATCATATAGAACCAATTGCCACGAGATGAGGGGAGCAACAGCGACCTCAAATGTAAGATGTACCAAATGTGGAGGCCCGAGGAGGTCTCAAAGAGTAAGAAGATCGCTATTTCGATGATTATCGATTTATCATACGAGAGGAATTTCAAATGGAGGATGATCCCACCTCATTTGAAGAAGCCATGAGAAGCGAAAATTCCTCAAAATGGCTTGAGGCCATGGAAGAGGAAATGAGGTCCATGAAGGCTAATAAAGTCTGGGACTTGGAAATTATTCCTAAAGGAGCCAAAACAGTAGGCTGTAAATGGGTCTACAAGACAAAGCTTGACTCCCAAGGGAATGTAGAAAGATACAAAGCGCGACTTGTGGCAAAAGATTTTACGCAAAGAGAATGGATTGATTACAATGAGACCTTTTCTCCAGTCTCATGTAAAGATTCCTTCAGAATCATAATGGCATTAGTTGCACATTATGATTTAGAGTTACATCAAATGGATGTAAAGACGGCATTTCTTAATGGGGATTTGGAGGAAAATGTTTACATGGCACAACCGAAAGGTTTTGTTGTGGAAGGAAATGAAAGAATGGGATGCCGCCTAAAGAAATCAATTTATGGGTTAAAGCAAGCTTCAAGACAAGTGGTACTTGAAGTTTGACAAGACAATAAGAAAATTTAGGTTTAAAGAGAATGTAGAGGACAACTGTGTTTATGCAAAGTTTAAAGATGGGAAGTTTATCTTCCTAATCCTGTATGTGGATGATATCCTATTAGCTAGTAGTGATGTCAGTCTGCTACTGGAGACAAAGAAGTTTTTGTCCTCAAACATTGATATGAAAGATCTTGGTGAAGCTTCGTTCGTACTAGGGATCGAAATTCACCGGGATAGAAACAAGGAGACATTGGGACTGTCACAAAAGGCATACATAGATAAAGTCTTAAAGAAATTTGGTATGCATAAATGTAGTCCTTCACCTGCACCTATAGTCACGGGCGACAGATATGGGGATTTTCAATGCCCCAGGAACCAATATGAGATCGATCAAATGAAAGCGGTTCCATATGCTTGTTTGTCGAAGCTTACAGTATGCTCAAGTATGCACACACCCTGACTTATCATTTGTTATCGGGTTACTTGGCAGATTCCAGAGCAATCCTGGGATAGAACATTGGAAATTGATAAAGAAAGTCTTGCGTTATTTGCAAGGAACAAAAGGCCTCATGATGACATACAGAAGATCAGATTTACTCCATATAGTGGGGTATACAGATTCTGATTTTGCGGGAGATGATAGAAAGTCTACATCCGGATATGTATTCACTCTCGCATGAGGAGCTATATCGTGGAAAAGCTCAAAGCAAACCGTCACTACATCGTCCACAATGTATGCCGAGTTTGTAGCATGTTATGAGGCTACGGGCGGTGAACGGCTAAAGAAGTTCATACCCGGTTTAAAAGTGGTTGACGACATCAATAGACCACTTAAGTTGTACTACGATAATGAACCCGCAGTAACGTATGCCCACAACAATAAGTCAAGTGGTGCTGCCAAACATATTGACATAAAGTATTATGTTGTGAAAGATAAAGTTCGGGATCAAATTATAAGTCTTGAGCATATAAGTACCGCAAAGATGTTAGCGGATCCGCTACGAAAGGCTTACCACCCAACGTGTTCGAGAGAACATGTAGCGGCATGGGTTTAAGGGAAAGCCTATGATTCCTGGACTAAAAGATGGCCCAAAAGTTTAAAGTAACTATTTCAGAACAAAGAGGTGTATTGTAGCTGTTAAATCTATCGGCGATTGACCGTGACGATGAGACATGTTCTATGCACTAATCTGTGATGGAATGAGTAAAGTCAAAAGTAATTAAAGATAAAGTATAGAGTGAGATCAAGGGGGAGAATGTTAGAGTGATCTCAGGGATTTGGCCCAACGGCCAAATCCCAACCTTCTCTCCTTGACCGCATACGATCGGGGCGTCCATTAATCGGTGGTGGGCCCTGTCATGACGCCATATAAATAGAGGTGGGGGCCGGGGTGGCACGCATCCCAAGGTTCACCATGCCGCCGCCACACCCCACCAACAAACCCCGAGACCCGATCCGAGGCGCCCAATGACGGAACAACCCCACCGGGCCGCCTCTGGCAGGAAGTCGCCGATCCTCTCCACCGACCGCCTCTACCCCTCGACGCAATCGGATAGTCGGTACACTCTCTCTCTCTCCCCTCTCTCTCAGATCTAGAAACCCCAAACACAAAGAAAAGGATTTCAACACTAGTTGCTAAGCTGCAATGAAAAAGCCCCTGTATGGCGACTGCTGAACTCCCAAAAGACCGTCCGCGTTCAAATAAACTTGAGAAGAGTGTAATAAGTGGGAAGCCGGCCGCATCGAATACCTCAGTGAAAATCCTTGGGTCATGCGAGCAGCAGCTTGTGTTTTGAACCAACACCCAGAAAGTACATGTACATTCATAAATTTAGTGCAATTAAAATATCGGTGATCAGAATGAATCACTTAAATAAATTTAGTGACCCACAGCGCAATATACTCGATTATTTATAACTTCTAAAGGGCCCAAGATAAGACCAGCTCCAAGCGAGGTCAAAGCCGCACTAGACCAGACCAGACCGCCCTTCTCGCCGCCGACCCAAGCAGCCACCCGCCCGCCGTCGCAGGGAGACGTTTGTGCCTTGGTGAACTGAAACAAATATAGCAAAGGAAAAACCTTTGAAAATTGTAGATACGTTTGTGCCTTGGTGAACTGAAAACTTAATTCTGTAGAACCTGGGCAAGACGTGTCCAAATTTCTTAACGGTAACATATAGTGTATGTCTGTAGTGGAGACTTGTTTCAATAGTTTACATCATTAGGCACGTGTATACTTTGGTAGGCAAAGCTATTAATATCTCAGTGCAGTATTACATTGCCATTTGTAACTCAGCAGAGAGGAACAAAACTTTCTCTTTGTTGTTGAGTGGATATATGCCTATTATTCTTGTGCAGTAGCTATTTCCTTCCACTTAAATAGTGGACAGTTAGCTAATGCATTTCTTGGTGACACCCCTCTTTGCTAGCATCCAAATTCCGATTGAATGATGCAAATATGACGTGTTTACCAGTAACATAGCTGTTTCAGGGCATCAGCTGAAGAGGCCGTACAACGTCTTCACGGCACAGTGATTGGCCAACAAGTAGTTAGGCTTTCATGGGGCAGAAGTTCTGCAAATAAGCAGGTATATCTCATTAAGTTTCAGTGTTGTGTAATTGTGCATTCTTCAGTAAGTTGTGAATACGGAAACCTGAAGCTTGCCATTTTCGTAAAGTTTTGGATTTGTGTGGCATGTCACTATGCAATGCACATTCATGTGAAAACCAAATGTGGGATTTATATTTCTAGGAGCAGCAATTGCATCTTTATGAATCATATAGTTCACTATATTAAGTCGATTGTAGAAGACATTGTTCAATTTCATCTATATTGGTTAAAATCGCACGCGAATATCTTTCTCTTTATACTCTCTCGCGCACAGTTAAAATTTAAAATTTTAAATCAAAAGTTATAAATCACAGCTTAAAAAAACCCATCCAGATATGCATCATCATATTTTTTGACGACTGTTTCCCATGGTAAATATATATATAAAAAAAACTACAGTAATCCACCCCATTTGACGACTGAAACGTTCAGTGCTGTCCTGCTGTTTGCTGAAGATCTCAGGTGACACCTGCGACCCAAATCAGCTCCTCGAATTCCGTGCGCTCGAACTTTCTACAAAGCGCTTCCCTTCGAACCGTCCATGTGCTCTACAGATCCACGTGGGGTCCAGTTGTCAGTACGTTACTGACGAGGCTCGCATTATTGTACTATCGTCATTCGTCGCTAGGCTGGACTGGCTGCTGATCCGCAACGGTCGAAAAAATGGCCGCGAGCCAACGGCGGGTGAGGAGGTCATAACGTAACGGCTCGCCACCGCCACCGCCCTCACAACTCGCAAGAGACACAGGCCACCAGCAACCCAACCAGTCGAGCCACAACTAGTAATTAGTACCCAACGCCTCTCCCTCTCCCTGTCTCTCGTCCACTGCGCCTGCGCGAGCACGCGCGCGCGCTCGAGAGGGGAGGCGATGGAGTTGATGGAGCCCAAGGACATCGACTGGAGCAGGGTGGTGTCGCGCTACGTGCGCGACGAGACCTACGAGGGCATCGAGGCCCCGCGCTGGGCCGACCTCGCCGACCCCGAGGCCGGCGCGGACGTCGACGACGACGCCTGGTTCTGCCGCCCCGGTACGCCTTCCCTCCGTTCCATCTTCCGCGCGCGCGGGGGGCTCCTATTGGTTGGTCTACCGGGAGGAAACCAAAGAAATGGCGGGCCTTGATCGGTGCCGATCGGCTGGTGGTTTCGGTGGTTGTAGTGGGCGGGTTCAAGAACCGGTCCAGTTCTTGATCAGCGTAGATTCGATTTCCATGTTGTTATCTTACGATTTTCTCCTCTGTTCCCGCGAAAACGAGGCTTTGATTTGTTACGGCGTCGTCTTACATTTGATTGCTATTGGTTTCGCCGCAGATTGCCGACATCCAAAGACGGCCGACGACTTCCTCAAGCTAAGCTCCAGCCCCAAGGTTCGTGTTTCTTCTCATCCTCGATTTCTTGCGGGCCTTTTCTTTCTCTGGTTGGTTGAATCTTCTCACGTTTCTTCCTCGGAACAGGGCAAGCTACTGCGATCAGTATCGGCTATGCTGCCGTTCGGCGAGAGGGACACCAACCTCAGGTGCATAAAGATTCCCCTCGTCAACAGCTGTTCTTAACGCACATGGTTCGATCTATCCTTTCTCTGACCCCTTTCTTCCATCGCGTTGCTCAGAGACGGCAATAACAATCTGAAGAGGCGAGGCGCCGTCGCCGGCGGCGGCGGCACTGCCACCTTCACGTCACCCAAACCGAAGGCAACGCCCAAGAAGAGATTCCAGGACGACAGCGAGAACCAGGACCCTGCATTGGCCACGCCGCCTCCGCCACCGGCGGCAAGTAGACCGCCGTTCGGTGCGCCGCGGTGGGCCCAGAATGCGAAGGAGGCCATAAAGTCCAGTGCGGAGAAGCGGCCGGACAATGCAGAGAATGAGGCGCTGCTCAGCAAGAACGCGGCGCCGAGGCAGCTCAAGAGCACTCTCTCGACGAGGAACCTCTTCTCCGGGAAGGATATACTTGGCCAGATATCGGAGTTCTACAATGAGCTCAAGCGGATGGCCGGCGGCGGTGGCAGCTGGCCTGTCTCAGAGAACATGGAGGAATTGAGCCCAAGCCCAATGTAATTCTCTTCTCTCACTGAAGCAATGAGGAAATGTGCTTCTGGGATTGGTGATTTCAGGTCCTTGACATTTTCATTTGTGCAGGAATGGGAGTGATGCGGTGGAGAAGGTAGCATGCGACAGTGCCGCCGGTAATCGGGTTCCCTTGCAGGTTGTGAAGGATGTGGCAAGGCAAGGAACAGTGGAAAAGAGTCCAAGCCCAATGTAACTTGCTTGTCACTACAGTGCAAAGCAATGGTTAGAGGATTGTAGTTATTGTTGCTTGAGGTGCTGATAATGGTGGTTTCTGCAGAAAGGGAAAGAAGATAGGATTGAAGGTGGAACCAGGCAAGCAAAGGTCACCCTCTGTGTTGAAGGAGGTGAAGGCAACACCGCCAACTCCGCAGCGGTTTCCATCCCCCTCGGTGAAGCGCGTCAAGAACGTGAAAGCAGGAGACATGGCAACGGCAGGCTCACCACTCAAGAAGCCACTGAAGGTGACTCCGGCATGCCTACAATATTTATTTACTCAGTGTCTGTGGCTTTAGATATTCTTTGGATTATGGTGTTTATTCGGTGAATTTTCGGTGTTCATGGTTTCTACTAGCCCTCTTAAAATTATTTAAGCACGTTAAATGTTTATAAGCACCATGGTCATGATTTTTAGGTCTTAGATCATGTTGAAGGATACATTATTATGGCTGGCTGGCTATCAGTAGTTCTACCCCTGATAGATTTCAGAAATCTTACAATGAGTTGAATTATCGTCACCATAGTAAGCATGCATACTAAGCCATGAGAAAACTTCCTCAAAAGTTGTTCATAGGCTTCAAATCTTGTATACTGAGGCTGCAGCTGAGATAGTCTTGTACATAATTAGCTTCAGTCCATCCTTAATTTTTTTAAGCACTAGTCAGAAGGAGAATTTACTTAATATACTACAGTCATGGTTTCTGTGTTTAAGATCTTAGTGGGTGTTTAACAGTGTGCCTGTGCCTGTGAATAACCAGTGTTTCGTTATTATGCTTGTTCATAATCTGAAAAAAAAAGTGTGTATTTTGTTCATGGTTTCGAACAGCATTCACAATTCAGTGAAGTTCGTTGTGCATGACCATGCCCTGTAATTCTGTCAGCAACAGCATCGTCGTGAAATCATTCTGCTCCATTTTCAATGTTACTTGACCAATAGAGTATTTGTTCTCGTTTGCTCATCATTGTGCCTTTTCTTATGGGTCTTCAGACATTTTTGTGTAAATTACTTGACATCAGCATGTGGCACTAATCACTATCTCATCATTAACTCTAAGTGGAGCCATGTGGATGATGTTTCTTGCTTTAACTGGTCGTACTTCATAAACTTAATAACATAATGATCTGGAGTGTGCATTTCATCGCAAGTTAAGTGTGCAGTGATCTAATTACTGTAACATCTGCCTTTTCTTTAGGAGAAGGGGACACCTAATAAGGATCTGGAGAACAGCAGAGATGCTAAGAGGCAGCCTTTTGGAGATAAGGATATGAACAACGCCAGGGCTTATGATGCAGAAGGGAGCTCCAGTAGCATGTTTTGGTTCTTGAAGCCCTGCACTTTCCTTGTGGAGTAGCAGCAAAATAATCAGAAGCTTTAACGAGCAGCACTTTATGTAGTTAGAATCCATTACTTCATTCAATTTGAAACACTCCCAATTCCTATTTGATTCTGTCAGGAAATAAACCGCAAGCATGTGTATAGTTACTAGTAAAATCATACAAGTTGAGAGATTCTTCCAATATGTAGAATTCGAGATATAGCAAAATGTTGTTGTTCTTCTGCTACTTGGTTGTTTGACCAAACCAAAGATACTGCAATTTTCCTCAAGTCATCCCATCTCCTGAGATGATACAAGTACAACTGAATGCCTTATTTTGAATGCTGTTCTTGTATTGCTACGTTGTTGTCCAAAGAAACTGAAGTGAATTATATCCATCTCCTGGGGTGGTACAACTTTTCAGTTCCTTATTTCCAGTTCGTTGATATTTCCAATTGAATGAAGAAGAAAGACTTTCTTCACTGAGCTGATGATGATGTATCTATTTTTTTTTCATGACTAATTTTACAAAGTTTAGCATATGCAAACTATCTAGTCCTAATTACGAAATATCAACAAAGTCTGGTACTGGTTTCAGATATATGTAGAGAAATATCACAAGCAGGAATTCTGAAATCTGTTCCAGAACTTGCAATGTAAATTTCTATTCTTCAGCTGTTTTTTCAGACTCTATAATCTTCAGCTGGTATTTGACACTTGACAGGCTTGATTTGCATTGAGATGTTTCATGGTCCTCGATTGCTTTGTTAATCAGCAGGAGGCAATTGAAATCATTTTATTTTGTTTGAATCGAGTATTTTTCTGATCCTCCACGGCTAATGTTAATCAGGTAGAGCCACATTTCGACTTAGTCTCCAAAATGGTCAAAAGGATATTCTGATCTAAGCTGAGGGGTAAATTACAAGCAAATGAGAACTTTTTTATCCTTAAACTGAAAATGACGTGTGATCCGATGTTTATTGATTCCTTTCGTTTGACAACGAGATGTCTACTGTAGGTACGCAAAAGGTTTACCCTTTTTTAGTACCACAAGTGGCAGTAAACAACCAAGGAATGAAGCTGTGCTGCCTACAATGGATGATTTGGCCCCGTTCAAAACAGGGTTGGTTTCTGATTTCTGTATTCTAAAAGTTAAAAATCGTTTGAAATATATTGGTTTCTTAACGTATATTTTTTCCTTTTTTCTCTTTTTTCTTTTTCCTTTGCATTATCCGTAAAGATATAATATTGTTTTCATTTTTTCTTTATTTTCCTTTAATTGAATACCTAAAAAAATAACAAGCGCTACAATATCATTTCAGCTAAAAGCCAACAGTACACGGCTAGAGATACAAAACCTGGAATCGGGGGTATTCCCGGTGGGTGGCCGGTAACGGTAACTAGCCAGTTACCAGAAATCTCGAGAAAAAACCGGTTGAATTTCATGAATCAAATTTTGAATTTGGGTGATTTGAAAACCGATTGCCGGAAAAAAAAATTGGAAAACCTGCTAAAAACAAAAAAAAGCTAGAGAAAATCTAGCACAAAATGTTGAGACTAACATATTTATACATATTTAGTTTATGTAATAGGTAATCTAGCAAAAAAAGACTTAAACCAACCTAGAAAGTGCATTGTAACCACTAAGATTTCGACCGGTTTTTCCTTCTGGTACACATCAGCATTTTCGGTAACTGGTGGTTACCGACCGGTGGCCAACGTGATTTCTATCCCTGGTCATGGATGTTTGGAAAAAAACCATGGACAAGGTATTTGAGGACTTAACATATCTTTGAACTTATTATATTGTTTAGAGCCTTACAATACAATTTTTGCGGTCAAGGAGTAGGCGTACGACACTATTATATTTCAATGGTAATCTAGGACCAGCCTATAAAGAGGCCCACCCTGAAGACACGTGTGAGACCATGTGGAGGCCCTATCTATGTTGTGATGAATATTTGACAGCATTTATGTCTTATTGGTAAAGGTTTGAGAGTTATTGAAGTTCACGAAATTGAGTGTTGTGCTTAAGCTAGGTTGTTTGGGATGTTATGATGCATGTTTTCACTAATGATGGTCAAGTTCACGACATTTGTGCCAAGAAAATGATTTCTTTGTCTTTATTAACTGCAGGTTGACTTGATGGCTTGGATGATCATTGATAGGGATTGGGAGCAAGTTTGGAGACCTTGGTGTCCGGAACAATCATGGAGGTCGAGGGGATCATGGGGGATCAAGTCCAATCATGAAGATGGAGTCTTCGTGAAGATAGCGCGAGACGAATCTGTGCGGTGACTCAGGGACTTAGTAGTTCCCAAGTGTCGGCGAGGCGGTCCGAGGGTGTTCAAAGGTTGAGACATAAGGTGTGAACGTGACAAGTCAACAAGGAGTCAAGACCGTTAAGGTGGAGCAGTGTGGTAGCTTCAGGTGGCTTGTGTTGACCAAAGTCAATATAAAGGCATTGAGATAATTGGCATATTACCAGTAATCTTTGAGATGGAGAAAACTACAGCGCACCCTTGGAGATGGTTTAGGGCTAGATAAACCAGGTGCGTTGAGTTGTGTAGAGCTGAGGGCTCAAATCTTGTAATAGCCGCTTTATGCTGTGTGCTAAAGACATTGATGTAATTGTAGCTAGCCTAGAAGGGTATTCTAGGAAAGGGTTGGCTGAACCCTAAGTGGATATGAGTGAGTAGAGTGAGTTAATCTTAGCCCTTGAGGTGATCCAATGGTTGGGTTTGCTCCCAAAGGGCTATAATAGAGGGATGAGGGTATGCATCCACCACTAAGTCTTTGAGAAGGATTTTAGGTTTTCCTTATACTCTTTTGAGCTTTTCCCACAGGAAGTGTGGCTTTGAAACCCTTCCTCTCAAAGCAATAAAAGTTCTAAGTTCATTCATGTTCTAAAATTTATTTTATTTCTTGCTATTTCTAACTTTTCTTTGTTGCAACTTGAGCTTTTCTTTCCCTCCTTCTAATTGATGTAGTTCTATTGGATATAGAGCATGTAAGAGGTTGAGGAGTTCATTTGGAACATATCCCAACCTAGTAAGATCCATTAGAACTTATTCTTGCTCAGGTTGTGTTTACATTACCCGAGTTTTTGTGCTAAAATTGCTGTTTTTGGTGCGGCTTGAACTATTTAGATGATAGGTTGAGATTGTGAGTATATCTTTGCAATTCCTTATTTCCTAGCTATGATTCAAGTTTCATCATTTTTGGTAAAGTAGATCATGAGTTCTTGATTTTTCTTGGAATTATGATCCTAAGGACCAAGCTATGGTTCAATGAAATTTCAGATTTGATGCAACGTAGATCTTGAGCAAGATATGTCTCTCTCTTGAGATTTATTCTGAATTATGACCTTAAGGGTCTTATCTTGCTATGGTTCAAATCTCATCAATTTTGGTTGAGTAGATTTTGAGTTCTCGATTTTTCTTGTCGACTAAGTTGATGTTTCTTAGTGGTCAAGTTGCTGAAATTCTTATTTAGCTCATTATATTCTTAGTGTACTCGTGGTGGTCTTGAATCTAGTGTCTTTCTAATAGCACTAGAATTAAGAGAACAAATACTTAAGTAAAGGAGATTTATTTTGCACCTATTCACCTCTTCTCTAGTTGCCATAACTCCTTCAACACGTATGTATCTATATATCTCTCTCTCTCTCTAAATATATGACAGGATTTGTATCTCAATCTGCTTCCCACAGCATAATTCAGGTATAGCATGGGGATTCGGCAAAAGCTGGCAGCTGAACTCGGTTTCACACGAAACAAGCAGGGGAAGGTTCGAAGGCAGCATATTTTCTGTGGTGACGGCGACCTTTTTACGATCTGAGAAGTATTACGAGGAAGTAACAACACCTAATCATGTGACCTCTTACTCATACCTATCTGCTTTCTTGGCTTAAATTGTAGCATGTAATTTTTCTTCCCTACGAGAATTTGCTTAATTACAGCAGTTTTGTTAGTCCGCGTACACGAAGATGACATCCCAAACCTCATCAGAATCCTTCGAGTATATGTGTTTACCATCTTTCCTTTTCTTTTCACATAACCTGTGCAGCATACTTACTATTTTCATCTCACCAGGGAATACAAGAAACACAAATAGAGTTTATGTTAGGTAATGTGCGCCAGATGCGGCAGAGGTTTTTTTTATCGTGACTATATTGCTAGAGGCAGAGGCAGAAAATATTTTTCTCTGAAGAGACACCTGGTCAGTTGAGGTATCAAAACTAGATGATGATGATGTCTTTGCCACTTTCATACATGTAGCTTCTGAAAAATCGAAGTTGCTCCATTATGCTGTAATTTAGCATAGTTCGCAGATGCTATGTGGTAGGGTTGAAACAATGTTTGCATTTTCGGTAGCAAAGCATTGTACACTGCATGCTTGCATTGCTGAATCGTACTACATAACTAGTCTATGGGTCCGTTCATATTAAATTTTTACTGATAGCTTTTGCCTGTGGCTAATGAATAGTAGTGGCTAATAGAAGTGGCTGATAGAAGCGGTTGATGAATAATAGTGCATTATGTAAGAAAAACGGTGCAACGAAAGACACTACAATATTCAGACCGCTATGTAACTTATGGAATTGTGATATAATAAAATACAAAGTACGTTACAATATGTGAAAACGAAAAGTACTGATTTATGAATAGTAGTGGCTGATAGAAGTGGTTTATAGAAACTGAGACGTTTGTAGCAAAAGCCAGAAGTAGAAACCAATATAAATATGCCTTTTACATTTCATAAGTATTGACTTATGAAATGAAAGATATATTTTTTCTGTTTCTTTTTTTTTAGAATCTTGTACTTTTTTTTGACAGATTAGCCCCAGACCATTTTCTGGAAAGGCATTGCGGTAGCACCTTGTTTTCTTGGTCCAAAATTGATGTATAGGATACACCCTTTTCCTGTTCCCGTGCCATCAATGCGAACCAATGTTGTTTTTTTACTGAGAATCCAATTTACCGTGTTATTTTTCTTTACTGAACAAAAACCAAAATTGTGACATGATGTGGATTTTGCATGAATCAATTGCATAGTATTCTCGAAAATAAAAGGACTCGCATGTACACATCCAAATAACGACGGCAACGTGCGCTGCTTAAAGAACTGATAATGACATATTGCCACGCATCATTTGGCAGTACTGCTGGAGTTGCTGAGTAGTAGACATGATGAGACACTGTTAGATTTCACACAAAATTTTGCAGTGTTACCCGTATTGCTCAGCATTGGGAGCTAGAGTTGGTCAAACAAGCAGGAGACCGCGCGATCTCTTATCTTTACTATTATAAAAATATGAGTTAGTGGTCGTCGGTCCATTCTCCCTCCTCTCTTCTCAGCCATCCGATCAAAGATTAGTCGTCTAGATCTGCATGTAGGTAGTTCTTCCGCTGCTCGTAGAAAAGATCGGGTCGACGCGTGGGTCATGCTCCTCCTCTTCTCTCTCCCGCATCCTCCGCCTCCGACTTACTTGACAGATTTGAAAACTTTTAGAAAATGTTTGTATGTATATTCTAAATTTTTTTACCACCCGTAAGTTTTAAAACATGTAGTATAATAAATTTTAAAAATTTATAGCAACGCACGGGAATTCAACTAGTTACCGTGATAACGTAGTATGTACATGGAACATCGACATGCACGCCTCGCAGGCCGTACGCCTCGGTGCATATATACATATGCATGCACGGTACTCAAAATCCCATTTCTAGTTCTACAAATGCAAATTGCTGCCAAGGAATAGTAGGAAAAAGAATTACACGCAAGCATATTAGTCCATTAGCAGTACAATTTTTTTTAAGAGAACCTACGAGCTTTCATTAAAAGAAAGATTCTTGACACGATCATCCCTTAGTCTCTGGATTAGAAACTGTGAGCAAGATAGCAACTAAACTTGCGAGTCTCGCTGTGTACAAGCGTACTTAGCATAATAATGAACTGCCAAATTCACCGTTCGCCTAGCAAACTGAACAACAAAACACACGAAACCAGAACTAAGCTCACAGACTTTACGAAGGACTGCACCTATCGCAGGTTTGCATTTTCGAAGGTCCTTCCAGAGATTCACCAATTCCTGACAATCCAACTCCATAATCACTTGACTAAAACCTCTTTGATGAGCAAAATTCACGCCGTCACGCAGTGGGTTTCAAACCCCCTGATATAATAACACCATGATTAGTTGCCGAAATAATTACACCATGATCAGTGTTTAACTTGATCCATAATTGTACTGCTAATGCACTGGAGCTACCCATTAGCAGTACAACTAACTCTTCCATTAAGCCATATAAGTACACCCCACAATTGCATAACCAATCTGCTCAATTCATAAAAAAATGAAATTACATCAAAAAAATAGTAAAGGGGGGAAAACTAAATTAGAAAGGGAGATTTCGTTTCGCAACACCGCATCGTGCACCCACCCTAGAGACGCCTAACGGTCACATGCCTCCGAGAACTCACGCTCACAAGTCTTGAAAAGGCGCGACGCCGTGCCAGCATGCATTCTTCACGGCCGTGACAACATTTAATCCCGTGCGATCGACGCCGATCACACCCCCGCGCGCTACTTATCCCGCGCCCTCGGCTCGTCGTCACACGCACTCTCCTCGCCCACTTCACTACACCCGCCCACTCCCACTTCAAAACCCTCACTCCTCACGTACACCTCGGCCGCTTCCTCACTAGCTAGCCAGTTCAAACTCCTCCCCTCCGCTCCTGCGCGCGTGTAGCCAAGTAAGTTACGTGCGTTATATTCCTCGCAGTTTCGGGCCAGTCTCACGCTTATTTCTCTGGATTCTGATACGTTCGTGCGCGCCGGCGCGTGCATGATGCAGGAGCTAGCTAGCGAGAGCGTGCGTGCTTGGATCGATGGAGAGCTACGGGCGGAAGCGGGCGTGGAAGAAGGGGCCGACGCGGGGGAAGGGCGGGCCGCAGAACGGGGCGTGCGAGTACCGCGGCGTGCGGCAGCGGACGTGGGGCAAGTGGGTGGCGGAGATCCGCGAGCCCAACAAGCGCACGCGCCTCTGGCTCGGCTCCTTCGCCACCGCCGAGGAGGCCGCGCTCGCCTACGACGAGGCCGCGCGCAGGCTCTACGGGCCCGGCGCCTTCCTCAACCTGCCCCACCTCCGCGCCGCCTCTGCCGCCACCGCGCACCAGCGGCTCAGGTGGCTCCCGGCCTCCGCCAGGGGCGCCGTCGCCGCCGTGCCCGCCTACGGCCTCCTCAACATCAACGCGCAGCACAACGTCCATGTCATATACCAGAGGCTGCAGGAGCTCAAGAACTCCTCCTCGTCGCCGACCAAGCCGCCGCGGACCCCTCCTCCTGCTCCCGCGCGCGCCCACCTCCCGCTTCTCCCCGCCTCGTATCCTTGCTCCACTGTGACCACCAACGTACCCGCTTCCACCTCTCTGCCGCCGCCCATGTCGTGCTTCGAAGCTCTGGAGCAGGCGATGGCCGCGGCAGCGATGACCGCGGTTGAGAGCGCGCCGTGCTATCCGGCCGCGGGCGTCGGCGCCGACAAGCCCCAGCTCGACCTCAGAGAGTTCTTGCAACAGATAGGCGTGCTCAAGGGGGACGAGGACGGCGCGGCCGGGAAGGAGGGCGTCCACGGGGGCGGTGAGGTGGCGGACGCGTTTGGGTTCGGCGGCAGCGGGGAGTTCCACTGGGACGCGCTCGCGGCGGACATGAGCGACATCGCAGGAGGCCACGGCGGCGCGGTGGGCGTCAACGGAGGGTTTCAGATGGGCGATCTGCATGAGGTCGACCAGTTCGGCTGCTTGCCCATCCCTGTATGGGACATTTGATCTGAATCCAAGCAGAAGCTTTGGTTAATTTCCTGCCTATCTGCATGCAGATGGGACCTTCGAGTAATGCACGAGCTTCAGCTTCCAAGTTCATGTAGTCTGATGGGTGATGAGTTTGACATGAATTTTCATGAATATGCAATGAACTTTTCGGTCTGTTATTCTGGAGTTTAAAACAAGCAGGCATCTCTATTAGCTTCGACACCTGTTCTTTTTTCCAAAATAATCATTTAGTATCTTTAAGTACACTTATAAGCTTCATGTGAGTAGTAATAGCTAAACAGCAAGCTGGCAAAAAGCAGGGCAAACAAGAAATGCAACCATGCAAGTAACATATTCTGATCTGGTAACTCCGGGTCTCAAGTCCATGAAGAATCTGTCAAATCCGACCAAAATTGTCACATAGCAACACATGTTAGCTTGCTTCCCAAACCATATCACAATCATAATATGCAAGGGCCCAAAAAAATTATTATCCAGATAGCATCAGCACAAATAGTCAGCGAAGGAATGCAATCCCAGATTTATATCAGGCTTCCCACAGGGAAGTGTTCATAATCAGTGCAGAATATATGATCAAGTTGTGACTATACCACCAAACAATTGGTGGAGTCAAAAGATAAATGCTATCAAGCAACCAAAAATACCATTGCATCCTTATGTTGATATCTTAGAAGTTTTTTAGAACGATTATTGCAGGCATTACATCACTTCACCGGTAATAGCTACCATGGTAATGAAGGGAAATGCTGACAGAGCAATGCTCACAGTCTAGTTAAGACTGTTTTTTTTTTGTCCAATTGAAGACCAAATGAAGTTCTGCGTTTTTTTTTGTCCAATTGAAGACCAAATGAAGTTGTCTTTACTTGTATATGAGAGCATCCCTCCCAGGTCCAACACCAATGTAGTGGACTGGAACACCAACAAGCTCTTCTATCCTCTCCACATAACGGCGGGAAGCTTGGGGGAGCTCATTGTAACTTCGAACAGAAGAAATGTCGCTTTGCCACCCAGGAAGCACCTCATATTTGACCTGAAATACAAGACAAGGCCCGTGAGAGAAAGAGAGAGAGATCTAGTGTTACATACAGTGTAAATTATTACTGCCAAACTGGTGACAATAAGTTTTCAAGACCAAGGACTCGAAGCCATTACATTTTTAGTAACTAAATTGCATCTTACAATCAGAGAAAAACTGAACAAATTTTTTCACACAAAGATAAAGCCATTATCCAAGGATCTCACTGCTCAACTAACAGGCCATGATAACACAATGAACAAAACTATTGACACATAAAGTTTACCTGTACTTGCTCCAGGGTGTCAATATCCGCTGGGAAGGATTGTAGTTTCTGTCCATCAGTTTGGTTATAAGAAACACCCAGCTTAATCTCTGGTAACCCAGACAGAACATCAAGTTTAGTCAGATTAAGAGATGAAAACCCATTGATCTCGCAGCAGTACTTAAGTGCAACAATGTCAAGCCAGCCACAACGTCTTGGGCGACCTGTTGTCGTCCCAAATTCCATTCCAGCATTCCTAAGAAGATCACCTTCATCTCCAAACAGTTCAGTTGGGAAAGGACCAGAGCCAACCCTTGTTGTGTAAGCTTTTACCTGCATGTAAAATGTATGGAATAAATAACCACTATATCATAGAAAAAGGAGGGCTCAGTTACACTAGTTTTAGCTTACCACTCCAATCAGGTCACCAATACACCTTGGGGCAATCCCAAGGCCGGTGCATATTCCACCAGCTGAAGGGCTAGAAGAAGTCACAAATGGGTAAGTTCCAAAATCGATATCCAACATAGTTGCTTGACCACCTTCAACCAGAATTTTCTTCTTCTGTTGGATAGATTCATTTAGCACATGAACAGTATCAGCAATGAAGGGCTCCAAGCGCTCTGCAAATCTCTTGTACCTCTCAACTTCTTCATTCAGCATGCCTTTGCTGTACTTGAAGCCTTCAAACCTCGAAGCAGCATCCTTCAATAAAACATCAAGCTTATCCCCAAAAGTGTCCATGTGCCTAAGATCACAAACCCGCAGCCCGTTTCGAGTGACCTTGCTGGAATAACAAGGCCCAATGCCTCTCTTAGTCGTTCCTATAAAGGAATTTGCAAGCTCAGCTTCCCTAAGTCCATCCACAGCCTGATGCAGATCAAAGAGCAGATGCGCCCGATCAGAGACCAGAATTCTTCCATTGCAACTGACTCCATTGGACTCAAGACCATCAATTTCGCCAAAGAACCCTGGAACATGGATCACTGCTCCATTGCCAACAACACATAGTGTTCCTTCATGGAGAATACCAGATGGAACAAGATGAAGGGCAAACTTCTTGCCTTCAGAGTTGTAGATGGTGTGTCCAGCATTTGCACCACCCTGAAAACAAAGTAGGAACTCAGATAAATAAGTTACTAAGCTTAAGAGAAACAGCCAACTGGTACTACATTCTAAGAATTTTATGTAAAGCGTATCCAAATTAACACTAGAAAAATTCAATTACACAAACAGAGATTAATCTTGACGACTCAGGAAACATTCATCACAGAAAATCAAGGAAAGGGGAATCTAAACTAAACAAAGGAATGGCAATGACTTAGCATATCAAACTCACAAAAATGCAGACATGACCTTCCAGGAGCAGAAGTAATAGTACAAACTGCCAGTGCATAGATTACTACAAGTAATAGACCAGTAGCCCATATACTGAAAAATTAAACCCAAGAGTTAAACTACCCAAGAGGCCTAAATGCAAAAAAAGGTAAAACCTCAAGCTTGAGTAAGTTACGCAGGTCAGATTCTTTATCCAGAAGAACATACAATCTTGCACATAATATCACCATACATACACTTCTTATGCAACAGAGCGTCATTACGATTTTCTGCTAGATTCAAGAGCTAGATGGATAGTAAAACCAGCTGAATCTTAAACATCACCAAGGAAGAAGGTAATGTTTTCTCCAGTGTCTACACGCACGATTTATGACCATATGTTTTCGTCTCGTTTACCATCTACTAGAAATGCAAGTTATCAACCATCTTTACCTGCTGGCCCCAAAAGGTCATATATTTTAACAGTTCTTTCTGGCTATCATGATCAAACATCCATACCTTTTTGTTATCACCAACACAAAGCTCCAGCGAACATCTAGGAAATGTAAAAATTCATCATCTACAACTCACTATGACAAACCGGGGCATATTTACTCTATTGTACACACTTCAGATAAACCCAGGTTCTCTCTGCGATGCTTCCTAACCAAAGCAACCACGAAATTAACACCTAAAGAAGGTGAATTCTACACAAAGAGGACCCTACCGTCCGGATCAAGCATCAACACCAAAACAAACTCGATTCCGACGAACGTGCAAGATCAATTTTACCACTGAAACGCGCAGTAGTGCCACCGAAGAAGGGATCAAGCATGGATTAGCACAACGGTCGAACTAAAGCAGAACAAAAACCTGAGTCGTGTCTCGTCACCTGGCAACGCGCGACGATGTCAAAGCGGGGGGCGAGCACGTCGACGAGCTTGCCCTTGCCCTCGTCGCCCCACTGCGACCCCAGCACGCCGGCGACCTGGCTCAGCGCCAAGACCCTGTCCGCCGCGGCGTCCGCCTCCACCGCCGCCGCCGACACGGCGGCGGGGGCAGGAAGCCATCTCCGGGACAGGCGTACCGATGGCGCCGCCGGGGCAGCCGGGGAAAAGGATTTTCCCCGCCCAGTGGCGGCGGGGTGGTTGAGAGTGGAGAGCGACATGGTACTAGGGTTTTAGGATGGGGTCCGTAAGGTGCTGTTTTTTTTTGTTTAATAAGGTCCCATTTGGCCGGGAGCCGGTAATTTTGAAAGGTGCTTTTATACTATATATTTAATAGTGATTTATATAATTTTTAAAGTATGGTAAATAATAAATAAATATTAGTTATCTCTTTTTTTTGCTTTAAAATTAGCACTACTCTTATTGGAGAGAAAAACATAGAAGCATTACTCTTCAATTTTTGGGCTTTGAGGCTGTTTTTGGTCAAACTTGTAAGCTTCGAAGCTCAAAAATAAACTAAAAATTCAAAGCTAAGCCTAAAATGAATTACAAATTTAAAGACCGGATTTAGTAGCTTCTCTTGAAGCCTGGCTTCGAAGCCAAAAAGAAAGAAGCTGAGCCCGGCCAAATGGCACCAAGGCCCTATTTGATCGGACTCGGCTTCAATTTTTTAAGCTTCTAAGCTATTTTTTTGGCCAAACACGTGAGCTTTAAAGCTCAAAAATACACTATTAAATTTAAAGCCAAACCCAAAATACACTACAATTTGAAGCCCGGTTTTGGAGCTTCTTTTGAAGCCAGCCTTCGAAGCCAAAATTGAAGAAACTGAACCTGTCCAAACGGGCCCTAAGTATCCTGATTGCATGTGTAACTGGTGGGGAATTGGATCCTTTGCTTTTGAACAAACACACAATTTTGCTTGTTTCTCTTGCGTCCGTTTGGCTCCGTAGAATTAAATTTGATTTATTCAATTATATTCAAAATCCTATTCATTCAAGCCAACACAAATAGAATTGGAAATTAGAGGTTTTATTTCTTCAAAAAGAAAAATCAACCTCGAGATTTGGAATTTGCTCGCACATCATCTCATCATCTAGGACCGATGATCTTATCCAATCTAGCACCAATCAAACACCGCTGCGGTAGGGGTGAAAAAAAAGCTCGTTAGTAGGACTTGTTGCTTCGGTTCAAAATTGTTTCAATTACACTTGTTAATTTATTAAGCATTGCATAAGTCAATTTTAGATAAAATTAAATTTTGCTTTAACTCAACTTGACTGTTAGTTTGATTCTAATTTTTTTTTTCAAAGCTCGATATTCAACTCTAGCTGCGGTGCCAACAACGGCAGCACCACTCGCCGCAACCTAAGAGGCAGGCTGACACGAACGATGGGCTTGAGTGACGATGGAGAAGGCAACTCCGTCCAATCGATGCACTGTATGAGACATCTAAACTGTTGGATTAATTGGGTTTTGGCCCATTTAATTTAGCAATTAATCAAATAAAATTCCTAGGCCCACATAGAAAAATTGTTTAGTACCATATGGAGAATTGAATAGGAGTTACACCACTTTAAAAGGTGGAATGTGGTAACTCCCCTTGTGAAATTGGAGAGAGCCAATACGCGCGCGCGCTCGCTCGCCTCGCCACGCCGAGCCGTGCCGTGCCGTGACTATTCGAAAATCGAAACGCACCGACTCGCAGTAAATGGCGGTGCAGTTTTCTGGCCCTTCGTTTTGCGATTCTGGCGCCTCTTCATTTCTTCTCCATACGAATGCGGTGCGGTGCGGTGCGGTGCGTGTGCGTGTGCGTGTGCGAGCGCACGCGCGCGTGCTCGGTGCGGCGCGTTTTCTTTATCTATTCGAATCGAAACGCACCGACTTCGCGATAAATGGCGATATGATGCGATTCGAGTGGGTTATGACCGCGATTATTTTCGAATAATGGCTGCGATTATTCGCCCTTCGTTTTTTTATTACAGCGCCTCTTCGTTTTTGCGATTCTGAGCGCCTCTTCATTTCTTCTCCATACGAAGGATATAAAAGATCGATTCTGTTTTTGTTGTCGCTATCGGTAATCTCCGGTCCGAACCTTGCGCGAAGGCTCGGGCGGTAGGCCTCGAAACTCCGTCCGTCGAGTACCCTTGCGGTGAGCGGGCGATCAAGTTTTGGGGAGCGCATTGGCGCGACTACTCATTCTGTGACTTCGTCTTCATCACGGTGGTTAAGCGCCGCGATCTCGCATCGCGAACATCTTCCCGCATCACGCCTCGTCACGCATCAAGCCTCGATCGACTACATCGAATAGGCCATCATGTCGATCGATGGTAACGGCGCATCCGGTGTCACCGACACCGCCCCGCCCGAGGGTATAACCGAACTCTCCTCGATGTATTCATTTCGTGCGGCGTGAATATGTTAATAGGTGTTCTTTGTTAGCTTGTTCATTAGCGAATATGAATACATGATTGTTGAATCACTCATGCTCTTGTATGTCATGTTATATATACTTAATTTCGGATTAAAATATGCCGAAAATTGACTATATTTCCAACAATCCAAAAACTTGATAGGTCTTTTTCGGTAGTTGGCTTTGCGTCGTCACTTAAGCCGCACCCTCCGCTTGATGGTTCTAATTTTAAGAGATGGCGTGCACGTGCGATCCGTGGTTTCTTGCCATGGAATGTTTTCATGTTGCACAAGGCAAGCCCGCGAGCCTCTATCTGCGAGGACGAACGCAAGTTCAATTTAGCGGATAACTTGTTTCGAGTGCACTTGTCAACATCTTGGCGAGATAACATTGTGGATGTGTACATGCATTTGCCTACGGGCAAAGAGATGTGGGATGCACTTGAGGCCAAGTTCGGAGTTTCGATCTTGGCGATGAGTCAGTATGTCATGGAGCGGTTCTATGACTACAAGATGGTCGATGATCGATTACGTAGTAGAACAAGCTCATGAGATTCGAGTACCGCAAAGGAGCTTGAGAATAATAAGTGCGAGTTCTGGGACAAGTTTGTGGTGGCGGTATTATCGCCAAGTTACCACCTTCTTGGTCATATTTTGCTACCTCTCTAAATACAAGAGGCGGGAGTTCGATGTTCATGATCTCATTGGTACTCTTGGTGTTGAAGAGAAGGCGAGGGCAAAAGATACTCGTGGCAAGAAAGTTCTCACGAGGGAGGTTCTAGTGCCAATTTGGTGCGAGAAGAAGAACCCTCGGGCTATCCACAATAAGAAGAAAATAAGCCTTTTGTCAAGCCCAAGGCCGCCATGAATTTAAGAAGAAAGGCAAAGGAAAGGGCATCTGCTTTGTGTGCGGTGATCCTGGCCATTGGGCTAAGGATTGTCCAGACCGCAAGGATAAGCAGAAGAAGTCTGCCAACATGGTTATTAGTGATGCTTTGGAGGAACATCGGGGTATGGTAATTATTTACCTACAGTTCTTTCGGTTTGTCAATCACCTGAGTGGTGGGTTGACACTGGTGCTAATATTCATGTGTGTGCTGATATTTCCTTGTTTTCATCTTATCAGGCATGTCGAGGTTGCTCCTTGTTGATGGGGAGCGGATCGCATGCACTGTTCATGGTGTTGGTACGGTCAATCGAAGTTTACTTGAAAGACCGTCGGTGAAGAACGTCTGACATGTCCCTCAATAAAGAAGAATCTCGTCAGCGGATCTCTACTGTGTAGAGATGGTTTTAAGCTTACATTCGAGTCCAATAAATGTGTCGTGTCTAAGTATGGAACATTTGTTGGTAAAGGTTATGAAAGCGGAGGCTTGTTTCGTTTCTCTTTGATGGATTCCTATAATAAAATTGTGAACCATGTGTGTAACGATGATGATGAATCCAATGTTTGGCATTCACGACTTTGTCATGTTAACTTTGGGTGTATGACGCGCTTAGCTAATATGAGTTTAATCCGAAATTCACTTTGGTCAAAGGTTCTAAGTGCCATGCGTGTGTTCAATCGAAACAACCTCGCAAGCCTCACAAGGCGAAAAGAGGCGAGGAATTTGGCATTTAGAACTCATTCATTCCGATTTGTGCGAGATGAATGGCGTATTGACTAAAGGTGGAAAGAAATATTTCATGACGCTTATAGATGATTGCACTAGATTTTGCTATGTGTATTTATTGAAAACAAAAGATGAAGCATTTGACTACTTTAAGATCTATAAAGCTGAGGTAGAAAACCAACTTGAGAGGAAAATCAAGCGGGTAAGGTCTGATCGTGGGGGAGAGTATTTTTCAAATGAGTTTACTTCATTTTGTGAGGAACATGGAATTATTCATGAGAGGACGCCTCCTATTCTCCCGAATCAAAGCGGGTTGCCGAAAGAAAGAACCGCACTCTAACCGATTTGGTTAACGCCATGTTGAACATCATGCGGGCCTTTCTAAGGAATGGTGGGGTGAGGCTATATTGACCGCGTGTCATGTCCTGAATAGAGTTCCTACAAAGAACAAAGAAGTAACACCATTCGAGGAATGGGAAAATAAGAAGTTGACTCTCTCATACTTGCGCACCTGGGGATGTTTGGCCAAAGTTAACGTGCCAATTGTCAAGAAGCGTAAACTTGGACCAAAAACCGTAGATTGTGTATTTCTTGGTTATGCTATGCACAGCGTGGGTTATAGGTTCTTAATTATAAAATCTGGAGTACCTGACGTGCGTGTTGGTACAATCATAGAGTCCAGAGATGCTACATTTTTGAGAATGAATTTCCTATGAAATGTGATGTACCTAGCTCATCTAGTCAAGAACCTATAATTTCCTTGATTCTTTTGTGCCGATAGAACATGTTGAGCAAACGCCTATGGAAAATCCTGAGGAGGATAATAATGAAGTTACTCGAAAGAGTAAGAGACAGAGGATTGCAAAATCTTTTGGTGATGATTTCATTGTATACCTCATGGATGACACTCCAAGAACCATTGAAGAGGCATATTCTTCTCCCGACGACTCTTTGGAAGGAAGCGATGCGGAGTGAGATGGATTCTATTATGTCTAATGGAACTTGGGAGGTTGTTGATCGTCCTTATGGGTGTAAACACAGTAGGATGTAAATGGGTTTTCAAGAAAAAGCTTAGGCACGATGGTACAATTGAAAAGTACAAGGCAAGGCTTGTGGCCAAGGGTTATACTCGAGAAAGAAGGCGAGGACTTCTTTGATACTTATTCACTGTTGCCCGATTGACCACAATTCGAGTACTACTTGCCTTGGTCGCTTCTTATGGTCTTCTCGTTCATCAAATGGATGTTAAGACAGCTTTCCTAAATGGAGAGCTAGAGGAGGAAATTTATATGGATCGACCAGACGGGTTTGTGGTAGAAGGTCAAGAAGGAAAGGTGTGCAAGTTGTTAAAATCTTTGTATGGCCTAAAGCAAGCACCTAAGCAATGGCATGAGAAGTTCGACAGAACATTGACATCTACGGCTTTCTTTGTGAATGAAGCCGACGGATGTGTGTACTATCGCTATGGTGGGGAGAAGGAGTGATCTTGTGCTTGTATGTTGATGACATACTGATTTTTGGGACCAACCTCAATGTGATTGAGGAGGTCAAGGACTTTCTGTCCAAAAGTTTTGAGATGAAAGATTTGGGAGTGGTGATGTGATTCTTAACATTAAGCTCGAGAGGAGGTGATGGTGGGGTTACACTTGTGCAATCCCACTATGTGGAGAAGGTCTTGAGTCGCTTTGGTTATAGTGATTTGCAAGCTCGCTTCTACTCCTTATGATCCTAGTGTGTTATTGAGGAAAACCAAGAATAACAAGGGATCAATTGAGATACTCCCAGTTATTGGCTCATTAATGTATTTAGCTAGTGCTACGAGGCCCGACATCTCGTTTCTTTGTGAGCAAGCTAAGCCGATTTGTTTCAAATCCGGGAGATGATCATTGGCGTGCTCTTGAGAGAGTGATGCGCTATCTAAAGGCAACCATGAGTTATGGCATTCACTATCTTGGGTACCCAAAGGTCTTGGAGGGCTACTGATGATTCAAATTGGATCTCGATCTTGATGAGATAAAAGCCACGAGTGGATATGTGTTCACACTTGGAGGTGGTGCCGTTTCTGGAAGTCTTGCAAGCGCACCATCTTAACGAGGTCAACAATGGGCAGAACTCACGCGTTAGATACCGCCATCGTTGAGGCCGAGTGGCTTCGTGAACTCCTTATGGATTTGCGGGTGGTTGAAAAACCGATACGGCTATCCCGATGAACCGTGATAATCGGTCGTAATTATCAAGGTGAACAGTTCTAAGGACAACATGAAGTCATCTAGGCATGTTAAGAGGCGGTTGAAGTCTGCCGAAAGTCGAAAAACTCGGAGTGATAGCACCGGACTATGTCCGAATGACTAAGAATCTGACGACCAATTTACAAAGGGTTTATCACGTAATGTGATAGATAGTGCATCGAGTGAGATGGGTGCGAGACCCACGTGAGTCATACCACGGTGGTAACATGTTCTATGTGATCGGAGATCCGTGAAGTAGAATGGTGAAACAAGTCGTTGGTTGATCGGGAGAAGAGACCTTTACAGGCTCATTTCTTCAATGATGCGCTTCTTTCCTATTCGTATGGCGGGATGGTTTTACCTTAATGTGATCCGAGTGGCTTATTTAAGCAGAGATGTCGTCCTACAGGCCATCTTAGAAGGAACACACCTATATGAGTTCGATTGCTGGTCACGCCTATGAGATTTGGGTGATCTCTAGATACTCATGAATAGGCTTGGAGTATGACTTATACGCTCCAACCGGAGGGATGCTTTAGGCGACTTAGTACTAGTAAAGGAATCGGGAAAAGCTTGTTCACACAAAACTGTCAATTCAAGGCATAGTCCATTGTTCGGTTGTGGATGAGTGTAACTCCTTTCCTAGGTGGATGTTCAACTTAACAGTCTCCATCGAAACACGGTATATCAAACAACAAGAGAATCGAGAGCGGTTCCGTGTGCCTTGAAATTTGGTGGGGATTGTTGGATTAATTGGGTTTGGCCCATTTAATTTAGCAATTAATCAAATGAAATTCCTAGGCCCACATGGAAAAAGCTGTTTAGTACCATATGGAGAATTGAATAGGAGTTACACCACTTTAAAAGGTGGAATGTGGTAACTCCTTTGTGAAATTGGAGAGCCAATACAATCGCTGCTCGCCGCTCGCCACGCCACGCCACGCCGAGCCGAGCCGTGTGCGTCTTGCGTCTTGTCTTGCAAGTCGCGCGTTTTCTTTATCTATTCGAAAATCGAAACGCACCGACCGCATAAATAGCATTAACGAATGGATGGCGAATGCGGTGCGATTCTGAGTGGGTTATGACCGCGATTATTTTCGAATAATGGCTGCAGCTTATTCGCCCTTCGCTTTCTTTATTCTGAGCGCCTCTTCGTTTTGCGATTCTGACGCGCCTCTTCATTTCTTCTCCATACGAAGGATATAAAAGATCGATTGCTTTTTTGTTGTTTGCTATCGGTAATCTCGGTCCGTAACCTTGCGCGAAGGCTCGGGCGAGTAGGCCTCGAAACTCCGTCCGTCGAGTACCGCACGTGAGACGGCGATCAAGTTTTTGGGAGCGCATTGGCGCGACTACTCATTCTGTGACTTCGTCTTCATCCCGGTGGTGAACCGCCGCGATCATCGCGCTGCGAACATCTTCCTGCATCACGCCTCGTCCTGCATCAAGCCTCGATCGACTACATCGAATAGGCCATCATGTCGATCGATGGTAACGGCGCATCCGGTGTCACCGACACCGCCCCGCCCGAGGGTATAACTGAACTCTCCTCCGATGTATTCATTTACGTGCGGCGTGAATATGTTAATAGGTGTTGTTGTTAGCTTGTTCATTAGCGAATATGAATACATGATTGTTGAATCACTCATGCTCTTGTATGTCATGTTATATATACTTAATTTCTGGATTAAAATATGCCGAAAATTGACTATATTTCCAACATAAACACCCCAATTCCTATAACCCAATACCATAATTCCATGCCTAATTCCTAGGAGTCAATCAAGGTGTAGCATAGACCGTTGGATCTGCGTTTCAGGCAGCTAAGATTAGTGTAGAAGAAATCTCGAAGTTCTGAGCACGGTAACTTTTTCTCCACGTGTAATCTTGGAACACATTATATATTCGTTTGGCTGTTTTGATGACATGACGGAGCAGGCGACAAGCAAGTAACTACAGTTACTATCACTTTAGCGACGTGTTAAAGTGAACACCCATATTATACTATTTTGCATACTTACAAATTTTGGAATATACGTGCCTGGTATTATTCGAATGTTCTTTTCTTAACAATTATCTAGATTTAAGACCGTTGGATTAGAGATCCAACGGTCTATTTTTTTTGAAGGGAGATTTTTTTAGAGGGGTGGGTGAGAATTCATGGCCGTTAGATCTCTAATCCAATGATCATAAATCTAGGTGATAGTTAGAAAGAAAATATCTAGGTAATATTTATCAATACCCTTTTAGAATTAGCTACTTCTGCCACAATCAAAACGATCCATTTTTTTATCCACGCTAGGTATTTGCAGTATACGGATGATGAGATGAGATGCCTAGCAGATTTGCTCCTGCACGAACCAAGCGTATATGGAGTTCGGTTAGGGCTTATGTCTTATAGTTTATACTATAGTAACTAATTTTTAAATAGTATATTTTTTAAAATGAGATTAACAAGAATATTATAATAAAAATTATATTGAGTTCAATTATATCAATTAAAATCATATAAAACTATTTTATTCTACATACTTGCAAACTATCAGACATAAGGCCCACCTTGAAAGAACCTACAAGCGGCCGAAGGCGGATTTTGCTGTTCTCAAAGTAACCGCGAAAACGCATTAAATCACCATTCCAAACAGGCGTGAACCATATTGGAAGGCGGCTTTGAAAAGGCACCAGTGACTACGCTTTCTGCCTTCCCTTCGTGAAGTCATGGCGCGAGCACGAAACGCTCGACTCTTCAGAAGAAAGAACCCAATCCAGAGCGCTACGCGGCAGCCGCCGCCGCCACCCATGCTGCGCGTCGTCTCTACCCTCCGCACTCTCCGCCCGCTCCTCCGGAGCCCCCCTTCTCCTGAGCCCTAAATATCTCCTCTGCTACCGCCGGCCGCCGCGGCCGTTTCGCGCCCTCTCGTCCACCCCGCCTCTCGCTGCCTCCCCGCCGAGCGCCGCCTGTGTGGGGGATATCGGTGAAGAGCACCTCCTCTGGTGCGCGGCTGCGGGGAGGGCGCCGCTCCGGGTGGCGGTGCTGGTGAGCGGCGGGGTGGACAGAGCAGCGTCGCGCTCCGCCTCCTCCACGCCGCGGGACACCGCTGCACCGCCTTCTACCTCAAGATCTTGTTCCAGGTCCATACACCTCCCCCCATTAGTATCTTCTGCAACGCTAAGCCGCGGGATCCCTTACGAAGCTGAGTGATTAATCTGTAGGAGGATTCCAGGAACTTTTGGTCCGAGTGCCCGTGGGATGACGATTTAAAGTATGCATAAGCTGTCTGCGACAAGGTATCGTTCAAAAATTTTCAGCTGAAGCATGGTGTTTCATTGAATAGCTACCGTGCAGCTTATGTAGACTAATTTTGGCTACATGAACTGGGTGATCTCATGGTTGGTTTTGTAGATTGATGTGCCGTTGGAGGTGGTCCATCTATCTGATGAGTATTGGAACCATGTGGTAAGCTCCATTTGAACTTTTCCCCCCTGAGCCCTGTAGAAATCTCTTGTGGTGTTCTGAATTCTCAAAAAATATCGTGAATTACATATCTAGGTGTCCCATATTATTAATGAGTATCACAGCGGGCGTACTCCGAACCCTGATGTTCTTTGCAACACAAGGATAAAGTTTGGTACGAACATTGTACTGTGTACGCTTCTATTATGGAGATTTGAATGTACATTGAGGTGTAATTATTGAATTTTGGTCATGTGCCTATTCTTTTGTTGCAGGGGATTTCTTAGAAGCTATTGAAAATTTGGGATTTGATTACATAGCTTCAGGACATTGTGCACATGTAGTCCATCCATCCTTTGAGAATGTTGAAGGGGCCATCAGTGCTCCAACTTTCAAAAGACAAGGTGCTTTGCATTTCACATTAAAATATCTTGTTTGGTTTTTAAATTATTGAATTTGATGTCAGTTGAATTCTGCTATTCATCCTGTTAGGAAATTTGAGACACAAAGAAACAAAATGAGATAGTTCATTTGATTTCGATATTGTTCAGCTGAAATAACCTTTCAGACTCGGATTGTTATTTCAGGTCAAGGATCAAACTTATTTCCTCTCGCATCTGTCTCATCCCGAGCTTAGAAGGCTTCTTTTTCCACTGGGGTGTATAACAAAGGTTAGATAGTTTATCAACAAAGGATAGTTAATTTTGCTCAGGTGCTGCACGTGGCTTTTCTACATTATAGAAAGGATTCCCAGGGGATATGTTGTCTTGGAAAGGTAATTGCTTTACCTTAGTAGTTAATAATCAGTATTTTTGGTGCAAAATATCAATATTCTTGGTGCAAAATAGAGTTATGTTACAAAAGTCTCTTTCTAGGTCAAATTCAGCGAGTTTGTTGAAAGACATATAGGTGAGATGGAGGGAATGCTACTGGAAGCTGAAACTGGAGATTACCTAGGGACACACTGTGGGTTTTGGTTCTATCCGATTGGTCAGCCACAAGGATTGCGCCTTCCTGGAGGACCTTGGTATGCACTGTGTAATACTAACCTCTTGTATGCTACAATGTCGTCAGCTAAATTAAATGTATGTTGCCCGAAATATTCAATGGAAACTATTGTTTTGCTCTACAGTTGCAACTGAAGAAAGAGCTTTCCTCAATTAGCATATATCTATTTATCCAAAAATTCATCAAATGAATTGCCTGTTTATCTTATGCAGGTATGTGGTTTTTGTATCAAGGAATTACTATTCGCTGGATAAGAGGCGGCTAACATTTCGTGTTGGATCGCTAAACTGGTTTAGTAATTCTGGACCTGCAAACAATGAGCAACTTAATTGCAAGGTACCCAGGGTTATACACTAGTATCTGTGGTAGTGTAGCATATGGTTGTTACTTGTTAGACTTCTTTTTCTTGGTTATCTTTTGAAGTGCTCATCACCTGCAAGCTTATAATGGTGCTTTTGCAAAATGGGACTGATGTGAGATCTACTTGAATGGTCAGCCTTTTAAGCAATCAAACGTATTTTTCTTAGATTTAGCATGCAGGCACCAGACAGAGGTGGTGCACTGCTGTGGCTTAGAAATTTGTGTTTAAATGACTGTTTTCTTTTCCTTAGTCGCCAGCAGTTCCTATGTTTTTGCGATCAAATACGGCCAAATTGCCTCCTAGTCGGAATGGGTAGAACAGCATGTACATGCTAGCAACTGTATCCATTTACTCTTTTTGGGTGCTGGGGTAGAAGTGGCTGATAAATCCTGTTGATTTCGCCTTGAGTATAGTTAGGCAATCCTGAAACCGATTAGCTCTACCTTGATCAATAATACTCAATTCTTGAATTTGAGGGTAAGTAGAAAACTACAACTGCAGCTCTCAACCATTGCCCGATATCTCACTTTATCAAGCTGCTTTTTATACACTATCTATCTAACGTTTTTACCAGTTGTAGCTTTGGCATCCACATGCATTGAGATAATCATATGCGCCTATGCCAATTAACTGATGTCCATGCTAATATGAATTATTTAAATTTATGTCAATTAACTGATGTCCATGCTAATATGAGTTATTTAAATTTTAGGTATGGCATAGTCCTGAATTTCATAATTGCACCGTGACATGAGCAAACTGAAGAAAATGAAGATGCTTTGGTGGTGCATCTGTCCGAAGATGATCAGGGTTTAGCAGCTGGTCAGTTTGCAGCGTTCTACCGTGACAATTTATGCATAGGGTCTGGTATAATTTTGGATTCCTGGGACCAACTGAGTTTTCCTGTCTGTGCAAGGGCATTAGAAATTGCTAGAATGGAGGATAAGTCAAGACTGGGGAAGCCAGTAAAGATTATCAACTTGGAACATGTGATGCAATCAGAACAGGAGCCAATCGAGGTCTCTTGACATCACCAGGTTCTTGCAGCCTTCTCTTGACTACATATGTTTATCCTGCAAAGATAAACGTCGACAGTTTGGCGCACCCTACAAATGTAAGAATCAGGGAAGTTCCAGGGACTATCGTTATGTTGCCCCAGTCAGGAAGTCCGCGTGGTTTTTGAAAAGAGGGCATTCATTGGCCAGCTTGCGTTTCTGAGGACAAAAGCGCGCCTCTGGATGGAAGTGGTGGTCGAGCATCATTGTCCATGCGAGAATTGACCTCACAAAAATAGGCGAGAGTACGTTGCCCGATCCAGGAAAGCACATGAAGGGTTTCTTCTCCTTGGGCACGTCCTCTGCCGAGCCGAAGTGTCTAGATTCAGTGGTATCGTGCTAGTAAATCTTACCATGTGAATTCGTCGTACGATAATACTAATATTTAACAGTCAGTACGTTGTAAATTTTGAGGATGATGTATTGATGTCGGTGGGTGTTTCCGTCATATTAGCTCATGACAAATCATATGTTGATCACTTTATCATGCTGGTTCTAGACTAAATCAGGATGGTTTATTAACAAGTTTGCTGGACGAATCAGTATTGTTCACTGGGCGTCTGTGCGACTTGCGAAAGATAGGATACGCCTGTCAGTACCTGTAAATTGTACTGTACGGTATGTACTAGTCATATGGCACTATATCGGGCGTTGCTTGTGGTGGCCTAATTCCTGGGGAACTTCTAAATCATATCTCCATGACACCATTTGGGCTTATCATTGTTGGCACATTGGCACACCAGGAGTTGGCCGAATGGGAAATCACCCGACCTTGTGACGCTTGTGTATAAACGTGCCAACGGCCAGCCAGGCCTAATGGTTACAGAAATTGTACTGAACAATCACCGCGTCGGCGAAAGGTCTCAAATCAACTGCATTAGATAATACGGCTTTGCCAACTCGTCAAACCTAGTGCCGTAATCGATCGGTCACAAGAGCTGTTGGGTTTTTCCTTATCCCTTTCCCTGTCTATTGCTTCCGAGGAGATTTAACAACAAATGCAATTGTTTTTGTCATTTCCTTTGCGGATTGCACATAAAGAAATGGAACACTGATCGAATCAAGAGAATCGAAGGCTTCCATTCCATCTCAAGTTCTAGACTGAAGCATCACAAGAACACAAACTTACCCAACTATGGTTTATACACAGCACACTAGATTCTTGGGGACTATCTCACATTCCCGCACACACACACACTAGTTCCTCACGATCTCTCCAACTGCAATGAAAACACTGCATCCAACCCTCCCCAAAAAAAAGAAGAGAAAACTATGTAGCAACTATCGAAGGGCAAAGAGAAGTAAGCAGAAGCCAAGAAGATCACAGCTGCACAAGGGGCGTGCGCGTGTAGCATACATGTATCCGTGGGACGAAGAGTATGTGCGTCACCGTGTTGTCCTTGCGTCTAGCGGAGGGCGCGCGCGAGGCCGGCGAGGATGCGGGAGAGGCCGAGGCGGAAGCGGAGAACGGCGGAGTGGGAGTAGGGCGCGCAGTCGCGGCAGACGCCCTCGATGGCCTCGACGAAGAGGCTGAGGCTCCGCACCGGCGGCACGTACAGCGTCAGCGGCGCGGCCGAGAAGGCCAGCGCCATCAACAGCTGCAGCATCCCCACCGCCCTGCCTCCCTCCCTCCAATTAATCACCTTCCCGAGCAGATCCAGAGGGGAGATCGCTCGAGCTCGCTCCTGGTGGACAGCAGCACAGAGCTATCGAGGCAGACTTAAGGTTTGGGAGGGCACTGGTGGGGCGGCACCTACCAGTCTACCACCGGCGCGTGGCGCGGTGAGTTTCTTGCGGTGGGCGCGTGCTTTTCCTTGCGGCGTATCGTGTATTGGTGCGTGCCTTGGGGTCGTGGAGAGGCTGGGGAGAAGCTTGGCGTTTCGTCTCGCGTTCTCGGCGAGTTTGGCTGGGTTTGTGCGCGAGCCTGTCCCTTTCGGGCTCGGTTTTTATATTGCCAGGTGAGGAAGATAAGGTCGGTCGGGAGTGGTAGTACTAGGCAGCGATTTCTGGAGCGGCGTACGTGGGATAATTGGGCTCGGCACGGCGGAATTCGGTGTGCGGCACTGCCAGTTGGCGGGACGCGTGGAGGGATCTCTGTCGGTGTAGGGGCCACCTGCGTCCAATTTTTTTTCCGAAGCAAGAATAGTCACGTAAGCACGGGAAACTGGGAAAGTAAATACTTTGATTGGTTGGGTCGGTAACCGCTCATTTTAGCTTGAGTTTCTGATTTCTGATTTATTTTTTATTATTTTTAAATTTTATGTTTTGTTTTTTATTATTTTTAGCTTTTTTTGCCGGGTTTTTTATGTATTTATTTGTATTATTTTACAGTGTAACTTCAGCTATAAAATATTTTATTTCAACCCAACTAAGCGACACCTAAGAGCAATAGGTATGACATGTACATTCCAAAGGCATGTTTGAGAATATAGAAATTTTTGCAGAAATTGGTATGACCTCTCTAAAACTTCTATCGTTTGCTCCAGTTAATTAATATAGAGACTTGTAGTTTCATGAGTAAAAGAATTTAGATGGTGTTTAGGGAGCACTTGAGTATTTTTTATGATTTGGAGCATTTATATTTTTTGGAGGAGGTTATACATGAGACAAAGGAGATTCGAGTGTTTTTTACGGTTCAAAACACTCATATTTTTTTAGAGGGGTGCATATATGGGAGAAAAGGGATTCACATGTTTTTTATGATTCAGAGAACTCATATTTTTTAGAGTGGTGTATATATAGGAGAAAAATCTAAGTGTTTCTAGTCTAAAAACACTCAAGTACTGTTTAGCATTTCCCAAGAATTTATACCTAAAATAAATGGTGATTTCACTTATTTGGATTTTTGTGGTACGTTAAGCGAGTACCTCGTGAAAGCGAAGGGATGAAGCTCACATCCATGCGCCCCTCAATCATGTGGTTTGTAAATCGAAGCTGGACCTTTTGTTTTCCTTTTGGGGGAGTGAGTGGTTCATCTCAGTCTATTGCGAAGGAAGTGTTCCTGATTTGGCGCAAACTAATCATGGAAAAAGCAGGCACAGAATATAATTAGCCAGTAAGAGCTGCACCAGCTATTCTTATAATTAGCCAGTAACAGCTGCACCAGCTATTCTTTACTCCGTGAGCTGGATGACAATGCTATACTACGGGTTCTTGGCCATTTTGGCCCCCTCTCGCATGACAATACCGTATTTAGCCTTCTTCCGATCGTATTTATTGTAAATATTACAGTATAAACATGTATTTAGATTTAATTCCAGCAAATTTAATAAAGACACAAGCATGATATAAAATATATATAGATGACTTAACCAACATATAATCATATGAACTATTTAAGTCATTGAAACATACGCCCATCAAATATACCATGTAAGAGTCTAAAATCAGCACATATAAACAATTTAGGCCATTGCACCTGAATACTGATCTCAATAAAAGTATAACATGTATGATCAAATGCTCACGTGCTCCCCGGCCGTGCGAGGGGTCTAAAGATGGCAATACGCATAGGAAAAGGCTAAATGCGGTACTGCCGTGCGGGAGGGGACCAAAATGGCCAAAAATTCATATACTACATACTACTTGGATCATATATGACGCAATCCATAGCATGAACGCCAACAAAAGGAACAGTTGAGCTTCCTCTGGTTGCACTAGATTGGTTGACACTTGACACACAAATGTTTCGCAAAATATTCCGTAATTTTTTAAGAGTAGGAAGGGCAGAGCCTCGATTTTTATTAATAGAGGCAAGCAGGTTCATTACAAAGTTCCAAAGATATCGCATACGTGGAATTACTAGGCATTTTATTTCTGAAACACGCCGTATTTCTCGTCTTGCAGATTGTGATTGTCGGTAGCACAGTACTGGTGAGTATTTTTAGTTGGGGAGTGACTATTGTACATGTGATCGAAATTTTTTTTTATCTCTCAGTCACCTGAAGTTGCACTCTCAATCACCTGAAGTTGCAGGTAATTTTTTTGGGGCTGCAACTTCAGTTGATTGAGAGTGTAACTAATCACCTGAAGTTGCAGATGATTTTTTGCAGGAGAGCTATAATTTCAGTTGATTAAAAGTACAATTTCAGATAACTAAGAGATAAAAAAAATTACAACCACATATGTAATAGCAAAACCGTTTTAGTTAACCATTAGTTGTCCCTGACGTACTCGTGTCGAGTGCCCTCCCCCGGCTCCCAACTTTCGTGCGACGGTATCGCGAGGAATCGCTCTAGACGCGTCGCGCGCCGCTAGGAAACTTCCGCCGGATTTCCTCTCGTACGGATTTAAAGCAATCCCGAATCCCGCTTTGGGCTGCCCGCAGTAACGGGACGCAAATCAGTGGGCGCGGCCGCTGCTCCCGCCGGGCGCCGGCCGTGCCGAACGAACGAAAACGATGCGGCGTACGGGCCACTCGCGCGTGCGCCGCGTGGGGAAATGCCAGTGCCGGCTCGATGGTGACCCGGCTGCTCATCTGGCATCGGCCGCGCGGCCATTTGCGGGTGGGAGTTGGTGCTGCTGGGTGTTCCGAAGGGCCAGGGATCCGTGCTCGTCGCGGTGGTGGCCGTTCGATGGGCTTTGCGGGCAACCATTTTTGGAAGGAGACAAGAACTGCCTCGTTTATAAACTGTAAGATATAAGCAGATTTTTGAGAAAGAAGACCGGCCATGGAAAATTAGCAAGATTGGCTAAAGGAGGGAGTTCGGCGTGTGCATGGCGTGGCACACAGGAGGATGCCCGTGGCACCAGGCGATGGGAACTGCCGCTCGATGGCGCACCTTGACGGCGTTCCTCACTGACCGTGCGGCGCCCCGGCCAGACGGTCGGTTGGGTGCCATCGGCCTGCGCCCGAAACGAGCTGTGAGTCGGGCCGCCCGAATGCACATCCACGATCCAGATTCCAGAGTGGCCGCAATGATCAGGAAGGACTAAAAGCTCTGACGATGAGTGCTAATTTCTAGGCAACATATTCTATGCACTTAAGTTTATGGTGTACTTATCGTGCAATTTAACTAAAAAAGTCATAAAATTTTTGAAAAAATCTGAATCTGAAATTTTATGCATAGTTAAAGTAAGTTTAGAAGTACATGTATAATTTTTTGGATTTTTTTATGATCTTTTTAGTTAGGGTGTACGATGAGTACACTACAAGTACGAGTGAATTGGATATGTTGCCTGATTTCTGAACCTGCCATTTCATCCAGGGCAACGAGACATCAAAGATGCAACTGTAGACACTGCAATGCAGACCATAGTTCAGAAGCAACACCACCATGGGTCCAGCATGATCAGAGAACTGGCAGCAGCTGCATCGTCTCCAAATCCAAAGACGCAGAGAAAGAACAGAACGACCGTCAAATACCCTAGTTACAGTTGCACAACCCCCCAAAATTCAGTTTATATAGCAGTTGAGTCGAATTGCTGGGCGCCACACATAAGCCAAGGATGATTTGCCGTGGGAGCGACGGCGTGGACCTAATGTTGCCTCCTTCAAGCGCCCCCTCTCGCATGGTAATGGAGATCAGCGGATGATAAGTTGTGCTCGTGCTTCGTGAACAGGCCACCGTTTGCAGGAATGCCAGTATGACCAGACCTTGTTGACGCAGCGAAATGTCTGGGTTGGGCATCTGCAGTGCCGCCACCAGAAGCCTCAGATTGCTGCTTCGTGTTGAGGAATCTCCCGCCTGTTCCCCGAGCTCTCTTCATTGCATGTTGGTGCCGGGATTCATGAAGGTACGGCTGAACAGATGCATGAATGTTAAGTTGGAGCGTGTCAGCTAAAAGTTATACAGGAAAATGAAGCAAAGGACTGAAATTTTCACAAATCCGCAACGAGAGCCCAATGGTAGTTCTTTCAAGAAATTCTAATAAAACTATAGTCAGGAGCAGCGACAAAATACCTTGCGACTTTTCACCAGCTTATTTTCAGCCTCTAACTTTGCACGGAGCTGTCTCCTTCGGAGAATTGCATGGTATTGCTTTGCATTTACATAAATAGGCTCTTCAGAAGCAGCTGGTTCAATTGGTAGTGGCACTCGAGAGGATGATACCATGCCCACAATATGGGAGTGCATCTGTTTAAATTATTTGAATGAGATAAAAATAAGTTTGTCATATTGAATGGCAACATATTGGACCTAGCAAAAAGAAGAAAACCAAGCCACATCAGGAGTATGACAATAAGGTCACAGATTAAAAATAATCGCTAGCATGCTGCCTTAACATAATAAAATTTGACTTTTGGTGAAGCTGGCAGTAATTAATTGCAATTATGTTGATTGTGCCTCAACAGTCATTCCAATTAACAGCTGCAAAATACCTACGGCACATGCATGCACGCAAAAATCCCAATAGCTGGCACCAAAAGGTTAAATAAGCAACATTTTCAAGCACAGAAAATAAAGGCCAGAACCAGAAAGTAGATGAAATTAATGAAAGAACAGGTTGGGTAGCATAAAGATCACGTACAATAGCATGTGAGCCATAAGCTGCCACTGCTCCACCATAGATCGAATCGCCATACGGGTATGATATGGCCTGAAAAGGTAAGCATCTTGCATAACTCACAGGTGTGCCTATCAACAAACATTGGGAATTTATAAATTAGTCGATGTTTGTGCAACCACAACTGAAAACTTACAAAGGGCTGACTACGGTCAGGTTTTGCATGTGCATATGCAGTTTCTGGATTGCCCAAAGATAAAGCCGACATCATCTTACCTTCATCACTCTTCATGTAACCATTGAGACTACCTACTATTAGTACAAGAAGAAAAGAAATGTCATATAACTTTGACTGTATATTTGCACACAAGGTTTGCAACCATCAATATCTTTTTTTAGACTATCCCATTGTTTATTTGCATGAGATGATATTACAAGATTATGTATTAATACAGAAAAGGGATATTCGACGAGTCTAGTGCAAACCAGATTGATCATTCTGCTCGTTAAGGCTTCCTTCACTCATGCCAGACACTTCTTGAGGAGACTTGCTTGTAGATTGGGTAGCTGATGAGTCGTAATCAGGCATTTGATGACCAAATTGAATCATTATTGTGCCATTTGCTGCCAAAGGGACACAGTAGGTGTAAGAACTCTAGTTGGACGAAAACTAAAATACAACAAAATAGACAGTCAGGTAGGAGAGTAGAACTTGCAATATTAGAATTGAACAATATCATGCATATTTTCCTTACGTCTCATCTCACGGGCCTTCTCAAATCTCGCTTTTCAGTTCATACTGTCCAAATATAAGAGCAGGTCAGTCACTCGCGGTCCAACTAATATGGAAACGCTGAAACATGAAACAGTACGAGAATTGCCCATATTCAGTAAAAAAACTTAGCTATCGATTATGTAGCTAGTAGCCCCTTAAATTCACTCAAATTGGTGATCGGGAAAATGTCAAATGTTGTCCTGATCCATGTATATGCTCGACATGTCCAAATTTTCACATAAATACCACGCATCAATCTGGTCACTCCCTCAGAAACTCTAATTGTTCATGTATGATGTAACAAGAAGCAATCAAACTATGTGATGAGATAAATTCTTACATGATTTGTTAGCTCTGCCACTAGCCAAATCCGAATCGCTCATTCATAGGGCCAGTGATTCTCCCCAATTCCAATTTTAACATTTCCATACAATAATCATTTTGAAACCAAATTGACTTCTTGAAGAAATTGTAAATCACAAGTTCACAACTGACTTGCCATCTGAATCGTAGTTCCTCTCCACCAACCAGAGTTTAGTGTATATAAGTAACACTAAATTTTTTTAAACAGATTAAACTCTACTTGAATAAAAAAAACTACAGCCTCACAAGATTCTCTGTCCAATTCACCTCACTCGCCCCTTTAACACAAACTAACCAAACACAACTAACACAGTAACACCTGTGAATTCACAATAACTACACAGTCCAGAACACAGGAACCAACACCACAAACAATTAGAAACAAATAACTGATATTTTACATGCTTTATCAAATTGAAGAAGCTGGCATGCCTTAGAACATACACCGCACTGCAACAACCTCACTTCCTCCCAAGAATGCACCCACAAATCTCAGCACCGTATCAACCCAAAACCAATT
The DNA here is from genome assembly GCA_036346245.1 of Bonia amplexicaulis. NCBI lineage: Eukaryota > Viridiplantae > Streptophyta > Magnoliopsida > Poales > Poaceae > Bonia > Bonia amplexicaulis. The sequence goes on along the minus strand of CM070752.1, from coordinate 17,872,395 downwards.
CGACAACCAAGAAACCAGTCAGATCCACCAAGAAAGACACCACAAATCGGCCAAAGTCCAGGAAACGGTCAGCAATGGCAAGAAACCAGCTCGGATAAGAACAGAGCTCACACCACGGAGAAGAAATAACTTAAGACACAAATTAGCAAGGCTAAAGAGAAGCAAGTCAGAGGAGAGGGGGGAGAGGAGACCTGTGAGATGAGAAGGGAGCATGTCCCCCTTCCAGCAACCCTCCTCCCTTGCTGCCTCCTTCTCACCTTGCTTCTCTCTTGTGCAAGGTCTCTCTTTCTTGCTTGGTATTTCTGTTGGCTTTGTCTTTCTCTCTCTATCTACTCACCTACTAGCCTAAAATACTGAATAAAGCAGGTGGTGTAGCTTGTAAGAGGCCGTAAAATGACAGTGGCATCTTCGGTCAGTTTGGCCTTTGTTTATGAATTTTTTTTGCTATGGATGGTTTATTTTTTTATTATAGTTAATAATGGTTTATTTATCGTAATTAAATTTCAAAATTTTAAAAATAGAAAAAATAAGTTAGCTCATCACGAACAATGCAAATGAATACGAAAAAAAGACAAAAAAATTAAAAAAGATGAAATTAAGAAATAGTGGATTAAAAGTTAGAAGCCAAAACCTGAAAATGAAATGAGTGGATATGTCTTTTGATTTTTTACAGTAATTAGCTTTTAAATAAAGTATTTTTTTAAGACGGACTCTATAATTATAGTACACACTATAATAACTTTATTTGTATCGGTCAAAACCGATGTAAATTTCTCTTACTCTATACTTTGCACTCATGAATAGCCAAACATTATAAGCCAAAGAAAAAAAAACAGGCCACTACAGTAACATGAAAAAACTCAAAACATTTAACATGACAAGTGCAAAATTATGGGCGGTTCAATTAAGCTTATGTTTATGTATTGTAGCTACAATACATTTTCAAAAACGGTGCGTTTTTTCAAAGTGGGGTCTAAAGGTCAACTGTACCGGCCAAAATCACATGTGACTATTTTTTTATGCGTAATGCCTCTCGCGAACAGACCAGAATTCAAAAACCACAGTCATAAGCCATAATCCACAGCTCAAAAGAACCCACCATATATCTTTAGCTAAATGAGCTACAACTTCCATCGTGTTTTAGTTTTCGAGTAGCATCTTTGTTGAAAATTTCTCGAGAAAAGTTTCTATACCGCTTGAATTAATGCTTTGTTCCAAACAACTTCTGATTTTTGGTTTTTAGAAGCTGATTTTTGAACGGAGTGATTTTTTAAGGTGGTTTCTACAAACTATTTACAGGGTCACTACAGGAACCACTTTGAATGGAATGGTTTCTCAATGCAAGTGTCCTTTACTATCTCAATCTCTCTCGCAATTAGCTAAAAGCCACAACACTTTTGAACAGGACCTAGATTACATCGGTGGTTCTTAGACATGTTGATTATGTCACTCGTATTCTAGCCTACTAGGATTCGAGAAGGTGTGCTACAAGTGTTCATACATGAATACTAATTATATTATTATTCATACTTTCTTTCTGCAAAGGAACTAGTAAGCACTATCAAAAGCCACAAGGAATGGTCATGGAGAACACAAGTCACAAACCATTCATCCAAAACCAGAGGCACACGAGATAATTAGATACTAGGTTATCTTTTAGCACTAGATTCTTGTATTGAATAAGGATCAGATGGTCCTAACCAAATCTTTTTCAATTGTCATAATTGTTTTGGTGTCGTTATTTCGATTCTCTATATGGGATCTATCTACTTTGTTCTTGATACCGTACACGCTCGTACCATATCTTGCAACTCTGATCCAATCTAGGCTGCTACGCATAAAAAGGAGTATAAGAATATAACAAGTTGTATCAGAGCCATGGTTAGGTTAATCTGATTTGCAAAAAGTTTGACAAAGTGTCAGGTGACACAAAATCAAGATCGATATCGATGATGTGGAGTCAAGTAGATAAATTTGATGGTAAAGAAAATTTCAACGTGTGGCAATGTGTAGTGCAAGATGTCTTGTTAATTACGCTTTTGAAGGGGACAAACCGAAAAAGATATCCAATAGACTAAAAGGTGATAGAGCGGAAGGTTGTTAGTATAATTTGTCTATATCTCTTCGATGTAGTAAAGTACTTAGTGATCAAGAATAATTCATCGAAGAAATTATACGGTGGCTTAGAACAATTTTGTATGACAAAATCACTAACAAATAGATGGGTACTGAAGCGGTAACTGTACAGGTTACGCATAAAGGAAGGCACATAGTTTGTTGACCATCTCAATGTTTTCAACAAGCTTATCATATAACTGACTAGTGTGGATAAAAAAATTGAGGAGAACAAGAAGGTTGTCGTGTTGGTATCATCTCTACATCATCATGTGAGCAATTGATGATAAATATTTTCATTGAAAAAAGTACTCTAAACTTCAATGAGGCAGTTGCATATCTATTGAAGGCAGAGCCTTCAAGAAGCCATCAGATTCTTCATCTTTGAGTTAATGCTTTGTTATTTTATGTTCAAACATATTTATAAATAAAATTGCATCCACAAATACATTAATAAAACTATCATATCCCCATATCTTGAGAATCTTGACAATTAGATAAATAGAATTCCCCATATAACTTGTTGAGTACGGTTGTGCTCATGCTTACTAAATATCAACAAAAGAAGCTTGGGAAGAAAATGAAGAACCCTTCGAGGAAGACTTTGAGGATTCTTTCAGACTAGATGATATTTGGTTCTAGGTCTTATCCTCGCTCAGGCACACTTGTGGTGTTTCTTTTGTGATGTAATATAATTTTTTGCTTGGACACTCCGCTGTGTAAAACCTAACTGTTATGCCATAGTCTTGTAATGAAGTTTGACTTTTATGGAATAAACTTATATTAGCATGATATACACTCGACTACAGTATCCACAGCATAACAACCTAAGTGGTTACAGAGAAACTTCATGACCCGAAAATGGAGGTGTTACAAATTTGACACAAAAAGCGGTAGTTGAAACATCCCAAATTTTTTTAAAATTTTGAAATTTCTTGAATTTCCTTTGAATTCGGTTTTCTTTTCCAATTTGGAAAATTCCCTTGAATTCCCACCTTCCCCATTTTGGCTAGCTGCTTTCCCCTTCTCTCCAGCGTCTTCCAAGAAACTACCTTCTCCGTAATGACGCTGTTCAGGAAAGCGACGACGTCCTTCGTAGCCCCGGCCATGCGGCTGTCTATGCTTCGCCGCTCACGTCGTAACCCAGCACCATCGTTCACACTGCGCCATGCCTTCCCTCCAACACGTCGCTTCGCAAGTGGGGGGTCGTCACCACGCCCCTGCCTTGCCCGCCGCCGCTCCTCTGTAGCTCCTTGGCCACGTGGGTTGCTTCTGCTTTGCCCCCACCGCAACCTAGCTTGCTATTCACATTAGCCGCTACCAGCTTCGTCGTGCGTCGTCTCACCCTTGGCCAGCTGCCGCCTCGCCTGCGCTTTGCCAACCACTCGCGCTGATTGTCACGGCCGCTGCAAACCAGTTCGCCGTGCGACCGACGCGAGCACCTACCATGCTTCACTTTTGTCAGCCCGTGTGGCACTGTCTAGGTAGTAGTACTACCCCGTCACTTCACCCGTAAGCCAGTCTCGTTGATCAAGCCCGACCGTCACCAAGTCCACCTCGTGCTAGCGCCACCGACTTCGGCTTCCTGTTCCCACTGCCATTCTCCTGCTTTTATGCCCAGCTGAGCACCCAATCTGCCTCGCGAACACCTTTAATACCTCACCAAATCACCCAATCGTCCATCGCCATTCTACCTCACTGCCGTCTCTCTCCCCTGCACCGGTAAACCTCCCCGGTCAATCTCGTGATTTAGTTAATACCTTTTCAATTCTTAGCGACCAGAGGATCTTTAGGCTACTAGGAACCCAGAGCCTAGCTCGCTGAGCCTTGCCTCGGTCTCATCCTCACCGACGCTATGTACCACCGCCATGCGAGAAGAGGGTCACTGTAGATAGCCCAGCACAAACCATCCTAACTAGGGCCACCACCGTCACTAAGTTCACCTTATTCCATAGATTGGGTATGTTCTTTTCCTCCGAAGCTGCCGGCTTTTGGCTTTTGCTACAGTAACTAACTTTCAAATGGAATATTTTTTTAAGATGGGGTCTACAAGTTAAACGATATACACGTTAAAAGCCCAACATCTGTACATCCAAAATCGCAAGTGAGTATCTCTCTCCGTAATTTGTACCGTAAACAGCTAAAATTCAAAAATTTAGCCAAAAGCCATAAGTTACCGCCATTACCAAACATGCCCATCATTCTACTGAAAAGCTATGTTTACTCTGATGGCCATATTCACCTTGACAAGATTTAGTAATGCTAAATCTACTACTTAAATAACCATGGTAGTGTAGGAAACTCAACTATTTTATACTATTGTTTAGCAGATCATTTTACCGGTAATTGTGCAAAAGTGTTTCTAGGAAAATGATTATTATAGGAAACCATGTGTTGGTTTGATAATACTTCCGCTGAGCATTGTGATATGGGTTTAGAGATAGAAAATGTTTCAGAGTAAAATGAGGACAAAGCTCAGAGAAAGTAAGGATGATCTTATGCTAAGCAAAGAACATAGTGATTGCCCAACCACAAGTTTTGACTCGTCAAACTTGGTTTAGTAGCTGCTCAAATTGATTGAATCTCTATAGGAGTAAAGGAGCGTTGGTATGAAAACGGTAAAACAATCCTGAACAACGGTAGATTCCTCTCAGAATGGGCATAAGATATCTGACCGAGTCGGTGGATACCCGGGTCTAGGCTGGAGATCTATCGGGTAGAGCCTATATAAAGAGATGAGCAGTAAAACGACTTTGTTTTCTTAACTCACTCGTAAGGGTTAAGAAATCTTATGGGTAAAGTTGGGCAACTCTACGGAGTAATCACAATGGTATCTCGAATACCTCGTACTTCCGGTAAAAGGAGCTATGTTCAGTGGATGATTCCAATAGCGAAGCATAAGTAGATTTGAAAATGATTTGAAAAATACTAAGGTCCATTAATCAAGTCTTGAAACCCCAAATCCTTAAGTAGTTATTATTCTTTTGTATTTAAAAATATTTACAAATAAAACTGCATCCACATATCATAATAAAACAACTATATCGTCATCACTTGAGAATCTTGGTAAATAGTTGTGTAGCATTTCTCCATGTGACTTGTTAAGTACGGTTGATTGTACTTAGTCTTTCTATAATTTCCACCACATTACATACCAGAAGAAGAAAGAATATTGCAAGATTTCGTGTAGAGGTTACAACCACACTCAAGCGTTTTATGAAATTTTCTTCTATTCTTCTGAATATAAGTTAAATTTTAGGCTTGAACACTTGTATTATTGCTAAAGTTGACCGTTATGTCATATTTTAATTAAATTAACTCTATTTAAATATTTATGAGTAGGTATGACACTCTTTCTATTCTTTTTGATCTATTACGGATATTCGATGTCTCTGTTTTGTAAAAATAGAGATGTTACATTAGTGGATCCAAAGACTCGGAAGGCTAAATAAAATACAGTTCGACGAGCACAATGGCACAACTTTGTTAAGACTTGAATGAGCTCCTTGCCATATTTTACTCTTCCCTAGCCGAGATCTTTCGTGCTTGGCATCCAACCAATCACGTAGACCTGAACTGAAGACGAGCTAGTCGTTCTTGTCACTATCTAGCCTTGAATATGCCCATGTAGCTTTCAGTTCATAGCCGGAATGCCATCGCGGCATGTCGCGCAGGCGCCACTTGTGACAAGCCCCGGTGACTCATCCCAACGCCATGCTGTCTTTTCTTTCCTTTTCTTTCCCATCCATCCCTCTTTATCTTTTTCTCACTTATATCTTTTTTGTTTTGTTTTCTTGCGTAATGTTATATTTATGCATATATAACTTATTTTATATGCAAGCATAATAGTACTAGATAGTTTTTTTTTGAAGACATAGTAGTAGATAGTGGCTCAGCCAGAATCAGGGACAGACTCGTGCCTGGCTGGTGCTGATACGGGTGTCATGCTGAATTGCACGTCGGTCTGTAGATTCTTACTTATCATCATTTTTTTGTACAGTTAAGATTCGTGACATTATTTTGACATGATGAACGTTGATAAGACAGTATTTTTGAAGTCCTTTTCTGCGGTAAACTTGTTGTGGATCCTGACGTGTACCTTGTTGCTTGTTGTAGGGTATGTTTGGCAACGACTATAGTTTATGACTTTTGGCTGAAATTTTTGAATTTTAACTGTTTACGGTATAAATTACGGGGAAAGATACTCACTTGTGATTTTGGATGGTACAGATGTTGGGCTTTTAACGTGTACATCGTTTAACTTGAGACCCCGTCTTGAGAAAATAATCCGTTTGAAAGTTAGATACTGTAGCAAAAACTAAAAGCCACTATTTTTGGAGGAAAAGAACATGCCCTAAGCTAACTTTACACTAAAAAACTTGTTCTCAAGGTGCCCAATGCCTTGCATGCTAGAGTAACAAATCCCCCGTTGTCTCAGAAAAAAAAATGTATACAAGATTCCCCCAACATAATTTTGAGATGAACTTAACGCACACTAAAAATGGGTGTTAAACCTTGTGCATATCTCCGCCCTCTGGGAGAAAAGAAACAGTTTGTAAATGAATAGGAATATTATGTTCTTCCTAAGAAGAATGGCCGAAATTCTGACAGGAGACTAATAGGGTACTTACTTCCAGTTTACTCAAAAGCTTCAATAAGTTTCTTGAATCCTCTGGCGCACAATCGAAGGGTTACACAACGTCTTAAGTTAGCAAAAAAAAAAAATCAGAGGAATTGTTGGTTCATCCACTTGCAACTCTCGCTATCACGCGTGTTAAGAAAGACCATCACACCGAGTCAACTGAGTTCATGATATTGGGACAAACACGTCGCTAACTATGGGATTATTAAGTGATAGGTCGTAATCGCGCATTAATTACTAACCACGGCTGCTGAAACCATGGTACAAGTGAGGTCACGGCACCAGTAAAAGCAATGGGTTTGAACTTTCAAACTCCACTGCCCGATTAGAATACTCTGAACTGAAGGCGCCTTTGCCGACTTGAGATCCCCTTGATTCTTATGCGTGTAACACAACCAAAGCCAAGGAGTGAGTATTACATTGCAGAGGATTAGGTATTTTATGGGCAGGACTGGGACAAAACGTGATGCTTTCCTCTCCTCACCTTCAGACTGGACGGTGGACACCACCACTGCCAGCGACTGATCTTATCCAAGTTATCAACTGGCAATCCAACAAGATCATGCCAAATATTGTACTATAAATTGTCCTGATGTCATGTGATTAAGTTAACAAGAAACATGGTATCGAGAGAGCTGAATGTATAAAATAAGATGAAGCAAAAACAAGAGGGAAAAAATATCTGGGGGAGGCAAGGAGATCAGATCAAGCCGTCATAAAAGTCAAAAGTATGGCAACTCACTGCTTAGAGTTTAAGGAGATAAAATAAAATTTACATTGGATAATTGTACTGACTGACTGACTGACTGACATTGAAAAGCTCCACCCCACTTGCAAATAACATATAGGTGTAGTGTTACATGGCACGACAAGTTCCACAATCCACAAATGTTGAGAAACTTAAGGTGCCAAGTACATTTATATGGGGAAAACAGATGCTGGGAAAAGTCAAGGGATATTCATCTTCTCACCGCAAGAAAAGCCTAGAGCATCACCATGAGTCCCATGATGGTGGAACCAAAAATACTTGAAAGTTTTCTGTGTAATCCAAAGGTGTCCATATACTGCCTATCAAGATTAAAAGCATGATATCAGTTGAGAGGTGCTTCTATACTTTTCTCAAAGTGATTTGCACAATTTTTAAAGCAGAACTGAATGGAAGATAGTGATTATTTACCTCTTCGTGTGCTTTGATATTAGTGTCATTCTTTTTAGAGTGGAAAGCATGGAAGCAGTTATGTCTACCATGTTTTTCATGAAAAAAAGGAAGAATGAAGGTGATCGATAGAAGACCACATACTCAAAATCAACACCAATGTTAGTGCTGGATGGTCGAACCTGGATGGTCGAACTTAAGGGCCTGCCATCGACATCTGCAATTATTGTGGTGAAACTAAATGGCGTCTTCGTGTAGAAAGCATACAGCGAGTCGTACTTTGAGTAGACCTTTACATCTTGCATGTGGTTGATCTTGTGCCACTCCAATCCAGTGCCCAGGGTGCATATCGCGGACAGCAACTTCGCGCTGCACCAGATCCTTAGCTTCTCAGAATTTACTTGCGCCAAAAATTCTGGGAGTGTTTCAGTGCTTAAGTCAGTGAATTCCATGCATTCCAAGGCTCCAAGGTTCTTAGCTATCACAAAATTTGGACAGGCAAGGAAGTAGCCTGGTGTAGCAAAGCCTCAGGAAAGGATGTTAAGCATGGACAGTTTCTGATAGTAAAGTTCTTTAACTTTGGCATTGCCTTCTTCCCTGTCCTCAACTGCCACCGCTTCCAGCGCAACACCTTCTCAAATCCAAGAGTTTCAGGCTTGGGAAATGCATAGTCGAGATGATTTTTCTTCGCTGAATCTGGCGATGCATTGTTGTCAAAGAATTCATGTCCAATATTTACGACTGATTGTGCACCAATAACCCAAAAATATTCTAAACCAAGGAGCTGTCCTAAAGCTGGAGGATTCTCAAAGAATGGGCAATCTTCTAGAAGCAAAACTCTGAGGCATGGGAGAGCCGTTTTAGCCAAGTACCTTGGGAGTGAACAACCAAAATAGCCCTTAATTTTATGATATTCTAAGCAAGGTGGGGGGGCACAAGTTATTGAAGATATTTACAAGGTTTTGCTTCATGGTACCATGGTTCTCATTCCTTGGTGTGCACAGAAAAGCCATTCTTCTAAGATGAAGCTTGCTTTGAAGTTTTGCGCCTCTTGCTTCATTGCTATTAGAGACCCTCTCTAGGCCCTCTATAGAGAGTAGTCGTAGTTGGAACAGAGGGCCCAGTTCATCCAAGCTGCTTGACCTTGAAGAGTACAAGTTTGGCATGAATCCACCCAATTCTGTAAGATTTTGAAGCTTTGATAGCCCTAGTGGGAAGTTCTTAAGCTTAGTTCCAATGAGGTGGAGAGCCCTCAGGTTATGTAGATCCATGACACTATCTGGGAGTCCAGATAGATATCTGCAGTACTGAAGACTAATGCATTGTAGTTTTTTCATGTTCCCAATTGATTGTGGAATTGTTCTTACCATGGAACCTGATAAATTGAGGTATCTTAGGTGCGCCAACTGACAGAGAGACTCTGGTAGGATTGCAATGATAGAGCAAGATAGATCCAGTACACGCAAACGAGGAAGATAGGATAGATCACTTGCATTTGAGGTGCTGCTCTTAACCAGCATCAGTGTCCTTCTTGAATTATGTTTTCTTAACATATTGGACTTCACTTTTTTGGCTATCAGTGACAAACGGCGAGGCTTTCGACAAGTTAATCCCTCATTTGGTCCATATGTTTCTCCAACCATTAACTCTCATCTTGTGCCAAAGAATGCAAAACATCGTGCATTTTGAATTTATCTATTCTCTTACTTACTCCCCTTTTTTCTTACTTTTTTCTTACAAAACTGGCTACAAGCCTTCTTAATATATAAGCTAATAATATCCTACTAGTATATGTATTCAGACTTCAAGTTCGACACAACTTCAACTTGAGTTATACACGGAGACGGACTCTACTACGTCTTGAACTCTAAATCAAAATTATTTCTAACAATCCTCCCCTTAGTCTTGACTTAGCATACTCTAGTTTTAGTCTCAATGCATTATGAACTACCAACCACACCTCCACATGAAGCGTTCTGCATACAACCTACATGTAGGGACTCAACTGGTACGGATCCATCCAGATGCAAAGATTATAAAACATTAAGACAGTCGGATTCAACTACGACTTACTAAACTCATACTTGACATAGAACGGTGACACATCTCCTCAACATTCTGATTTCTTTGCACCTTACTTGAGTTTGGACGGCGACACATCTTCTCAACGTCCCTGACTTAACTCATCATCAGAGCACTATTGATTCATCATCGCTGAGCGCTTTATCAAGAAATATTTTTTTCATCCTCGGCTTAAGGTTCTCTCTTAGCACAGGAATTGTGCTTCGCCTTAGAGCACTTCTTTGCTCTCGTCTGCATACCGACCGAGACCTAAAAGGAAGCCTAGTGCTGCTGCTTGACTTTCTCTAAACCGAGAAAACAGAAGGACGTACCGCACACGTCTTTTTCCCGGGAGACCTACGCGAAGACGAGCGACGTGCACCTCAAGAGCACCACGCGAGACGCACTAAAACGGAATCGCCGAGACGATTTTTCCAGCGACTCGATTCTTGGCTAGGCTCTGATACCACTTGTTAACTTTGCTTCAGAAAAAAATGCACACATTGCAAATAAACTGAGAGAACACATGAGAATTTCTGGATTTCTCTATTCTCTTACTTGCTCCCCCTTTTTTCTTGTCTTTTCTTCTTACAAAACTGGCTACAAGCCTTCTCAATATATAGGCTAATAATCTCCTACTAGTATATGTATTCGAATTAAAGTTAGACACAATTTCAACTTGAGTTACATACGAAGACGGACTCTATTATGTCTTGAACTCTAAGTCAAGATTATTTCTAACATCCTTCAATATCTCTACTTCATTGTAGTCTTGAGAGACACATATCCACACCCTCTTCTGGAACTCAACCTTGATTTTTTGATCATCAAACACCTTGTGGGCAAGGGTAGTCTTTCCAATTCCGCCTACACCGACATGGCAATGGCACTGACATTTCCTGGAAAATCATCCTTCATTAGCATCTCCACTATTCTCTTAGCATCTTGCTCGATTTTATCTACCACAATATCTAACTCAATGACTGGTATGTCTTGAGATTTCTGCGGTTAAGTGCATGGTAATCCTCAGGGGTATTTAACCTTAGATCAAATATAGATTTTCGACTTGAGATACTCTGTAGCTTCAAGTTGATCACTTTAATTCTAGTACCAATCTTGTGAGCAAAAATAGAACCACTGAAACAAGAGAGGGCATGGATACAGAGCAAAAGGAGAAATGGGAGCACGTGCATACCGTTCTTCTGCTTTAATACCACACAAGTCGAGTATGTCATCAACATCATACATGACATCCATGAGATCCTTGAGCCATTTTTCGATTGCCCTGTTGTTGATCCGCCTTCTTTCAGCATCTTCAATAACATTATTGATGTCTGATAGCATTTCACGCAGCTTCTCGATCTCACCAAGAATCCCTAACAGCATGCCAATCTCATCTTCAACCATCCTCACAAGAATATTGCACATCTTGGGCAGAATGGCCTGCAAGACCATGGCCATCTTTTGCCTCTAATGAGTTAAAGGATTTTGGAGGTTTTGCATTTTCAACCCTTCATTCATATATATAATGTCAACATAAGCACAGGTATTTCAGCATTCCATTATGATGAAATAATTACATAACTTTGGAAGAGAACTGGAGAAACTACTTATATACGGAAATCAAACAGGAAAATATTACTTCTTGAATATAGAATACCTACCAATTGGATGGATAACATTTCAAAGGAATTAGACTGAAGTAGATGATACTGGAGGAGTGAAATTTGTCATATCAGAGAAAATTCAGTAGTCATTCGGTAATTGGCTTCAGCGAGTTTCCTTGTAATTCTGTAGTGTTATGTCAAATCAAATACTCCATTTTATGACATAACCTGAGTTCCACTGTGACTGGAGGAACATTGGTAAAGCAGTCACCATTTTCTCATAGAAAAACTAAACTTTGGATAAATATTGTCTTATGATGTCATATAGCAAGCCAGGTCAATGAATTGGCCGCGGAGCATGACATGAAATGGATAATAGTTGGGCTAAACTAAGTTGACTTCTTTGTGATGAAGGATAGCAACTAGCAATTACCCCATTAAGCAACATATCATACATGCATAATATATTCTCAATTTGCATTTTTAAAAGGACAAGTTCAGATATAATACATGGAGTGAGAAATATCTACAATTCGATACTCCTGTTAAGAATCAAGGACTGGGCGAGGTTAGACTACGCTGCGTTCGACAGATTAAGAAAGGGCAAATCTGACGAAATTATCTCGAGAAGTTAGTATCTACGACATTTCCGTGTAGCTCATCTTCAAACATGCATATCAATTCTAAAATAAGTAAACGAATAGATAAAGAGAGTTTACCAATTAGTTCAGTCGAGAGAGAGAGAGAGAGAGAGAGAGAGAGAGAGAGAGAGAGTTACCCATTACCGTGTAGTTTCATCAACAAGTTACCTTTGCAATCGGGGGCACCGTGCATTTTGCGCACAACTGCACCCCGCGGGGGCGCGGACACAGCTCACCTCACCCCACCTCCCCCTCCCAAATCACTCCAGCCTCTTCCCCAAGGCGGGCCTTCACGAGTAGCCTCCACGGCCACGGGCGAGGCCCCGCATCATGCCATCACCCTTACTCTTGCGTCGCCCCGAGACTGCTACGGCAGCTGGCCTGGTTAGTGTCAGATATTAATCGAGCTCCCGCACCGGAGAAGAGGAGCGGAGCGGACAAGGCAAAACGGGAAGGAAACCATCCTGGCGAGCTTCCCAGGTGTTCCCTTCTCCCCTCTGTTCGCCTCTGCGTCTCCACGCCTGCGCTTGAGGCCCAACTCGAAATAGAGAGCCCACTCTGGAGGCCCACCCGTCAGCCCTACCCTTCGGAGCAAATGACTCGCTCGCCCGGTTAAGTTTTTTACGGAGGCAAGTGCCGTGATGTTTGGTCAAATTTGGTACTATTTATCGTGTGAATACTAAATTTAGTCTTTGAATCACTGTAATTCTATTTTTAGCCTTCTTTCGAGCGTGGGACTATGCGAGGGGATACATATGAAGTGGTGCGATCACGGAGCGCATGACTAAAATCGTGCGGTCGAGGAGTCCCCGACCGCACGATTTGTGCAGCTACAGTGGTCGTGCGGTCGGATAGCGCACGATGTTACAGTGCACAACTGTTGTTCGGTCTTCTTCCTGCGTTTGTTTGTGTAATAATCTCCGTGATAAATGCAAATTTTCTATTTATTCATGGAAACATATCCAAAATATAATGACTTTTAGATATAGGAAATGAGATTTAAAATTATGATTTTTGTGTGGACTCTTGTTTGCTTGCTTGTGTAACTTTTTGTAATTATAAACATTAAGAATTTTCGTCTGTAATTTATTTATGTAGAGTCTGCAAGAATTTTGTAATATAGAAAGCGAGGTGCAAAATATTTTGAAATATATTTCTGAAAACTCCTTACGATGTGTAGATAATACATGTAAAAATATTTTTTAGATTGTTATTTTTTCGAAATAAAAGAGAAGACAATATAGGTAGCTTGGTTCATTTGTGATTTTCGTAGATTCTCAACGGTATGAAATCTGTTAGATTGGCAATAACATATTGTGATCGCAATATGTTGTTGAAGTGCGAGAAATTTTCGGAAAAATTTTGTAGGGACGATTGAGGCCTCAATGACTCGTACGTACGGAGGTAAGTTATAGTGCGATGTAATGATTGATCCATTTGTGATTTTCGCACACTGTGAATGGTAAAAATATGTTCGATTCACAATATCATTTTGCAATCATTGTATGCTATTGTAATACAAGAAATTTCATAAAAAAATTTGTGAGGATGACTAGGATAGGAACGATTGGTAAGTACGAAGGAAAATGATATTGAGCACGTGAAGAATTGAATGCGAAAAGATGAGATTTGATGTTGTTAACTAAAATAGACTTCATAATAAACATGGGAATAACACAGCGCACAGGATTTGGTTATGTGCATAAGAAACAACATCATGCACGATGCAACAAACCAAAGTACTCCTACGATACATATGCGCCTTCTTGACATGAAAATAAATTCGACATTCAGGGGACAGTGCGGAACGGCCGAAACTACTGCGTGGACCGGGGCCATTTTTTCTTCCTTGCGAGTTTGGCGTTGAAATCATCGGATGCCTCTTTGGCCTTGACCGCCATTTCTTTTTTTCTCGTGGTCCCTGTCGCGAGCGTCGCTCTCCCTGCGCATGTATGCCTTAAGATGAGTTTTTGTCTCCCAACGTATACGCTCGGTTTGCTCATCATTGCGGCGCTCCTCCTCCCGGATCTCGCATGCCCTTTTAACATTCCACTCCACATAGTCAAGAGTCCACTGGTCATGTGGGTAGATCTCTAGGTCGATCCACTTGTGGTAGCCACATAGTGGTTCCGGGGACTGTGGGTAGACGAGAGAGGTTGTTATTACATACTTTGATTGATAAATAGTAGGGTCGTGGCTCATCCACAACCTCTGTGTTCCCTAGTCATGCCACATGTCCGTCCATGGCTGCTATGTGCCCCTCCAGTTATTGTTCCGTTGCCCTCTCCTCGTTTGCCTGCAAGTTAATTGACATATTACATAATCGGTGGTAGTATGTATTAATACATTAAGTAAAGTTATCGTGTAACAACGTACTCATGGGTCTTCGCTGCAAGAGACCGTCCTGATTGGGTGGCACCTACTGGTACAGCTCGAACTAGCTCATGACTCGTTGTGGTTTATACGGCTCGACGAAGTGGGAGAAGACCAGGTGGCAGGTTGTCAATCAGTACATGTGATCTTGGTTGCACTGAGATGACAATCCATAGGGGTCGTGTCCACAATGAACTGTGGAGTCCATGGCCACCAGACTATCTCACCCTCGTAAAGAGTCTCAAACGGTTGTGGAACTTCGGGTATACACGCCTCGGTCTCTCCTTAGCCCAGCGTAGTTGAGCATGTATCCAACGCGTACCCATTATGGGCCCATGAATGGGGTCGTCGCCATCATCCTGGTCGTAGAACTCTGGGATGAACTCGAAAGGGTGCACGGTAATACCAAAATACATCCTACCAACCAAGAAGTGCTCCTATGACCACAAATAAAGGAGAATGTAGCACATCGCAAGGACCGGCTTGCTGGACGCAGTACGCTGCGAGGCATCACATAAGCCTTGGTATGTGGCGCTAAGAATTACATATCCCCAACTGTATTGCGGCACCTCATCGGGCCAGGCATCCGCCAAGGACTCCACAAGGTGTATGTAGTTAGGATGAACAGAGTCTCCAGTGGTGGTAGGAAATATGATCCACCCGAACATGAAACGCATCCACGGGCAGGTCATGTAGCGTCGTAGCTACGAATGTGGCACACCGGATACGTTGTTCGAGATCGGGTGACCGAACCAATGACCTAGGCGCGTCCCGAGGCGCATCATGGGCGAGTCGTCGTCGTAGCTACGAATGTGGAACACCGGATACGTTGTCCGAGATCGGGTGACCGAACCAATGACCTAGACGGACCTTCCGGTCCATCGGCTTGGGGCGACACTCTGCGCAGACCACGCAATGATAGAGGCGTAAGCATGGACACGTCCTGAAGAGTAGTGTCATCTCACCCCACCGAAAGCGGAAGGTGTGAGTTTTCGATCTCAACGATCACCGAGTGTGGACAACAACGCCGCATCGAACTGGAATGCATGCGGTAGATCCAACATGCGGGCAATGGGCAGTAGCCCGGTGTTCCACAATAGTAGGATGCACCACTGGTCTAGAGTCCAGTGCTCTCAGGGGCTCCTAAGGATCAAGCTCGGAGGTCCGGCACTCGATGACCATGCTAGGCATCGGTGCTGCTCATCCCAATGGGGGTCTAGCATCTCATACACCATCTCCTGCCGATGAAAGAAAACAAGTTAGTCCAGAATGACAACAGAATGTGCAACAAACGTAACGATAGCAAAACGTACCAAACGTAGCAAAACATAAAGAAAATGTACACATGAATATGATCGTACGATGAATTCAGTAGAGTACAAAGGTTGCAAGCTAATGTGCACGACATAATGAAAATGTACACAATAAAGCCCCTCACAAATTGAAAGCACATCGATAACATATGACTGGAGTGCATGGTCCGCCAATAGAAGCTTCGGAGAAATAGACACATCTGCCACCACGAGGTGGCTTATCAGCTCCACAATATACGATGATGTCATGTTGCAGTGCCTATGTAGTGACGCCGCAAGCTCGCAACTGTGATCCTTCAAGACCGTTATCACGGAAGTTCGTGGCGGCGCCTGAACCGTGTACGGACCTTGCCGGACAGGACCCGTCGACACACTTGACGATGTTGGTGTCCGGTTGGACCTATGCACCATCGTCTGTCTAATGTTGACGTCATATCTATTAATAACTTTGGGCGGCACTCATGTTATGGAAGCACTGTCCTAAAATGAATGTGCCCTCGTTGAACCCTACTCGCCTCCTCACTTTGTGGTAGAACTAGAGATGCCACTGCGATGTCTTCCAGTCTGGACGACACGTGCGCAACGTCGGTGGTCACATTGTATTACTTTTGTTGTAGTTTTATTCTACTCGTGCAAATTTATTTCCAATTTATTTTTACGACCTGGCACATTGTGTCTGGTGGTTTCCTAAGCCTACTAATTGTAACATTCTTGTTTCTAATCCAACTACTGTTGTTATCACCTACAAATACTCTGACATAAATACTTAGTTTTTCAACGCCTATACAACTACAACTACATATGTTCAGAAAAAATAAACTACAATATTCTCTATACTATAATACACCATGCGTCATGTATGAAAGTTTTGCCACAAATAAATAGCATACTAAAGATTCACATACAACGACATTCACAGAAGGCGGTTTAGCTAATTACGTGATAATCACATTGATAAAATTATAGTTGCACGGGGATAAAAATTACCTTTTTTGAAGCTCACGAGGCGATCTACAGCTTCCGCAATTGCAAAAACTGTTGATTCCAAATGAAAACAACTCAAAATTCCGTGTTTGCACTCCTTACTTTCCTCCCTTCACTCCCTCTCTCGCTGTCTTGGCTCCAACTGCAAACGAGGCTTTTTCTTGCTATGAAACCACAGTGACCTCCGAACCAATTTATTGCCAAGACTCACCGGGCGTAGCAAACACCAAGGGGGGCCATATGCAGCTGTTGTCGGCGCGTGTGTGAGCGGCATGAAAAAAGCGTAGGCGGTCGCTGCTTTCGGCCGACCTACGGGACGTTGGTATCATGCGGTCTGGGACCGCGTCGTTGCAAGCGGGAGTCGTGCGCTCGGGCATCGCACATCTCAGCGAGGTCGTGCGATCGGGGACCGCACGACCTGATGGTGCACTCTCCCACCGCACGAATATACATGCGTGTACACCGCGTAGTGCCCCGCTCACGGAGGGGGCCAGAAATGGAATTACGATGCTCTGGGGGCTATATTTGGTATTTCAAAGGCAAACAACGCCAAAAATATCCAAACTTCAAGTGACGTCCGTGTGAGCGGTGAGAGCGCGGCGGTAGCGGCGGCGAGCCATGCTATAACTGCGTATGTGACTCGTCGACAAATGATAGATGGTGTAGTCGTCAACACTGATCACCGCTTGCCGGATTCTTTCTAGGCGCTCTAGCTAGCTGGCCAGGTTCAAGGTCTGCTCTAAACGGTTTTAGCTTTTGTATTTTTTGACTTTCGATTTATTGAATTTAGAAGTTATTTGAAATATATCGATTTCTAATTTTAACTTATTTTTGTTTTTTTTCTTGTTCCTATGCATTGTCATGACATGACGATATAACATGGTTTTCTTTTTCCCCTTTTAAATTTTTTAGTTAGATGACTCGAAAAAAATTAATGATCACTCTGATATAATTTTAACTAAAAGTCGGCGATTAAAGTTATAAACCGTAATCTTTTGTAATGGTCCAAATATACACGCACGTTATGTAGACTAGCTAGTTTTTCTTCACGGAAGGCGTCGGCTCCACGGGTTCGGGAAGGGTAGCGGTCGAATCGATGGCATGTCGCATGCTTACCCTTAGAGGTGCAATCGAGGCGGATACGGACGGATATCGCTCATCCCGTATCCTATTCCATATTTTTTCCTCGGGGTCGAAGTCGGACACGGATAATGTTGGATATCTATTTCTCCATTTCGTATCCGTTCCACAATCTTTCGGACGGTCGGTCGGATGAAAATTATTCGCTTCTTTGCACGGACATTGGACGATGCAAGACAATCGAGCAAACATGGAGAGACTAATTCGAGATGTTGAAAGAAGAACACTCGATACTCCGCTTGTTTAGATATGACAATCTGTCTATATGTTATTTTGTTCCTAGGTAAAGTTACAATAGACTTCCTCATATCATTTGACATCCGCCAATAGAAGCTTTGAGAAATAGACATATCTGCCACCACGAGGTGGCTTATCAGCTCCACAATATACGATGATGTCATGTTGCAGTGCCTATGTAGTGGCCGCAAGCTCGCAACTGTGATCCTTCAGCACCGTTATCCGGAAGTTCGTGGCAGCGCCCTTGAACCGCTATGCACGGACCTTGCCAGGACAGGACCCGTCGACACACTTGACGATGTTGGTGTCCGGGTTGGACCTATGCACCCGATACGTCTGTCTAATGTTGACGTCATATCTATTAATAGCCTGTTGGGCAGCACTCATGTTATGGAAGCACTACCCTAAAATGAATGTGCCCTCGTTGAACCCCTACTCCGCCTCCTCCGCTTGTGGTAGAACTAGAGATGCCACTGCGATGTCTTCCAGTCTGGACGACACGTGCGCAACGTCGGTGGTCACATTGTATTACTTTTGTTGTAGTTTTATTCTACTCGTGCAAATTTATTTCCAATTTATTTTTACGACCCGGCACATTGTGTATGATGGTTTTCTAAGCCTACTAATTGTAACATTCTTGTTTCTAATCCAACTACTGTTGTTATCACCTACAAATGCTCTCACATAAATACTTAGTTTTTCAATGCCTATACAACTACAACCACATATGTTCACAAAAATAAACTACAACATTCTCTATACTATAATACACCATGCGTCATGTATGAAAGTTTTGCCACAAATAAACAGCATACTAAAGATTGACATACAACAACATTCACACGAGGCAGTTTAGCTAATTACGTGCTAATCATATTGATAAAATTATAGTCGCATGGGGACAAAAATTACCTTTTTTTGAAACTCACGAGGCGATCTACAGCTTCCGTAATTGCAAAAACTGCTGATTCCAAATGAAAACAACTCAAAATTCCGTGTTTGCACTCCTTACCTTCCTCCCTTCACTCCCTCTCTTGCTGTCCTGGCTCCAACTGCAAACGAGGCTCTTTCTTGCTATGAAACCGCAGTGACCTCCGAACCAATTTATTGCCGAGACTCACCGGGCGTAGCAAACACCAAGGGGCCATATCACACCGTTGTGTCGGCGCGTGTGTGAGCGGCATGAAAAAGCGCAGGCGGTCGCTGCTTTCGGCCGACCTACGGGACGTTGGTATCATGCGGTCTGGGACCGCGTCGTTGCAGGCGAGAGTTGTGCGCTCGGGCATCGCACATCTTAGCAAGGTCGTGCGATCGGGGACCACACGACCTGATGGTGCACTCTCCCACCGCACGATTATACATGTGTCTGTACCGCGTAGTCCCTCGCTCACGGAGGGGGCCAGAAATGGAATTACGATGCTCTAGGGGCTATATTTGGTATTTCAGTGGCAAACAACGCCAAAAATATCCAAACTTCAAGTGACGTCCGTGTGAACGGTGAGAGCAGTGGGTAGCGGCAGCGAGCCATGCTATGGCACACGTACGTGACTACGTCAGCAAATGATAGATGGTGTAGTCGTCAACACTGATCACCGCTTGCCGGATTCTTTCTAGGCGCTCTAGCTAGCTGGCCAGGTTCAAGGTCTGCTCTAAACAGTTTTAGCTTTTGTACTTTTTGACTTTCGATTTATTGAAGTTAGAAGTTATTTGAAATATGTCGATTTCTAATTTTAACTTATTTTTGCTTTTTTATATTTTTTCTTGTTCCTACGCATTGTCATGACATGACGATATAACATGGTTTTCTTTTTCCCTTTTAAATTTTTTTAGTTAGATGACTCAGAAAAAATTAATGATCACTACAGTATAATTTTAACTAAAAGTCGCAGTTAAAGTTATAAACCGTAATCTTTTTGTAATGGTCCAAATATACACGCACGTTATGTAGACTAGCTAGTTTTTCTTCATAGGAAGGCGTACGGCTCCACGGGTTCGGGGAAGGGTAGCAGGTCGAATCAGATGGCATGTACGCATGCTTACCCTTAGAGGTGCAATCGGAGCGGATACGGACGGATATCGCTCATCCTGTATCCTATTCCATATTTTTTCCTCGGGGTCGAAGTCGGACACGGATAATGTTGGATATCTATTTCTCCATTTCGTATCCGTTCCACAATCTTTCGGACGGTCGGTCGGATGAAAATTATTCGCTTCTTTGCACAGGACATTGGACAATACAGTACAATCAGAGCAAACATGGAGAGACTAATTACTGAGATGTTGAAAGAAGAACACTCAGTACTCCCGCTTGTTTAGATATGACAATCTGTCTATATGTTATTTTGTTCCTAGGTAAAGTTACAATAGACTTCCTCATATCATTTGACATACGGATATATACGGACGAATATCACTTATCCTGTATCCTATTCCATATTTTCCCTCAGAGTCGAAGTCGAATACGGATAGTACCGGATACCCATCTACCCCTTCCGTATCCATTCCGCATGCCTTCGATCTATCAGACGGGCGGAAATTATCTGCTCCGTTTGCACCCCTATTACAAGGTCAGGGTACGTAGGAAGGCAGCCTTTTAATTGCAACATCACGCCCGTTCCAGAGAGTTTAAACTTGTGTCTTCTGATTTTGGTCATTAGCTTTTATTAAAATTACATTGTAATAGTTATTAGTTTTTAAGTTATTTAATTAAAATTAAAAAATTGTTATATCATCATAGATAATACAAAAGAATAAAAAAATACAAAAAACCAAAAACCAAAAGGTTAAAATAAGTAAAAATTAAAACTCGACATGTTTTAAGTAATTTATAACTTAAATAAATTGAAAGCTAAACACTAAAACCGTTTGAAGTGGGGTTCTAGCCCTTAGCTTGGAGTAACAACGAGAATTAATTACTTGCTACTGCTAACTCCATCTCCCTAGCGCTAGTATGTGTTTTCCTGTTTTTCATACGTACATACATACACACACGCTTAGTGAGTCGTGACTAATGTGTGCCACGTGACAAAAGCCGACCTGGAATAAAAAATGAGTAGGGATATCTGTACATAAAAAGTAACAGCTATACACTAGTAAATATCATTTAAAATATTCATATATAATCAGTGATGGACCAAGTAAGAATACAAATAGTTAGATATTTGTGTACTCCACGTAAAACTAAAATTTGAGTAGACCCTACTTGGTCTTCTTTGGATCTGACCTTGTCATGTCCGTTTGCTAGCCAGTTGATAATTAATGCGTGGGTATCGTCAGTTTAGAAATATTTAATTATTTATCCTATTTTTTATATAAATTTGATAAAATATCTTGCAATGTTATATTTATATGTAGATCCAGAGTTCACATATAAATAGCATATCGTAAGATATTTTATCAAATATAATAAAAACAAGACAATAAGGAATCTTTGGCAACGTTTTTACCTTTTTTTTTTATGTTACTGGCTGCTGTCACTATTTTAATTCTGACCAGTCAGCTCTTGAAATCGGTGGCACTTACACCTAGCCGATAAGGAATCTATGGCAACGGCTTTTCCCCACGTTTTCGGTTTTGTCCCGCGCATTTAGCGGTCGCCAAACCAAAAATCTATGAGATTTGGTGATTTGTTCACTGCACATACGTGTTGCCAGGTGCCAGCAAGGAGAGCAGTATTTTCCGCTACAAACCTGAAGCAACAATGCAAACAGGTACAATAGACCCATGATATGTCTTCGCCATTAACTGCACACATTACTCAGAGTCTCAGACTGATTTTGACTTGAACATCAACATTACTCCACATCTAAGGCCATACTGAAAAATACACGACAAACATGAGCTCACCAAGGTAGGCAACGATAATAAAATAGTATATACTAACCATCTACTATAGCTAGCAAGCTCAGCCCGTACACTTCGGATGAATTACCTGATAGTGTACTTGATCATGTTTTGCATTGTTATTTTGGGGTTTCACTTAGTGGTTTTGGTCTCACCAAAAGTCAAAACTAGCGGAACGTTTTTTTAAAGTGAATTCTTCAAACGATTTTTCGAGTCTAAAACCATATAGATCATTGACATAGCGTCTTTGTCATCGCTGTCATCTCAAAACACATAGATAAAAATCATCAACCATAGGCTAAAAAAACAAGAGCTTTTCTCTCGACAATGTAAGAGAAGAATTGACCATTGTACTTACAAATTTGGCGTGACTAATAACACACAGGATAACTGAGGAACACGCGCGTCTTGATCTGTGTAACAGGAGGAGCCTGTGGAGCCAAGTTATCGGCGCCCTCAGCGGTTCCGCCGCCGGGCGCCGGCCATCACGTGCGGCCCCTCGAGAATCCAATGGCCACGTTTGTCCCATTCCCGCCCACTAGATTTACCCGTGTTCGCCCATCGATCCACCAACTCTACGGGCGCCCAACAACCTGCCGGCGTCGCCGCAATCTTGCACAGTGGCAGGCACCCAGATAGAAACAAAGCCGGCGATCCCAGATGAGAAGGGACCACCTGTCACCGACTCCGAGGGCGAGATGGGGGTGGATGTGGCGTCTTGCATTGGATTTGTTATCAGCCCACAGAATAGATCAACCTGCCTGAGTCCCCCGAGACAATGCCGTCCAAAACTGAAAATGTGGCTGAACCGCCGAGCAAAAACGCCGGCGTTCCATGACGGCGCTGTTCCATACTTGCGTGCGTGGCTCCCTAGTTGCTTCCGAACTGGTTAATTCATGGATAAACAATTTACCTTAAGGAACGTCGCCTTGAATGAAATGTACAGAAAGAGCATGAATCCATGCAATACCTACCGTGGAGACTGACATGCGGATCATTACTAAAATTGCTTGGTGTATTGGCAGTTTAGACTATTCCAGAGAAAATAACTTATCTATAAGTCACACAAATTAAACATAGATATTATATGCACTCGCGTGTGTGTGCGTGCATGGTGATACGTGTACATATGTCTTTTTCTTGTAACTAGTTACGTACCTGTTCGTTGCAATGAGACTCATTGAATATATCGAGAATCGTGCTATAGAAGAGAGTTGCTCTGATCAATTGGTAAGTGAAGAATAGTGAGAATTTAAGGAAATATAGGGCCTGTTCTTTTTTGCTGCGGCTTATGGTTTTTGGCTGCGGCTTGTAGTTTTTGGGCTGTTTGTACGAGATATTACAGAGTAATAGAAACTCACATGCGGTTTTTGCCAATATAAATGAGGTCAATAAAATATGTACTACAATTAACTTAAAAAAATATCCTGTTTAAAAGCTAGTTACTGTAGAAACAGCCCAAAAAGCAGCTTTTAGAAGCTGAAAAGAACATGGCCATAACAGTTGAGGAAGAATAAACATACAACCACCAATTTATTTTTTTTATAATAGTAAAGATATAAAGAAAAAAAGCATCAAGAAAATCCTTAGCCCCTACGTAAGATGGATCCGCTGAGTGCTGCCGAAATACATACGGAAACTTTTCCACTTTGTGTACAATGTTTGTTGCCCTCACTACCTTCTTCACGAAAACATCATAATAAGGTAACCTTTTTGCGAGAAGAATATAAAAACTGTAAGCCTAGATTTTGTTAATATTGGCTTCTACTTAGAAAAGTCAAAATTCAATACGAACACATAACTTTTTGAAACGGTTTCTTTACTTCTCTTACTATTGTCTCGCTTCGAGGATAAACTAGAGGGTCACGAGTGTTGGGCTCATTGGTAATTTCTCTCATTTAGGGGAATAAAAAGAAAAGAAAATCTCGTATGGAGCCCGCTTGTAAGAGATTGGAGGGGAAGAGATATGGCTCTGTGGGCCGTTTCAGATCTAGAGGTGGCTTCCTCAATATCTCCTCTCCACCTTGGTCTCCTGGGTGGAAGACTAGGCGATTTCATTCCATGAATTTTGGACAGATATAACACTATTTATTATGAGAATTTCAAATTTAGCCTCCAAACAGCAGAAATTCTATTTCTAGCCCCCTCCTGACCGCACGATCTTTTTCGAGACGACACGTGGCAAATTGTGCGGTCCCCGAGCGCACGACCACTGTTCATGTACTAATCGTGCGGTCGGGGACTGCACGATTAGTACATGAATAGTGTTTGTGACTATTCATCCGTATCCATCTAATTTTTATCATGACGTGACTATCGTGACTGAATCCTCATTGGTGCGTACTGGCCTCTTTACCTTTAAATCAGATGGGAGAGTTTGGGAAGGGGGTAGAACTGAAGAGCTCACCACTCGATCCAATACTTCTAGTGGGATTTGGTTTCGATTGAGCGGGTTTGGCGGCTTTTGCATCTACAAGCCCGCGCGAACCTTGTTACTATATAACTAGCATCACATAGACGACTCCTCGTAGCATTTGAGACTTGACGGTGTTAGTAGGAACCACTACAAACTTGGATCTGCTCTTTAACAGCTTTTAAAAACGATTTTTGGTTTTTGCTGTAGCAACTAACTTTCAAACGGATTATTTTCTACGGAGTCTATAACTTAATTGTAGTACATGTTAAAAGTCCAACATATGTATCAACCAAAATTACAAACAAGTATCTCTCTTTGTAATCTCTGTCATAAATAGCTAAAATTTAAAAAAATTAATCAAAAAAACCACAGCATATCCAACATGCCCTTATCAACCCTAGCTTCGTTTGAAGATTGAGCTCTGGGTCTCCACTTAATCATTATCATATAAAAACCCTAGGGCTAAATCAGTAACAAACATCACGCATAAATGTTTGGGCCGGCTTGTCGGCGACGCATCTCACCACCCATCGCGTCTGTTTTTGTGTGCGAGCTCAAGGTCTCTGTGTGCGCGATACTCCGGGCCGCCCATTAAAAAAGTGTCTCCTCGAACGCAGGCTTGCTTTCCCGCGATCGAGCCAATGGACGACGCCCCACCGTTCCACCGGCGGTCCACGAAACAGTAACCGATAAGCGGAGCTTCCCGACAAGCACATCCACCGGCACGTGCCGGTCTCCGTCCGGACATCTCGTCCCGTCTCGGGGATAAGGCAGTGTGGCCACGCCACCAAGGCACCAACCCTTCCTATAAATATTCACTTACCCCCTCGGGATCCCGAAAAATCGCACACTCTTCGCTGCTTCTCACTTTTCCCGAATCCAAAGTGTTCGTTCCTCTCTTCTTGCCCTCGTTGGTTCCCCTCGCTGGAGAAGGTGCCGTCGGTGACCGGAGGATTTGCGAGGGAGGCGCACTGTGCGAGCGAGGTGGCTCGTCTGGTCCTGGATTGAGTTCTTTGGATGCAAGGCTTGATTTGGTTTGGGTTGGTGAATTGGTAGGGAGCAGGGTGTGGAAGAATGAGCTTTAGTGTTGTGGACATGGAGGAGGAGGGCGGCGCGGCGGCGGCAGCGGCGGAGAAGATCCGGCGGTTGCCGGCGGAGGTGAACTGGGAGATGCTCGACAAGTCGCGGTTCTTCGTCCTCGGCGCGGCGCTCTTCTCGGGTGTGTCCGCGGTGCTGTACCCCGCTGTCGTGGTCAAGACGCACCTGCAGGTGGCGCCGCCGCCGCAGGCGGCCACCGCGACCGCCGCCGCCATCCTCCGCCGAGACGGCCTCCGGGGGTTCTACCGCGGGTTCGGCGCGTCGCTGGCCGGCACGGTCCCCGCGCGCGCTCTCTACATGGCAGCGCTCGAGGCCACCAAGAGCTCAGTCGGATCCGCCGCTGTCCGGCTCGGCGTCTCGGAGCCCGCGGCGTCGGCGGCCGCCTCCGCTGCAGCCGGCGTCTCTGCTGCCGTCGCCGCGCAGGTCGTATGGACCCCCGTCGATGTCATCAGCCAGCGGCTCATGGTCCAGACCTCCACCACTTGCCGCTACCGCGGCGGCGTGGACGCCTTCAGGAAGATCCTCCTCGCTGACGGCGTCCGTGGCCTGTACCGCGGCTTCGGCCTCTCCATCATCACCTACGCGCCGTCCAACGCGGTGTGGTGGGCGTCCTACGCCATGGCGCAGCGCTTCATCTGGCGCGTCGTCGGCGCCGACCGCTCCGAGAGTTACCCGTCCCTGATGGCCGTGCAGGGCGCGAGCGCCGCCGTCGCGGGGGGCGCGGCCGCGCTCGTGACCATGCCGCTGGACACCGTGAAGACGCGCCTCCAGGTCATGGAAGCCGATGCAGCGGCGGCGCGGCCGACGCTGGCGAGCACGGTGCGCGGGCTGCTCAAGGAAGGCGGGTGGGCGGCGTGCTACCGCGGGCTCGGGCCGAGGTGGGGGTCCATGTCGTTCTCCGCGGCCACCATGGTCACAACCTACGAGTTCTTGAAGCGGCTCTCGGCCAAGGAGGGCTCCTTCGATTAGATCCTTAACCGTAGCGTTCATCTCGATCAAATTAGCCTCCAAGCGATCGATCCTTGAAGGGGGTGGTTAATTAGGATTCTAGCTTGTAGTCTTGTACATATGCTTAAGATCTTTTGTTTTATCTTTTCGTTTTGGTTTCTTTATCTGGTGCTATAGAGGGAGGGCAAGAAGTACCAGAAGGGGTTTTAGGATGCAAATTTTTGCTGGTTTTGCTGTGGCCATGAACCGATGATGAAAAATTTGGTGGTTTTGCTGTGGCCATGAACCGATGATGAAAAATTTGGTGAAAATTAAGAATTCTCAGTCAGAAGTTCTGATGAATTGTCTTGTCAATATCCTTCTTGATTATCGCATTGAAAATCTCGTGTGCCTAACCGGATAGTGTTAAAAGTGCTGTGTGCTACTGCTAGCTGCATCACTGTCATGGCTTTGCTTCTTGGAATGGGAGACTGGGTGCGCGTCCTTTCATTAGTTTCTTCGTCTGTTCTCTCTGGGAAGTGGAGTTTCAGACAGCGAGGGTGCACAGTCTTCCCCACTTGATCAGCTTCCGGATTCGCGCAGCTCGGAGCGAGGAAGAACGAACAGTCCCATCGCATGACACATATCTGCTGCACAAGACCTGTACTGCACTGCTCAGAAGCCGTTAAGTTGGTTACTGAAGAGAAGCATATAAGGCCTTGAGATTACCTACTACTTGAAAACAGCTGCACACTTAGGGGGAAAAAATATGGCATGGCAGCGAAAGAAATATAGATTTTAACACCTGTAAAAATCAGATGGTAGCTAGGTGCTGATGTTTGCTAAAACCAGCATATTATAATTGGGTGTACACAAAACAACCGTGCTCCCCTATTCCCATACACCAAATTCCTTGACTCATTAGCCAGAAGAACTCTCAAGACGTCAGCCATGGCCACAAATAAAAAAAAGGTTAGAAACAGCTCTAAATCGGGTGAGTTATTTTTGACTATGGCTGACGATTTTGTCTTAATATGAATGTTTGTGCTAGCAAACTAAATATCAATAAACTAATAAATTATTTTAAAAATTATTTTAATAAATTGTTTTAAAATAACAATGAAGAAACTGTTATTTGTTAAGAGAGGCTATGACCGAAAAGAACTGGACAAATAATTCGCACCTAGGATAAAAGCGTGAAGGCGATAAGCGACGCCCTTTATCGCCGTGGGCCAGGCCGCTGCCATTTCGCGTCCACGTCCAACCAGTCGCTCCGAATCGAGTTTAGTGGTGGTGGGATGGGGCCCACCGAACAGCTGCACCGGATGCAACACTTGTCCGCTCGCCCGCGTCGACCCCTGTCCAGATCCGGTTCCGACATTTGCCGCTGTGCGCCTGTGCGTTGTGCTTGGTCGCTGCTACACTGAACATTTTGAGATACTCATGAGGGATAGTAGAAAGTAATATAAAATTATGTATAATTTTGACAGATATAAATAAAGTTGTTATAATATATACTATAATTAAAAGCTAATTACTATAAAAAAACCTAAAAAACAATTTTTAAAAACTGAAAAAAACAATGAGTTTTATTCGTGATTCGTTCCCCCTCATTGATTTTCTTGGCTTGCCTTACTCTACTCGCTCGCTCTAGAATCGGATGCTCTTTTCTCTGCTGTCGTGTGCTCGCGATCAGGAGACTGCACGTACATACCGCTAGATAGATTTGGCATTTGTCCCATTCTGTCCAGTGGCAATGGCATCTATCTACGACCCTTTTCTCTTCTTGCTGAACACAACTGCTAGTATCTTGTATGCACGGTGCTTCAAAAGTGTGGTGGTACACTGTGAAATAAATTTTGTTTAATTGTTTTCCGTCAGCAGTAGTACCTTTACTATTATAAAAGAAGAAATTAGTGGTTGATCCGACCTCTCCCACCCATTCTCACAAAAGGCAACGCTAACATGTGACCCCAAAAGACTTGTGCCGAATCTTCCTACCTTCCCATCAAAATATCTTTCTTTCCATGATTTAGTGATTAAGGTGGATTTCATCTAGACTGCATTATAGAGTACATCTGTATTTTTATTCATCGCTAATCTTGTACTAGTGAATGCTCGTTGTTACGGATTTTAAAATTTTATCATACTATATGTTCTAAAACTAACGGGTGGTAAAAATTTTTAGAACATACATATAAATATATTCTAAAATTTTTTAAAATTCGTAGTAACGTACGGACATTCAGCTAGTACAATATAATGATGGCCGGTAAGAGCTGCGACAGTTGGCTCCCCAGATAGCAGTGGCATCAGGCAACTAACTGATGGTTGTTGGCATGAGCCATTTAAAAGTGTTAATATATATATATATATATATATATATATATATATATATATATATATATATATATATATATATATATATATATATATATATATATATATATAACAGGGCAAGAGTCAGACCAAGAGCGAGTCAGCAATCAACATTGCTTGCCATCTTGGACATGATGTTGAGCACGAGGACTACAGTGAGGAGAGCCATTGCCTCCCTCCCATCGTCTTTGAGCCAAGGGTAAGGCCAGAGGTCTGTTTGATATGGTTACAGTTTATAATTTTTAGTTAAAAATTTGAAATTTTAGTTCTTTATGATAAAGATTACGAAGAAAAAGATACTCGCTTGCGATTTTGATTTATACAGATGTTAGACTTTTAACGTGTATTACAATTAACTTGCAGATCCCGTCTTGAGAAAATACTCTGTTTGAAAGTCAGGTATTGTAGCAAAAGCTTAAGGGCCTGTTCTTTTTGGCTGTGGCTTATGGCTTTTGGCTGAAATTTTTGAATTTTGGTACATTTACAGTGCAGATTACGGAGAGACCGATACTCACTTACGATTTTGGCTGGTACAGATGTTGGGCTTTTAACGTGTACTACGTTTAACTTATAGACCCCGTCTTAAGAAAATACTCCATTTAAAAGTTAGGTACTATAGCAGAAGCCAAAAGCCGCTAGGCTTCTTGCCTGCCAAACAGGCCCCGTTTTTAGAAGTCGTTAAAGAACAGGCCCTAGGGTCTGTTCTTTTCAGCTTCTAAAAGCTGCTTTTCAAGATAGAGTCTACTAGTTAATTGTAGTACATAATGTACCGACTTCATTTATATCGGCAAAACCGCGTGAGTTTCTGTTACTCTGTAATCTCTTGCACGAACAACCCAAAAGTCACAAGCCGCAGCCATAAGCCATAACCTTCAGCCAAAAAGAACAGGTCCTAAGACGATGAGCAAATCGAGCATGCACATCGCTGTCTCGGCATTAATAGGCTCCACAACGACATGCATAGGAAACACAAGTCGTTGGTGGATTATTTTCGGCTATGGCTAATAGATTTTAGTCCTAGTATAAGTGTTTACACGAACAAATCGAATGCCGATAAACCGTTTTAAAAAATATATCGCAGTAAACTACTTTCAAAAGACGCGTGAAAAAACCATCACACTTATTTGTTCAAAAGAAACCATAAATCATAAATTATAAGCCATAAATTGAAAAGAAAATGCCATATCCACACGCTGATGTGTCAACGATCTCAAAGACAGCCGCACTCTTAAATTGCACGATGCACTTTTGCGCTTGTGTAGTTGACGCCTGCAGTGGCCATCACACACGGCTCAAGTAGTGTGGAAGCATGCAGAGGCAACCTTAATTTTCACTGGCTTGTCCAGTCCACACGGAAGTTGACTTGAGGCAATTAGTAGATTACTAGTAGTTCATGTAGCTATCTTGTAGGGCACCACCACCTTTTGCTTCTTCGCAGTAAAGCTAGAAGGTGACTGATTTCCTTTGACGACTTCTGCCTTCTGCTGATGCTACATGAACTGAATTTTCCATTGTGATTCAAGTGACCGCGATCTGGAATTAATTGGTGGATTAGGCATCCTGGAAGGCTGGAATGAGTCCCCTTAAGAATGAGCATAAAAATATTCAATAATGCTATTCTTACTCCCTCGATACTCCCTGAGTGAGCCTAGCCAGCGTGGCGCTCCACTTGCGCACGGCTAATGTGGCCAAACCATCCTTTCCCAAGCCAGCCCACACCGTCCGCTCGCGACCGATCTGGTACTATGTCCTGTAGCACTCAGAAAAAAAGGAGATTAGAGAGGAGATTTTTTAGACCGTATATTCACCCTCCTCTATCGGTCTTCTTAATTTTACACCTATCCTGCGGCACCTCGAGCATACGACGAATATTGTTGTGAGCTGTCTCAAAAGAACTGAACATTCTTTCTAAAGCCTTCTACTTCGCACGTTATGCTTTGGCGTAGTTAATCTTGAATTTGAATTTTTGCTCAATAGCTACCATGATGTGCTTGATCTTCAGGTCCTCTTTCTTCACTATCTCATCGTACATGAGATTGGCTATGAAGGAAGACATCAGGTTACGATGCTTCGGCAAAATACTACTAAGCATGCAGGAGTACAGCTCCACCTTTGAGATAATACAGTGAGTCTCGTACTTAAGTCGTGCGTGCACACACCAAAGATAGCCAACCTGCTCGTAGACTACGGTGTACTACTCTGGCTGGATTTTAAGACCTGAAACGTCCGCTGCATGGACAAGGCCTAGAGCTCTATAGCATCCTGCAGTGATCCCTTGTTAGCAAATATTGCAGAAGCCGAACTTCCGTACCATGGTACTCCCATGGTAAATCATGCTCGTAGCGCACAGAAAGACCCTCAACATCCACCCAATTCCATACCAACGATATAGGATCTTCGTCATCATCGGAAGAGTCATCGCCATCCTCTTCTAAAGCTTCCTCCTCGGCCTAGGCCGTCTGGTCATCGAT
The DNA here is from genome assembly GCA_036346245.1 of Bonia amplexicaulis. Classification (NCBI taxonomy): domain Eukaryota; kingdom Viridiplantae; phylum Streptophyta; class Magnoliopsida; order Poales; family Poaceae; genus Bonia; species Bonia amplexicaulis. The sequence continues at coordinate 17,840,992 of CM070752.1, read as the reverse complement.
CTCCATCTGACACACTATGTTGTCGATACACTCTCCTACATTCGCATGTCCAGTGGGCCCAGCTTGCGTACTGTGATATTCTTGATTTGCCTCAGCAACATTTGCATCTGTCTGTCAGGTGGGCTCAACGTACGATGTGCAATATTCTAGTTCTAACTCCACAATGTCGCCCACTGTGTCCTCTTGATGAACCACACGCGAGCGCGCTGAGTTGCTCCCACCAAATAGACCTCCTGTGACTCCCTTTGGACATGGTTGCCCGAGTAGCATGCGCTTGTAACCACGTCGCCGACAACCTTCCACAAAGCCCTTCTATACAACCGTGTGCATCAATCTCCTCAACTCCCACCAAATGTCCATGACAGATAGTCTCCAAAGCCCATGTAGAATGACACTGTACACCTCGGGGTCCAAGGAGAAACTGTGTGTGAGCCAGTACAGGACATCTCCAATTAGAGTATTCTCCACGTCTAGTAGTACCATACTGACTTGCGGGAAAACGCTCAGGTTAACACCATATGTACCTTCACGAATGATACCAACACCGTAATGCACTTTTAATGTTGTGGGTTCCGACATAACTGATTTTTCATTGCAAATATTGCCATTTATCAACATGCATTCACTAAATATGTGCTAAACAAATATTTAGCTACATGTTGCCTACATTCAGATAAAAACAAGAACGGATGAGGATATTACCTTCACGCGAGGACATTTTCTTCTTATCAACGAGCTTCCTTTGTCTTCTCTTTAACCTCACGAGCTCATCTCCTCTCCCTCTCCTGGCTGCTCTCCTCTCCTTCACTCCCTCTACCGAGCTCTTCTACTCTCCTCTCCTTCACTCCCTCTCCCGAGATCTTCTAATCTCCTTCACTCCCTCTCCCGAGCTCCTCTACTTCTCCTCCTCTCCTTCTCTTCATCTCCTGAGCTTCTTTGCTTATCCTCCCCTCGCGACCTTCTCCCCCTCTTCACTTCCCCTCTCCTTACCTCCCTCTTTTTTCTCCTCTCTCAAGCTCCTTTCGTTCTCTTGCGAGAGAAATGATGAGAGAGCCCGTGAGAGGGTCTGGTTAAAGTGAAAAGGACGAGCTGACAGCAAGTAGTCGCTCCACCATTGGACTAGAGGACTAGTCGCCTCATGGTTGGGCAACATGGGAAAGTCGCCCAACCATTGGGCAACTTTGCCTCATGTCGCCCAACGGTTGGACGACTTGCCCATGTCGCCCAACCGTGGGGCAATAGATAACCATTTCTGTAAAATTAAAAATCGCGGGCAATAGATAAATTATTTAAAAAAAATCTACAATTTGAAACTTCAGGTAACCAGAGAATGCAATACTATGGTTGACAATAAAGAATAAGGGTAATACAAAACATCCCATATGACTAGAACAATAGGGACAGAAAAGTCTATCTATAGTCTAGTTGTTTGAAGTAGAGGACGCCCACCTTCCACGAGAAAAAAAGTCTAAAGTTGATCATATAGTTCGTAAGAAAAATAAAGGAAAGCCAAAACAAACTTCTAGACATCCAAGTGGAGATAACAATACGAGCATCAACACTCACGGTAATTGTTTTGTTTTTACTCCACCTTATAATTCTCCTCATGACGCAAGTTTTCAGTTCTGAATGGCCTTTCTTTCATTTTAGGCTTATTTCACTGGCAAAGAAAGCCTGCAGTCGGTGTATTCTGCTCGCTAGAAGACAAAGCACGCTGTTTTCTAATAAACTACAGTGTCCGGCAGTTGGTGTTTTGCTTAGAATCGCATCACAACTCAGTTCATGAAATGAATCAACTCAGTTCTTATACTCAATTCATGTAATGAATATACTCTGTTCACTTTCTTTCTGAATATGGCACACTGACGCCGGAGCTCACCATATGTCCAACACTATTCTCATGTAATCTGGTGTGAGCTTGCCTTCTTTCCGAAAGGAGTTCAGTACCATGTCAAAACTCATGTTACAATTCTTGTGTTCATTATATTCAGATGATTTATCTCAGTGATAAATAAATAGTTTACTTTTATTATAATGCTTTGTATGAAGTGTCTTGGTTCAGATGCAACCGCCATTTGGACAACTGAACCTTCTGCATTTCTTACCAGGAATTTGCATTCTAGATTTCTAGTAATTTGTGTCAGAAGAGTCAGGCATTTGGTTCTGATGACTTCTTTTTGACTTGCCTAATGAGTTCTGATTACTTCTTTTTGACATCTTAGTGTCACGAATTTCTTGAACACAAAACTTTCTTGCATAGGATGATCCCAGAGAGCTACAATTCAGGCTTACAATTCACATGCTATTTTGGTCCAACACAATGAACAAATATCAGGTTTGTGCCGCAGCTAGTTGATGCTTGCATACATGTACATCACAGATTTCAAAGCAAATATTTGGCACTGCTTCACTCAGAAAAAATTCATGCTTGGACACATAGCAAGCATAACATAAGTCCACAACTCATAAATTTTTCATTGCAAAATGTTACAAAGCACCCATGCTTCCAGTAATAAAAAAATGCAAGATGGTGTTAGCAACCTAAAACTGTTTCTAGTTCAATTGACACGCTTGCCAACTCTTCGTGCAACACTGGAACACATTCTCAAAATGTCGTCACAGATCAGCTTGGATCGTCCTCAATTGGTTCATTACAGTATAACACATAAGATTTCACGTGTAGAAGCAACACAACCAATACAAAATTTCTGAGGAACATTCATCGAGCTACACAATTTTACAAGAATCAAATTTCTTCAATTCAACCTTTTATGAATCTGCAATTCAGGACTTGCAGGAGGGAGGCTGCCATCACGGAAGTTCTCTCCAGGACGGAGCGGCTAGGCTTCACGGGCGTCAACACTAAGCTGGAGATGATCGGCTTCACTGGTGGCGTCGCCTCGAACTCTGGCAAGATCATATATAAATCTCAAGCAAAACGGCAGGCCCGTCTCACCTCCACCTGAACAACGCCTTCAAAATCTAAGCTTCACTTGTAGAGAAGTTGAATTCAAAACCACTGCAATTGTCACCAATTCAGCCAATCAACCTGAATTTTATCTATTTAGCTCAAAGATTTGTTGTCCTACCTCAGCAAAGTAGCAAGCTATCCCTACATCTACACAACACTAGAACAGAGACACAATCTCACCCTGGACCAAGAAAGCCACAAGCAACTTAGGAAGCAGCGTCTCACATGCACGTAGAGGAACGGCTTGGCCACGAAGTTGTTGGGGTACCTGGCCTCCGTCGCGGACGCGCAGGTTAGTATGTGGTTCGTGATTGACCAAGCACGGGGTGGGGTGGCGAGCCGCGGTTCCGACCGGTTCGGCCACGACGGGGTAGGCGCGTCGCGGGATGGGGCGAAGGCGGTGGGGCGCAATGCCGATGGCGGTCGGTGGGCCGGCGGCGGAGGGGCGGTGGTGGGGTGGGGTGATGGCGGCGGCGCTGCGGTCCCGATCAGTTCGGCCACGGCGGGTAGGCGCGTCGTGGGATGGGGCGAAGGCGGCGGGGCGCGGTGCCGACGGCAGACAGGTGGGCCGACGGCGAATGGGGCGGCGGGATGGGGCAATGGCGGCGGCGCGCGTGTGGTAGGAGGGGGATACGGACCAGATCGATTGCGAGCGGACGACGTGGGCTGGCTCGAGAAGGGATCGATTCGGCCACATCGGGCGTGCGCGAGTGGAGACTTGTCTAATGGGCCGTCCCGGGCCTGGTACGATCGAGTCTGATCAGACACAATCTGTTTAGGTATGGCAAAAAAATAGGCTACGCTGAATCGGCCCATAGGCCGAGGTGTGAGTCTAGATACGATCCATGATCGTGCCAACACGGGCACGATTTAAACTTAATGGACCGTGCCGGCACGATTGACATGTTAAGCCGAGATAAAAAGAAAATTTCAAAAATTGTAGGGAATTAAAAATATATATATAATTACAAAAATTGTAGACATTGTTAATCATCAAGATAATTATTTTTAATGATATAATGAGCTCTATTAACTTGTTAAATTATATGGGATGGTTTCCTCGTTAAAAACTTTACAAAGTAAAAACTCAACTTGAGAAAACCATGGTAAAGAAAAAAAGAGTACAATTTATAAAGCTCACTAGTGACTACATCTGAAGAAAAATATTGAAAATCTTATTTATTGCTATCTAGATACAAATTCTCAAAATATTCTTCTAAGTCTCTGTTATCGCAATATGTTGAAGTCTTGATTCAGCTTGTTCCCAGTTTTTGACGATCAGAAGAATTTTGACCATCTCGTTCGAGAGACTTGTTCTCCGCTCATTGATTATTCTTCCAGATAGACCGAAGGCTAATATAGATAGCACTGGACATATTCTTCCGAGGAGACCGTAGAGACAGGAACAGTCAATACATCCTGTGTTAATATAGATAGCACTGGATATGTTACTTTCTGGGTTTGCCACCACGAGAGGATGTTCAACTCTTACTCGAAGCTGACACTATAACTATTGAGATAACTTGATAGGTCTCTGGTGCTTTGCCGTCTTCCTCCTCCTAACTGATGTATACCTACATGAGAATCTCTAGAGGAAGAACAAAAAATCTTGCCCCATTGCATAGTCCCCACAGAGGTCTTAGGGGCTATCGGGGGTCTTTCCAAATGCATGGACCTAAACTTATTTTCGTATTTCTCGTATACCTTATATAATTTATCCTTAACTTAGTTTTCATGACAACTACAGCATCCCGTAGTACAAGATCATTTTTAAAAGCCTTTAGATGAGTGGCAATTTCAAGAATGTTATAAACAATTAGAGGAGATGTTAAGTTGAATACTCCAGAAAGGCAAAGTGTAGCTTTATGAAAAGTTCTAAAAAAGAAAATATTTTTCACCAACAACCCAATCGTTCTCAGTAAGTTCATGGTATTTAATTTGGGTTCTAGTGGAGGAGCTACGAGATCGATGACCTTGGGTGTGAAGGAAAACAGATACGGTGCTCTTATATGCCAATATATGTTTAAGCATAAGGTAAGTAGTGTTCCATCTAACAAGCATGTCTAAACCAAAATTTCCAGGACGGACATTCATTGCTACGCAAAAAGCTCTTATATGCGGTTATTCGTTAGTTAGAACAAGTAATATATGAATTTATATCCTTAAAAGAATCAATACAAGCATTTAATCTTTTTAAACCAGATTTAACAATAAGATTAATAATATGACAAGCGAAAGGTTGATGCAGTAAGAAAGATCGTGCATAAGTATTAAATAAATAGGTAAGAATTTTCATAGCTTTAGTGTTTGCAGCTGCATTATCTAAAGTTATAAAAAAATCTTATCCGTGAGGCCAAAATCTTCTACAACTTTAATAATGCATCCTGTAATATTTTCAGCAGTATGTGAAATATTAATTAATTTAAATCATATAATTCTTTTTTCCATTCAGAGAGTTGAAAATCGTAATTCTCCATTGAATCAACTGCAAATTAAAATAGTAAAGTACAATTAGTTTACTATTGAATCAAAAAATAATAACAAAAAATTGAAATAAGATAGCACTATTTTCTCTTCTGCATCTCTCAGAATTTTTTTTGAAATTTGCACGAATTTCTCACTAATTTTACCAAATTTGTATAAATACTACCAGATTTTTCACAACTAAATAGAAAGATGAGAGTCAGGTTTGAGGTGTGAAGAATGGAGGCCGGATGTCCCTTATTTATTGGGAAAAAATCCATTTTTTTAGAATTTTTGGCTATTTTTTCCAGAATTTTTTACACCTCAACGATCAAATAACGACTATTTTCACTAGGACTGGCCGTGCCGTGCCGTGGCATGACACATTTACGCACGTTGGGAGCCCGGCCGGGCTGTGCCATGCCGTGCCGGCGCCACCCGTGTTCGTTAACGGCCCATGCTGCCCCTCGACCCGGGCACGCAGTCGCGGTCTCACGCCCACGAGAGCCATCTTGTGCACGCCCACGGGGCTAGGACAGTGTGGGCTCACATGCTACCCCCGATCCATTGGACACCTCTAGTGGAGCGCCACACAGCCACATTGGCCTAGACCCACTCAGGGAGTACGAGCAAGAGCAAGAATATTAATATTATTGAAAAATATTATAGACTTTACACTAGAGTCCATGCTTTGAAAAAAAATCTGTGCCCTCCGAATTATACGACCCATACTCTAGGGGTGTTCTTTTTGGCTTCTAAAAACGGTTTTTGGCTTTTGCTACAGTACCTAACTTTTAAATAGAGTATTTTCTCAAGATGGGATCTACAAGTTAATTGTAGTACACGTTAAAAGCCTAACATCTGTATCAACCAAAATTGCAAGCGAGTATCTCTCTCTATAATCTCTGTTGCAAACAGCCAAAATTCAAAATTTTCAACTAAAAGCTATAAGCCGCAGCCAAAAAGAACAGACCCTCTACGACACCACCACCCCCTCCGTTATTCCGTCTGTCAATTTTTGTTGAAATAGTTTTCCATAAGCCGTTGTAGATGAAACGGTTCAAGTTCAGATGCTTGCATAGAGAGTATGATTCTTAAGTTACATGTTGTGAATATGTAACGCCTGACAAAAAGAAGAGAAAACTCGGATACCGAACACAACAAACTACGATTTCAGCTTGTGCGTAGCATACATTGCACGGGGTAAATATTTCAGCTGTGTGAACCGTCCGATTGGAAGCAATGAAATCTTTTGTCGCAACTCGCAACGCAGACGCACGAGTCAAGCGGTCCTACGCAAAAAGAAGCACGAAAAGTGCCTTCATAGCCAGACATTGCGCTGACAACTGGGCCCCACAGCCAGGCGAAGCGCATCCGCTCCCAGCTAGTCCCTTCCGGTCGCCGTCACGGCTCTCCACACCACGCCACCCCCGATGAGATGAAAGCCGCGGTCACATCCGCAGCCTTCTCCCTCCTCACCTCCTCCCGCCTCCGGAGCTCCAGCTCCACCCGCCTCCCCTCCCTCCGATTCCCGCTCCGCAGCCGCCGCCTCGCCACGATGGCCGCCGCCGCGTCCTCCTTCCGTCCGGAGGCCGCGCGCTCGCCCCCCGTCGTCGAGCCCCCGGCTCCGCCGCTCTCCAAGGTCACGCCTTTCCCGGTTCGAATGAATTCCTGTGGTTTTGGGTCGATCTGACGGGGGTTCGGTTCTGTTCAGTTCAAGGTGGCGCTGTGCCAGCTCTCGGTGACGGCGGACAAGGCTCGGAACATCGCCTGCGCGCGTGCTGCTATCGAGTCGGCCGCGGCCGACGGCGCCAAGCTCGTGCTCCTCCCGGTGAGTGCTTAAGAAGCCCTTTTCTATCTGCTCTTTCGGTAGTAATTTCCATTTGGCTTTGGAGTGGAGGGTGTTGAGGTCCTTGAGGATTAAGAGTGATGGCGTCGTGATTCCGCGAGGATTTGCGGGTAGGAGCATACGGTCGTAGCCTCGTTACCTAGGTTGAAGAGCGCTACTACGCCAACCGTTCGGATCAATCCGAGCGGTATAGCATCTAACTAGCGCCGCTCCTCGACAACTTCTCCGCCGCTTCCCTCCCCTTCCTCTCTCTTCTCAGCGTCACCCTCCTCGCCTTCTTCTCCGGCGCCGGCCCAGCTCCGCGCTCCTCCTCCTCCTCGCCTCCCCCGGCCCCTCCACCACCACCAGCGGCCGCCGGCACCTCGCAGCCCCTTGACCCCTCCCCGCCGCCCAACCTAACTGCCACCGCCACCGTTACGGCTCCGCCCACCGCCCTCCTACTCCACCCATCGGCCCCGCCGCCACCCACCACCGGGTAGCCGCCACCCACCGACCTCCTTCGGGGGTGTTAGAAATAATCTTGACTTTGAGTCTAAGACGTAGTAGAGTCCGTCTCCGTATGTAACTCAAATTGAAGTTGTGTCCAACTTGAAGTCCGAATATGTATACTAGTAGGAGACTATTAGCCTATATATTGAGGAAGCTTGTAGCCAGTTTTGTAAGAAAAGCAAGAAGAAAATGGGAGCAAATAAGAGAATAGAGAAATTTAGAAATTCTTCTGTGTTCTCTCAGTTTATTTGCGATGTGTGCGTTTTCTCCTAGAACAAAGTTAACAAGTAGTATCAGAGCCTAGGCGAGAACCGAGTCGCTGAAAAAATTGTCTCGGCGATTGGTTTGGCGCTCGTCTCTGGCGCCTCAGCCGCAATGGCCTTCGGCCATCAAGAAAGTCAAAGACAGGCAGCAGGATCGAGGAAGGCAATCACGTCAACGTCAACAAGCGGCGAGTGTTCTCTATTTTGTTCCGAGGCAGACGTAGCAGCGTTTGATCCCTCGGTTCAGGTGGGTCAGGCTAACAACAGCACAAGAAGCTCACCTGTGGCACTGGAGAGCAGCAGCAGTACTTGCGCCAGGAAAAGAAGCAAAGTAGTCACGTCTGAGTTAATTCGTTGTGGTAGGAGAGAGAAAGAAATTCTCATATCAGCATAGGACAGAATAGAAGACGAGCCATTTTTTCCAACGTCAAGCGGCAATCACGGCAATAGAGAGCAGATCCAAGACAGCAAGAAAAGTCACCAAGAAAAAGAGAAAAAACAGTGCGTTTTTTTCTCCGTTCCCTCGGTCCAAGAGTCGCTTCAAAAGTAGCCCGAGTTCTTGATCCGTGCTTAAGATCATGTCACGTTCTCCGGGAAGTGGTGTCACCGGTGACGAGGCATCATCCAGTATGATGGCGAAGGAGAGTTTTGCTATCTCGCTGCATTATCCGATGCTCACGATAAGCAATTATGCAGCCTGGGCAATCAAGATGAAGATGTACATGAAGGCTCAAGGAGTGTGGGGCGTGATCGAGAACGGCAACGTCGATGTGCGCAAGGATCAGATAGCATTGGCGGCCATCTATCAGGTCATCCCAGAGGAGACGCTCTTCCTACTGGCCAAAAAGGAGACGGCCAAAGCCGCGTGAGAGGCGTTGAAGACGATGCATCTTGGCGCCGATCGTGTGAAGGAAGAAAAGGTACAAACTCTCAAGACCGAGTTCGAGGTGTTGCGTATGAAGGAAATGGAGTCAATCAATGATTTCGCCGTCCGGTTGACGATCATCGTCAACAAGATTCGGGCCCTTGGCGAGAAGGTGAAAGAGTTGTACGTAGTGAAGAAATTCCTTCGTGCTGTTCCCTCACAATTTCTCCCAATTACTTGGTTATAGAGCAATTAGGAGATCTAAAGATAATGACCATGGAGGAGGTCATCGGTCGTCTTAAGGCGTATGAGGAACGCATCCGCGACAATAGTAACAACAACGACGGGTAGGTCTTGTTGACCCGCGCGGAGTGGGAGATCCGGTCATCGAAGCGTGAAGGCAAGAACATTTCCAGCAGTGGTGGCCAATGCCATCATAATCGGAAATTTGATAAGGCAAAAGTGAGGTGTTATAATTGTAACGATTATTGTCACTTTGCTTCAGAATGCCCCAAGTCGAGGATGAATAAAGTGCTTCTTGCTAAAACACCCAGCGATGATGAACCAACACTGCTTTGATGAAGAGTTGAGCCAGGGACGTCGAGAAGATATGTCGTCGTCCAAACTCAAGTAAGGTGAAAAGAAATCGGAACGTTGAGGAGATGTGTCTCCGTTCTGTGTCAAGTATGAGTTTAGTAAGTCGTAGTTGAGTCCGACTGCCTCAATGTTTTAGAATCTTTGCATCTGGATGGACCCGTACCAATTGAGTTGAGTTCTTACATGTTGCTTGCATGTAAAATGCTTTATGTGGAGGCGTGGCTGGTAGTTCATAATGCATAGAGACTAAAACTAGAGTATGTCAAGTCAAGATTAAGGGAAAGATTGTTAGAAATAATCTTGACTTCGAGTCCAAGACGTAGTAGAATTCGTCTCCGTGTGTAACTCAAGTTGAAGTTGTGTCCAACTTGAAGTCCGAATATGTATATTAGTAGGAGATTATTAGCCTATATATTGAGGAGACTTGTAGCCAGTTTTGTAAGAAAAGCAAGAAGAAAATGGGAGCAAATAAGAGAATAGAGAAATTTAGAAATTCTTCTGTGTTCTCTCAGTTTATTTGCGATGTGTGCGTTTTCTCCTGGAACAAAGTTAACAGGGGGAAGGGTGAACTCGTAGCGAGGGAGCCGAATCCGGCGATGGAGGAGAGAGAGGGGATGATGGCGGTGATCGGTGAGGAGGGAGGAGCGGCGGACGGGAGCGACAGGGAGCACGAGAGGGAGGGAGCGGCGGCATGAGAGAGGGGATGGTATACCATGAGAATGGTGTACCATTCGGTAGTTTTTCTCTAGGTTGAATGGTGATTGTAGAACGAGAAAACTATAGAATGATGTTCTGTCATACAGAGATCTGACGGGATACCTTTGAGCCGTTGGATAAAACATCTTTGTCCCACCTCCCACGGCGCTTTCCAATTCAACCTTAGTGCCTTACACATTTTCATCGTGCTCCCAATCTATTTGAAGCTGTAGATCCTCCATGCCTCTCCCAATTCCACCACCGCATTTTCCCTTGCATTTCGCTGGCGACCGCATACAAGGCTGCCTCCATGGTGGGAATACGAAGCTTGGCCGAGGCCGAGGTGCTCTTCCTCTGGACATGGTCGATGATTCGATGCTACAACTCTTCCATTCCTCCTCCCAATTCCACCACCGCCTTTTCCCTTGCATTCCACTGGCGACTGCATACAAGGTTGCCTCCATGATGGGAATATGAAGCTTGGGTGAGGTGCTCTTCCTCTGGGCATGGTCAGTGGCGTGTTGGCGACGTCGCAGTAGGCCGTCAGCTTGACAAGGGCGTGACTGGTGAGGATGGACAATGTGTGACCTGCAAGATGGATCTATGTTGTGTGGCCGCAATTGTGGTCATCTTTGATGCCATGGGCCTCAAATTAGCGTGTCACCTTCTCCCCGGTCTACCCCATGGTTGGCGATGGATCTCGGCAATGCCACGAGGGAGGTAGCGAAGAGCAGAATGCAACGCTGATGGCTAGGCTGTTGAGATGGAGGATAAACTTGAAAGGCTTAAAAATGCTGAAAACTATGCCTCTCTTTGTCCAAGTTGAAACCATGGTTGTAGATGTTTTTTCTTTGGGTGCACACAAGATGTTTGTTAAAATGTGTCGGTAGGATATGCAACACTTTTGCATGTTAATTCTCGTGACTTGTGTTGCTTTTCACTTGTTGCACTATCATATCACGAGAAAATCTCATGTTGCGATTATTTCCCGATTAGTACCGCTTGCATTGTTATATTACGAGTAGTTTTGGTGTGAATTGTGGATAGATGTAAAGTGGTTCGTATCAGCAAGTAATTGGTATGTTAATTGCACATCTTGTTCTACTAGATTATTGTATGATTGAACCGGTTGTGATTTTTGTAACGTTGAGTTTGCTTGATCGGTGTTTGATACATTTTGCATGCTCGTTCCGTGATAAATGGTCATTGTAGTTTAACTTGCCCCGATAAAACTTTATGAAAATTCATGAAACACCATGAAATTTAAACATAAAACCTTATGAAACTTAATCAACATAGCCATAAAACTTTATGAAACTTAATGAAGTACCATAAAACTTAGTTAACCTCATGAAACTTAGTCATGAAACCTTCATAAAACTTTATGAAATCTCATGAAACCTGGAGTTCAACTTCATGAATCTGCTTCGAAAAACTTTCAGCTTCATGAATCCGCTGCAAAAAAAAAACTTTATGAAACCTCATGAAATACCATAAAATTTGGACATAAAACATTATGAAACTTAGCCAACTTAGACATGAAACCTCCTGAAACTTTATGAAACACCATGAAGCTTAGTCATGAAATCTCATGAAACTTCATGAAACTTAGTCATGAAACCTCCTGAAACTTTATGAAACCTCATGAAACTTGGAGTTTAACTTCATGAATCCGCTACAAAAAATTTCAACTTCATGAATTTGCTGCAAAAAACTTCATGAAACTTCAAGTCAGCCTTGAACCTCATGAAACTTAGGCATGAAATATCTTGAAACTTGATGAAACTAAGACATAAAACCTCAGTAATCTTTATGAAAATCTAGTCGTGAAATATCATGAAACAAGCTGCGACTTAGTCGTGAAATCTCATAAAACTTGGAATTCAACTTTATGGAATTGCTACAAGAACTTCATAAAACTTCATGAAAGTCAGTCATAAAATCTTATGAAACACCATAAAACTTGGTAATGAAACCTCATGAAATTTAGTACGGCATACATAAATAGTACTCGCAAAATTGCACATTCCAATTCCACTGAAATTACATACTTATACATCATTATTGACAATTATTTACCAAACACATCACTCAGAAAAGCTATATTTTTTTTGTGAATGCCAGCTTGAAAAACACAACAAAGGAGAAGTGTGTTATATTTCAACTCAAACTGCTATATTTTTTGTATGGTTTTTTCAACAATTCATGAATCTAGCAAGTTTGATGCAACAGATTTCATTTCATGGTGGTTGAAAAAATGATTCAAGTACCAACGGCATTAGGCATAAAACCTCAATTGAAACTCCGAAACTTTATATATCAGGTTGAAAAAATGCATCTTGGGCATTTTGTATAACATGTTTGATGTTTCAGACAACAATTACGAAACTTTTCCACATCCAAAAGGACTTACCTAAGGCGTCTGTGGTGAAGGTCCTGAATGAGCTATAACTATGACGGTGATGGAGCTTGAGTGATGTGAACAACATGTGAATTGTGAAGGCTAGTTGTTTCCATACACGCAGACATGTATGTTGAGGTTCCTCATAGGCCCCCACGTCCGTGGAGGACAACGAGGTTCCAAGTGTGCTCCAGCAACGCGAGGAAGTGACGGCGAGATTTCGAAACCGCTTGAACTCGCTGGAAGGAGGGTCAGCACGCTCTGGCCGGCACACTCGATGGACGACGGTGAGGTTGCAGACTTGCTCTGTTGAATACGTGGACGACACCACGACGGCGAGGTTCTCCACCCACTCCGTGCACATGTGTGGCAGAGGTCGGCGAGAGTTCGTGCTCACAGTGATCGGAAACGATAACAATAAACGTGATGCGCAGAAGGTAGTTTATAGGTAGTTGGTGGGTCGTTGGATTAGTTTTGATCCAACGGCTAGGCCCTATCCCGTTTGATGGTGTTTGAACGTTATATTGTGCTGGAGCCAGGTCCTTGTAGAACATTCAAACTTGGGCGGTGTCATTATGCACTGTGGCAGAGGATTGGACTCGGGGGTAGGGCTCACTGAACTGTATCATGTGCATTAGTGCATGCTTTAACTCTAATTGGTGTGTCATGCATGTGCCTCTCGGATTGGGTTTGCACATGATATGATGCCCACATGGCAGATGTTGTGATTGTTGCTTGACCTGGCCGTCCACTACCTGGGACAATTTGGTCCTGGGCCTAATTGTTGGACTGTGTATGATAGAAAGACCCCGCGTTTTCAAGCCAAAACGCGTCATAGACTTATGTGGTTGAGGTCTAGGGAAATAGGGCATGTTGTTGCAGATTAAAGTTAAAACCAACCACATAGTACAGGTCATGTTTGACCTCGCGTTTGTTAGGCAGTCTTAACAATGTTAACCTGTAGGTACAGATGGTTGTGAATTTTCTTGCTTGGGTCATTCTATACTTACGTATTGATAGTGTAGCAGTTGGTGAGTTTCATATAGGTTGTACGAGCACCTGGTGAACTTGGGAATACCTTTCGATAAGTTTGTTCATAATTGATCAAGCTTATATATAGAAGAAATGCACAATACTCTCTGATTAATTGACCGTTTATGTTGACAGTGTTTCACTGCTGATTAAATACTTGTTCAGTCTATCAAGTATGACTTTCATAAAGAATTGTAATATTTAGATGAATATTAGACATAACTAGTTGTGATGTACTGAAAAGTTTGATTGCACTAGGTGCATGCTTAGTTGCTTACTATGTCAAATCATGTGTTAGTTTAGTTCTGTTAAATCTCGATTGATGGTGGTGGTTACGACTTACAAGTACTCCAAAAGTTATCAATATTGTAATATTGAGGCCTGAGTCCAGAGGGCTTAGCATCTCTTTGAGCCAAGTTTTGAATTTGTGGTAATGTTGTTATTTTTTGTGTATAATTGTGAAAAGGCAATACAACATAAATTGGTTTTGGTACCATTCATTTGTGTGTAGCTGTCTCCATTACTTTTTGCCCCAGTCAAAGGTAAGTCCCCTAAGAGAAGTGTTACCGGCTGCAGAAATATTGTTTACTCGGTACTTCAATTTCTTAAATCTTCGTCTCAAAGAGGTTTTGACTTTTGAACCATGGTACCTTTTTCCACACTTTGTACTACATGCTTCGATATGCATCCGCTAGCTTGTGTGTTATTTTGATTTGATAATCTAGTCCACCTTCGCTTATGGAACTAGGTGGTCAGAAATGTACCTGTACTTATGCTGCTTTATTACCTTTCACCTGTTGCAGTTTCTTGTGTTTATTCTTGTAGGAGATATGGAATGGCCCATATTCAAATGACAGCTTTCCAGAGTATGCCGAGGACATTGAAGCTGGCGGCGATGCAGCTCCTTCATTTTCAATGATGTCGGAGGTTGCTCGTAGCTTGCAAATTACTCTTGTTGGTGGGTCCATATCAGAACGTTCTGGAAACAACTTGTACAATACATGCTGCGTCTTTGGTTCAGATGGCAAGCTTAAGGGTAAACACAGAAAGGTACAGTTGGAAACTTGTTTCTGTAAACTAATATATTTATAGATAAAATCCAAAGAACGGTATACCGTTCATAGCTAAAGTGATGGAATAGGACACTGCTGTCTGATCCAACGAAATCCAACAACCTATGCATGTGATCAAACCACAGTCACCGTATACCCCACATCCTGCCTCCCCCACATGCACCTCCCCTCCCCAACTGTCCTCATCTCTCTCCTTCTAATCCAACGCTGCTCCTCCCCTCCCCAACCTCCTCATCTCTCTCTCCCTCTCTTCTCACATCAATATTTGGAGATGGTGACGCGGCCGGGAGCCACGGCGGGGCGCGATGTGAGGTGAGCCAGCCGGATCCGACGGCGGCATGGCTCGGCGGCACGCTAGGGCTGGAGCAAGGGAAGAGAGAGAGATGGAGGCTCGGCGCGGAGCTCGAGCACGGATTCGATGGCAGGCAACATCAGTCGACTCCATGGCGGCAGCGGTAGTCGGGGCCGGAGCTGGAGAATAGGGTGCATCGGCAACGGGTGGTGTCGGGCAGCCCTCGGCAGCATGGCAGTCTCATCGTAACCAAGTGAGCTCATCGAAACTAGCCGAAACTTATTGAAATTTGTTTGAAACCTATTGAAACTTGTTAAAACTTGTTAAAACTTTTGGTTGAAACTTACTGAAACTCATCAATTGAAACTTGGTGAAACTTGAGTTTCAAAATCTGAAACTCATTGAAACTTTGGCTTTGAGATCTTCTAAAAACTTCTAGAAATACACGACACATGATAGTACCATCGTAGCCAGTGAGCTCACCGAAACTAGTCGACTCTTCTTGAAACTTGTTTGAAACCTATTGAAATTTCTTGCAACTTTTGGTTGAAACTTACTGAAACTTTTAGTTGAAACTTGTTGAAACTCATCGATTGAAATTTGATGAAATTTGAGTTTCAAAATCTGAAATCATTGAAACTTTGGCTTGGAATATTCTAGAAATACGTAAAACCCACTGAAACATGAAACTTTTCAAATGTTCTCTTGAAATTCGTTGAAACTCTTGAAGCTTGTTGCTATACCGTTGCAACGGCATGCCGTTCTCTAGTCGCTCTCATATTTATGTATTCCCTCCGTTCAAATTTATAAGACGTATTTTCTCTTGGCACGTAGGCCAATGAGATATTGAAAATGACTAGACTACCTCTAATTATTATCTCTAAACACTATATTCAATGCATGTATGTAGAGAATATAAAGTAAGTTGAATATTTATTAGAGGTATGGGGGAAACCTTATACTAAACAAAATATGCCTTAGAAATTTGGACAGAGGGAGTAGTAGCTTATTTCTGTCTTATTTGTGGCATGCTGATTATTTTACTTTTGCTTTATATAAGTAGCCGAAGACACATGAATCTGAGCATGTCAATAATAATAGAACACTGTGCCTCATGGACAAACTGTCTCAACAAAACACAGTTTGTCCAGGAGATAGATTTTTCGACCTGCTCAGATTCATGTAGTTACATCTCACAAAAATTCGTAACATTATAGAGAATTGTGTAAAACTAATTAATGCTAACTCCATAGCCCTTAGTACCTCAATCATGACAACTCCAAGTGGTACTGTGATGATCTTCCAATGAACCTGAAAACATCATGGTTTCACAAGAATACAGATTTGATCACTTCTGTCTTGTTTGTGGCATGCTGATTAGTTTACTTCTGTCTTATTTGTGGCATGCTGATTAGTTTACTTCCATCTTATTTGTGCCATTTTGTCTAATCCACTCCAAGTAATATTATTAGTAAGGTAGTTCCTTCTAGTGTGTTATATGCCACAACAATGAAGATTTTCATGAATGCAGATCCATCTTTTCGACATTGATATTCCAGGAAAGATTACATTCAAGGAATCGAAGACTCTTACTGCTGGGCAGGATCTTACTATTGTAGACACAGGTTTGTCTTTATAGTCTGCTGCAATGAAGCATGCTGGATTAAGATAGTTCTCAAATCATAAGGCCGTCCATGCATCCCTAAATTTTGGTTTGGGTCATTTGAATTGAGTTTTACTAAGAGAATGCTTGTCTAATGATCGAGGTCGTTGTGTTGAAGTTGTACCTTTCCATATAGCCTGTCAACGTTGCTTGGCTTTAAGAATCCCTTTTGGATGTGGTATTATACATTGGCTCCTTATTGTTTTATCCCATTTATGTAGTGAAGTACATTTTCTGTCATGTTTTTTTGTCGCTGTTCTTGTAGTGCTACTCTCTAGCTTTTATTTGCATTTTCTTGTAGTTAGTTGAATTAAAATAATCTCTGTTGTGTTTTCTTTTCTCAATCCAACTGCTACGTTAGAGGTTACTGTAGCGCACTGTGCACTGTTCATGTTACTGTAACAACCGTGATTAGTTTCTTTTCTTAGAGATTAGATTGATTTGGTTAGTTTGCAAGCTTATTTTTGGTTAATTTGTTTCTTTAAATTAGATATTATTGCTTAGGGGTCAAGTTAAGTTATCCCTGTAAAAGGGATGACATTGTATCTTTTTTAATCAAGCAAAAGATGAATAAACAAGTCTCTGGTCCCTAAAGTCTAGCTGTGGTCTCTCCTCTAAACCGGCTACTCTAAATCTATTCCTCCATGTACCCTCTTCACTTAGCACCATTCTACTTCAAGTCGTCGCCGTTCGGCCTCTCTTTAATGGATGATTACCCCATTGTTGTGCTAGTTCACAATAATTGGTATCAGAGTCACTCACCATGGCTTTCGATGCCACACCATCTCTCTTGAGAAGTTGAAGGTTAACAACGAAGAGCAGAAGGTCTTCAACCGTGACCACCATCGTAGCTCGAGGACGAGCTGCTTTATCGGGAGGGGTGTAATGTTACGTGAGAGGTTACTATAGCACTATTTGTGCATGGTACTGTAGCAACCGCGCACACTGTTCACACGGTATTGTAGCAGCCACTTGCGCTGTTCATATTACTGTAGCAACCGCAATTAGTTTCCTTTTTAGAGATTAGATTGATTTGGTTAGTTTGGAAGTTTATCTTTGATTAGTTTGTTTCTTTAAATTAGATACTATTGCTTAGGGGTCAAGTTAAGTTATCCTTATAAAAGGGATGGCATTGTATATTCTTTAATCAAGGAAAAGATAAATAAACAAGTCGCTAGTCCTTAAAGTCCAGCTGTGGTCTCTCCCCTAGACCGGCTACTCTAGATCTATTACCCCCTCAATCGGTACCCTCTTCACCTAGTGTCGTTCTATTTCAAGTCGTCACCATCCGACCTCTCTCGGCGGATGATTACTCCCTTATTATGCTAGTTCACAAGTTCACAATACCAACACAGCTATATTATTTTTATCGCATACATTCTAATACAATGTTGATTGTTTCCAGATGTAGGCCGAATTGGTATAGGCATTTGCTATGACATCCGTTTCCAGGAATTGGCAATGTTGTATGCTGCAAGAGGTATAATTTCTCATATCCTATTTTCACACTTGGGATGCATGAGTATCAGTTTATTTAGTGTATTTTAATTTGATTGCATAGCTATGCTTGTGCAAGATGCTATGGCATTTGCCACTGCATTTGGTTCATGGCAGCTGCTAACCTACTATGTATGCGTATAACTGATCACATCCTTAGGTCTCAGAAACTCGTAGTAAAACATAATTTGAATTTGTTGTGTTTGCTTGTCACTTAGATTTCTAGTTACTATTAACACAAAACATGCAGCTTACTGTTGTTTATGATCGAGTGAAAAACCATGCAACTGACAAAATATACTAATGCCCATTTGTTTAGTGCAGGTGCTCATTTGTTATGCTATCCCGGTGCATTTAACATGACTACTGGGCCATTGCATTGGGAGTTGCTTCAAAGGGCAAGGTACTGCATATGCTGAATCCTTTGCACCTAGAGATACGATGATGATGCAGGGATAAATAATGAGCTAAAAGGACTAGTATTTTTATTGATGGTAATTGGCTTGTAAAATGAGCTCAGATCTAGTTGAAAACTCAATTCATTTATCAATTTTTCTATATAATTATTATGATGAGAAGCATCCGAAGTATCTTTCCTATTTATTTTACATTACATCATTTCTTTCTTTCGCTTATGTGCTGATGATATTATCATTTTCATGCCAGGGCTGCAGACAACCAGGTTTGTGGAACACTACTGTGTTGACCTTCGTTTTTCTGTACAGAGACTCGCCATTCTTGCTATCAATTTTGTGCTTTCAAATAGTAATTGCTCATTTTTCTGTCAGCTGTTTGTGGCAACCTGTGCTCCAGCTCGAGATACCAGTGCAGGTTATGTTGCTTGGGGACACTCCACTCTTGTTGGACCCGTAAGTTGATTTGAGATTTCATGATGCCATGTCTTCTGTAGTTATTTCAGGAGCCTCAAGATTTATTGTGCTCCAGACTTAAAACTAAGCACTAACACAAGTAATAGTTATCTTACTGCTATAAAACCCCTTGTAATTTTGCCTTGAGCCACGTCATTTCATACGCTCAACAATCTGAAAACTCTACACTAGCAAAGGTATGGTCATCTCATACGCAACTGTTGGCATTTTATTGCTAGTTTGGGGAGGTGATTGCAACAACTGAGCATGAGGAGGCAACTATAATAGCTGAAATTGATTATTCATTGATTGAGCAGAGGAGGTTAGCAGAATGAATATTATGCTTTTCCATAGCGCTGTTTATTTCCAGCTTGGTTTAATAGCTTGACCAAAATTTTATTCAGGCAATTTCTTCCTCTGCAATATCAACGACGTGGAGATCTTTATCAGTTGGTAGATGTCCAGAGATCGGTTTCTTAGTAGCAACCCTGGCTGCATCGCTCGACCAGGCATGTTCTGCGAAGCAGGAATCATTGATTTTGCAGGCAAAACTCATACTTCCTTCGTGAGATGTATGTGCCCACCATTGTCTGTAGTTTGCGCCCAGACTGATGGTCTTAATGTGTGAAAGTGGAGAAGAATAAGGCGACCTGTAACTTGTACCTTCACTGGCCCTCGTTGCCAAAATAATCGAGACTGCTTCCCTTCGCGAGAATAAAAATCGAATTTCTTCTCTACTTTTTATAGGAAGATCTAGCTCTTACTGTTTGTGTCTGCTGTTATGGTTCGAGATGAAGCAACATGACAAGCTCATTATTTGTTCAAACTTGAGTTTAGCCTTGTGTGTGGCTTCAAAGACATGGGTGGAGCAAATTTATCTCCTTTCTCCGCTGCTTTTTGGGGCTTTCATCAGTAGTAGCTTGAGTAGGATGGCAGGGCAACCTGTGAACTGTGAGAACCATAAATGATCAGGCAGGTGCCCCGGCTACGCTGCAACCTGCACAGCAAGAACATGGCTTCTGAAGACAGTACCACTGCTAGCGCAGGTGCTACACAGTACACTGAGGCAGGCATGAACATGAAGAGCTCACGAGCCAAAAGCCAGCCTTTTTGTGTCCGGAGCTGTGAGCCCATTTACGCCCCCTCACGCCTTCCGTTAAAGCGAATCCGAGGTTCAAAACCACTTCTCGTCAATGCTTGCTGCTAGCAGCTGCCGTTGCTGTCTATCCTTTTTTTTATGGATATGGTTTATAGCTTTTATTTGAATTTTTTGAATTTGAAAGTGTTCGTGACAGAAATTACAGAGAGATACTTGTTTGTAATTTTGTTGGTACAGATGTTAGATTTTAACATGTACTATAATTAATTTATAGATCTTATTTTAAAAAAATGCTTTATTTAAAAATTAAGTACTGAAATAAAAGCTAAAAATCGGATTTAGAAACCAAAAGAACAGACCACCCGAACCATCAAAGAACAGGGAGAGAAAGATCTAGGCACATGCGTGCTGACAAGCTCCATAATAAAACCAAAGCCTGAAAAGCTCCAGAATGCAATCGGAACTCATGAATAGCTTTGCGTGGGCCAAAGGAGACAGGCAAAGCCCCCAGATCATGCATCAGCACCACACTTAAAAGGCCTCGTTTAATTTCTACTTAAAAAAACCAAAAACTAATATAAAGACATACCTTTTAGAAACAACTTCTCCACTCCTCTCGCTATCATCTCGTTCTAGAGATAAAGTCATCTTGCTTCAGAAATAAAGCAGGGGTCACAATTACATCACGCACCTCACTTTTCTTGCCCTCGTCACGCGTACGTATTGCTCCCTTACTTTTTCCATCACTCGCCCACTCCTTCTAAAAATCACTTCTTTCAACTATTACTTATTTATTTTCAGCCAAAAGTCGTAAAGCCACAACCAGAGACTATAAGCAAAAGCCAACATAAACAACCCCTAGTTTCGTTCTTTTCACTTTATGGCTTACTCGAACAAATAAACGAAACAGCCTCTTCGCCACCGTTTCGAAGCGGTTTATCAGGACAGTCTTTTCGAAACGACTTATCAATATTCAATTCATTCACATAAATATTCACGCTACAGATATAAATTATCAGTGTAGAAAAAAGAATGCACTCTTAGAAATGGCCTAAACTATCGGTATCATAATTCCATCCTTTAAATGGCTGCCAAAATCGCTGCCGTTCACTGTGGCGTCTTTACCGCGTCGGTCGCATGGATGGGCATCCACCACCTGCTTCTTCTTTTATTGCTACATGGGCCTTCCGCTGCCGCCTCGTATGACCAGCCAGCCTCCTCGCAGCTGCAGCAGCGCGTGATGGCGTAATGTGAAGTGATGCACCTAGCTTCTCCATCAATATGAATGCTTTATGCTACAAACATTCATTCCTCCCTCGTGAAATACTAAAAAAAAGCCGCCTTCCTCGCAAATTTCACGCAGCGTCCGTTGCCGAAACCAAGCTGCTTCCGATGATGAGGCAGCGTATCTTCCGGGAATGTGTCTCCTGTTGTTATATATACTAGCTAAGCTGCGTGCACGTACAGGCACGCGTATGTATTCTTTCGTATAGTGGTATATGAAAAATTTCGTATTATTATACTACTTTTATACGTCGTGTCGGCAGGGATGCACCAAACGTCGCTGATGAAGGCCATGTCTCCGTGTTGAAAAACATGGTGCAGTGTCACAGTGTCAGTAGATATACACACTGTGCATAAATAGTCGACCCAGCTAGCTAATCTGACGACGGCCGAGATTGTCAGAAACTTGGGCTATGCATGCTCCAGGCTTAAAACCCTTGGCTTCGCTTTTAGCTTCCAGAAATCATTTGGAACGACTTCTTAATTTTGTCTTTTAAGTTTTAGAGTTTTTTTTTCTATTATTATTATTTTTTATTTGAATGGTTTAGAAAAAATTAAATGCAATTTTAACCTGAGTCTGACAGGCCGTTGGAGCGGCTCCGCAGCCGCAGTCCGTGTAGACAAGATCCGGATCGATCTGATGCCATGCTACAGTGCATGCAGCCACTGTATGTGTAGAATCGCATGCATGGCCCGTGATTCTCTTGCACGAAAAGCATGCACTACGCACGCTCTCCTTAACTGTAGTATTCCCACTGTCCTGTACATTCGATCTGGACCGTCCGTTAGATCTCAGTAATGACTCGTTGTCGTACATTACTGCAGCTGTAGACTTGTAGTAGTTGCCTCCGCTCCTTTACCCGTACTATACCAGTTGTTCTACGAGTTTTTAGCATATCTACAGCACTGATGCAACACATATTTATATAAATAGTCGTAGCGTAAAGTATTAATAAAAATAATATTTTTATCGTCTGATGGTTGGACGACAACGCTAGATGGGCGACACGTGTTGTTGCCATCTCGCAGGCGGACGACAGGCCGTCTGCCACCCTGTGGCCAGACGGAAGGCCGCCTGTCGTCCGATGGTCGGACAACAGGTAATTAAGCCGGCTAATTTTTTGTATAGCATTTGTTTGAATTTTTAAATATAGCAAATGAGTTTAAAAAATTACAAAATTTTATGTGCAGTCTCCTGACATATCGTACTTCATCGTGTAATTTTTTTGACAATTTTATTGGCTCTGAATGTTGTTAAAAATCCGTACTGTTGAGATATTTGTAGGAGTTGTTATATATAGCAAACGAGTTTCAAAAATTACGAAATTTTATATGAAACCTTCTGACAAAACCATAGTAATTGTGTAGTTTTTTGGAAATTTTATGTACTCTGAATTTATCACTCTAATTCATGTTAATTTAATCGTGAAATTAGCGATGCTCAGGTATCTTTTGCAGTTCTTGATCTCTGTCGTTCGCACAATCGCACATATGTCGGCTCGTTGTCGCTATCTTTTATTTCTTGCTACGTCCTTCGCACATTTATCACTCTGTCCATATCGTCCCCCCTCGCGTGTTCTCTCGTTCGCACTAATGTCAATATGTCTATATTGTCCCGCCTCGTCCGTTCCCTCGTACGTACATATGTCACTTCTACCATACTGTCCCTCGTCGCCTATGGTGCTAAATGGCGACAACACGTCCGTAATTTATGGTGGCAACGCACTAGGTTCCCTTTTCGCTCATCTTAAAATACGAAACTCTCACAATCGCTTATCGCTCATGTAAACTGTGTTTCATTTCTTGTAGAAAGAAGAACCTTCTCTGTTATACAATAACATAGCATGGCAGATGCCGAGGGGCCAGTCGGAGCGGGGTCGCCGAAGGAAGACCTTCCCCTGCAAAGGAGGGAGGACTTTGGCCCTAACTACCGTTTGATGCCAAACAGCCGGGCTTAACCGGTATGATTGAAATGCAGACATAGGGAGGACGAGGTCGTACAGATTGTCAAAGTTCATTTTGATGGAGGGCGATGTTTCTAACGATGCCTACACTTTGGGGTACAATTAGCTAATAGTTTATTTTCTCTTCTAATAAAGCTTCCATGTTAACCCTCCTTTCCAGCAGATAGCGAAATGCGACTTCGTCCGCTGGATCGATCCTCCCCATGAATGCTATGTTGTGAGGTACGTGCATACACTGTAGGAGTGAATCTTAGATATGGAGGTGCGGATTGATAGTCTCAATGAGGAGAACGATGACCTCCGTCAACAGATGCTATAGGAAGTTCCTATGATCCCACATGCTGTTGTGCGAACCCTAGCTGTATATGTGTGTGCCACTACAATGATGGCCAGCCACATCTGAGACGCCCCCACTGCAGCACTCCATGTGGGTAGCGCGAGGTACTTTCTACCAGCAGACACGCATAGAGAAGCTTGTAGCATGGTACTCTCCCTTGTAGTTCACGGTTATGTTCAATCTCGTAAAGTATGTAACTGAATGGTGTACACGTCATTGTGGTTGGTATTTATTTAGTGAACTGTTCAAATGCTACGTCATGTGCATTAAGCTAGAGGGGTCGATATGCATTGAACAAACGTACATCATACAAATAAGTACAAATAAGAACGCTACAATATTACATACATCATGCGCGATAATAGATTACAGAGTTAATCATTGAGGTAATCAATTGATTAATTGCCGGTTACATCTCAAATTGGTATAAATATGAT
Source organism: Bonia amplexicaulis (assembly GCA_036346245.1). Lineage (NCBI taxonomy): Eukaryota > Viridiplantae > Streptophyta > Magnoliopsida > Poales > Poaceae > Bonia > Bonia amplexicaulis. The sequence goes on along the minus strand of CM070752.1, from coordinate 17,816,851 downwards.
TTAGTTGTAAAAGATACGCGCAATTATGACACTGAATGGCGACCAGACGAGCTCAGTCTGTTAGGGCAATCCTTCATTGAGTGCACGGAGGTCTTGCATATTTTGCATTTCACTGTGCGGGTAATGCTGCTATGTTGGCTCACATCCATATCATTCTGAAAGTGCCGCGTCTGCCAACGTCCTTTCATAGTTATCTTCAACTCCTTATTGGGGGCCTATTGTAGTATGTCTGGCCAAAGATCCCTGTAGTTCAGGACGTTGTTGTATTCCTCGGACATGTTGGTCATCATAATCTCATACCTCACACCATCCATGTCATAGAGAAGGGACCATTTCTCTAATTGGGAGCATGCCGACGAATCCACTCTAAGAAACTTATGACACTGCGGGGTTGCTCTTCCTCCGTAGTTCGCGTTTCTAGCTCTGTCTAGATGGACTCGAACTTTCACCTCTTGTTTTGCAGACACAATGGCTTGAATATCTTCACAACTTGCTGCCTACGGTACCATGTGAACAAGTTGGATGCAAGATGCCTCATGCACCACCGGGTTCGCACGTTGTTCCACTGTTGAGGGGGTTCGGTCCCATGATGCATGGTGTTTAGCGTGACCATCAACCCATCATTGCGATTCGTGACGACACAGACGTTGGCTCGGTCACCAACCACCACTTGCTTCACATTCGCTAGGAATCAGAGCCAACTGAATATGTTCTCACTCTCCACAATAGCAAATGCCACTGGGAGAAACTAGTCATTCGTGTCGGTTGCAACCGTGGTGAGAATGGTTCCCTTGCACCTCCCTGTTAGGAAAGTACCATCCATCGTGAGCATGGGATGACAGAACTTGATGCCCTCGATGGTCTAGGCGAAAGCCCAGAATAATCGGTCCAGTATGAAGCAGTTGGACCCTCCGTCAGCATCTGGATGCTTAAGCTTGTTTATGTATGTGTCGGGTTTTGCTTCGGCTATCTATTGAAGCAATCTCGGCACAAGGTTGTACGCCTCTTCGTACATCCCGTACATAGATTCAATGACCTTCTACTTGCCTCGTTGGATCTTACTGTAGCTGATTGGATAGCAAATCACATTAGCAACTTTTGACATGAGCATCTTTGGAGAGATAGACACGTCTGCCGCAACTAGGTGGCTGATGATGCTTGCCTCATATGCGGAGGTCACGTTCCGATGATGGCGCATGGACTCGCTGAGGACGCAAGTGTGGTCGATCATCGCCTTGATTGAGAAGATCGAGCGAAAATCTTGGCTCGTTGAGCGCAGACCTTTGCAGGGCAAACTTCCACTACGCACTTCACTACGTAATTGGCTAGGTTGGACCGGTGCACTCGGTACATACGGCTGATAGACAAGACGTACCGTGCAATAGCTTGCTGCACACCGCCTTACTAGGGAAGTGCTGTCCAACTAGAAGGGTGTCAGTTTGAAACCCCTACTGGGACCTGTCTTCTTGCGGTAGTATGAGGGAATGCACCACGCCATAATCAAGTCTGGAGGACACATAGGGCACTTCCGATAACACAATTCCCCCGGGTGGACCAGCCGTCTGCTGTGCGTCGTCATCGGTATCATCGGAGTTTGGGTCGGTGTCCTTGTGGGACTCCAACCCGAGCGCTCTGCTCCAGTAGATACTCATGGCAGTCAATATGAGCTAACCACCATATACCCGCCCCGTTATTCCGCACGAAATCAGGGGCAATTGGTCCCTCCGATACAACACATTCAACGGTGTCATCTTCAAGCTCCACCTATGGTTCCACAGTGTCGAGGGGCCGGGCTCATCAACGTTTTCGAAGCCTAAGGTATGAAGCTGAGATACACCATCGGCCTCCCATAAATGCCCGCCTCAAGTTGGGAGGCAATTTGCATGTACTACCTCCATACTACGGTGCCATTCACCTTCACGAGCTCCCACACGCCATTCGTCCAGGTGATCCCCTCGACCGCAAGTTTCATTGCCTTTGCCTCCGTGGCGAACTTTCTCGAATGCAGCTTCGCAACTCGTGAATATTCATGACTTCAAGCCCATTGGCCCGAAGCACCTTGTATTGACATGTCGATAGGTCGAACCCATCGGGTCCAGCCCATACAAGACCATCACCGTAGAACATTGTCAAGTGTTCCATGTCTGCGACTACCTGAAGCCACAACAACTCGATCCGCAGTAAACGTTACGAGTGATTGATAATTAGCTATGCACTCTTAATTTTGAGAGTACTTTGCAACAAATGGGATAGACGAATTATTAGTACGAAGATTGATAATCACAGTAAAATACTACAAGTTAGTGATTACATGCGTGTAACTATATACGAATAATTCATTAATTACTGACAATTTGATTATTGGTCCAAAAAATTACGAGTGATTCATTACCGTCATCGTTACCACTTAATTACTTAGCACTAACTCGTTACTTAACCCTAACTAATTTTCACTACATTAATTACGACTGCTTAATTACACACTGCCATACAATAACAAATTATGGGTACCATACATACATAAAAATAGAAAAAACTATGTCTAAATTACTACGGCCTACTTACTTCATAATATAAACTATATTAATTACGACTAACTAAATAACACTAATGAATTATAACTACAGGAAAAACATCGAAAGTATGCGATAAAAAATTACCTACCTTTCGGCAGAAGCAATCAGTACGACCGCGTCCTTAATGAGTTATGCACTGCCTTCTCAAAATAATGATCTACGCACTCTTAATTTTGAGCGATGACCGCGAGAATGAACTTCTGTGATGAGCAATTGAGATATGCGATGACGAATTGCGAGAGGTTCGTATTTATGACCGAGCGAAAGGGGAACCCGGTGCGCTCACCACGCAAATTAAGAACTACTTGTCAACGTGTAGCACTTCGGACGAGGAAGGATGGTATGGTAACATTGATAAATGTGCAGACGAGAAAGCGGGGAGCTGGAACGATACGGACATAACGACATTAGTGCGGACGAGGAAGCACGTGAGAGGGACGATACGGACAGAGTGACAAATGTGCAAAGGACACAGCGAGAAATAAAAGATAGCAGCAACGGGTCGATATATGTGCAAACGACAAAGATCAGACACTGCAAAAGATGCCTGAGCATCGCTAATTTTATGATTAAATTAATATGAATTAACGTTGCAAATTCAGAGTACATAAAATTTCCAAAAAAATTACACAATTACAATGACTGTGTCAGGAGGCTTTACATAAAATTTGTAATTTTTAGAGCTTGTTTGCTATATATAACAACTCCTTCAAATATATCAATAGTACGAATTTTTTGACAACATTCATAGAGGATAAAATTATTAAAAAAATTACACGATAAAGTATGGTATATCAAGATGCTGCACATAAAATTTTATTATTTTTTAAGCTCATTTACTATATTTAAAATTTAAATAAATATTATACAAAAAATTAAGGTAGGTAATTAAGCCGTGTAATTAGCCGACTTAATTATCTGCCGTCCCACGGATGGACGGAGCAACACGTGTCGTCTCTCTAGCATTATCGTTCGACCACCAGACAGATAACAAAAACACCATTGTTACTAATACTTCACATATACAACTATTTCTATAAATATATACTATAGCAGTGCTATATATGGTAAAGCCTGTTATTCTTCCAAAGTGCTCAACACAGCAACAAAGTTCAAAGAAAAATAAAAAAAGGCGAGCACGTACTCGGCAGCAGCAGCAGCAGTAAGCTCGCACGTGGGAGGTCGATCACGCGTGGCAGGCAGGGTGGCAGAGGCCACCACGACCATCATTGCAACGCGAGCCAATTTCCAAACCATGGAACCAAAAAAAAAATCACAAGATACCCACGAGCCTTTTGAGGCGGCGTCGTACCAGCTTTGAACTGCACGCGGTACGTGAAGTTCCAGTATAGCCCAATGACACCGCGGGCCCACGCTCTGTCCAGAGACCGCGCGTTTTATCTTTTTTGGGTCCCATGCCGCGGCCCCGTAGCTTCCAAAAATATAAATTCAGCTCATGGTCCTTGCAATACGATAGTGCATTTTTAAAAATCCAATTTTAATAAATTGTTTTAAAGTAACAATAAAGAAACTATATTATTTATTTATTCGAAGAAATCCATCAAGTCGAAAAGAATAGAGTTCAACTTCTAACGTATGGCTTATGATATTTAATTTTTTCTAGCCTGTTGTTTTGGGGCTTTTTTGTTTTTTTGTTTATTCCTTTATATTATCTATGCTGATATAAATTTTTTATTTTTATATCTAATTATATAAAATAAATTAACAACAGTTACACTGTAAAATAAGCCATATGCTCTGGTTTATAAACCACTTGGAACACCCTTAAGGGCATTCCCAATTGTGATACTACACAGTAATATCCATAGATTGTCACCTCAATAGGCATTAAACTAGATATCATCTGCCAGATACACTATATCTATATCTGGCCTAGTTAATTAATAATGTAATTTAATATTTATTTTCGATTTCCTCCCCAATGTACTGTTTAATGCAGTGGCATATCCTTGTAATGTAATAGACATCTCTTCTCTTCCTAATAGATATCTTAGCTAATATCTTCGTGTTAGATTACATGTTTAAGTAATGTCTTACATGTGACGTTGCTTCTTTCTTTTTCTTTATTAATTTTTTAATCCACCTCGGCACTAATTTTACGTGATATGCTAATTAATGTTATAAAATATAGACATTATTAACGTAGGATCATTGGGAGCACCCTAAAAGCTGGACCGGACCTGACCAGGACAGCCCAGAGATCGATGCGATGATGGGAGGATCCGATCGGTCCGATCCCACCAGGTACGAGCCCGACTTTCGCGTCGCCGTGGTGCAGAGTCCACGGTGCATGTACATGCGTGCGGTGCAGATCAAAGCGAAAGTTGCATGCAGAGAGCTGCCGGCTTACGATGGGTACTATTTTACAAGCAAGGTTGCGTTGTGTGATGGATCGATCGATCCACCCATCTTTATGAGCTGATCGGTGCCTCGGGATTGGTGTGCCGATCGTTTGATCATCGACGGGGGGACCTGCTTGACGACCTTTTGTCGACCACACGGTCCTTTTTGACCAATAGATTCGCGTGGCGTTTTAGTGAATGGCGAGTGGTAAATTCAAATTTCGATGCTGCAAACTTTGATCGTTGAAATTCGACTCCATAGATTTAGTTGGTCTTACGTAGCCATGCATGTCTGCAGGATGCTTCCCTAATCAACTCTCAGTTCTGCGCTGCAAATTAATGATCATCTTTTTTCAAATTTCGTTTCTTTTCTTTCGATATATTTGCTTGCTAGTTGCTAGTAGCGCTAATTGAAAGTTCTCTATAGCCTGTACCCAGTGGCGAAGCCAGGAATAAAATTGAGGGTGGGCTGAATTATTTGTCGAACTAAACTAAGTTGGTACAAATATAGTCTTTTACTCTTATAGAATTTCAAATTCATACAAAAATTATACAATTAGAGTCTTAAAGACAAACAACGAAAAACAGATAAATACAAAGTAGATACCTCGACAATAGAAAGCGCATACCAAGAATATATAATTATTCGCTATGAATACGAGTAGCAACAAATCGCCTGTATGAAACATATGAAAATTAGTGATATAATAGAAAATTATGAATAACAATGAAAATTTAGATCATATGAAACATACCATAAATAAACTGAATTGAATCACGAGACAAATTTGAATCACGGGCAAATTATTTCTCTGTAGACACGGCCGGACCGACCCTATCTCTATCTCTGTTGAACCGATCTCTACTTCTCTCTCTGTCGGTCCTCTCGCCTCGCCGCTTGCCTTAAGACTCGTGACTCAGTCGTCACTCATCTCTCTCTCTCTCACTCACACCGCCACTGCTCGCTCCATCCTGCCGCTCCTCACTGGACTCCGCCCGCCTCACTCCGGTCCGCCGCCCTCGCCGGCTCCTCCGCCGCCCGCCGCCTGTGCTCCTCCGTGGCGCCGCCGCCGCCCGACTTCGCCGGCCTCGGCCCTCACCGCCTGTCTCGGTTCCCCTACCCGGCTCGCCCCTCGTCACCCCGCTCGACTCCCCGCCGACCCGTCCCGGCCCCGGCCCCGGCCCGACCGGATGGTCGGATCCGCGAGCATCGCCCCGGTATCCGGTGGTTTGGCCGATCGCCGTCGGCTCGGCCGCCGGCTCGCGCCGCCTGCCGCCCCTCCTCCTCCGCCTCTGCGTTGTGGCGGCCGACACTTCTCTGCTTCTGTTTTGCCACCGGGAAGTGGAAGTGGATAGCGATTGCAATGGCTAGGTTTGTGAGTTGTAGTGGGTGATTTGGTGGGCCAATGAGATGAATTTGTTGGGCCTCTTTAGGGCGATGACTATGTTTTGTTTGTTTGTTGGGCCTCGTGTGTGAGTGTCGGCGTCGCCGCCGTGGGCGCCGATCAGGGGTGGGGTGGTTGGTTTTATTGTTTGTCATCCCAGGACTCTAGGCCTCTGAGATCGACCGTGACGACGCTGGAGCTCGTCCACCCGGGCGGGGGTGTTGCTGGCGAGGGAGGTGAGGCTCGAGCCTTACTTAGCCCCCGCTGGCTTCGCCTGCCGTACCGATATTTGACAAGTGGATATATAATAATGCGGCGGTGCGTGTAAATGTCAAACGCTGCATGTGCCTCGCCCATAGCCGACATGTGAGAACGCACGTACGTATAAACATAAGCTGTGCATGCATGTGTGCTTCAGTTAAATTTCCACGGACGCAAAGGTTTTGCCTCATCTTGTCAAACCCAACCACGTACTACGTCGCTGTTGCGAAAGGCTCTATTCTTTTTCTTTTAAGCGGTTTTTATTATTTACTTTCTCTTAATAATTATTATTTATTAAATTAATAAAGTACAGTCCAAAGAAACAAGTCCTGTTCTGCGTGCATGTGAACTGCGCATCGCAGGTTCTAGATAACTGTAGAACTGCGCTGTGTCACTGACTCACTGTTCACGCCTCACAGATGTGTGTTTTAATCTGACAACAGTAGTTGATTTTCTTGACTTGGGAGCCTCTAGGTCAAGCAGTGTAAAAAAATAATTTCGAAGAAAAAATCTTGACCACCGAGGTGACTTCTGAATTATTCTTTTCAAAGTCTACTTGATTTTTAGTTGAGTATGCATGTGGGTTGCAAAATGCAAGGCCACGTAAAACGCTATGATGGCTGGGTTCGAATGCATTTTGGTTTACGTTTTTTTGGCTTCGGCTTTCGTCCCCGTAACTATAAATCAACCCGAACAGCAGCGCTCACGAAGACAACATATATTTCCCCATCCACACGTCTCCTTCCTCGGTCCCCCTAAGGTAGCCCTCACCAAGCTCCCTTATAGCCACGCCGACACCCCCTGCCCCGGCTCCCTGTCGATGAGATCCCCCTACCCCCCTCGGCGAGATCCCCCACCCGGCCTCCCCATCGCCGAGATTCCATGGCCCCCTACCCCTCCGCGACATCCCCCATCGCCCAACCCTCGCGCTGGTGACTCCATCCTGGGAGCCGGTGGCAATCCCTATATTGCCAGGCCAGTGAGGACTCGTGCGGACACTCCCGCAGCCCCGTCCGGGCAGGGCTAGGTGCCACCATTCGGAGACGTGGCCTCCGTCCCTCAATCACAAACAGGGTCATCCTCGGACACCACCTTCGACACGGGCACCACAGAAATTGCGCACGCGAAGGTATGAAGCACGACTCGCGCCCTATCAGAAGCGCTTGTTGCCTCTCCTATCGTCGCTGTAGCCCTCGTACAGGCCGTCTCGCAGGGCTTCATTCAAGCTCTTCTGCAGTGCCTCCCCAGCACCGACACGAACCCCTTACGCACCCGCCGTCAGGTAAGCTCCACGGCCTGTGTGAGGATTGTTTGCCCTGTTTTTTCTTGTTGCAAATGTTTTATCAGCCTAGAATACGGTAGGTTCTTACTTAGTTGTTTCTCAAATGGGGCGAATAATTGCAGTAATACATAGGAACAAGGTGCATGCGTGACCATATGGATTTAATCCTGAGTGTGTCTTTGTAATGCTGGATCATGTAATATCTGTTCGATCCAATGTGAAATATGCTTATACGCCTGACTCCCCGATGTGTAGTGCACACATGTAATGCCTGTACATGGTGTTAGTTTTTTAGCAAGTGGTGTGTAATCTGGCAGCATTGGTCCTTTTCTCCCTTAACTCGTACTGTATAGTTAATAATATGTTTGTTCGTTGTCTGCTGTTTGCACTTCAGATGGATACTACGGCTGTCAATGCGAAGATTTGGGATGACGAGGCTCAATTGGTGTTCCTTGAGATATGCCTTGAACAGTCCTTGTCGGAAACCGAAAGACCACATGCCTCAACCGGCGAGGCAAAGTTAATCTCATGACAAAGTTCAAGGAGCGCACAGGAAGGGGCTACACCCAAAAGTAGTTCAAGAATCATTGGGATAACTAGAAGGCTCTGTACGCAAAGTGGCACACGCTTAAGCACAACGCCTCTAGTTTGGGCATCAACTCGACGACCAACAGCATCGCAGCGCATTCCAGTTGGTGGGTGCAGCAGGAGATGGTAAGAATGACACCGCCTTATTGCAGTGTTATCGTGCTCGACGCGGCCTTAACCTACATGGCACATCATTTTGTAGGCCTAGGTCCGTTAAGATGGTTCCGGGATGCGCCCCTACCGCACGAGGACCTAATGGCGGACGTGTTTGAGGGTGCTATTGTTATGAATAAGCACGCCGATGCACCAGTAGGATCATGAAGGTGTGCGCAACACAGTTTGGACGAAGAGGAAGACCTACGGGTTAAGTCCTGCAGCTCCGCCGAGTGTAGGGCCAGCAAGCAGCCCACTCGTACGCAATCCGAGCACACATAATCCAGCAAGCAGTCTAATGGTGACCATGTGTCAGATACATGGAGCGTCTGTGTGACTACTACGAGGCTCAATCGGCGACCACGGCTGTGAAGAAAGATAGCCTGCACAATGAGTATGAGGGGCTCCTTAGCACGGTCGTTGCAGATGACTACCCTGTGGGCTCGGCGGTGTGGATCGTGGCCACAATGGTCTACGGAAAAAGCAAAAACACGATATGTTCAAGGCGATAAGTGACCCGATGATCCACGCTGACTGGCTGCTCCGCGCTTGGGTGTTCAAGTAGTCCAAGTAGTCCGCAGCTGAGATGAGTTCCCTTCCGCTTGGGCACACTACGTGTAGTCCATGTTGTCAGTTGAGCATTTTTTATCGTCGATCGCGTCAGTTTGTGTCGTTCCATTCACAGACTTTTCGTTATTACTATCATGTTTGTGCCATTGTTAGCTACTTGAAATGTTACATTGTTCGAATTCATTGTCGTTGTATTGAACTTTAACCTTGAGAAATGCATGTGCAATGCTGGTTGTTTCAATGTGGGCACCGATTGTTTCAATGTGAGCACCGATTGTTGGTGCGAGCTGCAAGTGCATTTGTGGTTCTTCCTTTCAGTTCAGCACTGATAATTGGTGCGATTCTCTACAGGGCCCAAGTGCATGACAAAGCTGGCTACTGCAGTACTACATACTGGGATGCTCGGCTTTCTACTCCATGCACAACAAATGTTTGAACTGCCCGTAGCCCCGACATGTCATGAAGCTATCGACAGATGCTCGGGCACAAGACATGTTGTGCACTGCTTTGTATTCCTCGCCAGGCAATTCTATCATCGAGATGCTCACTTGCACCCCATGTTGTGATGATCGGGAGAGCCAGGTTAGCAGCTCCGTGCGACTGACATACACGTAGTATGCTACAGATGCCTTGTCGTGCAAAGTTGTGCAACACTTCGGTGCGGCCCCTCTGGAGCTCTCATCGCAAGCCACATGATCCCCTTTTCACCAATGTGTACCCATCTTTGCTGTCGCCTCGCTTCCCCCCCCCCACTTTGTAGGGGCAATCGGAGCAATAGATGGCACTCACATCCCTCTAGTTGTGCCAGAGGCTGTACGGGCCCAGTACACAAACTATCACGGGTACAGTAGTTAGAACGTGCTAACCGTATGCGACTTTGACATGAGCTTCACTTGGGTCACCGCCAGGTGGCCAGGCTCAGCGCATGACACGCGCATCCTCATGGACACCCTCCCGCAGGTACGTAGATGCAAAACTTCTGTCGCTAACCATGCGCAATTGCTCCACTGTTCGCAGTATTATTGAATCATTGTTTACGCAGGAAACTACTACTTGGTCGATTCGGGTTACCCAAACCGTACGGGGTACCTTGCCCCATACAGGAATACCTGGTACCATGTATTGGACTTCGGCAATGGTCTAGTGCCCCATGGACGCAAGGAGACATTCAACTACCACTATTCATCGCTTCACAACGTTATCGAACGGGCGTTCGGGGTATGGAAGCAGAAGTGGCGCGTACTGGAGAATATTGCTGCATATCCCAAAGAGCGCCAGACGAAGATAATTTCCACAACTATGTTCCTCCACAATTTCATCATTGACCAGCAGTTAGGTGATCTAGATTTCGCGAACTCTGCGCTAGGGCCTGGGTACAAGTCAGACGAACCGGACAACACGACGGTACCGACAAAGGTGGTGCTTAATGGGGATGTGCAAATGGATTATGTTTGGGACATTATCTCGTACAATCTTGTTGTACGATAATATGTTTCCATTTTGAAGTCCCAATAAATGGGTCATATATGTCTGTCTGTCATTATTAACTTATACGTTACTAACATACGTGTTTACGAACCCTTCTTAACACTTTGTTACCTTTGCTCATACATGACGGGTTTGTCATGGTCCTCTGTATATGACAAAATATGCGCTTTACATGTCAAAATCAGCAATAAGCCATAAGCCATAAGCCTAACAGAACGCAACGGGTTTAGCCATAAGCCATCAACCTAAAAGAACACAACAATTTCAACCAAAAGTTATAAGCACAGCTAAAAAAACCCACCTGATATTTGTATCTCCAAACAAATCTCATAGGCATTGTAGGTTCGTAGCTCTTATGTATGCCCTAGATGCCACTCACAACCGCACTAAGCCGCTAAGAAAATAACATAAGATATTGCTCCAGTATCGTTTTATACTTGAGGAAAGTTAAAACAATATGTTAGACTTCCACTTTTGAACAAACAGCACACTTACCCATCAACGACATTTCTTAGATTGGAGCTATTGTGGGACTAATTAATCATATCTAATTAGTGCCTGGAGAAACTATCAACAGGGGTCAACTCCTAATGGGCGAGCAAAACCTCTCTTTAATTAATGGATCACGCCATCACCTTTTATGTGTTCTTCCTAAACACCTATGTTCTTCACCGAGTGCCCAAACTTCAGTTTATTAATTGCCTGCTTCTACTTCACAATACTAGGCCTATTTATCACGATGAGCCTAAGCTAAGGCCATAGCTGTAATCATTAGAGAAAAACTTAAGCTAGGATTGAATAAGCTAATAGCTAGCTCATTTCGGTTTAAGTTTATGACTTCTAACTTATTTTTTATGATTTTGAAATTTCATCTTTTCTAGTTTTTGATTTTTTGAGCTTTTTAACCGGTTCTTTTTTCTCGTATTCATTTGTATTATCCGTGATGGGCTAACATGTTTTTTCTATTTTTAATTTTTTAAAAATTTAGTTATACCAAATAAGCCATCATCAGCTACATTGTAATTTTAGCCGATTACAGTGTAATTTTAATCATAAACTAGTTTATTTCAGTCTAACCGAATGACACGTAAGAAACCTTAGAGGCTTATTTAAAATACAGAAATTTTACGAGAAACAATGCAATCCATACAATTTCTACAAGTTCCGACACTCGAAATGAGACCTAATAAACAAACTGTGGGGTAAGGCTAGCATTTTTGCCTTTCTTTCATGCGTAAGGGGCCGAATTGCTTTCCTCAGCAGCCCTGAAGATCTTTGTCCCTCTACATTTATAGCTTGACAAGCCTGCATGTAGCTATGGTAGTACTGGCCATTTTGAGAGACTAGCTAGAGCCTACGTGGACAAAGGCCGCTTCGGTTAGGTTTAGCTTAGCTCTACTTTCAGTTGTTATAGTAATAGAAGCATAGGCCGCGCCACCCATCGTCGGAAAAATAAAAGAGACGATAATTCGGAGGAGTTTATAAAAATCGGGCCGAAACGTATTCTCGAAAAGCAAAGGGTTATTCAAAAACGAGGACCGTTAAAAAATCGGGGCAAAACGCATTAAGAAAGCGGAGGGCTTTTGAAAACCGAGGACCAGACGTAAAAACCGGACGCGGGGCCATCCTGCAAAAACGGAGGGCTCAAAAATCCAGGACCTTTCGCGAGAACCAAGGACCAGACGTAATTTCGAAAACAGAGACTTTTCGCAAAACCACCTCCCTGCATCGACTGAGATTCCCTCGACGCTTCGGGTGAGGCAACACAGGCGGCGTGGGCGGCGAGGGGGAGTCCCGGTATAATGGGCGGAAGCATTAGTTTTAAATAGTGTAATTTTGAAAATAATATCTATAATTAAATTATAGTAGATATTATATCGAATTCAGTTATATCAACTAAAATTACATATAATTATTTTTCGCCGCGTATTATCTATCATAAACAGATAGAATTCAAAAACTACAAATCAAAAACTAAAACCAAAGCAGACATGCCATACATTTGAGGAGACAATATAATGTGTGCATAGTACAGCAAGTGTGCGCTGGAAGGACTTATCTTTTCTTGATGCTTATCAGCCTATTATGGTGTGGTCCAAAGGCCAATTAATTTAGCCCACCAATTGGTTTAGTTAAGTCCTAATCAACTTCGCAGCAGCTATCCATACATGTCGAAACTCAACTGCTAATCTAGAACAGAATAGTGATCAACAGTTGTGTGTCTCCGCTCGTTTCGATTTTACCTTCTGACTTGGACTTCTAGTTCATTATTCTTTAATTTCGTCTTTTCTAACCTTTTAGCTTTTTTTTAGCTTTTTAGCTTTTCTTTTTTTCATGTATTTGTTTGCATTGTCCATAATGGGCTAATATGTTTTTTATTTTTAAAATTTTTAAATTCAATTATGCTTTAAAAACCATAAGCAATTATAGTGCAAAATAAGTCAGTTACAGTGCAAAATAAGTCATAAACCAACTTATTTTAGTCGAACTGAGCGCCCCCATGTGAAAAGAAATATATTAGATCCATTTCCTATGCAAATTTGGAATATAATTAGGCAAACAGTTTAATCTGCAGCTATACCATCAAGTAAGTAGCCAAATATTAATGGTACATATTAACAAACTTATCGGTTAATTTGGACGGCCATTTCCACCTGTGAACAATAGGAATGGTTGACCTAATAAAGAGAGTTAATAATATGAATGATATTTTGTACGTCATTCTGTGTCGGCGCATTAGATATGCTCTGCTGTGCGGTGGCCCTTCTAGTGATGGCACAGATCTATTGCTAATTCATTTTTTAAGTGCGTCATCATCTTATTGATTAGCTGCATTTCGTGAACATTCAAAGATGGAGGGGGGCAGCTTAATTTAGGATTTGTGGTCCAAAAACATATTCCCTTTCATCCATGCATCTGAAATGATTTTGTCCAAGGTCCATCTGGCAACAAATTTGTCATGCATTCTTGCCGCGCATAACAAGTACGTGCCATCTTCTTTGGAGAAAATAACAAGTGCCTGAAAATTACGGCCAACAAGCTAGTGTGCACACTACACATGCAGTGTCTCTCCTATGTCGGATTCGCTCTCCTGTCTCGAGGAAAGAAAAATAAACACGGCATGAAAAGCACAATTTTTTTGAAAGCCATTTTTTTTAAAGGCCGAGCATGAAAAGCACGATAGAGTAGCAAGAGTAGTACGATACAGCTATACGTACGTACTAGTATTTTATTTATTATTGTCAAGTCCATTAGCCCAGTGCAGCCATGCTCCAAAAGTATGGGGAGCAACTGATTGATGGAACGAGCCATATAAAAATGGCTCACAATTGGCAGCGTCGCAAGAGGCTTTAAACTCTCTTTTTGACTGACGGCTCGATAAAGCTGGGAAAAAAGGTTAAAGAAATTTGGCCAAGGAAAATATTGTAGAAACGGAGCACACACAGTTTCCTGCTATTGAGATTAGTTCATACAAAGTGCAGGAAAGATTTCGTGCATAGTTTTATCGCGGATGATGGCTGTGACACCACGCTTGGAGTGAGGTGAGGGCCTAAAAGAAGGCACGAGATTGGTGCTCAGCTGGCTTGAATTTTGATGACTTATGGCTGAATTTTTACTGTACTTGATTTAAATTACACTGTAACTGATGATTGCTTATTTGACATAATTAAATTTAAAAAATTAAAATAAATAACGAGTTAGCCTATCGCATATAATATAAACGAATACGGAAATAAAAGAACATGAAAAAAAGCTCAAAAAACCGAAAAATCAGAAAAAGATGAAAATTAGGAATAGTAAAAAATAAGTCGAAAATCAGAAACCCAAGCTCAAATGAGCGAGGCCTTAATTGCATTTAAGTTATTGGATCACATCAATCTACTCAAATAATAACCATATCTTTACTCATGTCGTGGTTTTTGAATTATCCATTGTTTTTGTTGCTTCCATTTAAGTTTTTGCGCTCTTAAATATTGTAATGCAATGGCCAATAGCTGGGTTTTTGTAAGGTAGGCACCACATGAATTAACAGTAGTACCAAATCCTTGTACGTGCCAGTTGATCATACAAACATAAACAAAGGTACGGGTCGTACAAACATAAGAAGGAAGGGCATTAAATCCGGACAAAACATCGAATTACACCAAAAAAAAAAGAAACTGTAGATAAACAATCAGGGGAGAAAGGTGCATCTGATCTTCCATGTAGCCGAACTAATTGACTATCTAGTTGTATCTGACCCACCGGTGTATTTTGGATTTCTTGAGCTTTTTCTAGCAACATAATGAGTAGTTCTTTAGAGCTCTTAACCTCTTAATTAGGTGATATCTCGTATATATCTAGAGCGGTTTTCTCGATATAATTGAAGTGTTATAGACTTTGGACGCATCAAGAAATATGCAGATTGGCTGTATATAGATCACTCGAGTAATTGTTTTTTTATTTGCGAAAATCAATCGAATTCGCCGTCACGGCCTCCAGTGAAGCGGCCTCCTCCCGTGAAGCCGCCTGAGCCTCCTGACAACACACACGTTTAATTACTTCCGTCACAAGCCTTGGGTGGTGATCATTTGGGCTTATTTTGGGTGGTTTATGTCTGAAAAGATCAGTATTGGTTGAAAAATCATCAGAATGACAGTAGTCTTATTTAACATAATTAAATTAAAAAAAAATTAAAAAATATAAAAAAAAATATGTTAACCCATCACAGACAACGCAAACGAATACGGCAAAAAAAAAGAACCGGCAAAAAAGCTCAAAAAAAGTCAAAATTTCAGAAAAAACGAAATTATGAATAGTAAAAAATAAGCCGGAAAATTTAAAAGTTCGAAGCGAAACGAAGGGACCCAACTGCCCAAATTGGCATTTTTGAGCCGTACGGATTAGACGGGATAGAGGCACTGTTTCCTGGATTTGCACTACGAAATTAGCTCACTGCACAAAAGATGACGAACTAATGGAGCACGCATTGATAAATGATCCAAACGTTCAGACCCATCAAATGTGAACTACATGTAACAACCTGTGGCACACCTTATATTGTGAAGACTGCGGATTATCCTATTTTTTTTAGTTTATACCTTATGATTTCATCCGAAGAAATAAATGAGACGGTTTTTTTGTCGCCTTTTTAAAACTGCTTATTAGGATAATATTTTCGAAACGACTTATCGACATTTGATTCATTCACATCAACACTTTCCACCGTCAACCTGTGGCACACTGTGAAGCTACTGGCGTTTTTTCTTTCACCGTCAACCCAACCTGGCGTACAAATATAATAGCAGCAACAAGAATAAAGGTGTTGATAAATATCACCCAGATATCTTCTTTCTAACTATCATTCAGATTTATAATTATTGGATTAGAGATCTAATGGCCATAAATTCTTCACCACCCCTTAAAAAAATATCGCTATCCTAAAAAGGACCATTAAATCTCTAATTTAATAATTTCAAATCTAGATAATTGTTTATCTAGACACACCCAAGAATAATTCGCACGTAGCAGCAGCCATGAATTAGAAATCCAACAGCCATGAATTAGATGATAGTTAGATGTTTTCTTTCTAACTATCATCTAGATTTATGACCATTAAATTAGAAATTCAACGGGCATGAATTATTCTCTCACCCTCTAAAAAATATCCCTCTTCTTCCAAAAAAGAGTTCATTGAATCTCTAATCCAACAATCTTAAATCTAAATAATTATTAAAAAAATATCTGAATGATACATATACACACCAATCAAGAATAATTCGCACGTAGCAGCAGCAGACAAAGCGTGTGCATCCCCGTCAAATCTCTCACCGTCTAGCCCATCCCTCTCTCGCTTTTGATTTCCCTCTTTTGTTTATGCTGCATCCTATTCATCTCACGCTTAGCTTAGGCCAGCAATTGCTGGTATACTTGCTTTAGTGGTTCACGCTTTGCATTGGTCGTGCGCGCGCTCGCCATCGCTGAGATAGAAGCTCGTTTCAATAACAGAATCGACTGCTTTCGATCGGATCGCTTTTAAAGACCTCGTGAAAAAAAGTGATTTCTAAACCAAGCTTATTTCTGAGAATTTCTTAAGTATCTTTTAAAAAGATTAAGAATGAAATTAGCATCATGTAACAAAACATGGCCAAATATCACTGAAAAATAGAGGGAAAAGAGACACAACATTAAGAGCTAACATTATTACTGATTTACTGCCGCTAGAAACTTCATCTAAGCACACACCACCTCCAAAAAAAAAAAAAGCCAAGAAATAAAGAGTGGAAAAACACTTGCTCCAATTCCCATTTCCCAAACTAATTGCATTTTACAGTTACACCACCGTTTAACAGTTTACCCCGCCCAAACGATTCCTGAAAAATCATACAACTCTGGTGGTGCGCCCATGCCCGTAGCCATTGCCAATGGCACGATTTAGCACAACTCTAGTCGTCTCGTACACCGGCAGCTCGTCCCTGTACGCGGCGGCCCCGGTGCCCGGGGGAGCAATGGCGGCGAAGTTCTCGAGCTCGAACAGGTCGGAGCTCGCGTCGCTGCTCTCCTCGTCCTCGTCGTCTTCGTCGCTCTCCATCTCCATCCGCCGGAGCAGCATCTGCTCCACCGGCACCCTCCCGCGGTCCACCGCCGGCACCGTGGCCGGCGCCTCGCAGTCGCTGTCCAAGAACCGCACGGTCCGCTTCGCCTGCCCCCGCGTGGACGGCGTCTTGCTCAGGCAGGAGCGCGAGTACGAGGACGCCGTAGAGCATGCGGACTCCGCCGCGGTGGCTGCCGACGGCGGCGTCGGCGGCGCGCGCTTGCCGGCGAAGATGGAGTTGAGGAAGCCCGCGAGCCGCGCGCCGGGGGACGCCGGCTTGCGGAGGTCCCTGAGCTTGGCGCGGATGGAGGCGCCCGGCTTGGCCTTCTTCTCCGGCGCGGGCGCGGGCGCCCGCCGGGGACGATCGTGCGGATGGGGCGCAGGCGGCGGTGGTGCGACGACTCCGCCTCGGACGAAGAGAACCCGCCGTAGCTGGAGCACTCGGACGAGCTCGACGTCGTGGCGTGCGGCCCCGGTGCCGTCGCCGTCGCCCTGGCCTGGTAGCTCCCCGCCAGCGACGGCAGGTAGTAGTAGCTGTAGTGCAGGGCTTCGTGCTGCTTCTTGGTCGCTGCCGCTGCAGTAGCAGCCTCCGCCTCCTCCCCGGCGTGACCCGGCTCGTCCATGGACTTGTATATCGCGTCGAGCAGCGTGGACGAGAAGGACGGCTGGTCGGCGTACCGCCTCGCCGGCGCCGCCCCCTTGGCCCCCCGCCTCTCCATCCTACCTACCAAACAAGCCCTCACTCCACTAGAGAGTACAGACACAACAAGAGCAGCAAGCAACGCTCAAGAAGAGAAATTCTCAATGCAAGCCAGTTTCCAGTCCCAGCCAGTTTATGGTGTTCTTCTCCGGTAGCGGTGGAACAGAAGAGCCTGGTCTATGGTGAGACGGTGGTGGTAACTGGAAAGGGGAGGAAAAGGTGGGAGGAAAGAAGGGTGAGGGGGGAAGGGATCGGTGGGAAGATATAGCCGAGGGGCGGTGAGGTGACGTGGCGACGAGCAGAGGAGGAGGTGGTGGTGGTGGAAACGGGGTGGCGCCCGGCTACTGCGGTTTGGGCGTGCGGGTGATGCGACGGGCCCACTCCTCTCTCCCTGCCTCCCTTCTCTATCGTCACCATTAGATAGCCTTGCCCATGCCAAATAGTACGTACTAGTAGTGGTACTACCAGTAACCCAGGCAGCAACCACGCATCATTGAGTTGTTGACTCGATTAGAAGGTTACCAGTGTTACTGGGTACGAGTAAATTTCCATTTTTTAAGACGAACATGGCCGGAAGGGTCGTTAACTCTGGATTAGATCGACAGTCACAGTATAACTGCTAAAGATTATGATCCTGAGGTAACAACATCATACAACTCATTAAGGAATCTAGGGTACAAAGGTATATTATTTTCGGCTATGACTAATATTTTCTACCCAAGCACAAACGCTTGTGTGAGTGAATCGAATATCGATAAGTCTTTTTAAAAATATTATCTTGATAAACTACTTAAAAAGACAACAAAGAAATCATCATGTTTATTTATTCAAGAGAAATTATAATTTATAAGCTAAAATATGAGCCAAATTACTAATAAAGTACAACTTTAATTCCGATGAGATGACGTCGTCCTGCCTCATCATCGCGTAGACAGCAGGACGGCTTCACAAAATCTCTCGACAGCTCAGCTATCTTGTACGTGCAAAGCTGCAAATTTGGTCCGGCGCTGGAGTTAAATTCTCGATTGCCAAACCAAGGCTCCTCTCCTTCCCCTTTCTTCCCTTTATACGAACGCACAAAACATAGGCCGGTCATTTCATTTGTACGTACGCACAACTGCGCTGTTTTGCAACTCAAATGCTACACGATAAACGCCGAAATCAATCCATTACATACGGACAACCAGTTGCTTTCTCGGCTTTCTGTTGTTCTCTAGCTACACGAATACATGATGAATCATACGATACAAATCCTTCCTTCCATACCATTCTTCTTGGTTAAATACAGATGGAACTACAACCCGATGAATATACGGTGAGTTAGTGACTACACAAGAGTTTACTGTTAACCTTTACCACAACTTCACCGTGGCAAACAAAGGAAAGGCGGCACAAAAACGTTTAAACGTGGCGAACCGGAGCCATGCGTGTTCGATCAATGCAATGCAAAAAAAAAAAATCGCCATTAACAACGCTACTAAAAAACGGAGGTCCCGTGCTCGTGCTGGTACGGCGTTTCGCTGCGAAAAGCCTGACTCTCCTGCTTACTATATCTGTACGTGGAACCGCGCTTAATCTAATCCCCGCAAATGCAGCACCGTACTGACTAAAGCGGAGGGAGGCAAGCTAGCTGCAAAGCACGAGATTCCCACCCTTGATTAATTCTCTAGCCTAAGCTAATCTTATTACTGCAGCTTTAGGCACGGTTTCTAACAGCTTCAGCTTCTAGTTTCAAAAGCTATAAGTTATTTAAAATGGTTATCTTTTTTTTGTTTTTCCCTTCTTTTATTCTCTTTACCGTATTTGTCTTACACTCTTTTACATTATTCATAGAGATATAACTGTGTTTATCATTTTTTATATTTTGTATTTATTGTACTTTGTAGGACCGAATGTGGCAATAGTAGAGGTGAATGATGCCTTAAAATTTTTTCACGTATTCATCAATTTCTCACTCTAATAGCAACAGAGCTATGAAAATTACGATAAAAAGCCAACACAAACCTCAGCAAATCAAGAAATTAAAAATAGATAAATGAATAGAAATTTCAGTAGTACCGCTATAGTACAACAGTATTACCGCTTAATACAGTAAGAACAGGATTACAGATGCTGCAGTAATTTCACGATGAACAGTGCTTTCAGCACGATTTCACGAAAGAAAAATCCATGCAACTTTTGATCCGTAGATCCAATGACATGAAAATTTGCAGATATACTCTCTAGAATATCAAGAACTTATTCCAACAAACGATCGTGAAAATTATTGCCAAAGTTGTGACATTTTTCAATTTGAAGATAGGTTGCACTAAAACTGATCAAAAACAAAAGTTGACGATCAAGACTTTCTTGTGGGCATAGGAAAGCCAAGATGGCTTTAGATATGTTTCACATATAATAGCAAACAAGAACACCAAAGAAATCACTCTAAAAACCCTCAGATCAAGAAATCACTTGGAAGATCAAAATTGTGTACAAGAATGCACAAAATGCACAAGAAATAGAATCAATGACTTTCTTAGATGCAATCATGGCTATGAATTTTTTAATTTTAGTTTTCTCCTCAAGAGCCTTGTTGAGAGCAGCTATCTCAATTGTGAGTCTAGAATAATTCTCACATGATACAGTTCTAGAATGAATAACCATTTAAGTCATTTCTTTCATTTTGATTTTGTTATCCACACAAGGAGAGCAAGTATGATCATAATTAAACTTATGCAATTCCTTAAGAGCACTATCCAATTTTATCTTAAGCAAAGCACAATTTGAATAAGGGGATAGAATAACATTTACAGGAATCATATCTAAAGCAATAGCATCTATGCAAACATGATCATGACTTGATTTGAGATAATCTAGTTCATCTAGAATATTTTTGAGTTTATCAACAACAGAGGAATAAACAAATTTTATAGTTAACAATTCATCATACAAGCACAAGCACTATTCACAATAATCAAGATTAATTGATTTGAGCCTAACAACCTCTAGATTCAAGTTGTCAATCATAATGTCCTGATTCCTAATCATTTTAGTTTGCTTATTTAGTTATTGTTCAGTTGCAATAAGAGCACATTTCATTACTTCAGAGGAGGGACGTACCTCGTCGGGGTCGCTGTAGGGCTCGTCGGAGTTAGAGGAGTCGATGTCGTGGCTGCCCTTGGCTATAAAGCATATATTGATGAAGTCATGTGCCTTCTTCTTACCGTGGGTGTCGTCCTCATCGTCCTCCGTCCTTGAGTCTACATCGCTCATGTCAACGTTCTTATGAACGGCAAAGACCCAGTTGACAAACTTTCGATAGTTGGACTTCATGACCTTCGCGTCTCGAGCTTGAGGACATCTTCAGAGGTCCTTCTCCTCCTTGTCCTTTAGTTTGGGGCATTTAGCCAAAATGTGGTTTGGCTCATCATACTCAAAGTAAGTCATCGAACCACCTCTCCTCCTGTTCCTCATTTTGTTCTAGACTCTCATGAATTTTGTGGATATGAGGGCTAAATCTTCCTCAGGTAATTTCTCTAGCTGCTCTTCGCTAAGAAGGATCCATCACAAGCGTCGTCGATTCTGTCTTGGGAAGACGCAAGATGAAGTTAATCTCATGTGTCTTCAACCTCGAGTAGAGTTTATCTATGGTACGCTCACTCATGACAATGTTGTTATTTGATGGATGTGATTTTTATACCCCAAACTCTCACATCAAGAGCATCCAGGATTTGATGTGAATTATCAGAATCAGAGAAGGTCAAGCCAACAACACGAAGATCATAAAGGATCTTGTTGAAACTTCCCCACAGCTCATCCAAAGATTCACTGGGCTTTTTCTCGATCTTGGAGTATTGTTACTTGAGTTTTGTTTCACTTCTTTGATTGCTGTAGGGCGCTCATGGTAGTTAGAGAGGATCTACCATATCTCATGAGTAGACCTCAAATGAGCGACCCACTCAAACTCAGATCAACTAAACCCTTGAATCAAGAAGTTATGTGCCCTGCTGTTCGCCTCCACATCGAGAGAGATCACATTGTCATTGGCCGGCACCGCATAAGGGTTTTTGACTTTGAGCCAAATTATGTGCCCTTGAACCTCGATGTAGGCATGCATGCGAGACTTCTAATAAGAAAAATCATCCGCGTTGAAAATAAGTGGCTTAGTTGAATACTTATCTACTGCTATGACTCCTAAAATCGGTTAAGATCATGAGAAGAGCTAACGGGCTCTGATTATACTTGTAGGACCGAAGGTGGTAATAGAAAGGAGTGAATAGTGCCTCAAAAATCAAAAGTTACAGTACTTTTGAGCGTAGCATTAGTTTATTGGAGGATTATATTGGAGGATTATCTAGGGGGCTTGTAGGGCTTGGGCCCAGTACTACGGGGAGCTGTAAATATTCTCGCTTGTTTCTTATTATTGCCTGGGACCATTACTCCCTGGGCGGCAGCGAGCCACAACGGAAAGGGATTTATTTTGATGGTGGTAGGGGAATGTTTTTGTTGCGTGTTTTTGTTCTTGTGTGTTGTTCCCATTCACATATCACAACACAGTGTTAGCTTTGTGTGATTTTGAGGTGAGGGGTTGTCGTTTAGATGATGCACGATTCACTGTATGTTCAATGGTGCATGCATGATGGCAACCTGCGACATGTTCACGAGGGGCTGAGTGTGACAGGGGGGGTACAGGTGTGGAAGCACGAGAGCACCGTCAATCCTTCATAATGATTTTGTAAGACCTATATGTATACAGGGTGAGCGTTTTTAGTGTGGTTTATGGTTTAAATTTTTAAATTCTGACTGTTTGTAAGAGGTAGTATATAGAGAAAAATAGTTGTATATGATTTTGGTCGGTACAGCTGAGTTCAGTACATTTTTTACTGTAATTTTTCTATTAATTTCGTCTTGAAAATGCGCCTTTTAAAAATCAGTTAATGTTGTATAAGTCATAAATCACAGCCGTAAATAGAAAAAGAGGGAGCGATGTTTTAATGGGAAATGCATGGCTAAATATATAGTACCACTCAGATCTGGCCCTTCAAACCCATACCGCCTTGAAAGCAAATCTGTCAAAAATGCTTGTCACTTAACATCCAAGTTTCGTTATCGTACCTTTTGAATAATACATATATGTCCGACATGAGATTTCCATGGCGACTTCGATTAAATCTGAAATTTCCCATGCTACACTACACGGATCCAAATTTCCAAAAAGCTCCATCTCCCTAGTTCGTTCGTATCAACTTCAGCTATCACCGTGCATGATCATTAGTCATACACGACAAGGACGCAAATGGACTACACGGCGCGCCTGCCTCCGCCGCACAGCCCGCCGTCCCTTTCAGGCGCACACACACACCTCCCCATTCCAGCTCCGAACGCAGCATGCACAGGCCTGGCAAGCCAAGCACACCAAACTGCCTCAAACGTGCCGCTGGATCAGAGCGCCCATCCGGCCAGACTAGGTGCCGTGTGCAGTGGCCGTGTAGTTGGTTGAAATGACACGTTCGGAGACTGATAGGGATCCTGTTCATTCCCTGCCTCCCTCTCTCTGAGACAGAAATGATTTGGGCATGGCTTCCTTGGACCCAACGGATTAGGTTGGCTTTCACCTTTGATGAGATGATGGCCTTGATGTTTTCGATCCGGCATCGCAAGTGGTCTGCCTTGGCTGTCTTATATGGTACTAGTAGTTGCCAACTCTTGCTGTCTTTCAGTGTAATGGAAATGAAGAGACTGTTGTTGTGTTGGACGTGTTGGTGTCCGATCGGTTCAGATCGTGCGTGCGTACAGGCGTGAGAGGAGAGCACTTGGATTGGATGTGCTCGTAGGATTATGGGTTGTTATGTTGGGCTTGATTGGACTTAATGGGTGCGTATCTGTCGACTCTTTATTGGTGATGGCCTGGGCTCAGGCTTGAGAGACAGTGATGCTCGGCGACTGGCTATCTGTTCTCCTGCTCAGTGTGCACCAACGCGCGCCTTTTCATACTGCGACTCCACTCTCTTTTTTTGTTTCTACGTGAAGAAAGAAAGAAACTCACATTTGAGCAGGAGGGTTTGTTTCCTTCTGAATATACTTTGATCGGTTCTTTAATTTATTTGCATGAGGAGACAAAACCAACTCCGAACGTCGAATCTGGCGATCACTTGCTACAATGTTTGCAGTTTAATTAAGTGATGGGCTACGTTGATAAGCTAGCAAACCAGCACATGGGAAGAGAGACTTCTCTCCTCCCTCCCTCCATCTAATTTTGCCTTAAATCTTTGCCCTTGTCTCACCCTATACGGCTATACACACACGCACGCACGCTCGAAAACCATCTCATTCCGTCTCAAGGCATGAACAGTCGAAGCCCTGTATCGAACGACCTTAATAACGTACGTGGGGCAAGCTGGCTCGGCGTCGCCGGTCAGTGTAGCTAGTGGCCACTCGGGCCAAAGCAAAAGCGGCGGCAGCGGCTGCTGGGACGTCACGTTCTGCCGCTGGCCGAAGGGATCTATCGGTACGGTCGGTCGATCGACCGACGGCGCGGTGCGCGGCAAAAAGCGAGAGCCGCGGGGGCAGCCTTCGCTTTTCCACCGCGGTCGGCCGCGGAGCGTACAACGCCGCGGCAGGCGGCGCAGCCGAGCCGAGCTGGGCGGCTGCACTGCAGGTCGCGCGCACGATGAGACACAGTAGCATCTCTCTGCCTGGCAACTTCCACCGCACGGGTGCACGCAGGCGGCTGTGTCGTCTCGTCGCTTCTTGCTTTTCTTTCTTCAATGAAACCTTCTGCGTGCTCTCTGTGGATGCATTGGTCTATCATCATCCGTGTGCTTACTTGGTGATCACTAAAAGCTAAGAGGGCGTGCCTGCGTCGCTGGCGAGGGGGATTAACAACTGGTGTGATAGAAAGGGAATGCAAAGCTTGGGGGGAATGGAAGACGCGCACACATGGGGCTGGGGAAAAGAAAATGGCTTTGGGAGAATTTAAGTAAGTGTCCCTGTCGCCAGATTGATCCACTAAGCATGCGCCCTCAAGGGGTTCGCTTTTGTTTAGGGTTCTCTTTCGAGGCCCTAGGGTGGTCCTTGGGAGGTTGGCTCGCTTTGGGTCGCTGTTCCTTGTCCGGGCATAGTATTTTTTTGCTGGTTAAGGTGGTGATCGGTTCTGAAAGTTCCTGAAAGTGGTTCGAATTAACTCGATGGTTAGATACTATAATAATTGCATGGATGCAAGCTATAAGGGCATCAGGAGTGTATATATCGCAATAGGTCTTAAGATAGATCCTACCTAATTGTTAAGACCGACTCGTTATGTTTGAGGCCACCGATTTATATTAAGCGTTTGGAACGCGGAATTTAACAGAATTATGTGAAAACTTTCTAGGAAAATTCCTATGTTCACCTTGAATTTGGGATTAGTGGGTACTACTGTAGGGTTCTAGGGCTGTCTCCCCGTTTCCACAATTTCCTCCAATAATTGGAAGTGACAAGGACCATTCATTCGTTGAAATCAGATGGTTTAGAGAAGGTACGTAATACCTATGTGCGAGTAATTCAAAACCGGTGCAATTTTCTTTTCAATGGGCACCACATCGCATCCCAGAAAACCAAGTCAGTAGAGCAAATACCAACTCTTTCCATGACAATGCAACGTGAGTCTCGCCTCAACCCGACGTTAGCCCTCTGTCTTTCACCATGGGTCAATGCCTGAACGAACTGCACGCGACTTTTCCATGCCATTTCGTACGCAGAAACAACCATGCCACGATCCATGGGCGACCAAGCTAGCGTGCTTTGTGCATTGCCCATATTGTTGTAAATAGTACGGATTTAGCAGATATTCATTTTAAATTCTAGCAAAATTAAGATTTATCAAAATATATTTCCAGCATGGTATAAATGACACAAATTGCATATAAGCATACAATTCTACCATGTCATTTATACAAGGACATATATTTAGCATATGAATCAAAATCACAACTAGACTAGCCATATAAAATATTCTTCTGAACATTGAAACAACTAGTATATAGCAAGAATGTTAATTATAGATTAGAGCTCTCAGATATAGGGTTACACAATATATAATTTTGACCGTCCCGCTACTGTGGTATATACTCTTCACTAATTGAATATGACAAGCAGGATTAAAATTGAGCTCTTAAGAACAATCTGTTAATTTTAAATACAAATTAACAAAGAAGACTAACTTTGGCCAAGACAAGCAGTATAGCCAATGTAATCTCCAAAATACACCAATTTAGCCAAATAACTTGATATACCGACATACAGAAGATCACAAATTCACCAAGTTAAGCAACAAGCCAAATTGGCTAACAGAGGTATGAAACTCAAGATTATAGTGAATATAGATTCTGAAAGAAACTTACTGTAGAATAGAGTATCAAATGCTAACAGTAACAATGATCTATAGCTCAAGCTTTAGACATTCAATCTCAGTATTAGACCACATTTATCCTCATCGAGCTTACACTGCGCCACATGCAAACTATGTCTCCCAGTACTAGAGCAAGTAAAAAAGACTAAGAACTAGCACGGCTCACACAGTTTGCAGAAAGAGGAGAAGAAGAAACTCACAGTGCAAACGGCACTCAGAGTCATCTAGAAGCAAATCAAGTGGATGAAGATTAACAAGAACCGGGCAAGGCACACCTGAGTGTGCTGTCTCAGAAAACCTAGCACCCCTTTGTGCTACCGCAGAAGAAGAGTGTGGTTGACGGAGATACAATACCCACTCCAACCTCGGGTAGTTGACGCCGGAGTCAAAGGTCAGGGTTGATGCCGCACAAGACCAACGAGAGCTCTAGTTGAGAACACTCGTGAATACCAAGAACAAGTCACAAATCTCCTACAAACTTAGCACAAGCCCGAGCCGAATCAACATTTAGAGGTAAACCTTACACCTTTCCTTTCGGCCAGATCTAAGAAAAGGCTCAAGGAAACCGCACGGGGAAACCCTAGAATGACGATTTGAGCTCCTCAGCCGACGGTGACAGGAAGTAACCCGGCCGGCGGCTCTCAAGACTCAAGATCGAAGAACCACTGAGAGAGATTTGAGATCGAAGATGGGAGAACTCACTGCTGCATTCGGTCACCACAGAGAGGGGAGACGCCATATATAGGGGAGCGGGACGGAGGCCAGCGGGCTGCGGTCATGGCTGGCACCGAAGCGCCCACGCCGGTGACGCCTTCATCGCCATCGCCGCCGCTAGACTCGGTTGCTCCGGACGACGCGGTCAAAGCCGCTCTGCGCCCCTCCTTTTCTTCCTTTTTTATTGAAAAATTACCAAAATGCCTTTGAAAAACAACATATATATCGAATCACCTGATTATGTCATGTCTCCTGATACGATCAGAGATTCCAATGCATCGCCACGTCAACTAGATAGATAGCCAGATAGTGCAGACGCTAGTGGTCGATAGCAACAAGCAAGCCCGTATTTGCAGTAGTGGGATGGGGCGGCTAGATAGCTCGATCCATCGATCTGTTCGCTACTTTGCTTGTCTAGTGGACACTAAATGTTGCTATGTTCTTGTGGCAGATCAGGATGGATTGATGGTGCATGCTACAAGATAGCTGATACGTCTGCTCTCTTTTTCGATGATTCGACGGATCGTTGCTCGGATATAGTCAATCGATATAGTCAGATTGCAATATATATATAGTATCTGGAATTGCGGTTGTGATGATTGTTACCAAGAAATGCCATAGGCTAAAGAGAAGAAAAATCTTTGTGGAAAGCATTACCCTGCCTAGTATAATTTGATTTGATGCAAACCCTCAGAAAAAATGATCGATGCAAGTTGACATCAATTTGGCGCGTCACATGTTGGACCATGCTGTGAATTAATTCACCAACATGCTTTTTGTCTGCCAAGTTTCTGCGCAAAAAGCTTCGTCATTCAGACCTAAATGTTATACTTCCTACGTCCACAAATATGAGTTGTTTTTTTATATTTTGTGGTTTTCAATGCAAGGCTTTGTCTATAAATTATTATCATAATATACTAATAAAAATAGATATTATGTAAATATTTTGCAGGACAAATCTAATGGCATTATTTTCATATAGTCAATCTATATACATTAACACATACTGATGACCAAAATTTGAAAAGCTTAACAGCACAGAACCACAACGATCTACATTTATTAACAGAGGAAGTAGTAAAATGGTAGTGGCTAATTAATTAATAATTAACAAACCCCTTGCTTGTGTGCTAATCTGAACCTGTTTACGAGCCACACAGCGTAAAAAGTGGTCATGATTAATCTATGAAATCATCAGATGGTCCCTGAACCGAGCACGACTGATCGGACAGGACAGTTTTAGTTAGCTGTAAAATGTGAGCATAAACAAAAGCTTTAGGTAAACAAGCAACATGGAGAATGACAAAGTACGTGCCGCCCACAGGTTCACGCATGTGACTTGCATGTAAATTTGGCAACAAAAGGGAATTTCTCACCAAGTATCGCACATTTAGGAAGAGAAAGGCAGAGCTGCAGTGCTTAACGTCAGTGCAAAAGATGTTCTACAGCAACAGGAAAATGAACATCAGGGCAGGAGAGGCCATATTGGCATCTGCACCTGTGTCATCGTTCAGATCGAGGAGTCCCAATGTCCTATTCGACAACGGCTGTAAAATTGCAGCCCCAACGAAAAACCACCTGATTTGACACCATGGATTGGAATCAACCATCTGTTACGAAATTTCGCAGAAATTTCCTCCGTCCTCTCACGCGCTCAACACAAACACACACTGGATGGATTAGTTGCACAAGCTCGCAGGCTTGTTCGGTCACTTGTTCAGTTCTTTGCCTTTGTCCCATGTGACACGGAGCAGGGAACCAAGAGGTTAGATTCCTTCCATTCCATAAACTACGAGCGGTTTCGAGACCAGAGAAAGCGAAAAGACGAGCAAGTCTTTATTACGGTTCAATCTGGCTTTTTTAGCTGTTTCTAATTTTTAACTATTAATTTTTAGTTGAAATTATACTATAACACTGTTAGTCTTTTATGGATCATTCAATTAAACTAAAATAATGAAAATAAGAAAATAAAAAATAAAAACACCGTTATATTTTTACGGATAATACAAAGCAAAAAATAAAAATTTAAGAAATTAACATATTAACATATTTATTACGGTTTTCAGAACCCGAAGCTGTATGGGCCTAAAGAAGATAAGAGAGGAAAGGGGCACGGAGGAGACAGGAGCAGAGACGCGGGGACAGACAACAGGTACAGTGACCCGCATGGATGGATAGCTACGACGGGCTAGCTAGGCTGGGACGGTGGTGGTGATCCCGAGAGATCAAAAAAGCAGGACATGGTCATCATGAGTATTTTTTTTTTAAGGAAATATGGCCCTAAGGATATGACCCTGCTTTATTAGAGGCATTTAAGATAATTAAATAAAATTGAAAATATAAAAATATGTTAGCATATTGCAAATGACATTACTGTGAAAGACGAAATTATGAATAGTGCAAAAATAAAACTTAGAACACAAACCTTAGAAAAGATTACAACCTGAGTTCTTTCTTTCCTTGTACAAGCACAGAACAAGTCACCCCAGAGGTGGGCACGAAGACCGGTCTTGATGAAGCTTCTTAGAGATGTGGAGGATTGTTGATAATGTCACCGAAGATGTGTGGGACGGCCGGCGTGAACTTTTGATATTGTCTACAACATGTTCATCTGCTACCCTCAATAACAATTTAAGCATAAACTCTAAACATTAATAACTGAGTAATCTAATAAACATAAAAACATGTGAACCAAGATAACCTAAAATGTCATGGTATGAATACAATATTAAAAGTATAAAACTGGCAACCATTAATGATATATTGTAACCAGACAAGCATTAGTGATATGATAAAAACATGCAACATTGGGGATATGGTAATAACCCGACAAACATTAGTGATACGATAATAACCAATTAAGATTTAGTGATATGATAATAGCTAAGTAACTTTAGTGATATGATATCAGTCAGGTAAATTTAACGATATGATAATTGTACTCAATGACAAGGTGGCAAGTAATCAAAACATGTGATATGTGAATCGGAAAGGTCGCGGCCGCGAGGTACTTGTCTTGAGCACGCTCGGTGGACACGCTGCACGAAGGATCTGTAATGCACAACTGCACGAACGCTCCCTCAACAGTTGCGTGAGATCCTACACGATAGAATGGAAGGAAACCGATCAGGCACAGATGGATTTGATAAAGGAATAACAGGAGATGAACTTGATCGGAGAGGAAATGAGTTCACTAGTCCCATGGCCAAGCGAAACGCCTTTTAGCAGCGCGAACGGTCGTTCGCCAAGCGGGACGCCATTCGGCCGAGCGGAACGCCATTCAACCGCGCGAAACGACGTTTGGTCGCACGAACGCCGCTCGCCGCGTTTTGCCACCACCGCCGCTGTTTGCGCCACCGCCGGCCGTCGTTGTTTATACGCCGCCGGCTGCCGCCACCCGTGCCGCCTCGCCACGCCGCCACGCCCGCCATGGCCACATGCCCACATCGCCTCGCGCCCACGCTGTCGTCGGTGGTGCAGCCGTCGCGCCGGGGGAGGAAGAGAGAGTTGAGGCCGAGTGGTTAGATAAGAGAGAGATGTATATATATAACGGAAGAGTGAGATACACGGGAGAGAGAGAAACGGTTAGATTTTTTTAGGTGCTACACAAACAAAGTATATAGGAGGGGAGGGGAGCACTAGACTGACCGGTACCGAGGAAGAAACTCACCGCTAATGGCGAGGACGGTGCTCAGTGGGACATGCTCCAAAGCTATACAACAAGCAAAAGAAGAATATACAAACCACTGCTACTGGTTGGGTCCCCCTCCCGCTCGCCTCCGGTGGTTGCTGGTGATGAATAGGGGAGGGCGCTAGATGCAAAAGAGGAAGAAGAGAATTGTACAAAGAGAAGGGGGCGAAGCACGAGAGTAGTTGCATCCTGAGTATTGCTGAGTACGACGAGAGGCAAAGCAAAGCCGTTGGATGCAAAATCGGCATCCCGTTGCACGCATTGCATACCACGCTTGGAAAATCAACTATTTGCCGCCTCAAATATTATCACTCTATGTTTTGCCACCACAAAGATTATCTTTCATCTTTTGTCATCCTATTCAAGAAAACAGTCAACATTTGACACTCTTTTCATATTTTAGCATTTTTCAAATTTATTTTGCCTCAAATTTGCATTTTTCAATTTCAGCATTTGACACACTTGCACTCCTTCATCACTGTCTCCTTCCACATCCTCTTCCACCCACCATGACCGCCTTCCACCGCCAACACGCCACTCCCAACGTGGGAGTAGAGCTTGATGGGGTTGACAACAACTGGTCCACTTTTCAAATGCTAATTTCAGTCCAAAATAATTAAAAAAACATACTAGTATACAAAAAGAGAGGCAAATCCTAATTATTTCAATGAATTGAGGGGTATATTATGAAGGGCAATCTTTACGGTGGTATTTTACAAAGTAACAATCTTTGGAGTGATAAATAATTGATTTTTCCTTTGCTTTTCGGCGGCAGCCATGCATTATCTACGTTCTGACCGCGTTCCGCGGGGCAGTGCTGTAGATGCTCCTGCAGGTGTGCTTGCCATGTAGGAGTGTACTTGACCACGTGGGTGTGTCATGATAGAACCAACACAATGGCTCCACTGAGCTCGTGGACCCAGAAAATTTGACGAGCCTAGACGAAGAACAAAATCTAAATAACAAGTGCTCAGAAATATAGATCATAATATACGACGTGCCTGTCTTTAGCTTCAGAAACTAAAGAGAATATAAACTACTTTGTATGCTCTGAAAGGAACACTTGTAGCCGGCTTTGTAGTAGCACTACACAATCCGTCACCAATGCATGTTGCGACGGCATGCACGTACGTAGTAAAAGCAAAATGCTGCCGATGCACACACGTCTGGACATAGAAAACACACGTTGTACAGTGCCTATTCTAGCTAGTTGCATTCTCCTTTCTGTTGGATCGCATGCAAGGACGTGCACCCGGCCGGCCGAGGAATAGCAAAGCCGCACACGTACGGTGCTGTGCCGGAGCCGGATCTTGCCGAGGATGAGCCCGGGCAGGGGTCAGGGTCGCCGGGCTCTAGGTCCGCCCCTGTCGCCGCCGCTGCTTAAAATTAAGTTTAGGTCCGTCTGAAACATGCGATTTTTTTCCTAGATTTATATGAGAATTGAATATTTTTCCCTATGAAATTTCTGTCTTCATGTCAGGTGGCTGTTTCGAATCAGGTTCTATCTGGTCTGGTAGTGTTTTGGTTGAGTAACTCGACTTTTGGGGACTTAAACATCATACTAGCGTGGATTTTGCACTGCAAGTCTTCTTTAGACGAAGCTGGCTCATCGTGCACGCTGTGATTGTCATGTGGGCAAAGGTTCGGATCGTACGAAGTCCAAGAAACAAAAAGAAACCCGAGCCCGGCAACAGATCCAAGAAAACCAGAGCAGGGCAACATCATTTGCATCAAAATATGTGCGATGCTAGGATTTCGTACCGCTTTCTCTTTTTTTCCACTCCTTTTACCACAGACGGACCGGATGATTCTGTACTAGTATACAACGTTAAAGCTACCCGGTTGCTGAGCCTGAGCCAGCAAAAATATGCTCACAAGCTGGTTTTGCTCAGCTCGTGCAGAGCAAGCATATACTACTATGTAACTTCTTGTACGTTGTACATCAACTTAGTGTGGGGAACGTGAAGAGAAACGAAGGCAGAAGAAACATAGTGGGACGATACCATAAATTTGTATGAGGTGATATGTGATGGCAATAATTTCAGATGTGTGGTGGTTGTACGTTGTAAGTAACAAATTTGGTGGTGTTCAAATCGGCTTGGGCTACTGGCTTCGACTGTCAGAAGCCCGAAACCCGAAGCTAATTTAAACGCCCCACTTGGGAATATGGCTTTCAAAAGCCACTTTTCGTGGATAAAGAAACTGATTACTCAGCTGCTGACTGGATAGCTCGCGTCCTTGCCCACACTCGCTACCTCCCCATGAGTCGCCACTTCCTTCGTTGTCGTCACCTCAGATCTGGGACGGGCCTTCTGTAAGATCGAGGAGGCCGAGTAGAGGGAGGTGAATAGACGGTTTAAAAATCTATTTGCCTAAAACCAAGTTTATAATGCGGAAGCGTAAATCAATTCAGTTTAGGACAAATAAGGCCTAAATCAACTAGGTTTAACTAAGTACACTAACAACCTAAGCCTATATCAAAGGTTTGCAATTTTAGGATAACAAGTAATCAATTTAATTCTATGAATATAAATTGTTTAAATGTATATTGAGCACGAGAGAACAAACCACAATGACACAGCCCTTTTTACCGTGGTGTTTAGGAGACTTGCTAGTCTTCCCTAGTCCACGTTGAGGTAAACCTAAACTAATTAGACCAGCTCCACAAATTAAGTCTTCCACCTCAAATCCACTAGTGGTAGCTCTTTTCCGCTCTGGGTGGGTGAGCTCCAACCTTTACAATACGTCGGGTCTTCTCACAACCTTCATTGAGAAGATCACCGTTCACGACGCCTTCAACTCCGTTTAAGAGTCAGCAACCTCCAAGAGTAATAAGTCAAGCCCCTTGCTTGACTTTTACCACGTGCAATGAATGCACAAGCTCAAGTGGATATGAAATTCACCTCTAGATGCCTCTAACACCGTCTAGGTGTCGGCAAACTCTAAGGGTAATAACTCAAGCCCCTCGCTTGACTCTCACCACGTGCAACGAATGCACAAGCTCGAGTGGATACACAATCCACCTCTAGATGCAACACATGCAATCTAGAGCCTTTCTCCTTACTTACAAGGTGCAACATATGCATAATTGAGAGAAGAATCTCACACTAGCTCAAGAGAGTGAAATGGAGTGCCAAAAGTCTTACCCCAAATGGGCATAAGGGAGTATTTATACCCCATACAACGAAACAAGCCGTTAGGGACAAAAAACACCAAATCCGATAGTACCACCATTATATGTCCGGTACTACCGCTCCCCTCATAACAGTCAGAAAATTAGCCGTTACAAACTGTAATCGGTAGTACCACCAACCATTGTCTGATACTACCACAATGCGGTAGTACCGCTCTACACATGCGGAATTACCGATTTTGATGGAAGAGAAAACCATCTAAAAGGTGTCTCTCTAGAAAAAAGTACCGTAGATAAATTGGCCGTACTGCACCACATATGTCGGTAGTACCGTAGGCCAGTCTAACCGCTCATACAGAGCTGGTACTACTGGTCTTGACCACGCTGGTCTTCGTCCACACTAGACTTCGACTACACTGGTCTCCGATCATACTGGTCTTCAAGCACACTTGATTCTAACCACGCTGGTCTTCGACCACACAGGTCTTCAACCACACTAGTCTCTGACCATGGTTTTACCTACGTTGGTTCGACCACGTTATTTCGACCATGAAGGTTTCGACCACGCCAATTTTCGACTACCACGTCGATCTTCGACTACGTTGGTTTTTGACCATATTGGTCTTCGATCACGCAAGTCTTCGACCAATAATGAACGTGACAGTATCGTGATCCCAACGCCTGTAGTATTGCCCAACGGTAGTATCGTTAGTCACACAACGATAGTTCTGATTTTTCCAAAAAGTGCTTATACTTTAACAAATTTTGCAAAACATATTTGTAAATTATATTATCATGCACACAAGGATTAAACCATGATTCTCATCAAGTTGCAAAACACATCTACACACTTTCAGAATCATAATATAAGGAATATGTACATGGACTCAATATGTTTGAAAAACACATTTGCAAACCTAAGTCACATGCTACAAGGATTATATATGAGCTTCAACCATTTGCAAATATAGGCCTTATGCAACAACGAGTATGAAACATGGACTACAAACACTTGCAAAATACATTCACAATGCACAGTCCCATGTAATAAGAATTCAACATATGGGTCTCAACTATTTGCAAAACACATTCGCAAATAATAGCATAATGCCATGGAGAGCAAGAGCAAGTGAGATTTGAGCTATCAATATATGATAAGACTCAAGCTACTATACATGTCCTCTCATAATAGTACAAAGAACCTATACTAGCAATCGGTCATTCAACCAAATACCAAGACCGTAAAAGATTAAGAACACATCCTTAGCCCTATGCGCTTATACCTGTATTTTGAGCATCCTCTTAAAGTTTGATAACGTACATCTTCAATTCAAGTTTGGGTCATTGTCATAATATGCATCAACACAAGATACATTCTTAACTTGAACTCTATCAATATATGATGGGTCTTCACTTTACTTGATGATCAACCTATGATCATCTTCTTTGGGAATCTTGATATGCATCAACACATGATGCATCCCTTGTTTATGATCTTGATCAACTCATGATCATCTTCTCTTGTACATACATCAACATACGATGCATCCTCTTCTTGATGGCCTTCAACTCATAAAGACATCTTCCATCTCATATCTTGACTTGGTAATATTAAATACATGAAGTCATCCCAAGTCATCCTCATTTGTGAAATCTAACCCATTAATCTAACTCATAGAAAATATTTGTCCATAAATCAATTGCAATTAATGATTAAAACTTCACCATTAACTCATAATGGAGGGACTAAATTCTACAATCTTTCCTTTTTGGTAATTCATGATAATCTCAATAAATAATGAGATAGAAAATGATTTGCGAGTATACATGTACATAACAATTGTATACTCTAGGATAATCTTCTTAAGCAATTAACTCATTTGAATGTGAGTGTTTATCTTTGAGATTAATTGCTAGTAAAGCTTACTCCGGTCTTCATCCACACTAGACTTCGACTACACTGGTCTCCAATCATACTGGTCTTCAAGCACACTTGATTCTAACCACGCTGGTCTTCGACCACACAGGTCTTCAACCACACTAGTCTCTGACCATAGTTTTACCTACGTTGGTTCGACCACGTTATTTCGACCATGAAGGTTTCGACCACGCCAATTTTCGACTACCACGTCGATCTTCGACTACGTTGGTTTTTGACCATATTGGTCTTCGATCACGCAAGTCTTCGACCAATAATGAACGTGACAGTATCGTGATCCCAACGCCTGTAGTATTGCCCAACGGTAGTATCGTTAGTCACACAACGATAGTTCTGATTTTTCCAAAAAGTGCTTGTACTTTAACAAATTTTGCAAAACATATTTGTAAATTATATTATCATGCACACAAGGATTAAACCATGATTCTCATCAAGTTGCAAAACACATCTACACACTTTCAGAATCATAATATAAGGAATAGGTACATGGACTCAACATGTTTGAAAAACACATTTGCAAACCTAAGTCACATGCTACAAGGATTATATATGAGCTTCAAC
The DNA here is from genome assembly GCA_036346245.1 of Bonia amplexicaulis. Taxonomy (NCBI): domain Eukaryota; kingdom Viridiplantae; phylum Streptophyta; class Magnoliopsida; order Poales; family Poaceae; genus Bonia; species Bonia amplexicaulis. The sequence goes on along the minus strand of CM070752.1, from coordinate 17,780,502 downwards.
CATTTGCAAATATAAGCCTTATGCAACAACGAGTATAAAACATGGACCACAAACACTTGCAAAATACATTCACAATGCACAGTCCCATGTAATAAGAATTCAACATATGGGTCTCAACTATTTGCAAAACACATTCGCAAATAATAGCATAATGCCATGGAGAGCAAGAGCAAGTGAGATTTGAGCTATCAACATATGATAAGACTCAAGCTACTATACATGTCCTCTCATAATAGTACAGCAACCTATACTAGCAATCTGGTCATTCAACCAAATACCAAGACCGGTAAAAGATTAAGAACACATCCTTAGCCCTATGCAGTTATACCTGTATTTTGAGCATCCTCTTAAAGTTTGATAACGTACATCTTCAATTCAAGTTTGGGTCATTGTCATAATATGCATCAACACATGATACATTCTTAACTTGAACTCTATCAATATATGATGGGTCTTCACTTTACTTGATGATCAACCTATGATCATCTTCTTTTGGGAATCTTGATATGCATCAACACATGATGCATCCCTTGTTTATGATCTTGATCAACTCATGATCATCTTCTCTTGTACATACATCAACATACGATGCATCCTCTTCTTGATGGCCTTCAACTCATAAAGACATCTTCCATCTCATATCTTGACTTGGTAATATTAAATACATGAAGTCATCCCAAGTCATCCTCATTTGTGAAATCTAACCCATTAATCTAACTCATAGAAAATATTTGTCCATAAATCAATTGCAATTAATGATTAAAACTTCACCATTAACTCATAATGGAGGGACTAAATTCTACAATCTTTCCTTTTTGGTAATTCATGATAATCTCAATAAATAATGAGATAGAAAATGATTTGCGAGTATACATGTACATGACAATTGTATACTCTAGGATAATCTTCTTAAGCAATTAACTCATTTGAATGTGAGTGTTTATCTTTGAGATTAATTGCTAGTAAAGCTTACTCATCCAGTTGTTATTAATCATCCAACCATTAATACATAATGGATGAACGATTTTTCAATCCATTCTTTTGATGATTGATGACAACCAGATTACAATTGATTTAATTTAAATAAATTATGAGTCAATATAAACTACACAAATTTTATATACTCAAAGGATATGTTTCAAAGTATAGATCCTAATAAGTGTTGAAAGGAAAACATAGATCAGTACTTAATGAAACTACAAAATATAGATTGAACTCCCCCTAAATGTGTGTGTACAAGAATGTATAATAAAAACATATGCACATATTCAAGTTAGTCTTTTGGTGGGATCCAACATATATTTTGAATGCGAGAAATGCAATGAGATATATAAGAAATATGACATCGAATGCATATCTCCATGATTTTACCTTTTTATTCAAATGAGACTAAGCAATATCATAATCAATAAATAAGTTAGTCTCACAATTGCTTTTATCATTAATCACATCCAAAATGAGACTAGACAATATCATAATTAATAAATAAATTAGGCTCACAATTGCATTTATCATTATCACCAAAACCAATTTAATGGATCTTAAACTTACACCTTCACCACCGTCGGCCTTCATCATGGCTGCCACGTGCCCTCCTCAATCTGCAGCATACATCTTCTCTGGCCGCATCTTCTGCGTCTTCCGGTCTTGCTGCGCCGTCCTAGATCTACGTCTTTTGCGTTCTCCGACCTCCGTCTTCTACACTCGGCATCACATCCCTGTCCATCTATGGTTCCCGCCTTCTGCACCGTCGACACCACATCAGATTCGGCCTCGTGTCACCTCCTCGACCACGCATTTGCAAGGTACGTATGCGAAATCCAACACAAGCACCTCGAATTGGTTGTTAGTTTAGTTTTATTTGTGAGTTTCTTTGGATCTACCCACAAATTTATTGGTTGCTTATTACGTCGTGAATACACATGCCATTTCTTCATGTATACCGCATGCTGATAGATGGCTAGCTTGTGCTTGAACATTGCAAATTGGGATGAGACGACAATAAGAGTGTTCGTTGAGATTTGCATTGAGGAAGTGGAAGCAGACAACAGGACTCAGGGTTGTTTGAATGCAAAAGGGTACCACAACCTCCTCAGAAAGTTCAACGAGCACATGGGACAACAATACATCCGCAAAAAAATGAAGAACAAATAGAACAACTTGAAAAGGGATTTGGCCAATTGGAAGACTATGAATATGAGAGCTACCGGTCTGGGAATCAATCCTAACATCATTAGCATTGCCGCAGATGATGATTGGTGGCAACAATAATTAAAGTTAGGCCCTTGTGTTTCTTTGAAACCTTTTCTTTGCCGAGGTTGCCTTTTGATTAAGAAATTGTTGACATTCGGTTGCTATGTGTGGTTGCAGAGCCTGGGTGACGTGATAAAGTTCAAGAAGGCACCACTCGTGCACGAGGAGCTACTGGAAATGATGTTCGACGTCGCGCACTACACGAATGAGGATTCATTTGTGCCTAAGGGTGAGCCGGTCGACGACGTCGACCAACACAACACTGATGACACTGAGTTGGAACTTCCTGATAGCAACTCCGAACCATTCAAATTAGCAAAGGGAAAGCAACCCATGAGAAGGTTCATGACTGATGGCATGCGACCGAAGAAGATGCATCGGGATCTCCAGCTACAGCGGTTCATCGACCTATACGAGCAGTCCCACCTTCCACCCTCTCGACGACATCCCGTGCGGTCGACCCGGTAAAGAAAGAAATGTGAGCCCTGATACAGTTAGTTAAAGAAAGTGGAGCTACATAGGGACCGACGAGAACTACTATGCCACACAACTCTTTAGGAAGAAGTACAGGGACATGTTTAAGAACCTATGGACTGTCGAGGGATGTCTTGCTTGGCTCAAGAGAAGCTAGGAGGACTGGAAGAAGGGGATGTGAGACTGGTGCTTTATGTTTCTTTGTGAGCCGTGTTGTGTGTTGTTGTTTTAGTTTCGTGAACTTCATTTCATCATGTGTTTAATATTTAATTATTGCAAAGACATATTTGTTTCATTATTAGCTGAAGTGTTGAACTTGTTTCGGTTATATTCATGTGTGGACAGTATTGGCTTAACGTTGTGGCTTGTTTCATGCTTGCGTTTTTGTTATGCAAATTGGTGGTTCTTGATCGTCTATGTTGCGTATGTTCTAATGCATGCACTACTTGTGTGTGCAAATGATGTGGTATTTTGTTTTTGTTTCGTAGACGACATCAACAGATAAAGCTGAGGCTGAACCCATTGTCAATGATGCTGCCTCGAGCTCCAGTGTGTCGAACTTCCAAGCCGCATATACCCTCTTCGCCCTTTGGGGTGACGGCGATGCAAGCTCGTCCAAGAGGCCTAGGTCCACTTTTATCGTTCTGATAGAACCATCAGTACAATATTTTTAGATGTTCAACATAACGCCCATAGACCTGAACTTTGCTTTTGTCCATTCAAGACAAATGGAGGCGATATTTCACCCATATTTTATAAAAACTGCATTGGTGCAATTAATGACACGCATGTCCCTATCACCATGTAAAAGCAGCTGTAGCAGATACACCGCAACCACCATGGCTATACGAGTCAGAACGTTCGTACAACATGTGATTTTGACATGAGATTCACCTTTGTGTGCGCTGGGTGACCTGGTGTGTGCATGACGTGTGCATACTGCGTGACATGGTGATGACATTGGCACATAGATTCCCACACCCACTGCAAGGTATGCAAATTCAATAAGTTACCTTTGAAACTTGTAAGTTGGGCCATGCTAACTGCTTGTGCGGAAGTATTACCTGGTAGAGTCTGGATATCCCAACCAGGAAGGGTACCTAGTTCCATACAAGAACCAGAGGTATCACGTACCGATTTTCAGTCTTGGTTGTTGGTCAATTGGATTGAAGGAGGTATTCAATTATCACCGCTTGTCTACGGAATGTCATCGAACGCACGTTCGGTGTTTGGAAGAACAAATGGCATATCCTACTAAATGTTCCTAGCTATGGTGTTGAGAATCAGAAGAAAATTATCACAGCTATGAGGGCTATGCACAATTTCATCATTGACAATTGCCTGCCATACCATAATTTTGAGAGCTTCCAAGCTGACGTTGACTATGTCGATGGTGAGGCCGGCGACACCGCTCCAGTATCCAGCACATGGTCTTGGTGGGTCCAACAGAAGTATGAACGAGCTTCGAGATGCTATTGCAACGGCACTACTAGCATGATGTGTATTCACAAGTCAATGATGTACAATGGCATGTAATGTGCTGTTAGAAAATATGCTAGCAAACACGTACCATATTGTAATGCAGTAACTAACACTACCATGGTGTAATGTACGATGGCCTGTAATATAGTGTTAGGAAATGTCATAGGAAATATCTACCATGTTGTAATTCAGTCGATGATGTACAATGGATTGTAGCACAGTGCATGTTGTGCGATGTTTTTTGTACTGTAGTGTTTGGAAATATAATTGCAAACATGTACCATGCTGTGATGCAGTGCGTTAGGAAGGATTGACGAAAACCTGAGTGCACTACGAACGAAACAAAGTATCGTTTGCCTTACATTGGTTCAAACAGATACGAAGCTCAGCAAAAAAACCATCAGCTTCGATCAATTTTAACATCTTAACTTCTAAAAGTCACTTCATCTAATCACTACTAATTCTTTCCAGTCAAAACCAAAAGCTCCGGGCAAAAGCCATTGGATCATCCGATTTGACACCAAAAACAAAGAGGCCACCATGTCTTCTGTTGCTGGGCATTTCGTATGACACTGTTCCCCACGCGTGCATCCACCACTACGCTCATGTGTGCCCTCGCCACCTTTTGCTTTTTCTATTGTCCTCGACTAATTTGTACCTTTTGGAGTTACCTAGTAGCATTGGAAACCTTATGTTCCTTCGATACCTCGGCTTCTTTGATCTAGTGATTAAGCTAGCTCTACTCTACCTATATGCTCCTCCGATAACTCGGCTCCAATATGTTTGCTTAAACGGGTATGTTCTTTAACAGCTTCTAAAATGACTTTTGGTTTTTACTACAATACATAACTTTTAAACGGAGTATTTTCTCAAGACGGGGTCTACAAATTAATTGTAATACATGTTAAAAGGCTAATATTTGTATTAACCAAAATCGCAAGCGAGTATCTCTCTCCGTAATCTCTGTCGCAAACAGCTAAAATTCAAAAAATTCAGTCAAAAGCCATAAGTCGCAGCTCAAACAGGCCCAACAACTTCTAGCGTGCGTATTCTGATCACACAATGGAATTCAGGTGGATCAGGGTTTGGGGCAAGGACGAGTGGAACGAAGCAGACTACATCAGAAAAAGAAAAAAGGAAGGCAAATTCTAAGAGAGAGAGAGAAAACAGAGAAAGTCAGAACCAAAGAAAGGTCTAGAAGTCTCATACCGTCAGCCCATCAAGGCCCACGTAGCAACGGACCCAGCCGGCCATCGCCGCGCGGCGCGCGCGTTCCATCAACCCACTCCGGCTGCGATTAATATATGGAGATCCGGCACGCGCAAGGAGATGAGAATTTAGTTAGGCGAGACGCGAAGCACACGTCGGTCTCGCTTCCCTCGATGACCGACCAAACCCTAGGCCTCCGAGGAGATCGCGGCCGCCGGCGAGGTCCGCCGCTCCGTCGCCTGCATCTCTCCGAAGGAGTCGTCCAGCGAGCCGGATCGGCCCTGCCGCCACGGATCCAGTAGGGGTTCGCAACTCTTTTAAGACCCCGTCCATTCCACATTGCTCGATTCGATATGCCCTGCAGCCACGGACAAAAGATTTTTACCCCACAATGCTGAATGATACCTCTTCTGGTCTATCAACTTCTGGAATATTTTTCTGGGCACAATTAATGGTGCCCAAGCATTTTATAAACAGTTGCATCTTGGATAATGAGGTCCTGCTCGCTGAGGGCAAGGTTAGATTTTATAATGTCTGTTGTTGCCATGAAAATGTCGTGAACTGATTCTGCACATTTCTGGTGGTAAATGGGAATATTTCAACTGTTGAAAATACTTTGATTATGGGTTCAAGTTGACGGACTGTACAATAGCACAGCCCCTTGGGGAAGCGCAGAATTTAATATCTTTGTCAGCTTGAACCAGTGTAGAAGATGTGATGCGGAGGTATCTTATGGCAAGTGATGAGAGAACTCTTCCTTTGCATATTCTGATGTACAATCTCGTTAGCTGTTTTTCAGGCTCGGAAAGCGTCAGGTGACGCCTGGTGGCTATCAAGCATGGATTCCCAGGAAGACATTGTGTACCCCAATGATCCTAGGTCAAATATCAAGGTCGACGATGACTTGAAGCAGCTGTTCCGGGAGATAGAGGTGCCACCGGACATGGTGGGCATTGAGAAGGACCTCCAGAAGAACGGCTACAAGCCAGCAACCAACACAGCCAAGCGGCGCTCAGCGGCCCAGATCCATGGCCAGCCACCAAAGCCCACGGCGAAGAAGAAGACGCGTCGCATCACGAGCAGGAGCAAGCTCACTAAGGCCCTGTTTGTTTCGGATTCTAGGCAAGCTAGCTACTTCTAGTAGCTAAAACTCTCCCCCCCACAGTCCGACTTTTGGGCCGACCATCGAGAATCGAAAATCTGGGAAGACACAATTGTCTTGGGACCGGAAGTCGAAAACCCGACTTCTCACAGATTATGCGAACTAGTGTCATTAAAGTTCAAGTTATTTACCCGCAAAATACCACTGGATAAAAATACCCCGCCCCTCCCGATTCCTCTGCGCCCGCCCCCCTCCTCCCCACTCCTCTCTCCTCCCTCCCATTGGTTGACCACCGTCGCCTCCCGGATCCGCCGCCGTCGTCACCTCCCGCCGGGATCTGAGGCGGCGGCGTGGGGGCGGCGGCGGCGGATCCGGGGGGGCGGCCGGCGGGGAGGGGCGGCGGCGGGCGAATCCGGGAGGGCGGCGGGGGGGCGGCGGGGGGAGGGAGGAGAGTGGCGTGGGGAGGAGGCGCGAGGAATCGGGAGGGCGGAGGGTATTTTATCCAATGGCATTTTGCGGTAAATAACTTGAACTTTAATGGCACTAGTCCGGAGATCTGTGAAGCTGGGTTTTCCGACTTCTGGTCCCAAGACAATTGTGCCTTCCCAATTTTCGATTCTCGATGGTCGCCCAAAAGCTGGACTGCTTGAGAGCTTTGGCTACTAGAAATAGCTAGCTTGTCTAGAATCCGAAACAAACAGGCCTAACTTCCATCTGCCTGAGCTGTTCAGTAATAACTTGAACCCTCGAGCCGTCAGCGCAAGAAGTGGTGGTCTACAAGAGTTTCGGGGCAGGTCGAGTCCATTACTGCCGAGCTTGCAAGTTGGGACAGTTCTATATCTACAACCAATTTTTGTGTTACACAACGATAACTGGAAATGAGTTGCTGTATATCAAACTAAAAACCGAGTGATGGCTTGATGCTTACCTTTGTTTTATGCCAATTATGATTATAATTTGTCGTCCGTGTACAAACTGAATCGAGATGGATAACAACAGCTGAGCAGGGGTGTTCATTAACAAGGGCATGCACGCGGCCCACAACGGCCCAGGCCCGAAATTCAAACTCGAAGCAGCGCTACCGCTAGCGCGCGCAGGGAAACCAAGCCAAAACCAGCTCCCGAACGGACTCACCACTGTGTTTTTCTTCGTGCACGAGCCCCAGAATGCCCACCAGATCACCACCACGCCACGGCCGCGTCCCGCCCTCATACCTGGCGACCTGGGTCCTCCTCTCAAGTCTCAACTCCACTTCTCGACGTTGCCTGGAGTAACGCTCAGATCAAGTTCATCGACACAGAGATTCGTGAGACACGCACCGTGCGATACATCACGACGTCAGCTCTGAGGACCTTGACGCAGACCCAGAGTCGGGTGACGGTGCGGCCGTGCGGAGACCACTGGCCGCTTCTGAAACAACCTAAAAATTCAAAAATTTGAACTTCTATTTGAGTTTTTGCTTGAATTTTCTTCTTTTCCCAATTTGGCAAGCCCCCTTGAAAATGCACTTTCTTTTCTCGGCCTTTCCGCCTTCTCCCTGCATTGGCGCCTCCCTACGTTGCCGTCGCCGCCAAACCGCCTCTCTGCTCATCACTTCCACGCGCCGCCCGCTCGCGTCGCCGGATTGCGGCCACCCGCTCTTGTGTGTTCACACCCGACTGTCCACGTGGTCCCACCAATCAACCGTTTGCCCCGCTCTCCCATCGCTTCGCTCGTCGTCACTCACACGCTCGCCTCTCTGTCTCTCGCCGCAATGCACAGCTCACTCCCTTGCGGTCCACGCCGCGCCGTACTGCCACCGTCAAATCTCTTCCAGCTCCGGCGGGATGCCGGTGCCACCTCCCCTGTTCTCTGCGCGGTGGCAGCCTTCACTGTAACACCCGTCCATCCTCTGGGCCCGGAATGCTACTACTATTGCAACATCTTACCATTCCTTCAATTACTAGAAATTTTAAGCCAACACTAATATATTTAGGTAGCAGCGAATAGGTACATCAAGTTTTTCTTTCAGCTCTTACTCAAGCATACTAGTAGAGACTAAAATAAACTGACAAAAGGTGGTACAAGGAGTGTTGCTGGTTTGTGAAGATTATTCACGTGCTACTCCCGCCTCATGCATGGCGTCCTCAACGATCATCTAAAACAACAACAAAGCAAAGGTGAGTCCACAGATTCAGCAAGCACAAAGCAAAACAGTAAATAACAGGTTTACGAATCAGCTCAAAACCACCACAGTTTCATTTACCACTCGTTTCCATTTAATCTCAAATTCTCATCAATCAATCATGATGCATATGCACATGCACTTCTTTCTTTTCTCTTTAGCCTATACCGGTATAGCAGAGCGAGCACCCGTCGATGCTCATCCAGGTCCGCCATGTTTCCATGCGGATATCACAAGCCCGTCCTTTTTCATACGGGGACCACAGTAGCCCGTCATTTTCATACGAGGACCTTAATCTCCACTCCCGTGGAGTGTCCACATAAAGTGGACCAACACTATCTCTTTTCATGACATGCATGCAATGCAAGTTCTACATCTATGCATCTCAACATGTCATGTCTCAACATTCATCGTTCATCATTTCTCATCATGCACCCAGAAATAGTAAAAACTTACCCCAACATGGTAAGCAATGCACCATCATTCAACTAACAACAATCACTACCCGAATTTACCGCTTTATCATGCACTTGCCTGGTTAGTTCTCGGGGATAACGCGTGGACAGCTCCGATTCAGGACCTCCACCTATACAAATGTCAACCCGACTCAATTCATCGAATCAAACCCAGGACTTAAGCGAACAACGATGATTCTACGCGCCTGATCCGACTCGGGCATAGAATGCACGAGGTTAAGGACCCGTCACGCAGATACCAACCCCATTTCTTTTTCTTTTCTTTTTTCTCCTCTTTTCTTTTCCTTCTCTTTTTTTTCTTTCCTCTTCTTTTCTTTTTTCCCTCGTCCCCTCTCTTTCCTTTTTCTTTTCTTTTTCTTTCTTTCTTACCCGGCCTCTTCTTTGCTTTCGGCCGAACGGCCTTATCCACTACACCATTTCTCTCCCTCTCTCCCCATTCCAATCGGCCGAATGGCCTGCCCCTCCTCACCTACTCGGGCCAAGGCGGCGAGGCCGGCTCGACGTTGCCGGCGGCTCCTCCGCCCCCGCATTTTCTCCTCTCCCACCTCACTCTCTCGCGGCGCAACCGCCTCGAGCTCCTCCAGGCGGTGCAACGGCGTGGGCGAGCTCGGCTCGCCGCCCTCGGGCTCACCGCCGCCGCCGCTCGCCGCCTTCTTCTTCGTCTCGGATCGGCCGGCCAAGACCGGATCCGCCGCCTCCCTGCGCGGCGGTGGGGCGCGGCGCCACCGCCCGGTCGGCACGACGGCCGCGGCCATCATCGGCTCCGCCATGGTCCCTGCGCCTCAGCCCTCGCCGCTGCTCAACCACCCATCACCGTCAACTGTCGCCTCCGGCTTCGGCTCACCGACCCTAGGCCGCCGGCCCCTGCGCGAGCGCAGGTCAGCACTCGGCCTCGCCCCCCAATGGCTTCGAGCTCGCCGGCCACTCCTATCAGGGCGGTCTCCCCCTCTCTACTAATTACTTCTAGCTTTGTTTTACTCTACTTTTTGTCACAAAAGAATGGAAAAAACAAACCTCACTTGGCTCGGGTTGGGTGGGGGTGAGAAGGCGGTGACGATGGCCATGGTGGCGACAACGCTCTCTACGTGCTTCTGTTGATACTTCTCGCCTCCTCCTTGACCCAGCCCGATTTTGATGGAAAAGAACGTACTAATGCTCATAGGAAAAGGCTCTAGAGTACTGAACTATTGATCCAATCTGAGGGTCAGGAGAGAATCATGTCATGGATTTTTTTTGTCTGCAGCGAACACGATTGAGGTGCCGTCGGTTGGGCTGAAATAAACTGGCTTTTGACTGAAATTGCAATGTAGCTGACTGAAATTATATTGTAGCTCATGGTGGTTTATTTGGCGCAACTAAATTTAAAAAAATAAAAAAAATAGGTTAGCCCATCACGAATAACGTAAATGAATACAAAAAAAGAACTGACAAAAATCCAAAAATTTAAAACCAGAAAAAAAATAAAATTTAAGAATACTAAAAAATAAATCAAACTAGGAAGCTTAAAACCAAAAATGAGCTGGACATGAAAGGTGAGGCTGCAGCAATGCGTCGGACTTTTGATCTGCACCATCCCCTCGATTGGGTCTCCCCGGTCATTTCCTGAAGAAAAAAAATCGATTGCTTTTCTTCTTGGCATCTTTCACGAGCAAAAAGTGACGCGACGCAAGTCTACGGCAGGCAGCATCGGCTGCAGTGACGACACGGCAGGCACCGCAGCGCGCAACAGGACAAGAGCAGCGCCTGCAAACTTACTGTGTTTTTGTAGATTGGACGAGGTGCTGCATGCTGCTACTTTTGGCACGCACATTTAAAAGCGGAGCAAGCCGATTCCCGCATACTCGCTGCCAGCCAGGGTGCAGAGACCTCTCGCTTTCTCTGCTGTTGTGTTGGGTTTTTCGGGGCCTCGTTGCGTTACGACAGGGTCAGCGGACACAAAGGTTTTGATCGATGCCACTGTTTTGCGAAACGCTAACAGCTAGCTCGCGAAAGCAGAATGTACGCACGCGGCGAGGCAAATCTGACACGAGGACTCGACGTGGTTTGGCAATGCAGTCATAGGCGTTTATCACCCAAATTCGCTTAGACGGTTAGGCCCGAACTCACGGTTCGCCTCGTCCATCACCCCCGCTTTGATGCTGTAGCGCGTGCGTGTGGGCGGTGCGGCCTTGCAGGAAGTGCGCGGTGTGTCGTTTAGAGGTGTAAATAGGACAAATAATTTCTGTCCGTTCGATCCATTAAAAGCATGCGAAGTAGATATGAAAGGTATAGATGGATATTCGGTACTATTTGTGTTCGACTCGGATTCCAAGAAAAAATATGAAATATGATACATGATAAGTGATATCTGTTCATATATATTCGTATGCCAAATGATATGAGGAAGTCTATTGTAATTTTATCTAGAAACAAAATAATATGTAGTCAGATTGTCACATCTAAACAAACGAGAGTGCTGAGTGTTTTTCCTTCAACATCTCAGTAATTAGTCTCTCCATGTTCGTTCTGATTGTACTATACTGTCCTATGTTCTGTACAAATAAACGGATAATTTCCGAACGACCGTCCGAAAGATTATAGAACGGATACGGAATAGAGAAATATATATCTAATATTATCCGTATATGATTCTAACTCTAAAAAAATATAAAATAAGATAAATAATATCCACCTATATCTACTTGAGGCCCCGCTCGTTTGAACTGACTTCCGGCTTCGGCTTATTTTTACTATTCATAATTTCATCTTTTTCTCGAACTTTTGGCTTTTTTGGGGCTTTTGCGGTTCTTTTTTAGTCAGATTCGTTTGCGTTGTTTGTGATGGGCTAACATATTTTTATATTTTTAATTTTTAAATTTAATTATGTTAAATAAGCCTCGTCATTCTGATGTTTTTTCGATCACCATGTGCTTTTCAACCATAAACCACCAAAAATAAGCCAAAATGATCACCACCTGAATTACACCTCCGGTGCCACTCGGGCACTCGGCTCAAACCCGCCACTCCGCCACCCCGCCACCCGTCTGAACGGGGGGCACCCAGCCCAGAGTTCCGTCGTGCACCTGCCGCGCACCGCACGGTAGGAGCTAGACCCCCCGCGCGGACAGGCGACCGCTGCACACGTGTTTTGCCGCCGAATCCACTCGGCACGCGCATCCACATTGCGCAACGCGCATCTCCGCTTGGCCCATCGCTCCCGCGGGTTAACTGCACCACCCAGCAGCGTCGCCCGCGCGCACGTACACCAGCGGTTTGCGCTGCTATGCCGCCCGTAATCTAGTTGAATGCGGTTCCTAGTTTGGCTAGTTGAATCTTGTACTTAACAGGCATCGATCAACAAAGCCGAAAAACGCCTAACGCATGAAGTTTCTGTTACAACACATGTGACCAATGTGCAGAACTGCCCAACTGCTTTATCAACTGCCACCTTTTACTTTTCCTTTACACCCCCTCATTCTCTATAAATTATAAAGACATCCATGAATAAAGTACACATTCATTCTGTCTCAATCACTTGTGCAAAGTCTCTTGCAACACGTTATCAGCACACGCTCATACTTTTCACAAGTAAAACAGAGAAGAAAATAGAAGAAGGTATGGCCCTTCTCCTGCTGGCGCCGTTGGAAGAACTGCATGGTTTCACCCATATGTGCTACATACGCCTTGGCTCCTGTTCACGCACGACGACGCCCGAAGCGGCGAGGCACGACCAACGCTCGGCACGGCGGTCACGGCGGCCGAGCGGCGGCTGGCTCGGCGCAGACGCGACGCGACTTCGACTCGGCGGCGTGGCAACCTGCGGCAAGACGGCTTCTGACCGCCCCGCTGCGCCCAGCCAGCGGCAAGACGGCGTCCCCGGTTCTCGCGGCGGCGGCGCCACAAGACGGCGAGCACGGCCGGCGGCGGCCGGCGGCTGCAGCAGCGGCCTCAGCCAGGCCGGCGCACATCGTGGCGGCCTCGGCACCCCGGCAAGACCGACGCGAGGCGCTGGCGAGCGCGGCCAGCAACGCGCGGCGCGGCCGCGGCGCAGACGGCCGGCGACTCCGGCAAAAGCGGCTCAGACGGCTGGCCTGGCCGCTCAACCGGCGGCGCGGCAGCAGCCCGCACGCAGCAGCGACAGAGGCGCCGAGGAAACGAGCGGCGAGGCGGGCGGCGGCGGCTTCTAGCCGGCGGCGGCGGCATGTATGGCGGCGGCGGCGTCCACGGGCCGGCGGCGGCATGGAAGCGGCCGGCCATGCAAGCAAGGCATGTCGGGAGGCGGCGCACCACCCGACCGACGACGGCGGCATGAGGGACCAGCGGCGGCATGATTTGCGGCGGCGCCCGGCCGGCGGCGGCGCCCAAATAAGTGGCGGCGGTTGCAGGGTTTGGGGAGGAACCCTAAATCCTCCCCCCAATCCCTTTTTATATGATGCTCTCAACATGGGCTTTGAGCCCAATAATTCCCACCTCCCTACATGGGCCCAAAGGCCAAAAAGGCTTCAGCCCAGGTTGCCGTAATTTTACGTTTTCCCCCTGTTTTTCCGGGAAAATGCAGAATTTTTATTTTAAATAAATTCATGTTGTATAATTTGCAGTATAGTCCTTCTACTTATTTATAATTGTACTCGTCAAATTGTACTGTTATAAATTAGCATTTCAGTCCCTACAGGATCTGAAAAATATGTAATTGTTCAAATAAATGTGCATACACATTTCTATAACTTTTACATATTTAGGATTATTTTATTGCAATTTATTTACAATATGAATTGCGACCATATTTAAATTTGCTATATTCGCAAATTTAAAATTTAAAAATTCCCATTTAATGAGTACCATTGTACTTAATAAAATGGAATTTTTGTAAAATATTATACCTAACATAAATACCATAAAATCACAATTTGTGGCACTTTGCTACATTTATTTGTACGCTATGCCACACAATAAATTGGTATTCATCATCAATATTGTGATTACACGGTATTATAAATATAACAATATGTTATATTTAATTTAGGTATATATTCATTCGGATTACAATACTCATATTGTTTTCCACATATTTTGCAAGCTATTACAACATTACCATACACATTAATTTACCTCATGTAAATTAATTATTCATGGTGTACTTTCATATAGGTATTAAATGGCTACCAAAGATTTTAAGCCACTCGCTATCGATGGTACCAATTACCCTACATGGGCTATGGACTTAAAGATCAACCTCACCACACGTGGGTTGCAAAGGGTGATTTTTGATCCTTCAGCAGATCAAATTCCTCCGGATGTTGTGAAATATTCCGCTCTAAACATGATACGGAATCACATACATCCAGATTTAAAGGCTGAAATCTGTATGAGGAAAATCCACTCACATTATGGTTAGCCCTCAAAAATAGATATGAACAACGGTAAGCTGTTATCTTACCTGAGGCTAATCATGAATGGGCAAATCTTAGACTCCAAAATTTTAAATCAGTTGGAGACTATAACCATGCCCTTCATACTATTTGCTCCAAACTGCGGTTTTGTAAAAAGGAACCAACAGATGTGGACAAAATAGAGAAGACTCTCTATACAATGCTCCCATCTGACAGGGTTCTACAGCAGCAATGGCGTGCTGCAAATTACCAAACTTATTTTGATCTCATGCATACTTTACTTCAGGCAGAGAAGCATGCTGAACTTCTTTTAAAGAATAATCAGCAACGCCCCATCGGGGCTGCTCCACTTCCTGAAGTCCATGCTAATCAAAATAATAAGTTCAATGGTTCACATAACCATTCAAAGAACTTTAAAGGTAAACACAACCGCAACAAGAAGCAAAAATCAAGTGGATTCAAGAAAGGTAAAGGCAATTCTGGTAAGAAAGTTGACAACAATGAAATTTGTCAAAAGTGTGGTTGCTACAACCATCCTACCAAGAAATGCCGCACCCCGAAGCATCTTGTGAACCTCTACCTCCAATCTTTGGTTCAAGGCAAGAATGCTCAACAGAAGAGATTTGAAGCGCACTTCAATCTCGCATCCAACGATGATGAAGCCGGATGTTCTCAAAAGTTCCTTCAAGAACTCATAGACACATGTACTTCTACAAAGAAGGATGATCTCATGTGCACCAAGGACACACTTGAAGAATTTCATTCTCAAGACATGTTTGGAGATCTCAATTAGACTCCTAGTCCAATAGCTACTAAGTACTATAGTATTGTAATATAAATAATGTTGTCATATATATTGTATGCTTGTATGCTACAATCATATATCGAACACATTCGGTATTGCAAATAAAGTTTGTATGTATTCTATATATACTCTAAGAATTTCATTAAATTCTTCTTTTGTGTATATAGATTTTTGGAGTCAATCCAATGGAGGAGGAATTATGCCTTGTGGATAGTGGTACCACAAACTCTATACTTAGGGACACACAATATTTCATAACTCTTACTAGGAGGAAAGGAAATATTTTAACAATCGCTGGACGCGATGCAATGATAGTAGGCTCTGGTCGCGTCTTTATCACTCTCCCTATGGGTACACAATTGAAAATTGTGGATGCACTCTTGTATCCCAATTCAACACTACTCTACTTAGTTATAGAGATATCCGTCAGAATGGTTTCCATGTTGAAACTCAAAATGACAACAAAGAGGAATATCTCCTCTTCACCAAACACAACGGATATGGCAAACAAATACTAGAGAAAATTCCATCTTTAAACTCCGGATTGTACTATACATACATCAAACATGTTCAACATATTGCGTACAAAGTAATTTTCCAAGACACTAACACATTCCAAACATGGCATGATCGCCTTGGCCACCCAGTCATTGGAATGATGAGGAAAATTATTAGCAATTCAATTGGTCCTACATACATCAAAATAAAATTTCCGGAATCCTCAGATTTCGTATGCACTTCATGTGCCACCGGAAAATTGATTTTAAGACCCTCTTATCTTAAAATCAGAGATGAACCACTTAAATTCCTTGAACGCATTCAAGGAGATATATGTGGTCCTATACAACCATTGTGTGGACCGTTCAGATATTTCATGGTTCTCATTGACGCATCTACTAGATGGTCACATGTGTGTCTTTTATCCACACGAAACCACGCATTTAATAAGTTAATTGGTCAAATTATCCAATTACGAGCACATTATCCTGAACATCGAATTCAAACAATTCGAATAGACAATGCTGCTGAATTTTCATCACATGCCTTCAATGACGATTGCATGGCTCTTGGGATACAAGTTCAACAATCTGTTCCATATGTCCATACACACAATGATTTAGCAGAATCTCTTATCAAGAGAATCAAGCTCATTGCAAGACCATTACTACAGAATTGCAGCTTACCAACATCATGTTGGGGTCATGTAGTCTTACACGCTGCTGACTTAATACAAATTGCGTCCAACAGCTTATCATAGCACTTCCCCGCTACAATTAATACGTGGAAATCCACCAGATATTTCCCATCTGCGAAAGTTCGGTTCTGCGCATACATACGTCGATCTCACCACCGCAACAGACCTCAATGGGACCGCACAGAAACTTGGGATCTATGTTGGGTATAAATCTCGTCGATTATAAAATACCTCGAACCCCTAACGGGGACCCGTTCACTGACCCGATCGTTGATTGCATATTCAATGAGGAATATTTCCCGGCATTAGGGGAGACAACAAGTACCAAACTAAATGCCAGAAAATTAATTGGAATGTTCAAGGCATTCCGCCTCGCACCCACGTACTAGAGAGACTGAACTTCAAGTTCGAACTCATTCATTTGCAAAATATTGCAAATAATCGCGAGATGCATTTATCGATTATAAGGGTGTCACAAAATCCTATAATCCCGCGAAATGTGCCCGAAAGAGTGGAGGTACCGGAAAAAATACCACTCAACTCCCGATTCAAAATAAGAGGGGGAGAAGTACGGCACAAATGGCGGATCTGACTTCTAACAAGCGACAAAGGAAACAAAAGAATGTAAATGCGATCAACCTCATGTTGATAGACACCAAAGGATCCTTGAACCCGGATCAACGGTGCACTCAATTCGATCACGGGACATCGAATACCCGACTCAAATGATTTGGGAAATAACATTGAGTCACCAGGGGTCCAAGAAATTTCCACTAACTATTCTGATTCTGGAGAATCATACGATCGTAAGACTACAATTGTCGACATTAATTTCTCCACAACAATTGCAAACAACCTTCAAAATGATCCAGATCCTAAGACCATGGCAAAGTGCAAACAGCACTCGGACTGGAACCAATGGAAGGATGCAATTCAAGAGGAGTTAGCCTCGCTCACAAAAAGAAATGTATTCACCAATGTGATACATACACCTCCCAAAGTATTCCTGTCGGTTTCAAATGGGTTTTCGTCATAAACGGAATGAAAACAATGAGGTGGTGAGATACAAAGCAAGGCTTGTAGCACAAGGGTTCACGCAGAGACCCGACATTGATTTCAATGAAACATATTCTCCAGTAATGAGTGGAATAACATTCCGATATTTAATATCATTGGCAGTACAAAATCATCTATCTTTTCAATTGATGGATGTAGTGACAGCATACCTTTATGGGTCACTTGATTCGGAAATATACATGAAAATTTCCGATGGAATTTTAATTCCAAATATAGACGCAAATCGCAATATGTATTGTGTAAAGTTGAACAAGTCTTTATACGGCTTGAAACAGTCGGGTAGAATGTGGTACAACCGACTAAGTGAGTTCCTAACCAAAAAGGGATACTCCAACAATGATGATTGTCCATGCGTCTTCATCAAAAGATCCTCAACATGATTTTGCATTATATCTGTGTACGTTGATGATCTTAATATCATTGGAAACACACAAGATATAGATGAAGCACGTAATCATCTTAAGACGGAATTCAAAATGAAGGATTTGGGTAAAACCAAATTTTGCTTAGGTATACAACTTGAGCACCTTCATAAAGGCATACTAGTGCATCAATCAGCCTATGTCCAGAAAATATTGGAAAAATTCAATATGGACAAATCATATCCATCGAAAACCCCCATGGTTGTTCGATCTCTCGACAGGGATAAAGATCCATTTAGACCCCGAGATGACAATGAAGAGCTATTGGGACCCGATGTTCCATATCTCAGTGCTATCGAGCGCTTATGTACCTTGCAAATTGCACCCGGCCGGATATTGCATTTGCGGTAAATCTACTTGCTAGATATAGCGCTACTCCAACCAAAAGATATTGGGTAGGAGTGAAGAATATCTTTGGATATCTTCAAGGCACTAAAGATCTCGGTCTATTCTTTCAAAAGAATAAAAATATGGATTTAATAGGATATATACAGATGCTGACTATTTATCAGATCCCCATAATGCCAGATTTCAAACAGGCTTTGTATTTTTACATGGTGGAACAGCCATCTCATGGAAGTCTTCGAAACAGACTCTAGTGGCGACATCCACCAATCATTCTAAAATAATTGCATTATATGAAGCATCACGTGCATGTGTATGGCTTCGCAGAATGATTAACCACATACAACAGTCATGTGGTATAGGTGTCATTGCATCACCTACCATTATCTACGAAGATAATGCTGCTTGCGTTGTTCAAATGCAAACGGGTTACATAAAGAGCAATATCACAAAGCATATTGCACCTAAACTATTTTACCCACATGAATTGCAAGAGAGTGGGGAAATAAGTATTCTGCAAACTAAGTCTTGTGATAATCTCGCAGACTTATTCACCAAGTCATTACCAACATTCTAATTTCAAAATATGTTCATGGAATTGGTATGCGAAGACTACGTGATTTGCAGACGTCAGGGGGAGAAATCTCCTAAGACTTAACTCGTTCAATACAAATATTGTACTTTTTTTTCCCTTTATGAGTTTTCCCTCTAAGGTTTCTCATCAAGGTTTTTAATGAGGCAATATAACAACGTAATCATAAATATATCTCTCTTTTCCCTACAGGGGTTTTTCGGAGATATAATCAAATATATGTCATATCATTTTCTCCTTAAATTTTCCCATTGGATTTTAAAGGAGTTTTTCATGACATATCTATTCTATCGGTTCTCCTCATATTTTTCCTACAGGGTTTTAGAGGAGTTTTTCCAAGATGTCAAGTTAAGGTGATCATATGAAGATACATTGGTCAAGGGGGAGTGTTACAACACATGTGACCAATGTGCAGAACTGCCCAACTGCTTTATCAACTGCCACATTTTACTTTTCCTTTACACCCCCTCATTCTCTATAAATTGTAAAGACATCCATGAATAAAGTACACATTCATTCTGTCTCAATCACTTGTGCAAAGTCTCTTGCAACAGTTTCTATGCTACTGCTATATAATAGATTAATATTATCAGATAAATACCTTTACTATATATTACACCGATTTGCACCCCTGATATGGCCAAAAGGATATGCTCACCTACGTATATACTTTTGCGAGAGAGAGAGAGAGAGAGAGAGAGAACTACAGTACGTTTCTAGACCGTACTGTATATGTATGTTACTACATACACACCATGACTGCAAACAAGTGGACAGCAAAGAATTTTCCACGATATAAATCCTACGAACTCAAATGTCTTCAGTGGAACTAACATGCATGTCAAACCATTACACATTGCGGCAAAATTGTCGCCACCTCCCAAAGAAGATGCCAACCATGCAACATGCATCTCACCCTGCAGGGGTTCAACAGAATACCGCCTCCCTCACAAGCCGTCACAAACTTTAGGAGTTCACAAAACATAACACCACATGCAGTACAATGCATGGCACTAAGTACGTACGTGCGTACTACACTAATCAGTCATTCCACAGTGCAAACACCGGGAGCTGATGCACACTCGGAATGCCTGCGACTGGCCGTGCCGCCGCCGCCATCCAATTGCCTCCGTTGCTGCTCTCGCCGGCCTCGAACTTCATGGCGTGCGCGTACTGAAGGCCGTGCAACAGGTGCGCGCCGCGGTGGCTGTCGGACGTGTCCGAGTTATCGGACACGCCCTGGTCGCCCGGCCAGTCGGAGCGCTCAGCGTTGGCAACGGCGAGCGTCGGCGCGTCTGACAGGTGCGTCGGGGAGCGCCTGCACGCGAGGTCGCCGCCGATGAGGTGCGTGCTGGCGCAGATGCGCTTGACGTCGTACTTGCTGATGTCGAAGTTGGTCATGGCGTTCAGGCCGCGGAATTTGATCGCCGCGATGTCGTACGCCTCCGCCGCCTCCTCCTGCGTGCCTACAGATTTCAAAGAAAATACGGACACGTGATTCTAATCAACATCTAGTTAAACTAGACTGTTCAACATTAATTAAGAAGATAAAAATATATGTTAAGCATGCAAAACGTCATGCAAGTTGGTCACCGATCAGACAGAAACAAATTTTCTCGTACTACTGCACTACAAAACAGTAAAGCGACAAGCAGTACAAATCATGCAAGAACGATGCCCGTCCTATAACAACAATTACAAAAGGACCAAGAATAATACGATTACAGTTAGATTAGCAATAGTCGCATGCATGTTAGGACTTGGAAGCATGCATGTGTACAAAAGTAAGAGAACAAAACTTACTGAAGGTGCCTAGGTACAGGTCCTTGTTCCCTGCCACCCTCCCAATCCTGGCTTGCCATCTCCCGTGCTGGTGATGCCTGCGTGGGGCAAGCAAGCACAACAAGAAAGATTATACAAGCAGGTCGATGCGTGTGTGTGCGTGTGTGTGAGATCCGAGCTCAGAACTAGAGTATCAGAGGGAGGTGGTCAGAAGTTCTGGGGTGGTGAAAAAGGCTGCAGATGGGAGATATGGGGGAGCAACACGGCACCTAGTCACTCCTCTGTACATGGATGCTCCCCTCGAGAAGCCACTGCTGTTCCTGCAAGGGCAGCGAAACTTGGAAGTTGTAAGCAGCGTTGGTGAGTGTGCCAGATGTTTGATAATTTTGGATGCATATGTGAAAGGATGCAGACAGAAATCATGGCATCCAGAAGGGTCTTCAAATTTTGCCATGATTTTTCTTGCATGTTTATAGTGGAACTTCACGGTGGTGTTAATTCACACGCTGTCACTCGTATGGTCAGTATTAGTCTTTTTAATCCATATTAGTCAATATTAGTAGTAATGAGAAGCGAAGGAAGGAAAGGGCTACAGCCTACAGCTACAGTACCTTCTTAAGTGGGCAATGAACTCCTGCCTTGTCATGTGCTTCATCTCCTCCAGCTCCTCCTCGTAGGTGCTTAACTACATGTGACAAAGCCCAGTGGATAAAAAAAACATGGAAAACATGTGTTGGACACGTGCTAACCTTTCATCAGAAGCAAAGCTCAGGAATGAACCAGACCCCTACTTCGTACTGTTACGTCCGTTTTCCTTGGAATTAAGAGGGCAATAAAGAGATTGAATGCAATGGCATCTCGAACTTACTGGAAAATTTATGTGAGTTGTTGGACCCCAGTACTTGAGTGCTGCCAAATCATAAGCCCTAGCTGCCTTCTCCTCCTTGTCATACCCACCTTGAAACAGCCATAGCACAACATGGTAAGCATGTAACAACACTGGTCACCCTTCTACCAGTGGAGATTCCGAAGGTGCAATCTCCTGGCCCAAGGAGGGTAGCAGTAGCTTACCTAAGTAAACTGTTCGTTGGTACGTAGTGGGTGTTGCAAAAACAAGAAGTTGAGGTCAGTAGCATGTCCATGTAGTTACAATCATTCGGTTTATCATTGGAGCTAGTAAAAGGTTACAGATGTGCTTGGGACTCGCGTAGCTCAGCTCACCTTGCCTTCCTTTCCTAGTCTGGCCTTCCTTCCTGCAAGTGTTGTCCCACAAGTGAGCCTCATACCTTCCTGTCCATCTATGCCTGCAAATTATGTAATTAACACACATAAACATGAACCAATGGTCAGACACTCGTGACACGTCCAACCAATGCAAAACTTCAGCACGCGCGACCACACCAACCTAGTCACACCCCGGAACTGCGACGTCCTCTGCCCGAACGTCTGCGCGGGCTTGCGAGCAACCGGCATTGCAGGCGCCGGCAGCGGCTGCGGCGGCTCGCTTGGCACAGCCGGCACGGAGAGCGACAGCGCCGACGACCGCTCCGGCACGTACATCGCCTGCCGGAGCCAGGACTTGATGCCGGAGATCGACATGGAGCCGTCTACGCCGGCGGCGGCATTGTACATCGGCACTGGCATTGGGCCAGGGCTTGGATTCGGTGGGCCCAGCAAGTACTGGCCGTGGGGAGGCAGGAAGTGATGGTCTTGCGGTGCAAGTACTCGCTGGTCCTGTAGTCCGGTGCAGGGTGGTGCGTTCACGTTGATCTCCAGCCCAATGCTGTTGCTGCCATGGCCGTGGAAGTACGCGCCCGGGAAGGCTTGGACGTCATGGTACCTGATATGGTCGGCGTGGTTGCTGTCGTAGAGGCCGCTGCTTTTGCTGCTGTAACCGACGCTCATGAAGTCCTCAAGCTTGGGGCCTTCGGCTTCTGCATGCCTCCAATCTGCACAGGAACGGTACAAAGTACAGACAAACAACAGTGATGCTAGTTCCTTTTTGAGCAAATGCAAATGAAAGGCCTAGTGATTAAAACAAAGAATGCCATGAACCAACAGTCTTACATTCAGTAGGAGTAACTCTGGATCTTAATGAAAGTCGGAGAAAGTGTAAGGGGAATAAGTAGTGTTGACTGCTTTTAGTAGTACTAGTAGGAAAGGACATCTGAACTTTTTCCTTAGAGCACTCTCTCTCTGTCTCAAAAACATTCGGTTGTAGAAGCCATTTCTAGTGTTTGATCTAGAAATTAATAGAAAGCTATATAAACACCAGCGAATTATATAGGGAGAATAACATGAACATGCATGCACAGTTTTCTTTCCAGGGTCACAACTTGACAGGCTTCACGAAAAAAAAGGGTATGAAAAAACAAGAAACGAATTCAAACGAAACATAACCTCCCATATATAATTGATAACCACTCATTTAAGTGAAGAACTCATCTACCAAAAACCTAAATGCACAAACCTAAGTTTTCCTTGGGGTGAAATCAACAAACAGAAGACAAAACACGAACTTCCTGAACCTTCGTTACATGTGTACGTAAGTGTTTACCTGGGGGGTTGTAGTGCACAGAGCCATCAGAGTGCGGCGGCACAGCCACAAGAGGTGAAGCCGCAGCAGGAGACGAGCAAGAGCCATCTCCATCACCGCTTCCAATCCCTTCACCGCCGCCGTCTCCGCAAACCCTCGCAGCTGAAGAAGACAAGGAAAAGCCAAGCCAACCATTGTTCATGTCCATCTCCACACACCAAAAGGAGGGGGGAAAGAACTCAAGAAGCCAAGCTAAGAAAGGTTTCTTGATCTTTTTCCAGTGTCTGAAACTTGCAAGCAAGCAAGCTGTCTTGATTGGGGCTCAAACTACGAAAAGAGCGACTCTTTTGACGTTTATATATATGCGCGAGCTAGCTATACATGGCTACGGGTGTGTAGGTGGAATGATATGAATGCAAAGAGCTGTAGTAGCTAGTAGTAGAATAGGTGACGAGAGAGAGAGAGAGGGTCTCGCCTATATGAGGACCTAGAAGGTCCAAAATAGTTATAATAAATCATTGTTAACCATGTTAAGTTTAAATTTAAATTTATGAAATATTTATATTTTCAATACGTTGGTTTCAGTCTCAAGCACTGAGACCAATGCCGGTCGGAGGTGATCAGACCGGACTCTCGGATGTTTGGGCATTGAGCGGTCCGACCGATCGCTCAATGACAGTGAGGACGGCTAAGATCCTGTTTTAATCAGCTTTTAACTTTTAGAAATAAAAAATTATTTAGAATATGCTGGCGTCTTAACACGGCTTTTTCTTTTTTTTTCCTTGCACTATCCGTGAAGATATAATGATATTTTTTTTCTATTTTTCTTCGTTTTCCTTTAGCTGAGTTCCTAAAAAAAAAACAGTTACTACAGTATCATTTCAGTCAAAAGCCAACCACCACACCTATTTGGAATAGGGTTTGAGGCCAGAACTTCGGCTAAAAGTTCTGATTTTTAGAAATTTAATTGTGAATCGAGACGAATTGCCCTAGGTCAGTACATTATATTGTATGAAATATGTTTGAGCTAACATGTGTTAAGTTGTGAAGAATTTATGTCCAAAACAATTACTTGATTTTTGGATGTGCATGAAGTTTAGAGTCAACTATGGTCAATGGCGAAGGCTAGGACTATGCTTAGAGAGGAGCTAAGGTCCAGAATGGTCAAGAATACCGGATGCGATGATTGAGTTCAAGCATGGCACAAAGGAAGTAAAAAATGTTGAACGGAAGATTCGAACAATAGGTTGCACTAAGTGGATTGGTCAGTCCAAGTGAGGCGTAGTCCGGTGAAATCAAAATGAGAGAGATTTACTGATACATTGCAAGCCATTGGTGCACATACACGTGACAAGTATGGTGATTGCTTGCAGGAGAAGGAAAAGACCGGGTCAAGACAAGAATATTTTGGTAGTTGCACAAATATTGGAAACCGCGTTGGATTTTGATGTTTGTACCAAATTTGATTTTGGTTCGGACTAATTTACTGTTCTGAGAATATGGGAGCGGTCAGACCGCTCCTAGTCCTGGTCAAGTCGATCGCTGATTAGACGGGCGGGATGTGGCTGGTCAGACCGACCATCGATTTGACCGCACCTCCAGTGATAGTCAGATCGGTTAATCGATGAATTTATGAGACCTTGTTGTTTTTTGTTGTTGTTTAGATTTAGGTTGTCAAATTTAATCTTCTTAACTCTATAAATATTATAGTGAAAGATTTATTATATGCTTAAGGAAAGATCTTAAAGGCATTATTAATCCCTCTGTTGTCATCTTCAGTGCTACGCAAAACATGTGCAACTATGTGCCTCTTCTTTTTAGCTTTTAAAAGCTATTTTTTGGTTTTCTACATTATCTAGTTTTTAAACGGAATATTTATTTAAGATAGAGTCTACAAGTTGATTGTAGTGTATACTATAGCGCCTTCATTTATATCGACCAAAAACATATATAAATTCCTGTTACTTTATACTCTCTTTCACAAATAAAAACGATATACGCCATAAACTGCAGCTGAAACACATCCAAAAAAAAAGCTTGCCCTATGCGTTGCATGCACTGATGCGAGTGTGGTCCAGCGTTTTCTTTTTGTGTTGTGGTCTGTGCCATCGTAGATACATCTTGCAGTGTGGCAGCTGGGGCCTGGCAGGTACATGCAGCACAAGGAGCTAAACTAGCCTATTCTCTATCTGGACGTCTTTGGGCTTGGGCTTTCTGGGTCTTGGCGTTGGTGTCGTCTCTCTCTCACGTGCCAAACAGAGGAGTGAGAATCACATGCATGCAAGAAATGCGTCGAATCTTCTCAGGCGATTTGTTGATCCAAAGATCAAGAACAACTGCCCCGGACAATTAATTAGGTTTTTTTGTACTTAACGTGTGTTTATATATTCCTGTATACTGTACTATTGTTGTTGTCATATACGCATGGGATTAGTGCTCGCCCATGTTTCATCGGTAATCCAAGTTTGACAGCTCGTTTTTTAAATATTGTCATCGTCTCCAACCAAATAATTATGGCAAAATTATGGCTTTGGGCCTAGCTTCTGACTTTCGATTTATTTTTTACTATTTCTAAATTTTATTTTTTCTGACTTTTCGATTTTTTAGTTTTTTTACTGGTTCTTTTTCTCGTATTCGTTTGTATTATAAGCGTTGGGCTAATCTTTTTTCTATTTTATTTTTAAAATTTAATCATATCAAATAAATCAATATCAGTTACATTGTAATTTCAGTCAGCTACAGTAAAAATTCAATCATAAACCATAAAAATTCAGTCCAACTGAACACCACCAAAATGATTTGAAAATGTCTTGTCCAGCTAGTATTTGCTTTGCTTGTGAGTTGACATTGTTTCCAAACCAAGTAACGACGGATGATTCCACTCGAATCGAGCCAGAAAGTACGCGATTCCATGGTCACGAGAAGAACTCACGTACGGACACGAACGGGGGTGTCTTTGTTTCGCAATGCGTAACAAGAGAGCGCACAACTTAAGGCTGCAAAAAGGAGCAGGAGCAACGGCGAACGTGTCTCGAGGTTTGCGAATATGAGTTTCATTTTCTTGTGAGCTTAGCTTCAAATAATTTCTCATGCAGGGCCTTAATTTGCAATTCAGTTCGCTAAAGACGGGCCATGAATGACAGCGTTCGTTTCAGTTTTTGTTGTGAGCTTTCACTTTTTTCACTGTTTAACATTTTTTAGCACTTGTTAGTTTTTTCAGCATAATTAAATTTAAAAAAATTAAAAAATAAAAAACTAAAAAGCGGAAGCCGGACCGAACCTAAACCGGACAAAACCTACGGACCGAGGCTCGGGCATTCGAGGGACCGAGAGGGTTAGCATCTGCACGGCATCCAGCACGGGCGGTGCGTGCGCCCGAGGCGATGCAGTCTCCCCGGAATGCCCCCTGAAAAGCACGGCACGGGGGCCGATGGGCGCTGCGCCCTCCTGCGCTGATGGCCGTATAGAATTTGCTCTTTTCCACTGTACACACACAAACACACGTACAGTGACGCGCGCCCGGATTTTCACTTTCACGGCTCCCAACCGCAGCGCAAACAACCAAAGGCTCGGCGAGGCGCGCGCGCAGAAAGCCACGAAAACGAGGAGAAATCGAAGGGCGGACGGCGGACGCAGAGAGGGCTTCGCTTGGGCAAGAGGCAAAACGAACGGCCGCGTGGTTTCTTCTCCAACGGAGCCAGGGCCGTTGGGCGCCGCCTAAGACAAGTGTATTGTGAACACCATTTCTGCTAGTAGTAGCACCGTCATAGTGTTGCGATGTTGTTAGTAACTGTGGCAGTGTCAAAGACTTCTCCAAAGCACAAAATGAGAGGAAAACAACTCATTTGAGAGTAGCTACACCCACTGACTCATTCGTATTGATTTTTGGTTTTAGTTTATAAATAGTAACAATTTATAGAGAATCATACGGAGAGAGAAACTCATATGTAATTTTAGTTGACATAAATAAAATCACTACAGTGTATACTACAATCGATTAGTAGACCACACCTTGAAAATACATTGTTTAAAAATTATGTGTTATAGAAAAAATTGTTTACTGTAGAAGAAAAGCTTTTAGAAGCTAACTAGCAAAGTGGCTTACGCACTTGCGCATGCATCATCTTTAAAACACGTTTAAATGACTTGGCAATATATACATACTTTTGCTTTTGAAAAATAGATTGTTGCATAACTTCATTTGTGATATTTTAATATTATATATTATAAGAGAAAAAATACTCACTTTGTTTCTCAATATTTATCACATGTAACCAAAACTTTCTTCCCCATATACTTTTGACGGAAATACTTGCATAGCAAACAGTAAATATAGCATTACATAACATTTTCCATTTACATCATCATCGTTTTCTCGTTATTGCAATACTTATCTATACTATATGCTCATAACGCCAGGGGCGGAGCTAGAGAAAATGAGGGGTGCGGCTAAAGGGTGTTGGGCTCTGGTCAGCAGCTTCTAGTCTTGGGCTACTACGAATGGATTTGTTTGGGCTTGGGTGCGCCACTTTAGTTTTGGGGTGCAAATAAGGTGAAAATCGGGGTTAATAAGTATTACGATTTTTCTCTGCGGCCGCACACCCGCCACAACGTAGCTTCGCCCCTGGATAACGCACATCATATAATTTACATCGGTATAGCCAAGTGAACACCAATTAATGATCTCACTCTCAATCCCTCCATCCTATGGTGGTCCACCAAACAAATGGCAATAATGTTTTTATTTTTATGAGATTTTTAGCAATTTCTTAGTGATTCTAAAGTACCTTTCATCGATTTTTATTATATAATGGATTTTGATCCCTAATTTATATATATACAAGCGATCCGTGCCATTAGCTCGTATACTTCATCACATAATAACAACAATAAACAATCAGCAGTTCACCACAGCAGCAGGTGATCAGAGAGACCATCTCTAATATTTTCCCTCTACCAACGATTCACACCTTGCCGTTGTTGTGCTGTACCATGCATGCATCGATTAGAGAACTATTCCTTTCGGTAGCCTACGCATCGGCGCCTAGGCGTTGTGTGGCGAGGTTGTAGCGCGCCAGCGCGAAGCAGACACGGCCGTTCTGGAGGTCGTACTTCACCCACACGTTCTGCTGCTAGTGGTGCCCAATCACGTGCGTCGACATGCCCACCATGTTTGAGTTGCCGAACGTCGGGCACCACACCGCCTCCTCCCCACACCGCTCGTGGAGCACCCTGTACAGGAGCTTCTCCCCGAACATTGCCACCTCCGCGCCGCAGAGGACCAAGTCCACCTCCGAGAGGAGCTAGCTTGATGTGGCCACTTGGGCCTTTGGCCCGTGGAAGCACACGTCGAACGTGCCCTCAAACACAAAGTCTGGCTCACCGAGCGAGGCGAGGAGTGCGCACATCTGGTTCAGGAACTCGCCCTTGAGCGCCGTGTAGGCGTCGGCCATGAGGAGGGCTTTAAGCAATAACATCTTAATAAGAATTATCATCTCTTTTAAATTAAGAAGAAATATATCTTTAAGTAATAACATCTGACGACTGCTATAGTTTTGCTTAATTAGGACCCACTTGATTAAAGGCCAGATGTTTTGTTTTTTTAGGGAATTTTTATTTTTTTCTCATTTTTCTTAGCGACTCTAAAATATGTGTCATCAATTTTTGGTAAGTGCGCACGTAAGTACATACGTACATACGTTTATACGTGTAAAAATACACATGTATGCACACATGTACTCATGCAGCTTTTACGTAAGAAAGAAGAGGCAAGTGTACTACAGTACGCTGTGATGGATCCTCGTTGTCGTTCTCATGGATCTCTCCCCGGCTTCGCGCGTGCTTAATATCCTTAGAACTGAGGTGGCGGCGGCGACACGTAGTTCCTTGCTGAGATTGGTGGCAGGCCGTCGCTGAGTCCTCCATGCATACGTTGCCCGCCGGGCGCTGGCCGCCGAACGGCTGGGCGGCGTGGGCGGTAGCCCAGCGGCCTCAGCTTGGCCGCTACGGTCGGCTCGACCACGAAGGTCGTCGCCATCGGGAATGACATCCCGGGGTGCACCTTCGCCTGCATGTGGTGGTGGTGGTGGTGCATCAGCGCGACCGCGCGGGCGTCCCCAACACCGTTCATGCTGCTCCACGCGCGCGCATGGTGCCTGAAACGCGAGATCCCGAGACGGTGCGACTGCGTCAGAGCGCAACTCAACTCTGTTGTGTTGGGACTTTTAATTTAAGAAGAAATATGTCCGTAAACAGTAACATCTAACGACTGCTATAATTTTATTCAAAACCAAATATTTTAATTTTTATGACAATTTTAGTTTTTTTTCTTAGCAACTCTGAAACGCTGATCATCAATTTTTAGTAACTGTACGGGAAGTCCGTAGATGGAGGGAGATACGTGGTCCAGGCAAAGGTAAGGCCTACGGGCATGCAGCTCGAGCCCGGACAAGCCGAGGCGCTGCGGTTTATCTCCCTCGGGAGATGTGCCATAATGTCACCCTGTCACCCATCTCCTTTCCTCCGCTTCTTCTCTCTACTATACTTCACCCCACTTGTTCTCTTGCGTGCAACTTCTTGGAGTCACCTTACGTTAACGTCCCCTCTCCAGCTCTCCCCCCTACGTTTCCTTTTACTACGTGGCTCCGCTGATTCCAAAGCAGGCCGCAGCGTGGTTGCGCAGCAGCTAGGAGCATAGCTGATGCATCTCTGTCTGACACGCACTCCTTGTTTTTACGTTTAAGCTGTGTGTGAAAGCCGAAACGAGGTGTGGTGCTGGCGATTATTTTTGGAGACGGATCAGGACTGCTCGCATTGATTGGTTTGATAGGTATCTGTGCAACTTGGGGTTTTGGGTTCCCGAGGCAGCGAGCATGCAGACGGAGAGGGTTCATTCGTTCGTGGACTTCCTTGCCTGATTGCCGCCGTTCCCTTCGAGACAGACGAGGGGCTGGCTGCGGCCGGACAGGTGGACTTGTTCCATCCCTCCTTCCTTATTTGTCAAAACCATATGTGCCTAAAATCAAAACCATATGCGGTAAAACAAAATGCTCGTGAAATCGAGAGATCCAATACTTGGT
Organism: Bonia amplexicaulis; assembly: GCA_036346245.1. Classification (NCBI taxonomy): domain Eukaryota; kingdom Viridiplantae; phylum Streptophyta; class Magnoliopsida; order Poales; family Poaceae; genus Bonia; species Bonia amplexicaulis. Next base: position 17,750,140 of record CM070752.1, on the reverse strand, counting down.
GCATAAACCATGTCGAGAAGAAGCAAGATAAACCATATCGAGAAGAAGCAAGATAAACCATATCGAGAAGAAGCGAGTGCCCTCGGTCCAGCGGTAGAAGCAAGATAAACCGCATCTAGAAGAAGCGAGTGCCCTCGCTCCACCGGTAGATCCAGGATTTCTAGCTTGGATGTTTCAGAATTACAAAATATTATTCAATGTAAAATATAAATATTTACAATATCAAAAATACAAAGTGCATGTTTTTCTTATCAGAGACACTCACGATTCGACTTTGATCGTTATGGATTGGTACCAAGATCAAGTCCTAGGCAAGCAGACCTAATTTTAACAGCCGGTACGGTAACAATGAAAATGGCTCCCTCTTTAGTGAGATTATACGAGCAAATGCCTGAACCAAAATATGTCATTGCTATGGGAGCCTGTACTATTACAGGGGGAATGTTCAGTACGGATTCCTATAGTACTGTTCGAGGGGTCCTTCAGGTTGTTTTGTAAATATCCTCTTCACCTAACATAATTTAGAGAAATTACAAAAATAATTAAGAAAATTTCAATCTAACTCGATGTTTCTTCCTGGCTTGAAAGCGAGATACGATGTCATCGTTCTTAACTTGCATAGAACAATCTCGCTCAAGAAATGTAACTAAACAATCATTTGAATATTTCTTCCCCATCCTATTCTATAGCTTATTCTTCACATAATTCATCGAAAAAACTCTTTTAACCCTAGCAGTTGCTACGGAAAGAATCAACACCAAATTGAGAAGCTTATAAACAAGTTTATAATTGAGGTTCTTCTTTATTTCAACAAGCATTATGAAAAGCTCGGCAAAATTTTCCAATTCTCTAGACCTTTCATCCCTACACATATCAGCAATAAAATGTGTATGTTGAAAGTGAAGATGCATCAATTCTGTGCTCGAGAGATCCTTAGGATAAAATTGAGCAAGCTTAATCAAGTTGTTTTTGTCATAAGTAGCGAATGAATCAACATGATTGAATGATGCCATGCATAGAAGCAAATATGTGTTTACCCCATCAAACATATCATTAAGCTTTTGAAGTTGACTATCAATGACACTTAAAAACATGTCAATATGGAAACAACCATCCCCATTCATTTACCGACCAAGCCTACGCCTCCCAATCCGTATTCTCACATCCCAGCTCCCCCTCAGGTGGCTCATTAGTCTTTGATTGAGAGCTAGCCACTATCGCATCCATGCTCATAGGGCTGTAAATGAATCGAACTCGAGCGAATCTGACCTTCTAGGCTCGAGCTCGGTAGAAGCTTGAGCTGAGCTTGAGTTAGGGTCCAAGATTAGACGTGGGCTCGAGCTCAGCTCATTGAAGCTCGATAACAATTAAAATAATTTATTGGCGACGAGGCTTGTGGGGAACGAGCGACAGCTTGCTGCTCCGATGCGCTGCAAGCTCGATCGGCAAGAAGGGGTCTGACTACGGCCACTGACGACCAACCTCGAAGATGATGACCGGATCCGGCTTGTCCGGATTTGGTGGCGAGCGGCCAGGAGGCGGTGACTGCGGTAGGCTACGATGGCGCGGCTCGAGGGCGTCAATGGCCTGGATGCGTGATGGCCAGGGATCTAATGCAGCAGCAGCCACTGAGAAGATCCTGCCGCTTGCTCATAGGACGGCTTTTGCGAGGTACTTTCTCGGCAAATAATCTTCCCGTCTGCATCCATTGGAGATTTTTTTGCTGAAGAGAATAAAAACAATATGTTGATTCTAGCATAGATCTCGAAGGAATAAGGCCACTTCATAGATTAATATTCATCTGCTGGATCCAAGAAATTGAAGGGCTCAGTACAGAAGAAGCAGGCAACTAAAATTATCTCATGTTGACGGAGGCAGGGTATGTACTTCTGCGTGTAATTACTAGTAGCACTGGTAAGACTAGTATTTAAAAATGTACAGCATGAGGGGAGCAAACAATAGAAGGTGCCTTTTATTTGTCTTTGAAAGAACAATCGGAAAAGCAAATTTGTTGACATTCTAATACATGCTAAGGCTGACCACCCCCGAATCGTTGCCATATATGCTCGACCAAGTCAGCCTTTAGACGTCGATTTGTTGCTTGATTACGAATAGCTGAGTTTGTCTCAAGCACCTTAGCAAATTCATGAATTGGCCCATGGTTTGAACTTGATATTGTGTTGTCCGAGCTCTCCTAGTCATAGTCGAAGTCGTAGCGTACCTCATAGGAATCCAAAGAAGTATAGGACCACGTACAATGGCAAACCGAGATTGCAAATCTCCTAATGCATTGCTGCTTCTTGGAACCGTGAAAACAATTTGGCCTTGTCATTTTGAGGCAAGGGAATTGTCTCCACAAATGTTGCCCACTCTGGATAAATCCCATCTGCTAGATAGTAGCTCATATCATAGTCATTACCATTCACTGTAAATTGAATCGGCGGAGCTCATCCTTGTAGTACTTCTATGAATAATGGGGATTGGTTCAACAGATTAGTATCATTATTTGAACCAGCAGCTCCAAATAAAGCACGCCATATCCAAAGATCATGGGAGAGAACTGCTTCGAGCATGATGGTTGGTATTGATTGGTCATGAAATCGGTTTTGCAGCATGCCTTGAAGAGCCCGACCCTGAAAAATGCTGACCGGTCATCCCGCAACACCAGCAAGGCCAGTTAATTCAATCGGGGATGACGAGCACCCAGCTGGAGCTTCCTAGAGCTTTGGATGATTTTGATGTACAACATGAGTCACTGAGTGATCCATCAACTTCTATTGGAGCCTCGAGGAGCAAGATCAGTGTTGCCCTTCGAGCTTTAGACAGGTACTACCTAGAACATGAAAAAACCTTTCTCTACTTTATTATTATAAGGAATCATTACTGTTTTTTGGGTACCTTTTCCATGTGTTTCAGCCTCTTGCAATCTGTGCCACAAACAGTGATGGTGAAATTAACGGCGCTTGCAGATGCATTCGGGGATTGGAAAGTTAACTATGAAGAACGAGCAGTGGATTCAGGTCCCCGGTTGGAACAGTTGGAGGCCCTTCATATTTGCTGAACTATTGGCTTGGTTGCCCTCAGCTACCTACAGTTTGATGCACATCCCTGCTGGACATAACAAGGGTTATGAGGATGGCTTTGAACTCGTACGGTTTTAACCGGTTGTAAATCGTGAGACATGTAAGATGGGCTTCCTCGGTGGTGTTTCGTAGCGGGGAGTTCTTGATACTGTCTGATCATGCGGGAGCCTTGTGATCCTGATGGTATTACTACGGGCCTGTTTTGTAGGGCTCTGCTTCTAATTTTTCAGCTCCCAGCTTCTTGAAGGATCCCACTTCTTTGAAAATATGGAATGTTGGCTCTAAGAACCCTAAAAGAGAATATTAGGAGACAAAGACCATGCTACCCTTGGTTTTAACACTTTAAGAGTGGATCCTAAGAAATTTGTGTACAATAGTAGTTCTAGTACTACTAGTCCTCACAAATCACAGGACTACATGTGCTGAACAAATGCATACAGCTAGTGCATATTCTTCTCGACACATAAAAAAATTAACACCAACTGAACCATTCCAGATCATGATTCTCCCCAACACTTCCATTAACAGTACCTGAACATCTTACCAGGATAATAAAAATAACAAGAACTACAACACTAGTGTATACTTTTGATCATTCCACATCTGGCGCTTGGTAGGCAAATAATGAACAATTCCAGAACATATGAATCCAACAAAAATCAGATGCTATGTGTTTGCTAGGCGCAAAAAAAAAAAGAGAATCATTTCACGGAGACAAAATGAAGCATTCTACCACATGGAGGGAGGTGGAGATCGGCTTAAGCATTCAAACATGTGATTAGCAACCGAATCATGTACATATTCCGTCTACTAGCATCATTATTTGGTCAGATTTCTAAATTTCAGATAAAACCACATGGAGGCAAAGGGGGAGGGCGGCCGGCGAGCTCTTACCTTGACGAGAGCCATGGACGAGGTCGCCAGTGATCGTTGTCGAGGTCTCCAACGGTTAGGGGTTGAGGTCACTGAGGGGCGGGAGGTGCTAGATCTGAGGCCAGCGGCGAGGGGAACCGAGGATGCGGGCGCCTAGGGTTTGGAGAGCTCCTGCGGGTGACATGAACGAGGGGTCGAGCACACAAATGAGGGAGAGCGAACGGGACTACGGGAGTGTTAGGGCCTTAGGGGTTTTGTTCAGTGGCAGATGGTGGATAAATATAGGGTGGAAACAGAACGAAGGATCCAATAATATTTTTATTGTATTTATATTATTTTTATAAATAAATATGAATTTAAATTTAAATATTTTTAAATATAAATATAAATTGAATCTTATAATGAATACAAATATAAATATCTTATAACTTATGAAGTATAAAGATATTAATGATATATCATCGTCGTACATTCAAACTTAATCATTTTAATTTATTTATTTCGCCCGAATCGTTGCCATATATGCTCGACCAAGTCAGCCTTTAGACGTCGATTTGTTGCTTGATTACGAATAGCTGAGTTTGTCTCAAGCACCGTAGCAAATTCATGAATTGGCCCATGGTTTGAACTTGATATTGTGTTGTCCGAGCTCTCCTAGTCATAGTCGAAGTCGTAGCGTACCTCATAGGAATCCAAAGAAGTATAGGACCACGTACAATGGCAAACCGAGATTGCAAGTCTCCTAATGCATTGCTGCTTCTTGGAACCGTGAAAATAATTTGGCCTTGTCATTTTGAGGCAAGGGAATTGTCTCCACAAATGTTGCCCACTCTGGATAAATCCCATCTGCTAGATAGTAGCTCATATCATAGTCATTACCATTCACTGTAAATTGAATCGGCGGAGCTCATCCTTGTAGTACTTCTATGAATAATGAGGATTGGTTCAACAGATTAGTATCATTATTTGAACCAGCAACTCCAAATAAAGCACGCCATATCCAAAGATCATGGGAGAGAACTGCTTCGAGCATGATGGTTGGTATTGATTGGTCATGAAATCGGTTTTGCAGCATGCCTTGAAGAGCCCGACCCTGAAAAATGCTGACCGGTCATCCCGCAACACCAGCAAGGCCAGTCAATTCAATCGGGGATGACGAGCAGCCAGCTGGAGCTTCCTAGAGCTTTGGATGATTTTGATGTACAACATGAGTCACTGAGTGATCCATCAACTTCTATTGAAGCCACGAGGAGAAGATCAGTGTTGCCCTTCAAGCTCGCTCGGTTGGGCTGAAAAATAGTGATTTATAGCTGAAATTACACTGTAGATGAAGATAGCTTATTTGATATAATTAAATTTAAAAAATTTAAAAATAGAAAGAAATATGTTACATCATCACGGACAACGCAAATGAATACGAAAAAAAGAACCGATAAAAAAGCTAAAAAAGCCAAAAGTTAAAAAAATACGAAATTTATGAATAGTGAAAAATAAGTCAGAAGCTCAAGCCGAAATGAGTGGAGCGGACGCTAGAACATGAAAAAACCTTTCTCTACTTTATTATTATAAGGAATCACTACTGATTTTTGGGTACATTTTCCATGTGTTTCAGCCTCTTGCAAACTGTGCCACAAACAGTGATGGTGAAATTAACGGCGCTTGCAGATGCATTCGGGGATTGGAAAGTTAACTATGAAGAACGAGCAGTGGATTCAGGTCGCCGGTTGGAACAGTTGGAGGCCCTTCATATTTGCTGAACTATTGGCTTGGTTGCCCTCAGCTACCTACAGTTTGATGCACATCCCTGCTGGACATAACAAGGGTTATGAGGATGGCTTTGAACTCGTACGGTTTTAACCGGCTGTAAATCGTGAGACATGTAAGATGGGCTTCCTCGGTGGTGTTTCGTAGCGGGGAGTTCTTGATACTGTCTGATCATGCGGTGCCTTGTGATCCTGATGGTATTACTACGGGCCTGTTTTGTAGGGCTCTGCTTCTAATTTTTCAGCTCTCTTGACTAAAATACACAAATTCACATTGATTTTTTAAAAAACTTGCCCAACTAATTAGTCGTATTGCAATAAAATATGTATATTGCTTCGTCAAATACAGAAATAAATACGAATAGTCTGAATAAAATAACACTTTCGGATGGTATAAGTCTATACCATATTTGTATCTATAATTTTTATGTGAATTTGAATACGAATAGAAGAGAAATCATTAATCGGACGAAAAAATCTATATTGTATTCGTATCTATCGAATATGGTACCCGAATATTATTGATAGTTCATATCCACTTTCCACCCCTAGATAAATACCCCTCAACTTCATGGGCATGCTGGTAATCGGGACACAGCTCCTTGCGTAGAGCAGGGGTGTTTGGTTGAGCTTCAGTCAAGAATCTGGGAGCTAGAGCTTTACCAAACAGATCTTAAGTATTAATTACCCCATTTCGACCATTGTGGAGTAAATGATAGTAGCACCCTTATGTCATTTGTCTTGAATGTACAGTCAATATCTTAATCCCTATCATAAAATTGAGTGCATGATATGATCTAGGAAAGTGCCGATCCACCTCTAGCATCTTCTCTTTTTCACTTCTTGCCATTAGGGTATTTACAATGGTATAGACGACTGTTGTCTATAATATCATCTATGTTATCTATAGACGGCACTAAAGACAGCTCATACAATAAGTTGTTTTTTTATATATATGTATAGATAATTTCTCCATGACACAACGTATCTTGTTTATTATGTTACAATTGACTACTGCATAAGAGACGACCGAATTCTGTACACTCTTCCTCCCTTCTTTATATCATCTTATATCCTGATCCCATGCACTGATAGCCTGAACTAGCCCGGAGCAGCAGATTAACTACCTCTATCTCTCGAGGATCGCGAGTGCAAGCTGATCCCATGTAGTTTGGCTCATCGCCGTTGCATCTTTCATGATACGGATGCCAAATGGCCAGTTTTGTGGGAAATCGCGAGTGAAAAATCTTCTTTGCCCGGCCCGAGAAGTTGTAGTACCAATGCCAATTTACTACGCCGGATCACCAGCCCATGTAGTCCTTCCAGAAGGGAACAACATATCCAATAGCCCACAACTCGAGCAATATGAGCGAAATACACGCTGATGACAGCTGGACCCATCACCCTTGCTATCCCACCTGTCAGTCAGTATAGCAAACCGCCGCCTTTGCTGGACCAATGCCATGACATGGCCCGACGGTCCGAATTTTTTCTATTTTAATCTTTTTTAAAAAAAATATTTACATTTAGACCCCTAATAGTTTTAATTCGCTTTTAGACCCAAGGGTTGGCCGTGACACACACGGCCGAGGTAACACATCTCGGCCACTGTGGTCCACGGGCGAAGTTGCCGAGCCCGCACCGCGTGGTGGCTCACAGGGCGCCGGCACCTCGGCGCTGGTGGGTCGTGCGCCGTGGATCTTGGCGCGAGTCGTGAAAATTGTAGCCGCCGTCACCGGTGGTGCTCGCTTCGGCGCCTTCAAAATAATCCGTAGCTTTTGGAAAGATTCAGAAAATTGATGAACTATGTGAAACATAATTTTTGTTTCCTGCTATATTTTGTGATGATGTCGTGTTCAATCTGAAAATTTTGGGTGCTAGTAAGGTAATAATGTTTGTAACTTTTTTTTGATGGTCAAATACTAATTGTTAGAGAAGGGGATATTGATGTTGCTTATTCATGGAATTCAAAAGAGCTAAAATGGGGCAAGGTAAGAACCTATGTGCCTTAGATTTTTCCATTATATTGTCCATAAGTAATTATGTTGCCGCCTCAAATCATATGGTATAATCTGCGAAGTTGAGGATATAGTTTAATGTCTTGTTGTTCTTTTGCGACATTTGTGTGCTTGGAAATGTGAATTTTGCATGTAATGATTTACAATTTTGAACTGAGTAGGCATGATTTCTCTGTTCTTTTCTATATGCAAACTAATCAATTATGCAGACATTCTTTGGAGCAAGCATGGGTGGGTAACATTATGCACTCTATTAAATTGTAGTTTAGTGAAGCAAATCGATACGCACATCATCATAGGTAGTCTCAAGTGCGATCGATCTGACTAGGCAAACACAATACAAGGTATAATAATAGAATTGCATAAACCGTAGATAGCGTGGGTCTATTACATTTTGTCTCCGGTGTAGCGTCGTTGTTTCCCTTTCTATTGGGCCCCGAGGATGGCTCACGCATCATTCTTCCCGCACTCTTGGTCTTGAGAGTCGCTCACGAGCTTGCGCGCATCCTCCTTGCCCTTCGACGATTGTGCCACCCTCACGGCGCTCTTGCTCAAGCCGCATCTGCCATGCCACCGCGAGCTCGAGTCATCTTGACAAAGTATTGTCCTTTGTTTTCACCTCCTTTGCCCGGTTATTTGGCCATGCCGGCGACACCGATCAACCCATTCGATGAACGTGCAAGCCTATGTGTGGCGTGGTAGATGTTATGGATCAAGTTGAAAAACGATAACGAGAAACAAATGATTTAGTTGTCGTCGTTACCACGAAGTCGTCATCCAGGTCTGGACACTTGAAGAACCTACGGTCGTATTTGGCTTGTTGTACTCGATCCGTCTGGACTCCCAACATCGTCCTAAAGCCGCAATGGCACTTCGGCGCCATGCCACTCCCAGACTCCAAATGGGTCGGACCTCCGTGAAGACATTGTTGTGTAGTAGTATTGTGATGGCTTGAGGAGGAGATGTGGTATGAAAGACATAGGAGGCCTTTATGTAGGCATGTTAATTGGTGCAGTGGGTATAGTCCATGAAGAGGATGTCGATTTAATTTTTTCGCTTTTCGATTCCGTTCAAAGATAAATGTTCGATGTAGACTTTTAGAGCTGTAGTCTCGAATAAATTCATAGTTCGTAGCCTTTTCGATCGTTTGTGAAACAACTCGTAGGCTTTTTCGATTCCAGTAGCAATAAATGTTCGATGTAGGCTTTTCGAGCACTGTAGTCTCGTAATAAATTCATAGTTCGTAGCATTTTCAGTCGTTTGCAGGAAACATAAATTCATTGCAGGAATCATAGAACCACAAAGTACGGATTACGGATTCGAACACAAATATTACATGAATATAACATATACATATATATACAACAAGTAGCTCATTACAAACACCTCTCAGTCCAACCACTTACCAAGTGTCTCCTAGCTCATTACCACTTACCAAGTGCCTTCTAGATGTGTTACCTCGGCGCCGTGTGTCACGGCGTCGACCCCCTGGGTCTAAAAACGGAATTAAAACTATCAGGGGTCTAAATGTGAATATTTTTCAAAAAAAAAAGGCTAAAATAGAAAAAATTCGGCCCGACGGCTCGGTCCCCATTCCCCGCCTCTCACTTCGCCGCGCTCTCGCGCGGCTGGGCTGCGGCGCGCGCACGCACATGGCCACCGCCATCACCAGCACAAACACTCCACTCCGATCAACTACACAGCGATCCGCCCGATTCGCGAAACCCCGCGTGGCGCACAGGTCGCGCAAACCCTAGTCCCTTGGATCGCGTTCAAAGCCTCAAACCCTCCCCCTTCCATTTCCGGTGGTCGTCTCCGCCGCGCGAAGCCGATCCGATTCGACCAAACCAGGTCGAATTTGGGGAAGTTTTGATCACATTTTTGGGGTTTTGTTGTGCATTCCTGCGCTAGGGTTTGTAGCCTGGTGGGAGCGGCAGCGGAAGCGGAAGCGGCGGCGGCGAGGAGGGGCGCGAGGGCGAGGAGCTAGAGCGCGCGCTGTGCCTGGGTATGCAGCCGGGGCGGAACCCGATGCGGGATGCGGACGAGGCCGGGAGCTCTGGTGCCGGTGCGGGCGCCGATGGGGCGCGGGCGTGGTGCAGACACCGCGGCCCGAACGGCTGCTGCTGTTACGCGCAGGCGCTGCACCACGCCCCGCACGGCTGCTGCTTTTACGCTCAGGCGCGCAGGCGTCTGCTGGAGCTTCTCGCGGCATTGTGGAGACGGCGGAGGATGTGGATCGGGACCCGCAGCATAAGAGGCAAAAGGCGCCTGTCTCCGGCGAGTAAGTTCCTTAACTACTGCTCGCTGTTAAGTGCGTTACATTTCTAGGGCTTATGTCCAGATTTGTCCAATTTATTTTGATTAGTGTTACGTTTAAGTACAAAAATATCTGCAAGTCATGGATCATTGATGCGCTCATGGAGTTTATATGCTGTTTCTTCTGTGTGATGCATTAGATGCGGTATATATCTAGTTAATCTGTAGTTTTATGACTCTTTGAAGGAGTTTTAGGAAGGTCACAATGGTGTTGGTTGATCAGTGTGCATGGGAATAGCGTATAGATCCTAGAGGAAGTGTGCTACTGTGCTCATACCGTTCCATTTGGACTCAACCTCATGATGCATTTTTGGAGGCCGGATGAGCCGATGAGCACATGCTTCTTGGAAGGGAATGGAGATACGTGGAGAGTTGAGAAGTTAGATACAAGCCTTCAGCTTCCTGGATGATAAGGCTGGTGGCTGTGGTACCCCACTAATGATCAGGCACACCATTTAGCTCCTGTGTTTAGATGGTGTCCCTTTTCCCGCATTCAAAGTGCTTGTCTACATATTATAATGCAGAGGAAAATTCAAACTAGATAGACTTTTATGCTGCAGGAAGTGGCATTTAGCTAGCGATTTCTGTCTATAATCATATCTCAATTAGTGCCTCTAGATTCTAGCCTTTGTAGATTTGCAGTAAGGTTCTTCAATAGCCAGGGAATAATATCTGGAAAGATATCTGATAACTCATATGCCCATCTGCATGTCTATTCATATCCTCAGTGAACTTTACATATTTCATGCTGCCCATGTTCATAACTTGCTGTTTATAACCTAACCTACCTAGCAAAATATATATAAACCTAATGAAGCTTTGCTCTTGGAAGGCGTTCTTTGGTTGCCTGAAGCATTTCATTTTGAATGCAATCATGCATTCTGGAAGGGTTCATGAATGGGATCGTGCAGGATTTGCTATTCATAGAATTTGCTTGGTTGGCTACTTGTCTGTACGACTCAAGTAGAGGGGGTGTTATGAATGGGTTCGTGCAGGATGATGTCTGTGAGACTGACCAATTTGTTCCCACAACAACTGATACCATACAGGATATGTTTTTGCTTCATCCCATTCAGCACTCACCCATACAGTTCCTTCATCTAAACACCTACAAGGATGGCAAGCAAACAACCCAAAGTTAAACAATTCCGTAGTGAAGTGAAAGCAAGGACTTTCTATTTCTATTGACAGAACTGAGAAATGCAAACGATCTTGATTTATTATTTTTTTAGCCAGCTCACTTGGTTCATTTAATATACCTCATTTGACTCTTTCTGCCGACGTGAACATGATCCCTTAAAATTTCCAGTGCCAAAAAATGGGTTGCCTTATTGCTTGATCCTTTTCCCTTGCAGCAGTTGTGAAATTCCACAGGGTTTCAATGATGCAGTGGTTGATGATGTAAGCAAATCACATGGTAAAAATTCTGAAGAAGTTGAAATAAAGATGGATCTCTCCGTTGATCTATTGCACCTGGTATGCTATATGCTGCAAGCTTGTTTTCTAATAATTATTCTAGTTTATGCAAAGTTGCAAACGTTGCATCTGCTTGAGTCAAAATATGCTTACATGTCAGAAACAATTTCAGGTATTCTCTTTCTTGGGCCAGAGAGATTTATGCAGAGCAGAGGCCACTTGCAAACTATGGCAATCTGTCAGCAAGCATGGGGATCTTTGGAAACATTTAAATCTTGAGAACACTACTATATCTGAGCAGAACTGTATGTCATGTTGGTTCTCTATTTTTTATTGGATGCATATAGGATTACTGTGTACAGCAATGCAACCATGTACACTCACCTGATTATGGGGTTCTGCTTGATGTATTTGGGTGGGGTAGTGAGATGGTATTGACAGTTGACTTCTATGCCAAATCTTTGAAATGTATTAGCTTTAATTGGTCAGTATGGTTGTAACCTGATTATGGTCTGGGATACCACATTTGGTCTGTTCTGGTTCAATAATGCCACTTTCAGCTATGACATTTTCATGCTGATTGTAACGTTCCTTTTATGTTAGTTGTCTTGTGCATCCATGACTGTTGCAATTTTGAGCACTTATTAAAATGAATGTTCAAAAGCAATTACTATTTTTTCCTTGAGTTGCATAAAGCCTGTGGATCTAAACCCTAGTGTATGATATTTTTCCCCATCAATTCATATGAAATTACTCTGTTGAGGGAATTTTAGTGATGCAAACAATTTAGCAAAATTGCCTCAATTGATGATCTTATTGGCTTCGTACGTTGTTTACATGTTCTCTGTTGGTTTGCAGTTGTCGCTATTTGCCAACGCTACCAGAATATCACAGAGCTCAATATGTGTGGTATTGTAAATGCAGACCTGCTTGTGTTGGAAGCAATAGTTTTCTTGAGGTTTTTTAAAAATATGTATACTCTCCTTTTCTTTGTTACCATCATCTTGTATTCTTTCATGTCACATTCAACAAATTATGTTTCTCAAGGTGTCTCAGAACATTGACAATGGGTAAATATGTACTGGGAAATCCTTTTTTCAAGCTTTGTCCGACTGCCCGTTGTTAACCACTTTAAGTATAAGTCATGCATCTCTTGGAATGGGCTTCCAAGAAATAACTGTTCAACATGATGGACTGCGTGAACTTCATATTGTTAAGTGTGGCGCATATAGGATATCAATAAGGTGATGATGATATATTTTTGTTCAAGTAGTATAAAAAGGTACATAGATATTGCCAATTAATATACACTGTTTACTTGCCTTTCAGATGCTCTCAACTTCAGACACTATCTTTGAGGCGAACTGGCATAACTCTCCTGTTGCTTAACTGCCCTCAATTGAATGAATTGGATCTTCATTCCTGCAATAAGCTTGGTGATATTGCTATTCGTCAAGTTGTTACAGCTTGTCCATTATTGGCATCGTTAGATTTGTCCACTTGCACCTGTGTTACTGATGAAACACTGCGCGAGATAGCTAATTCATGTCCAAATCTCTCTGTTCTTGATGCGTCTAATTGCCCCACCATTTCTCTTGAGGTAAGAGTGTTATGTTATGCTCACTTTGTTTCTTACTGACTGTGTATCTCAACCTACTTCTGTATTCTGCATAGCTGTAACTTGCGCCTCTTTTCTTTTCCCTTCGGAAGTCGGTTAGGCTTCCAATGTTGGTAGACCTGAAACTACTTGGTTGCGTGGCCGTAAACTCTGCTTCAATGACTGCAATATCTTGTAGTCGTGTGCTTCAGGTATAGTTTTAACTTTCCTTTCTTTCCTGTACTTAGGTTTTCAGCACGTCTCTGGTACAGGCTAATTTTTGTTGTCCCGACTGTTCTAGGTATTATAACTTGACAATTGCAGTCTGTTGACATCCGTGTCTTTGAATTTGCCGCACCTTAGGACTATTAGTCTAGTACACCTCCACAAGTGAGTATGAGCTGTTCTTTTCTATTCTATATATGTGTTCATCATTGTTGCTCATTTGCTCGTTGCAATTGCTCTGTTTTGTTATGTACTTTTCCTTGCTACTTCAGGTGTACTGATTTGAATTTGCGAAGCCCTGTGCTTTCTCACATCAATGTTTCCAGATGTTGTGCACTTAACCATACTAGCATAACATCAAATGCCCTTCAGGTGATTTACATTTTGTAAAGGGATGAGTTTTGTTCTGTTGAGTTTCACTGTTTTAACCCTGCTAATTCTTTTTTTTTTGTTTGCTTGGCTGAGCAGAAGTTATTTCTACAAAAACAAGAGAATTTGGCTAGTCTATCATTACAGTGTGAAAACTTGGTTGATGTTGATCTTAGTGATTGTGGAGCATTGGCAAATGCAGTCTGCAAAGTTTTCAGTGATGGAGGTTGCCCTATCCTCAGATCATTGGCTCTTGACAACTGTTATGTAAGCATCTTAATTACCTTCTATTTGTAATTCTTGCCTGTGTAAAGTGTAAACTACTGTACATTTATAAATGTGCTCCCCACCCAGCCACCCACCTGCACACACCATCTTTTCACACATTTGGTATAGTGTTCAATATGAACATGTTTGAAGAATTACTTTCACAGTTGCAGCAGCATTGATATCACTATTTCTTCCACACACTTCATACCACTTCTTCATGATCATGCTAGTTTTCCTTTGAAAAAAATATTCCTTGACTTTTTGAAATAGAAGTACTTAATGTATTTAATTATATTGAAGTAATGTTGATGTTGTTTTTTCTTTTGTCTCAGAGCTTAAGTAATGTGGAACTAAGTAATAGTTCCTTGGTTAATCTTTCTCTTGCTGGTTGCCGTGCGATGGTGTCCCTGAAACTATCATGCCCGAATCTGCAAAAAGTTAAACTTGATGGCTGTGATTCTCTTAAAGATGCAGCATTTTGTCCGGTAAATGACCATTCTTTGTTCTCATTCCGTGGTGCAAAAAATATATGAAGCAAGTATTCACGCATAAGCTAACAACTTGTATAAACTATACGTCACCAGTGCTAATATGATTTGCTTTGATCGCTTGGGGAGAATGTGTTATTAGTGGCTTAATGTTAGCTCCATCTTTGTAGGTTGGTCTTGAATCCCTAAATCTTGGAATTTGCTCGAAATTGAGTGTTCTACACATTGAAGGCCGAAATATGTCTCGACTGGAGCTCAAGGGTTGTGGTGTGCTTTCCCAGGCTTCAATTAGTTGTCCTTGCTTGATATCTTTGGATGCCACTTTCTGCAGGTTGGTCTATGCCTCCCAAACTTCTTTCCAGTGCAGCTTTTTCGGTGATGTTGTATTAATGTTTGTTACTCTGCTCTCGTTTGCATGTGCAGACAGTTTATGGATGGCTCGTTGTCTCAGATGGTGGTGGCTTGCCCTCTAATTGAGCATCTTGTCTTGTCATTGTGCCAATCTATAAGCATTCATAGACTATCTTATTTGAATTGCCTACAAAAGCTGACCTTGCTTGACCTGTCATACACGCTTTTGATCAACTTACAGACTGTTTTCGAAGCATGTTCACAACTGAAGGTAGGTACTTGTGTATTTGATCATTGTGATTCTAAATCTTGGTAGTTCGTGGCTTCGTGCATTACATAAGAAACCATTATATTTTGTCCAAATGGTCGTACTACTGCTGGCCTGCTGCCCATATCATAATTATGTTCAATGAAAGAAAATCATACCGTATGGCTTGATCCTTGTGTTCATAGGGAAGCTGTGGACCTGTGGTATAATTCATTCAGATTCTGGATTTGACATTGTTTATTGAAGTGTTGAGTGCTTGACTGAACACCCTTTTATGTGTTGCAACTCCCACTCCAGGGAGTTCTTAAATACCACCAAGTTTTGTGTGCTGATTGCACGGGCAGATGTACTTGGTCCTATCTTTGGCGTCTAAATCCAGAGTTGAAGTCTCTAAACATGCTCTGGGGCCTCAAAAGTACTGCCGAAGCACTTATAGGCATGATTCTAGGCAAACTGCTGATGTAGAGCCTCCCACGTAGCCCATCCATATGTAAGCTCTGGTGCTCATCACTTGGTCCTTCATTAGCCCAAGCTGCCCAACCCATTTTCAACACATTGTTTGCAACACATTGTTTTCAACACATTTTTTGGGCGGGGGCTTGTGCTTAGAAGCTTTTGTTTTTGTTTTGTGTTTTATCTCTGTTTTTTCTTAACGGTTTGGATTAAGGGTGGCTTTGAATATCCTCTAGCTGTATCGTGACAAGCTGATTATTTTTTAGATCAGTATAGGGACTGGTGGACCCAATGTTCTCTCTGACAATACATGTCCTTTAGGCTGGACATCAAGATGGTTCATGCTCCTCTATGAGCTGAACATACATAGAAGCTACCTACTCACTGTTCTCATAAGGAGCTAGCCTCTTGCGCAGTCTCTTGTACTCTTTTACACTATGCATGTTTTTTCTGCTGCTTGCAACTCAAGGTCGCATAGACCTATAAATAGCTTATTGAGGGTTCTTTCACGCTATAACAAGATACATAAAAATTGTGCCCTTTTGTATTTAATGCGTTAATTATTAAGCAATAGGTGTACACTATGTAAACTTCATTTAATTGTGTTATAACCATCCTCATTTTCCTCTGCAGGTCTTAAAACTTTCTGCTTGCAAGTTTCTTAGTGATTCATCCTTAGATGCTGTCTACAGGGATGGTGCTCTTCCAATGCTTTGTGAGCTAGATTTGTCATATTCATCTATTGGGCGAAATGCCATAGAGCAGCTTCTTGCATGTTGTACAAATTTAGTCAATGTGGTCTTGAATGGTTGCACAAACTTGCATGAATTAGTTTGTCGGTCAAATGCTTGTAGTTCAACTGACCTGCCAATCAGTGTTTGCCAACCCAATTCCATACCAATCAATAACCAAGATACCAGCAGGGGATCTGAACATCTGCTTGAACTTCTCAACTGCACGGGTTGTCCAAAAATTAAGAAAGTTGTCATTCCTTCAACTGCAAACTACCTGCATTTGTCCAAAGTCAATCTTAATCTGTCGACCAACTTGAAGGAAGTGGATTTGACATGCTCCAATCTTTGCTATTTGAATCTCAGGTAAAGGTTTCTGGTCACTATCCTTTTCCGTGAACTTCTATTCCTATACATCCTGTCCTTTACGCATTTGATTTTTCCTTTCTCAGCAATTGTAGTTCACTGGAGATCCTGAAGCTCAATTGCCCTAGCTTGACCAACCTCCAGCTTCTGGTAATTTTATTTATGCAGTTTTCAAAAAAATTTCATATCTTTGCGCAGCTTTCAATGTTTAGAACTTTTTGGGTGTCATGGCCACTTTATGTTTGGCAACAACTTTTCTTACAGTAAAAATTGTGCCATTACCACTTGTACTTTGGAAGATGGTATTTTGCTTACCATAGCGTACCTTCTGTCCCCTGTGACTTGAAAAAAAGAAAGGAATTAGGATTCCCTTTAGGTTAAAGGGTATTATAGTTATCGTATCCCCTCTTTTTGTCAAGAAAAATAGAAAAATGCTATAGGTATGGTGGAGGCACCAACTGCAAACAACAGGTGGCTTGGGTCAAATTTCTAGCCATAGATTGGTTCAGTAGGAATGGTGCATTTTCTATTTTTATTTTTATTGCCCAAGAGTGTACAAGTATACTGCGTTAATGATGTCTGTTGTTTAGCAAAGCAAAACTCAACTAAGAGCCTGGAGATTATCCATGTGTAATTGGTTGTCAAGTGTAAGAATAAGAATTATGATTCAATCAGCAAACTGGGGTATAATATGAAAGTATCTAATCTCAGAGAAGCTAACAAAAGCAAGTGACCCAGGAAGTTTTTGTGTCATTCCATGACTCATTTGGATGCAGAACTGGTATAATGTACCCCCTGTCGTTGGATCTTCTATTGGTTCATGTCAAGGTCCCACTGGCTTGCTTTAGTGCAGTGGCGGACCCAGGATTTTACCAAAGGGTATGCCACACCAAAATTTTCATATGCAATTCGGTAAAACCATTTGCCAATTCGGTAAATAATTATAAAATTTGCACCGTAATTCGGTATACAGGCACTAAATAATATGATAAGTCTTAAATTCAAGGATTAAGTTGAAAACTTACACAAATTATAATATAAATAGTTCAAATACTATACTAATAATCTCAAATATACATAAAAGAGACTTACAATACGGATAGTACTACTACTATTCTTGTGCGTCACTGTATCCAAATTTGCTACAATATTGGTATGCTGGGCCGAGAATACTCCTGCCCAACACCAATAAAAAAGGCTAACCTTTAACTGCCATAGAAGAAAAAGGAGGCGCTTTTGGTGAGATGGGTTTGGTTTGTACGCCATTTCCTAATCTCTCATTCTTGCACAGAATCCTCAATTACTACCTCTAAAGAAAAATATTCCAATGAAACAATACATTGGATACATTTCGTTGCAAATTCGCTTAAAACTAGTTAGATGCATTTAGCCGAGCAAAGGACGAATTAGCAACAGAAATCAAGAAGAGAAAACTGAGAATCTAATAATAACTTCTAGAGCCCGCACCAAAACAAAGCAAAGATTGTGGCTTGCGAGACACTAGACGAGATCTGTCCGAGGAGGAGGGAGGAAAGTGTACCAACCAGGGGACCGGGAGGTGCTGGTGGAGCTCGGCGACCTACTGGACCAGGCCGGAGCATCCGAGGGCGTGAGGATGGCGGCCATGCCGGCGAGCCCTAGGACGGAGTTCACCATCTTGAGCGCCGTCGCACGCAGCCTCGCGCCACATGCCCCGCCATGCCCGCTGCCGACCAAGACCAACTCCAACGAGTCGCCAGGCCATGCGCCCCGTCCTCGCTTGTGCGCCGCCGCTCTTGGCCGGCTGGTTCGGTTTACTTTATTTTGTGGAGTAGTAGTGGGTTGTGTGGGAAACGGAGACGATGTTGATTGTTACGGGCGGATTCGTCGGGCGCGTCGTGTGATGAGACGATGAGGCGAACCGTCGCCGGTATGGAGTACTAAGTCGGTGGGCCCCGTGGTATGCTGGTGGCTCACCCGACATACCACGTGGGTCCGCCACGCTTAGTGATGCCGATTGTTATGAATATTGTGTATGTACTCATGAGGCCCAAAGGGTAATATATATAGAGAGTACAAGAGGGTATATGGAAGGAATACAAATCATATAGGAAACAGATAAAAGTCCTATTCTATTTTCTATTCTTATCCTTAACACCCCCTTCAAATGCAAGGCGTATGCAATAGTATTGCATTTGAAAAAGGGTTAACACTAAAGCAAGATAAACCAAGTCCGAGTCTTGATAATGTCGCCGCGTTGCGTGCGATTTTGAATAAACGTCAAATCAAGTCAAGAGAAATAGATAGATGCATGACGCGCATATCGAAACCAAGAGGTGGCGGCGAAGGCATAGAGGACACGCGCCTTTAAAGCTCGGGCGACGGCTGAAAGCGGTGGCATCATAACGACTTCTACGATCCGCACGCGACTCAAAGAGTAGAGCGGCACCATGCATGCAAAAGAAAATTCCTACACTTCTATGACCGATAATAATTTGTGGACTCGCACGATAGAAAATGCTATAGGTATGGTGGAGGCACCAACTGCAAACAACAGGTGGCTTGGGTCAAATTTCTAGCCATAGATTGGTTCAGTAGGAATGGTGCATTTTCTTTTTTATTTTTATTGCCCAAGAGTGTACAAGTATACTGCGTTAATGATGTCTGTTGTTTAGCAAAGCAAAATTCAACTAAGAGCCTGGAGATTATCCATGTGTAATTGGTTGTCAAGTGTAAGAATAAGAGTTATGATTCAATCAGCAAACTGGGGTATAATATGAAAGTATCTAATCTCAGAGAAGCTAACAAAAGCAAGTGACCCAGGAAGTTTTTGTGTCATTCCATGACTCATTTGGATGCAGAACTGGTATAATGTACCCCCTGTCGTTGGATCTTCTATCGGTTCATGTCAAGGTCCCACTGGCTTGCTTTAGTGATGCCGATAATATTCACTTATTCTAGAAAACCTGTAGTACATATTGAATTTTTGCGTAGCTTTCATTAGTTTCTATTTTACCATGGTCATTTTTCTATCAATACGCCATCTATATCCTTCCTTAAAAGTAATTTGTAGGTTTGTTTACGTAGTTGCAGTACCAATCTTAACTTTCCAGTGTTATTTTCTTTTGCAGGCTTGCAGTAGGTTGCAACAAGAGGAGTTGGAATGCCGACCCCCCTCCGGTCGCGACCACCTTGCTGGTTTCATGGCTCAACACCAAACCATACCCTGTCTTCCTGCCCCGATCCACCTTAGTGCTCCACGCGGGACGAGAAGACGTGGAGATCGTGCTTCCGAGCACCAGCCTCGAGCTGCAGAGCGGGTAAGGCCACCACAAAGTGCTCGCCGTCCCCGCAGGGTAAGACACCAGCCTTCTCGACGTAGATGTCAGGCGGGTAGGACTAGGGGCCAGGGAGGAGGTGGAGCGACGGCGCGCCGGGGCCTGCCCTGTAGACGAAGTAATCTCTGATCGGCTCGTACCTGCCCCTGCAGATGAAGGAGGCGTGCAGCGGTGCAGGAGGACGAGGGCGCCCTCCGCGCAGAGGACCACCCGTTGAAGCCGCGCTTCTTCAGGCCGGGGCAGTGGACGAAGCAGATAGAGACGCCCGGCGGATCGGCGAGCGAGAAGACACCTCGACGACGGTGCAGCCGGTGCTCGCGAAGGCTGCAGCGGTGGTCGCGTTCCTGCGGCTGCGGGCGCCGATGTACGTGCTTGTGTCGAGGAGGACCCAGGGACGAGGGCGGGAGGCGGCGGCGGCGTGCTCGGGCAGGGCACGGGCGCCTCGGCTCGCGGAGTCCATGGGTCTGGACTCTGGACATCGGGGTCGGTGCGCGCGCAAAGCTGAATCAAGATCGCTCTCGTATATGGCACAAGAGTCAAGTTTGAGTTTTGAGTCGGTGCCAAGATTCGTGCAGTTCAAATCAAAACTGGGTTGGTTGGATTTGGATTCCTTCTGTTCAACCTTTCTTCTGATTCAACACCTAACCCTGCACTTTTTAACCCGACATGGAGCAAAGAACACATGAGGCACCATGTTGTTTCCCCCCCGGATTTGAATCCTTCAACAATTAAATCCATGGATAAAAGGATTACATAGTATTGTGCCTTCCTTTAATAAAGATAATATGCCTCTGTAACATGCTGGAGATTCTTAATGTCCATTCATGTGTTCCAAAAGTACCTTATCGGATTCCCGGAGATGAAGAAGTGACTTAAGTTGACAATCATACTAGAAGGAGTGGATGTGGAGTGGGGTGAAAAGCAGAGAGTACCGGCGTTTGAAGTTATATGCGAAGACGCACTCAAATCCATATACCACTCGGTGGAGAGAGGCAGTGTAAGCTCATTGTACTGAAAGCATTGGCGATGTGTTGTTGGTCCCAGGAGCCGACATCGTACATGGGGGTCCATGGTGCCGATCGGGGCGGCTCAGGAGGCCGCCAAAACCATCGATGTTTACAGAAGGGCCGACGACCTGAACGGACACCAAGATGGTCGGAAGGGGGTGCGATGGTGAGAGCATGGGGCGCCGGGCGCGACGGTGGAGTTGGTGCATTGGGCTGGGGACCGAGGACGCCATCAGCATAGTGTGGTCACACCTGAATAGTCCCGGTCTATGGGTTAAAAAAGGATGGCCACCCCATATGTCTGGCTTTGCCGGCCGCATGGCCGCCTCCGCTGGCACCAGTGGCAGGTGCCCCATTGGTCCAGCTTGAGCCGTCGTTTCCACCTTTGTCCGCCACCACCGCTGGGCTAGAGGGCGGGAGCCTGCCGTCCAAAGAATGAGGAAAATGGAGGGCGGCGCGGTCGGTCTGGAGTTCTTGGTGATCCCTTCGAGGAGAAGATGCAAATGAGTCTCCACGAACGTAGGGAACGACCGTTGTATCTTGAGGATTGGCACCATATGAGAGAACTTCCCGTTGAGGCTGCGAAGGACAAACACCACGAGTGTCTGGTCGGAGATAGGTTTGTCGAGATCGCCAAGACCATCTGCCATACTCTTGAGTTTGCGTCAAAAATCAGAGATTGATAAATCACCTTAAAAGAAATTGCGGAATTCCGCTTCCATGTACAGAGCACGGGTCTCCTTGTTGCCAATGAATTGGTGCTCAAGGTTTGTCCACATGATGTGGGCAGTAATGGTGGACAACATGACGATCTCTAAGAGGTCCGCAACAATGGTGTCGTAAAGCCAAGACAAGACCGCACAGTCCATACGTACCCAATCCGCTTGATTGGGAAGGGGGTATCATTGAAGAGGACGTGGTCTGTCAAGGCGTACTTGCCGAGCGTGACGAGGAAGAGGCCGCGCCACTTTTCGTAGTTAGTGGAGGTGAAGTCGAGGGTGACCAGGATGAGAGCCTTGACGTTGAGGACGCCAACAACTTAGGCGTGAAGGGCGGCGATGGCGTAGTCTGGTTGGTTGGATCGCGGTGAGCGCCTCCTGGTGCGCGTGATCGACGGCAGCCGTGACGATGGCCTAAACCGGTCGGTTCTCGGTACAGCGCGGTCAGGCGCTGGGCGACAGCACTGCTCGGCTTGAGCCACCTGGTCAGTAGAGAGGTCGGTGGAGCCAGCCATAGGAGAGAGGGATAGATCAACCAGAAGATGGAGGCCGACGGCTAGGGTTTGCGGAAACGTGCGGTTGCAAGAGCGATCGCGTCTGATACCATGAAAGCGTGTAATATTTTGGAGAAATCACGTAATGAATTGATTAATGAATCAAGGGTTACATATATAGGCCTCTTCCTTCTATATCTGAACAACCAGTTTATAGAAACAATACCTTGGAGATAAGGAAGGAAGAGACCTGAAGAGATATGCATGAACCGCGACACGTAACAACCACGGGAAATCGACCACAGCAAGTCGACCGCGACTGGTTGATCACGGCCAGTCGACCACGGCTGGTCGACCATACGACCGGTTCACTATAGCTACGACCGATTCATTGTAGCTATGACCGGTTTACTGTAGCCATGACCAATTTACTGTACACCTGGCGTAGTGGATGATCGTAAGCAGATATCTAACACTTCTCAACCGTGCACACCTTGCGCCATTTCCCCCGGTCCTAGTTCATGTGGTAGCCGTCCATTCGTGGGGGTTTACAGCCTCGTCGTCCTCCAGCTCCGAGTCCGGGCCATTGCCATCGTATTCTTCCTCTGGCTCACGGTCACGGAAGTCTACCTCAACGAACTTGATGAGATCGTCGCTGCAGGTGACGTCCCGGGCCGACTCCGCGCAATCTTTCCCGAAGGCCTCCTTGTTGAGCAGCGGCTTAGGCAGCCGGATGAAATGCACGACGGTGTCCTCGTCGAGCACGTTGCAGAGCACAATTCCGTGCCAGAGATCGACCCAGCCTAGGGTGCCTCCTCCGACCGCGATCACCTTGTGCGGTTCATGGGACGCCGCCCGTCCCTGGCCTCACGCGACTCCATGAGCAGCATGGCCTCCTTGGTGCTCCACGCATTGGTCTTGGACGAGAAGACGTTGACCTCAAACTTCCAAAGATCCGCGGTGTACCCTTTAAACTGCCGACTTATGGTGGCCACGACGAAGTGCTCGCCGTCGCCGCAGGGTAAGACGAGGCCGGCCCCCCAAGGTAAGCTAGTAAATATGATGTCCATATTGTTCAGTTCAAAGTGCATTGCCTTTTATACAACTTGAGTTGTTCTTCAACAGATAAATGCACAAGACTTTGGGAGGATTCGTACGGCGTGTCCCAGTCTCAAGCGCATCGAGGGTGACCTTATCACATGAACTGAGGCCTGCTGTCAATGTAAAGGAGTATTGCTATGGCAAGGATCGGTTCATATTCTCCCCCATGAAGGACCAGAGTTACTACCTCTTAAATGTGCTAAATGTGGCAAGCAGAATCTGGATTGTTGTTGAAACTTGGACCTGTTTTTGTTTCTTTATCTGTACTGCTTCTAAATGGTATCGTGGAGCAACTAAATCTGAACTTCGGAACACCTGGTTGGAACCGAAAGTAGCAATCAGCTGGTTGTGTCTGGTATTTTGTTTGGTAAATTGTATATAGCTGCTTTGTCAATGTGGAGTAATTTTGTTATCATCCTGTTATAGTAAACAGCTGATGCTGTTTGATACTTGGTAATTGCCTTTTAGGTTGTGCAAAATTTCTCGACCATTATATTACATCGTGAAAAGCTTATTTGTTGATAAGTAACTAAAATTTACTATTACAATCTACTTGAACCGAATTAGATTATACCTGTCGTGCAACACATGGAATAGTCGCTTCTTGATTAGAACTCAGCTGATGTAGATGTTTTGCATGTTTGCTCAAATTTCAGCAGCAGGTTTGTTGAGATCGCAGAGCATAAGTGCAAGCTTTAGTTGGTACCACTGCCGTGGTCTGAGATGTTAATTGGTTGACGAGTGTCAAAAGGCAGTATCAATTTCTACCCCACGGGCTACACTTGCTTACGCGATCTAATGTGGTTTCTCACGCCAATTTTAGTTTCGGAGCAGTGGCAATATCAACATTCCAACTCCAGAATTTTTTATCCTGTGGTGTCTCGTGCGATTGCTAATGGACATATACTATACATACGATGGTTTTCAGATACTACGCGTTACATAATTACATTCAGCTACTACTGGCAAGAATAATTTCTTTTCAATCTGAAATTGACTTTGGTCGCCTAATCAGCTGGAGTCACATGGATGGTAAGTCAGATCGAAATGAAACATCCTTCAGCAGAAAATTGCGCGAGTGCTTCCAGTGTCTTCTCTCTGGTGTTTACAGCAAGCACCCATGCTTCTGGGTCGTCGTGGGCCAGCTTGGACATCATGTAAACGACATCATCGTCACTGTGCAAGCTCAGGGTGGAGCTAGCACTCTATACCCTGCTCCAGGTTTGCCTGTTCGCCTCGTTGTCCCACATCTCCGGCAACAAATAAGGGTAGCTTGAGTTGGTGACCGAGATGTCAGCGGTGTCAACCGTGAGACACTTGTGCCAGTCCTTGGAACTGGTCATCCTATCCCGGCCGTTCAACCATGATCCGTGACACCCTCCGCGTTTCCGGCACCACTCTCGTCATGACATTATTATATCTCGAGTCTCGACGAACCTGACGAAACCGTCGCTGCCGCAGGTAGCATCCCGAACTCCACGCGGAGAAAGTTCGTCCATGTTCTTGTTGCCGGGCGCCGGCACAGGCCATTGGATCAAGCGCATCCACGCGGAGCAGAATGCCGACCCCGCTCCGGTCGCGACCACCTTGCTGGTTTCATGGCTCAACACCAAATCATACCCTGTCTCCCTGCCCCGACCCACCTTAGTGCTCCACGCGGGACGAGAAGACGTGGAGATCGTACTTCCGAACACCAGCCTCGAGCTGCAGAGCGGGTAAGGCCACCACAAAGTGCTCGCCGTCCCCGCAGGGTAAGACACCAGCCTTCTCGACGTAGATGTCAGGCGGGTAGGACTAGGGGCCAGGGAGGAGGTGGAGCGACGGCGCGCCGGGGCCTGCCCTGTAGACGAAGTAATCTCTGATCGGCTCGTACCTGCCCCTGCAGATGAAGGAGGCGTGCAGCGGTGAAGGAGGACGAGGGCGCCCTCCGCGCAGAGGACCACCCGTTGAAGCCGCGCTTCTTCGGGCCGGGGCAGTGCACGAGGCAGATAGAGACGCCCGGCGGATCGGCGAGCGAGAAGGACACCTCGACGACGGTGCGGCCGGTGCTCGCGAAGGCTGCAGCGGTGGTCGCGTTCCTGCGGCTGCGGGCGCCGATGTACGTGCTTGTGTCGAGGAGGACCCAGGGACGAGGGCGGGAGGCGGGCGGAGTCCATGGACTCTTGGACTCTGGACATCGGGGTCGGTGCGCGCGCAAAGCTGAATCAAGATCGCTCTCGTATATGGCACAAGAGTCAAGTTTGAGTTTTGAGTCGGTGCCAAGATTCGTGCAGTTCAAATCAAAACTGGGTTGGTTGGATTTGGATTCCTTCTGTTCAACCTTTCTTCTGATTCAACACCTAACCCTGCACTTTTTAACCCGACATGGAGCAAAGAACACATGAGGCACCATGTTGTTTGCCCCCGGATTTGAATCCCTTCAACAATTAAATCCATGGATAAAAGGATTACATAGTATTGTGCCTTCCTTTAATAAAGATATTATGCTGCATCTTTATACATATGGAATTTTTCTTCATCTAACTATTTACTAACGCATAATCAGATTCTGTTAAAAAAATATTAGTTTCTGCGGTGGCAGACACCCGGAGGGTCGGTGAGCCAGAAGGACACCTCGACGGTGTGGCCGGTGCTCGTTAGGGCTATAGCGGTGGTCGCGTTCCTGCGGTCGGCGAGGTACATGGTTTTTCGGTATTATGGCTTGTTATGTTTTTCCCTTACCCATCGAAAGGATTTGCAAGGGTCCTTTTTTTGAGAGACTTATTATTAAGTTTCACTTTACAATATAGTCAGGTTGATAAAAGTTGTCAGTATGTGATGTTAACCTTAGTTCTGCATCAAAGAATATCCTCCAATTGTTTTAACCTTGGATCCAACTCTGCAGCACTGCGCTCTTCATAATCATCGGCAGGAGTCCGGTATGCATCAGCAATAGCCTTTCCTTTATCCAGAACTGCTGATGGCACAGTTTGCAGGAGACTGAAAAAACGAAAATAATGTAAAGTTTGATAGATAATTCCTTTTGATTTGAAAATAGAGAAAAGTTCCCATTTGCTAGTACTTGTCTAAAGCTCCAAGGGCAACACTGATTTTGCTCCTCATGGCATCAACAGACGCTGATGGGTCGTTCCGTGACGCGTGCAGTAGCAGTGAGTCAAGATCTTCCAGTGCTCTAGGAGACAACAGGCATTTGTTTTCACTTTTCACAACTTATAAACTCACTTCATTCCACAAACAAGTACATTTTGAAAGAATTTAATCATGTATTTACCGTAAACATTCTTCCACGGCATCAGAGGCAGCTTTGCCTTGACCATTGCTGGAAGCATATTGTGCCACCTGCATTTAGTATTTTTTTTCACGTAATGGACATAATTTGAAATCATTAAATCAAGCAATTAAACTCTAAAGTAGGGATATTCGATCACACTATGGCTGTGGACATAATCTGAACAAATGAAGAGTTTCTTGTTTGAGGAAGCAAACAGGCTAGTGGAACACTATTGATACTTGCTGCTTGTAATCCGCTTTTGATCAATAAAATGTAAGCTTCTGAATTTCCAAAAGATGGCTACCGGAACAGGATTGAGCTAGTAATATGATAATTTGGACTGATATTCACCAGAAAGGTGGCTTACTGCTCGAATATTGATACGCAGAGAAGATGCTGGACCAGAACGAAGTAATGATCTGCTCTCATCGTACCTTGGCTTCTCAAATTCTAACGATTTCTCTGCAATGAAACATATATAGGTGAATCTCTCGGGTACAGGTTGTATCATATATAACATTTACAAAAAATCTGACCAAGGCAGAAATAAATATATTTAGTCTAGATAGATGCACTTATTCTAGCAGCAAATAAGAACGGTCTGCTTGCTTCAGCAGATCATTCCCACCATGAGAAGTACACTAATGGAAGGGAAGGCCGCAGACGTATACTGAAAATATGACTAACATTGTTGAGTGTTGCTTGCTTTTTTGCATGCTCTTGCGCATGTTATGTAGCAATCAGGGTCACAAAAGTGCCAAATAAGAAGCCAAGAAGGTATTTTATGTAGCAGATTTGTGAATTACCGAGATCCCTGAACTGATCTTGAGTCAACAGCACTGCCGGAACGTAGGTCTCCAGGGGCTCCAGCTTCTTCCTAACAGCAGCAATTCAAGAACAGCAAGAAGAAAAAAAAAAGGTGTTAATGCGAATCAAAACCTGCTGTCTGCAGCAATGCAGCGCAGATGTTCTGGTCAGAGCAAGATACGGATTAGTACCTCTTGACGTACTTGTCAAATGGATTGGCCACGGCCGCTCCTGCAACATTCGGAACACAGAAAACAGGTTGCTCACACACCGAACAGCTCGCCTAACACGTACACGCGAGTGGCATAGGAATAGCAATCTACAGTTAATACTTACGGCCGGCGGTGGTGGCGAGCCAGGCGGCGACGCCGGCCAGGGAGACGGCGCGGCGTCCGACGCCGTCCGACGGCGGCGTAACGGAAGAGGCGGTGACTTGGCAGCATCGGCGGCGGCGCGGTGGCACTGGGGAGGGGCACAGGTGCGCCCCGCCGGAGGTGGTGGCGAGAAAGGAGGAGGACATTTTTAGAGGAATACGGGTAGCTGCGGCGCTGGGCTGCTGGCTGCTGCGGCGCTAGGCGAGGAGGGGGCGTTGCGGGCGGCTACCGTTCGGCTCGGTCGGGCGGCTGGGCCCTTTTGCACAAGAGCCACTCGTGTTCCGGTGGTTTTGTGCCACTGCCGCGGTGTGCAGTCTAGGAAGAAAATTCTACGTGTTCTTGGTTTTTGGACTCAGCAAATCTATGTGATTGGTGCTTAACCACGTTACGTCGGCTCTCCGTTGCCACCTCGGCGCGTATTGTCTGACTTAGCTTCTCTAAGCTATTTATATCCAGATGAACG
The DNA here is from genome assembly GCA_036346245.1 of Bonia amplexicaulis. NCBI lineage: Eukaryota > Viridiplantae > Streptophyta > Magnoliopsida > Poales > Poaceae > Bonia > Bonia amplexicaulis. The sequence goes on along the minus strand of CM070752.1, from coordinate 17,722,000 downwards.
GTCCAGATCATTTTAGTTTTTTTAATTTTGATTTTTTTACTTCTAGTTTTTATTTTTTTATTTTCATCTTTTTCTAGATTTTTTATTTCTTATATTTCTTTATATTATCTGTGTTAAAAATAACATATTTTTAAAAATAGGTTATTTTAACACAGATAATATAAAGAAATATAAAAAAAAAAAACTAGAAGTAAAAAAATCAAAACTAAAAAAACTAGAATGATCTGGACCGTTCATCTGGGCATGAATGGCTTAAAGAAGCTAAGCCACGCTGTGACTTAGCTTCTCTAAGTCAGAGAATCCCGCTCGGTTGCCATCTATCCGAGCTGTTGTTTTTGTCTTGTGTACACTACTGTCTCATGATGTAGCGCCCTGAATTTTTTTGAATGGACCACAAAACAGTAAATCCTATTTAGCCTTTCTAATCTGGCCTTGAAGGCTAATAAAAGAGGGGCCTGATTTTTTTTCCTCCGTACGTAGCCTTTTCTCAATCAAGTTTCTATCTCCATCTACATGTCTCTCTCTAGGGAGGCGCATGGCGTGTGGCCACCGGAGACAGTGACGGTATCACCAGAGGCGACGACAGGCGGCAGCGGCTAGCAGTGGGAGGCACACGACGGGGCGCTTGGGCGGCTATGGCGCGTTGGCCTGCGGCGACTCGGCGTGGTAGCCGACCGAGGTGGCTTGGCCGAATGGCCGCATGGCGCGGGTGGCTGTGCCAGGCGGCGATGCGGCACGAGCGGCGGCCAAACGACGACAGTGGTGGTGGCCGGAGTGGCCGGGTGACTGTTTTTCACGGTCACGTGGTTTGGGCGATCGGGTGCGTGACCGAATCATGTGTTCGCACGATGTTTTGTTGGGTCATGCAGCGAGGCGTCGTTTGCACGGCCAAACAACGAATCGCACGGCAAAACGGCGATTTGTGCGGCAAAATATTATCGAACGCGATCTTTTCTAGCCGAGCAACCTCTTGATGTCCTTCCACAATTTATATTAGCCCCATCTGATCCGCCTCCGTTTCATCTTGTAGGTCATACGTGGCTTTTGAGGGAACGTTCGGACAGTTGCGCACCCCGGATTCTTCATGCAGCGAGTACGCCGAACGTGCTAAAGGCAAGTACATCGCGGTCGTAACATCTCCATTCCACATTTTCATCTTCCATGATTATTGGTTATCACTGCCATTGAGTACAATTATCATATCATTAATGCTTACCTAGCTATTTATCATATCACTAAATGTTACCTTGCTACTATCATATCACTAAACATGACTTGGTTAATATCATATCACTAAAACTTGTCTAGTTATTACCATATCACTAATACTTGCTTGGTTATTATCATATTGCTAATGCTTACTTGGTTATAGACTTCTAATATTGTATTCATACCATGATGTTCTAGGCTATCTTGTTTTACATGCTTCTAGGTTCATTAGAATACTTAGTTAATAATGCTCTAGAATTCATGCTTTTAATGAGTGTTTTAGAATTCATGCTTAAATCATTAATGGGGGTAATATATGAATATGTTTTAAATTTAGGTTGAAACCACTAGCAATCTTTTAACATTATGGCTGTTATGTTTATTTTTCCTGATATCATGATCCATTACTCGTATGATTTCGTATGTGAGTCATGACCGATGTATATAATACATGATAATCCGACCAATAATCACTCGTCACGTAATAAGACTTAGATGATTACCAACCCTTGTGTGAGTTATGTTATAATACCTCTTTAAAATAATTCTTATATCATTATCACCATATTATCATTCCACACCGTTCTCATATCGGAAATTACGTTTATCCATTTTAAACCTTGGTAGATCCTTCCACTTATCATAATCTTATCTTAAGTTTCTCTTAGTTCCCTTAAATTTACACCATATAACTTGTTGACAATATAACAAATATCTGGTCTGGGGTTACCCACATATAGAGGAGATTTTCATCTATCTGATAACGTACGGGGGGTTGTACACTTTTGTTACTCAGAATATTACACCATGTCTACGGTTATACAGTTGAGGACAATGTTGTGCCTGACTACTCTCATATAATCAGGTATGTGGGAAGTAATCGCCGGTGTCATTGTCATAATTTGCTAAATAATAATTATCTTTAATTTCACTGTTCTTGTGATCTCTATCTCGATCCGTATCAATGTTTCTGGTAACCTAGTTTCATTACACTTCATTGTAAAAATTGTAGTAAAAATATATTGAGTTCAGCTGTACCAGCCAAAATCGCAAGCCATTATTTTTCTCTGCGTACTGCTTATCGTGAACAGCCAGAATTCAAAAAATTAAACCATAAGTCATAAGTCACGACCTAAAAGAACACATCTGTTCATTGGACGCCGTGTATATGTCAGTAGTAGTGTAATACGATACTGGGACCAGTGCCATAGCGGGGCGTCATAAGACGCGTCCGGTGGTGGTCGCGGACTCGCGGTCGAGGGCGCCGGCAGGAGCCACCGCTCTGGCACCGCGCGCGCGACCGCGAGCTGGGCACCGCGCACACTCGGCAAGTTGCAAATGCGCAGAATGTTGCACCGCGCGCAAGCGCAGGAGGGCTGGCGGCGGGGCCGTAAGCGGCAAACGGCGTTGGCCGGAGCGTGCGTGGTGGGCTCGAATGCTTATTCGTGGAGCGCGTCGATGGGCTGAGCGACGACGCGGTCATTTGTCACGGGCAGTTTGCTCATTCTCACGTTGGACTAGGTGGGCAGCATCGCGTAGCGCCCTAGTGCCAAACAAACTTCGGCTCTACCACCTATTTTTATGCGCTTCGCTAACACAAGGCCCGTCCAAAGGCAATCTTCTCTTTGATTGCTAATTGTTTTCTGCTGAATTATTGATGGAAATTGTACTCCAAATCAAAAGGTTGCTCCCCAAAAAAAAAGAGAGAGTAGTAATTCGGCGAAAAAAAACTAGCAGTAGAAGGCAACATAATAAAGGCAGCACTGGCACGAAGAGGTCAGTGGTGCAGATTACCGAAAGTGTTTGGACTTGACCAGAAGCACTTCACATGCGTAGAGTTTGAATTAAGTGTCAGTACAGGACTTACTCAAGATCACGGAGCTGAGAAGTAAACTAGTCTGACAACCAGAGCTGTTCCGTGCGATGCTCAGTTCCCAACACATCATCTGAAAGAAAAACGAGACCCACGGCGAGGTAGCTAGCTCTAGAAAGACGCCTTGCACTTGAGCACGAAGCCGAGCAGCAGCAGCAAGGCCATGAGCCCGCACGAGGAGCCCCCGACGCGGTGTATCCAGTACGGGTCGAACCTGAACACCCTCCGGTCCATGAAGCACGTCATGTTGATGGCCAAGATCAGCACGATGAGCAGGGCCGGCAGCCACAGCGCCGACCCGCCGCCGTCTTCCTCGTCGTCGCTCTCCTGCGCTGGCTTCCGGTCCATGTACAGCGGAGAGAGGACGGCCAGGACCGCCAGGACGACGCACACGAGCTTCTCCGTGGAAGATGACCTCCCCATGGTGCTGCACGCTGCGAAGTCTCTACTCTGAATGTCTGAAGGTTATGTATTCAACACTTGGTTCTTCAGGACTTGTTTATGCAGTTTGGCTAGCTGAACCAATCTTCAGAAACAAGGAGAGAACCTATCGATATTTTTATCACCAAACCTTTTGACTATTTATTGATTCCTATCATGTAAAGGAACGTATTCAGATTGTCCATTATTATCCACGGATTGGTGATGAGCATTGGATTGTGATGTAAAGGAGATTCTTCACAGCTAGTGAGCCGAGAATCAGATGCCGAGACAAGTAGCTCAAAAGAGTGAATTTTGGTCAAAAGTAGCCTGTTGATTATCGAAATACCAGATATAGCCTATAAACCAGCGTATTTCTGTTTTCAGCCCTGATTTTGCCGGTGACTATACGTGGCAATCGTGCGGAACCACACGACTACTGTTCACCGTCAGATCGTGCAGTCCCGACCGCACGACCACTGTTCACCCGAGTCGTGCGGTCCGTGACCGCACGACCTGCATGTACACAATTTTTTTTTGTGTTTGTGTGCTTGTACTAAGATTAAAATTTTGTATTTTTATGTGAAGAAGAGTTTATTTAGTTGTGCAATTTTTTGTAATTATAAATATTACGAATAGTCATGTGTAATTTATTTTTGTGTGGAGTCTATAGCAATTTTGTAAAATAGGAAATGAGGTGCATAATATTATAAAATATATTTGCGATTTGTGGCGACGACACGTGGCAATCGTACGGTCGGGGACCGCACGACTTGGGCGTGAACAGTGATCGTGCGATCCCCGACCGCACGATTGCCACGTGTCGTCGCCAGCAAAACCGTGCGGTGGGGGAGAGGGCAAAAAACGGAAATATGTTGGTTTAGAGGCTATATCTGGTATTCCAGTAATCAACTGGGCTACTTTTGACCAAAATTTCAAAAGAGTCGCAAAACAGTAGTGTAGCTACGGACGTAGGATCAATTTGGACGGTTATGATCATCTTGCCGGGGCGGAAGAGTGAAGTTGAGCTCTTCCTGTGATCGTATTGAACTTGTTCTTGAAGCTGCATCCATGTAGCAAAATGATGTCATTGGTTCTGCAAAACTAGTAAGAGGATTTTGGAATCGGTACGGCACGATGGGCCTGCTTACACGTGTTCTTGGCACAAGCGAAGGCCTGAGCATTGGACGTGAACTCTCCGGATTTAGTTGCAATTTTGTAACCAGGAGCATCTTTTATCTGTTTATTATTTGCTGTTTAGTGATATGATTGGCGGTTTTGTCTAAAACGGTAGGCCAAGCAGATCGAAAAAGTGAAATGAAGGTATGAACAAGGTCCTTCAAGCTAGCATGTTTAGATGGCTTTGGAGTGCATAGTAAGATTAGAGTGAAAACAATATAAATGTTGTAAATTTGTGAAAATTATATCTCAAAGTTTTCAAAATTCCAAAAACATCATGATCATAAAAATTTGCATACATCCCCTCCCTGCACCTAGATTTTTATAGAATTTTTGAAAACTTCGAACACATGGTTTTTACAGTTTTACAATATATAGGGCCGAATACTCACCCAGTTTAATATTACCAGGCTACTAGTGACTTGAAGGGGTATTGGGGTTAGAGGAATTTTCCAATATGAAAGTGTAGCACCTCACATTTGGTCGAGCGAAACACCGCTCGTCCGTGCGAAACCATATTTGGTCGTGCGAACGGCCGTTCGGCCGCGCCTTTGCCACCAGCCACTGGCCGCCGGCGGCGGCATAGCCGCGTGCACGCGTGCGGCGGCCATGCCTAGGGTGAGCAATGCGAGCAGCCTGTCTCGTCGGACACGCTTGATTTGTCAAATGGCAGTGAAGGTTCTCATGTTTCCCTGGATTCTGCAAGCGATGATGCGCATGCGATAGCAGTCGTGGTGGACTTGTATGCTGTTGTTTGCTGCTGTGTAATTTCTGCTACTTGATGATTGAAATGGGTGAAAAATTGATAACGAAAGTTGGGGCGACTCAGCAATCAAAATGTGTAATTTGTGCTAACGAGCCTAACGAGCTGAGCCCAAGCTTTTTACCGAGTCGAGCCGAGCCTGTTTTTTAGCTCGTTAGTCTAACGAGCCGAGCCGAGCCGCTTCTCTTCCGAGCTTTACCGAGCCGAGCCGACTCGATATCCACCCCAGCCGCCGCCACATGCCGCCGCCGCCACCCACCACCAGCCCGTCGGACCGCCACCCACCGCGCGCGCGTGCGAGCCTTGGTCGCCGCCACGCTGCCAGCCGCCTCGTTCCACGCCCGCAGCGTCGCGCGTTGTGCTTACCGCCGCCGCCGCCAATGCCGCGTGCACGGGAGTAGAGAGGGAGAGGAAAATAGGAGATGGGAAAAACTCGGATATGAAAAACTGCACAAAAAGATTAGAGAGGCTCCTCATTTAAAGCCATATCTAGATTAGGGTTATTATTATTATTATTATTATTATTATTATTATTATTATTATTATTATTATAGTTTTATTGAGTGCTACAGAAAGCTATGGCAAGAATATACATTTTTACACTATACATCTACAAACAAAAGGGTTGATCATAAAATAACAAGTGGTGAAATGATGGCCAAAGAACCATAGCTCTCTTAAACTTAGCAATTTTCAGAAATTGTACCGAGTTTTTGCCAGATAACTTGTTGGGCTTATAAAATGGCTCTAACGCATCCTTAAGACCATCTTCCCCTCTAATTTTGTTGCTTTATCTTATATATCATCCTCATCATCGTCGTCACTTTTTTAAGAGAGCTTATCATCATTACTCTGTGGGTACAATAAACTCAACAAATTCATGTTGGAGCTTAAAAAAAGAATTAGGAGATACCTCATCAACCAAAGTAGAATCAGTGAGTAATCCATTAATTGAAATACAACAGCATTAGGCCTTTTTCTTAAGACTCACATGTGCACTGCAACATACAAATCACCGATAACAACCATATTTATTTAGGCTATGGCTAATAATTTGTATCTGTGTTTTTCGAGATGACGACAGACGATAGAGACATCGATATGGACGATATATATACTAATCACCGATAACAGCCATATTTATTTGGGCTATGGCTAATAATTTATATCTGTGTTTTCGAGATGACGGCAGACGATAGAGACATCGATTTGGACGACGCATGTAATTTTAGATTCAAAAAGTTATTTAAAGAAATAATTTTAGGAATATATTTGAAGAAACTGTTTTATTTGTTTGCTAAAAAAAAGAACCGTGCCGTCTTATAATCTATCGACCACGGACCACGGTGAGTCATGTGGCCACGTGCGCGCGTGCGGACTAACACCCTGTAAGTGCCCATCCGCCACCGGAAGAACCTGACCATGGAACTAGAACCGTCAGGCCCACGGAAGAAGCGAAACGGATAGAGGAAAACGTAAAGAAAACAGGGTGAGGCGGCCGCGAGGCAGGTAGACCACGCCGCACGCCAGCGCGAACCCCGCCGCGTCCCCGGCATTTCCCTGCCGCTACCACCCCTCCGTCTCGCCGCCGACCACTGCCTCCACCTCTTCCTCTCGCGGGCTAGAGTCTAGAGACTAGGGTTAGGGTCTCCGGTTCTTCCCCGCGGGGGCTACCGCGGGCATGGTGACCGGCGCCGTCGCGCAGCCGCCGCCGCTCGCCGGCGCGCGGCGCGGCTTCAGTGTCCGGGGCATCCTCCACCGGCGCCTCGCCGCCACGCCTATGTGAGTACCCTCCTTCGGTTCTTGTCGTGTTTGCGTTTGGTTCGGTCTCTGGGTCGTAGTTGTTAAGAGGAATTTCATGATTTTAGTTGCTGAGTGTCATAACGAACGGACGAACCTGTTTGATTAAGGAGGAAATAAATCAAGGAATTTGGGGGCGTTGTTGAGTAGCGATTACGTAGATTGCGTGGTGCAAGCTATATTCATGACAAGAAAGGGTCACCGATTAGTTCAATGTAGGATCACGCTCTTAGCATATCCTATTGCTGTGGGGTAGTTGACCAATTACTGGTTGTATTGCACCAATTTTAATACCACAAGTTTAATCCAAAAGGAAAAGATAAAGATGCCACCCTGTTGTTTTGAAAAAATGCTGCGAACTACTCTATATGGGACTTTGATAGCATCTTGTTTGTTTAGCATGCACTGATGGTCGATTGGTTGCTCCTTGGGTTTTTGTGATGTGTATGTCTTGGCATGGTGGAATTGGGAAGGGAATACTCACCATAGGACTATAACCGGATTTATTGGATTTCATCTAAGTGTAGTTTCCAGTGGAGCATGATATTTTCTTGCTTCGAAAGCGTAGAGCTAGCATTGAGCAACCAGATATATGTAAAAATTAACTCTATCAGATTTTATGCATGTTGTTTGTTATTTTCATGCAAAATCAGTTACCTTTTTTAGGAAAGATGAACCAGTGGTTTCTACAAACGGTGGAAAAGAGGAAACGGTCACTGATAGCCTTAATGTTGCCAGAAAAGCATCTCACCCCGGGCTTTCATCAAGCTTATCGAATCAGATAACGGTGGTACCCACACCTCTGCATCCAGCTGAACCTTCTGATCTCCGTTTTAATCGTCTTCAACCCTCAATTGAGGAGAGTGATTGCAAATACAAAAGATTTTTTGGTTGCTACGTTGCTCGGGAGGCTATAATTGATGAGGAATACTGGGTATTATTCGTTTTTTACTTCTAGAAAACATAAGGTCATTGATTCTGGGCAATACTTTAAAGTCCTCCATGTTTGGTTGACATGGCCGGCACATGTGATTTGTGATGAGCTGATGGTACATATTATATGCTAATACTAGTGTCTTCTACCTGTCTTTTGTTTTGCATACTAATATTGGCTTGGAACATGAGATCCCTAGCTAACATCTATGTTCCAAATCATTTACTTCACTTTTTAGTTAGTGCTATGAAATTATAATATTTACTTTGCCACTATGCATTACATCCCTTCTTACCAACATTTGATAGATTGCCTCATGGTTGAGAGCAGAAGATCGGTTTGAGGATCAGTCAGGCGATCGGTTAGTGTTTTAGTTTACTGTGATATTTTTATGTAGCCATATTTGTTCTTTGTACTCTTATTCACTTATTGTTAGCATTATCCTTGTAACTAATATTTATTTATCATTATTTTTTACTGCAGCCATGTTGAAAGCTTCAAAAGAAAGTTTGCATCGCAGGTACCTGTGTAGTCAGTTAGTCATCTTTTTTTTGTGTGTGCTTGGGGCAATTGGGGTGGTAAAGATATTTAAAATAGTGAAATGTTAAGAATTTCTCATGGCCCCTGCTCAAATAGCATTCTTTTTAAATGGACAATGTGTCACAATGTTCCCATTAATTTTCCACCTCCTGATCATTCAATAGCTTCTGTTCTGGTTCATGTGTATCATTGTCAGTCATCTCATTGCAGGAATTTCATGCATTAAAGACTCGATGTAGCAAGCAGGTCGGAGAAAAGTATATATGTTTCGTTGCGGTATGAGATAAAAGCTCTCTGTACTTTGTTCATCAAGTTTATTACTAGATCTCTGATCCAGCATGTTAGTTCATAAATATGCTTTGAGGGAATCAACACATGCTAAAATGGCTATCTAACAACTGACAGGTTGAAACTTCAGTGTTCTGTTCTCGTTTAGATTTTGTATGCCGATTTGGTTTACATCGTTGAACTCTCTAAAAGCTGCTTTACCAATACTAAAATCTCACTGTCTCACGGTGTAATATTGCAGGTAAAGAATGATGACGTCAAGCGAACTGTGCTGAATAGTGTCGTTGGCACCCTGGATGTATGTGTCAGGCATCCTCTGCATGGGGAGAAATTTCCTGCGGTATGGAAAATAGCACCCTTGTCCTTTTATTACTTCTGTTGGTGTCTTTGCAAGTTACATTTCAAACTTATTCACAGGAGCCTGGAAAGTCACCATTTCACTGTAGAATCTATCAACCAGATCAGCCGAAATTTGGATATTTAACAAATGTATGTGTTGCTAAGTATGCACGGCGTCAAGGGATTGCCAGCAACATGTTGTTATTGGCCGCTGATGCTGCAAGACTCAATGGTAAAGCAATAAGTTATTCTGGAATAGCAAAATCCCAGATAATTGTGTTTCATCCGCTGATATCTTCACCCCTACTGTAGGTGCTGAAAATATTTATATTCATGTACATAATGATAACTTACCTGCTCGGAGGCTCTATGATCAGATAGGATTCAAGGTATATATACCATCTTGTTTCATTTTAATTCTGAAAATTCCATTTAGTTATAGAGGTCTAAATTGAATTACACTTGCGCTGTCTAATTGTAGATGGTTGACATGGATGGCACTCGCCAGTCATCAGATCTGTGCTTACTCTCCTTCAGTTCCTAGGATTAGGCTAGTTAACAAGGGACCTCCTCCCATAACCTTTGTGCAGATGAAACGCCATCGATCCTCCTGATTTAGAAAAGCAGGACGGTGTCAATGAATATGTTTTACCATCTTGTACATAATGAAAGTGTGAAAAGTTTGTATCTTTGGAATTTGACTAGATGGGTCACAGTTCTGATGCCCTAGAATGTTGTGGCATCTGAATGCTTCAGAAGTTTCTTTTACTGTATAGGTTGTGAAGCCTGCTAGTGCTTCTTGGTTGGTTCATTGTGTGATTCTTCAAGGAAAGATATACATCGTGGTACTGAATGTTGTTGCTCATACAATCATCGACTGGTTAGTTAACGTCAATGTTTTTTTTCAGAGGACGAACATCAATGACTTGACTATTGTTGATAATCACGTTCCATGATAAAAAAAAACCACTATAGTGAGATCTGATCCATTTCCTTTGGCAATAATAGTATATCTTACACACCTATTTATGAGGTTGGCCGCTTGCCCAAGGGCTGCTGCACTTTTGAATCTACAACTCAGTATCCTACACACCAAGCTTGTTGTATCACCCTGTGAAGGAAGCACGTTACCATAGTAGTAATGAACAAGATCTTACCTTCACATGAGAACTATACTACTAGTGTTCTCTACATACATCTCAGGTGTCAGATCACCTTACATTGAACTACGATGAATCACCGCTAACGTTGGCGAACTGCAGGCGATAGTCAAAATCGGGCGGGTGAGAGCTCGAGGATTTTACCAATTTACCTACGCTGATCAGATGGCCTTGTGAAATTTGATCATTTGCTCCAAAGTTCATAGGCCATTAATAAAATACCATCGAACATATTGATATAGATAAAATGTCCTAAAGTTCGTAAGACAATTGATGATTTGTTCTTTTTGCATTTTAAATTAATTTATGAATCGTTTTATCCATAAATAACCAAAACGTTGCTCTTTCCCCTCGTTCCTTCTTTTCTTTTTTCTCCTCACCGACTGGCCTCCCTCTACTTGTGCCACCGACTCCCTCTCTCGTGCTTCTCCTCCTCTTTCTCTCATGTCGGTGTTCATCTCGATCTTCCACGTGGTGGTGGGGGCCATGTAGAGGAAACTAGGGACCAGCGCGTTGCTCGAGTTCTCGGAGACGGCCATGGTTGCGGTGGTGGGTTGGGGATCTCGCCTCACCTTGGAGAGAGGTGGGTGTGCGTTGTGTGTAGCACAGTAGCAACGAGTGTGAGTTGCGTCCGTGGGCGGCAGCCGCCAGAGATGGTGAGGGTGGCGGACCAGAGGACCTGCCGTTTGGTATCGCTCCGGCCACCTTCTCTAAGTTTGGCGTCACCCTTGTAACATCATTCTTAGCTATTGCAACTCTTCAAACCGAGCCCTTTCGCCCACAGCTTCGCCTCGTCGTTTTCCACCAAACGCACCCATCGGCGGAGCTCCTAAGCACCACATTGCCGCTACCAATCCCATATTCTTCTTGGAGTCCGACCGCACTTCACCACTGCACAGCTCCACCTCTGTGTTCCCGTTCCCTCGATGGGTTCTTTGGAATTTGGTGTGTGTCACATCGAGTCCCACATTTCGATATACAATTCTCCTCTAATGATTTTGGGTTTGCTTCACCGTACGTAGAGATCAATCCCTTCTTCTCCAAGTCCGCATCGCCACTCAATTCCGCTATCGCTGGTGAGTTGCTACCTCCATCGACCTCACCATTGCCTTCCTCTTCTCCTCACGTTCCGGTGCTCACCTTCATCTTGTCGGAGCTCCTCTCCCTCGACACCACCGCCGGAGATGGGTCGCCATGTGGCCTCCTTGGTCGTCAGGATCAGGAGAGGATGGGGAGAGAGAGTGAGTTGGCCGGGGATAGGAGAGGATGGGGAGAGAGAGCGAGCTAGCTAGAAAGAGACACAATGGATGAGTTAGGTAGCTGGGGAGAGATGCACCATGGAGTAAGGATAGGTGTGGAATGGTCATTTTTTCAAAGATTCAATTGGCTAGAGAATAAAAAAACATTAAAATTTAAAAAATAGTAAATCGTTAATTGGCTCACGAACTTTAAGATTTTACCTGTATCAATGTCATCAAGGGTATTTTACCAATAATTCATAAACTTTGGGACTAAAGAGCAATTCTCACTAATACTAATCCCTGATGAACTGCAACTTGTATCGTACTTACCTGGTAAGTAAATCGACCGATCACGAAGGTATACGAATATTCACCGGTCGGATAGGCTCCAGACGTGCGGGCCTATTCACTCGGTGTGGTTATCATAGATGAGCACGCATAGTTTTCTCCGGTTCGAACCCGAAACGCCCCCGCACGCACAGACGAAGGCAAGGTCGGCACCACATCGCCGGCGGCGACCCAACCATGTCGGCGCGGGATCGTGAGACGGCTGTGGCTCTAGCGCGCGCCGCCGCGGCGCTGGATGGGGCGGTTCTCGGCCTCGGCACGGCGGCGCTCGCCGTCGCGTCGTGGGTCAAGTACCTCTCCACCTCCGGATCGCTCCGGCGCATCGCCGCCGCGCCGGCGGTTGCCATCCCTGACCTCCGCTCCCTCCTCGCAGGCGAAGACGGCGAATCGCGCCTTGTGGCGGTGCGGGGCCTTGTCCGCGCAGCCCCCCGAGGCAAGTTCCTCGTCCCCCCAGACTCCGGCGAGCACTGCGTCGTCGCCAAGCACACCCAGACGGTGAGTCGCACCGTCTCACGCTGAAGATTCGTCTCTTATATCCCTCGCTCAGAGATAGGGTTTATGCTAGGGCCATAAGGTTGCTTAGGTACGGATATAATTTTTAAACCCTCAAGGGTTGGGTGCTTAATGACGGTTCTCATGGCGGTGGGATAATATGCGAATGTTTAAGGTTCCGATTAAGCAGTAGCTATAAGGCAGGTAACAGGTTTGGGCATTGGAGCGGTTCTGGAACTTTTTGTTTAGTTTTATGCGCTGCTGTGCTAATTAGATAGATGTCTCAAATTGTTGTAGAAATCTTAGAGAATATCCATGCTTAACGCTATCCTGTTAGCTATGATTAAATTTTAGCTGTAGTTTCTAGGAGTAGGAAGGTAAATAAGTATCGAGTCTTGTGATTTCCTTGTGCAGAATTGGATAGCCTGGAGACGTAGATGCTAATTTTGAGGGTTTCCAGTCAGGTTATTCTTGCGTTCAAATTTCTGTTTGAAGATTGTTCTGAAAGCTTTGAGAATATTGATTCTTAATATATGTAAAATAGCTTTGGGCTTCTATTGCATTGGGCATTAGATGGTTAATGCTGATGGTTGAATTCCCCAGTTGCAAGAGGTCTACAAGCTGCAAAACCAGCCTTCTGTAACCCTGTTATGCTTTCATGGATTTAGGCCCTTAGGAGAGTGTTGTTGTAAAATCTCAGGAAAAGTGCCATGCAATAATGGTGCAATGCAGCCACTTTTGACTTTTGATGGAATCAAGTGACTAGAAGTCCATTATGATTTTGTAGTCATAGGACATTGTTCTAGATTCCTAAGTGAACTTGGGGAAATAGCAAAAGCATGGCAAGCCAAATGTGATGACCCTGGGTTATCAACTTGTTAGGATTTTGAACATTGCTTAAACGCCTTCATAGTTAGACTGAAGAACAAATGCCTTTATATAGAGTAGCATGTAATGTTGTTATTTGTTGTTGCAGTGGAATCCAATAACTGGGATTCGGTTCTGAATTTCTGCTGGTTCTCTGTAGTAACAGTGTCTTGGAACGATGTGTTGGATTCCACCAGTTACTGATTTAGATGTAAACTATAGAATGTTCCAATGGCTTAAAACTGTGGTGCAAAGCTACTTCTGGACACATTTTTGTACATGGTTGTTATTCACCTCAAGTAAGGGGTATATTAATTATTGATAGTTTTAGGATTTTCATGGATTCAAAGATATACGTGGAATAAATTTGCAAGTTTCCCCTTTTTTGTTATGAGTGAAAAATAGAATCGCACTTTTACACCCCCAAACTTTGCCTGTGCTTTTAACATACAACTGTGTATCTGTTATTCTCTCCCTGTAAAGATGTCTAACTGGTGATTTGTGATCTCATACTTAATGTAGTGCTTGTTCAACGAGTGGAGAGGCATCTTTGCATGGACCTTTGATCTGCATGCTCTCTTTTTTAAATCGTTGAAAGAGCAAATTACAACATCATTTAGACGGGTATACTATCTATACTTCTACACTGTGATTGTCTTTGTACCCCAAACTTTTACCATACTTTTCCTTTTGCAAGGTTCCATTTGTTCTTGTGGATTCTGGGTCCGGGAACTCAACTGGAATGGTACATGTGAAGTTGGATGGGGCAACTCAACCATTACCTCTTACAACTGTGTATCATAAACTTGTCCCAGTTGAGTCAACTCCTTACACATTGTTTCAGACTATTATTGGCAATGGCTACCCCGTAAGTTTTTGGTTTCTACATTGAAATATATTTATTCTATGCAATAATCAACACAGGGATATCTTTCTTGAGCCATTTGATTTATTTGTAGATTGCGTTATTAGATGAGGAAAAGATACTTCCTATTGGAAAGGAGATTACAGCAGTGGGATTGTGTCGAGCAAATAAAGGAAGTGTTGAGATCAGTTCATGCCCCGAGATCCCCTTTTTCTTGTAAGAGTATTATTTGACCATATGTTTCCATATTCGTGGATAAAATCCCATCGGTAACCAAATAGGTTCACGGCAGAGGGTTCAAAATCCGGTGGTTACTGCGCCGGTAACCACCGGTTACTGCTTTTACTGGTGGAGACCAAGAACCAAAAACCTACCGGTATCAATTTTTATTTTGAATTTTGACCGGTTTTTCCCGTTTTTCCTTCACGGATGGTTTTTCCTATTCGGGCGGTTTTTCCTATTCTCGGTTTCAAAACATCTCAAAATTTAAATTCGATTTTCAAATTGTGACCGGTTTTTACCGGTTTCCAGAACGCACGGTTATCGTTCACGGCCTCCGACCAGGATTTCTTCCGGTTCCGGTTTTTTGGAACCTTGACCGGCAGTAACCGGATTTACCGGCGGGTATCGGGAAAAAATTTAGCGGCCGGATTTGTTTAAATTCAAATTTGAATTTTTGAACGTAAAAATTGGATTCCCTAATGATGTTTACATTGTCTAACACTAATCCAATGTATTAGGACCTCCCATGCTTGACTTGATGCTTTTTTGTTATGAATGTATTAGAAATTTTCAATTGTTAATTACTCATAACCGGTTTTTAGCGGTTTTTCTCCTGTTTTTTGGGTGGTAACCATCCGGTTTTTCCAGTTACCGGTTTTAAAATGGTCCAAATTCAAATTCTACTATTTGAATTTTAGCCGATTTTTCTCCTGGTTTTCCGGTAACCGGCCGGTTACCGTTACCGGCTCTCCGGCGGGATTTCCTTCGGTTCCGAGTTTTTGATACAGGGACCATATTCTTTCTTTTTCACGAATGCCAGGCACCAGGATTCTAGAACATCCATAGTTTATACTAGAAGCACGGTAGCGACATCTGCGCGCCCACCCAGTATCGAAAAAATAAAAGAGACGATAATTCGGGAGGAGTTTCTAAAAATTTTTCGGAAAAGGCAAAGGGTTATTAGAAAACGAGGTCTGTTTAAAAATCGAACGATCCCATCCTGCAAAAACGGAGGGCTAAAAAATCTAGGGACCTTTATATTTTGGAAAAAGAGGGACATTTTAAAAATCCTCCCCGACCGTCATCGAGATTCCCTCGGCACGCGTCGGGCGGAGGCAGGCGCGGGGCGACGTGGCATGGCCAGCGTTCGGGGAGTCCCCCGGTTATAATGGGGATAGTATGTCTAAGATATTCATCGTGAATAAGGAAAGAGGGCATGCGTATTAAGGTATTCTTTTGGTGCAGTTCCATGGCTTTTATATAACGCTTTGCCTTTACTCAGGTCTGAGCTGACCAAGGATGATATTGAAGCTGAGCTGGCTTCACGTGCTAAAACACTCTTTTGGGCTAGTGTTGTTCTTGGAACCATGTCAGTTAGCTTACTGGGCTATGCCATCTACAGGTATCTGTCTGGAACTTGTGGAATAAACTGATGGACTGAAATTTATAGTTGAAATTTTCTTGTCTTGAACTAAACTGTGGCATTTTCACCAATCACCATTGCTAAAGATTTTATTGATTGACCCTTGATTAGTTCAGGGTATAATTTACAACTAGATACTTTGTTTTAGCTCACTATGGATCCTTCTGAGCTATTCTACTTTTTGTAGCGTTGTGCGTTGCGGACAGTTTAATGTTTGTAATGATGCAGGTGCCGGGAGAGGCTCAAAGAGCGGAGGTTGTCAAGGCAAGCTCAAGAATTATTTCACCAGGCTAATGATGATATTAGGGAAGATGGATCTAGTGATGATGAGTCTGGTGAAATAGGAGATGGGCAATTATGTGTTATATGCTTAAGGAGGAGGAGGAATGCTGCTTTTGCTCCTTGTGGACATCTTGTCTGCTGTTGCACCTGCGCATTAAGGGTTGAAAGGGAACCTGAACCATTGTGCCCTATGTGTCGGCAAGCAATCCAATGCATGATTAGGATTTATGACTCTTGAGGTACTTGGAAAACTTTTTTCAGTCTTTCGGAGGGTGGACTCATGAACTTTGTTTTCCTGATTATACATTACGGCATATTATTTGGATTGGAACACTGAAGGAAAATCTTTACTTATGTCTTTTCTGTTGTTTTTTTTCATCATTAAGGAAATGAATTTGTTTCCAACCTGAAAACTGAAACATGGAACTGAATTTTGTTTCAACTGAGAAATTGTTAGCAGCTATTCGATATCAGAACAGTTACTGTTAGAAGGACGTAGATGCAATATATATACTTATTCATTTTAAATGGATTTACCATAATCAAAGTAGCACTGAAACTGTTGAATGAGATTAACTTGTTTGATCTTATTGCCGATTCCTTGCTGATAGGTCTCCAGCACTGGCATGTCTTCTTCCCAGCTGAGCTGATGAACTTAGGCTGAAAATTACCGAATTTTTAGTCGGCGCTGCATGGATGTCTGTCCATTCTGTAAAAATGGTCTTGCCGTCAGCCAAGTAACATAAAGTTATTATTATTATTTTGGTGCTGATCTACAATCTTCAGTTCTTAGTACTGTGATGTGTGTCGCTTGCAAAATATAAGCGTATGTCTACCTGGATGGATGCAATGTTCTTTGCTTGACATGGTTACGCAGAACCTGCTTTTTTGGTAAGGTTCAGAGCAAACGTACTCTGTATAACCGACGCTCCTGCAGTCTTGTTTGAGGGCATTTACAATGCAAGTGGCCTCATCCTCTATCTATACACGATCTCATGCTCTATCTATACACAAGTCTCACGACACCGTCTAAACTCTCACCCACCCATTAATTCAAGCACACTCAATGCAGGTAGCTTCAAATGGCATCACAGTTAATTTTGCATTTCAGCACTTTAGTTTTTACATTTCAGCCTCTGCTTTCTTTTTATTTAGTACTTTAGTCTCAAAAGTCACACAAAAAACCCTAGAAACAGAAAAGGTATTATATATACACCCTTGCCCCACATGTCACCCAAATATTAAGCCATCCTCTCCCGCTCTCCCCTCACTTCCCCTCGCCAGAGCGACTCCAATCTGCCTCCTGTTGTCTCCGATTCACCGTCCACCCGGCGCCGCCATCCGCAGGTTAGTTGGATCCCCCTCGGTTGGATCCGTTTGCCACCACTCCTCACCTAGATTTGGCCGCCGCACGTCTTCAATACCGTCCTCATCTCCGACCTCGATGTTGTCGTCCTCGTCTCGCCCTTGTCCTCGTCACACCCTAGCGCCGCCGTCATTTTTCTCAAGCCGTCCTGGCTCGACCTTGGCACCATCGTCTTCGCCGGTCCCGGTGTAGGCGCCACATGCTTCCTCCCTCTCGGGATCATTCCTTCCCTCCGTGGACCACATACTCTCTCCTCAAGCCATCTACTCTAGCACCCTGTAAGCCACAACATTTTCCCCTCTCTCCTCCACGGCAGCGAGCATCTGACCTGCGAGGCTACCGACCAGGGTGGAGCGTTGTATATGCCCTAGTCGTCTGGTTGTTCCACCTTGACAAAGTGATAAATTGCATTCGCCAGCGCGATTTGTTTGGACTGTTCTTTTTTTTTTTTTTTGCTGCGGCTTATTATTTTTGACTACGGCTTATGGTTTTTGAGCTATTTGTGAGAGAGTATAGAGTAAAAGAAACTTACGTACGGTTTTAGCTAATATAAATGAAATCGTTATAGTGTGTACTACAATTAACTTATAAACATTATTTTGAAAAGATATTCTATTTAAAAGCTAATTATTATAGAAAATCTAAAATATAGCTGTTAGAAGAGATAGCTTTTAAAAGCTGAAAAAAAACCTTGCTGCGTAGGCTTCTTTACACGTTTGAACGGCCGCGCGGCTGCATAGAAGCCATAGGAAACCACGAGTCCAGGTGATGGCAGGTGACTCCTCACGCGAACGGCGAAGCGGCCTTGCTCTCGCGGAACCCTAGCCGCCGATCTCGCCGCCCCAAATCCTCCCCGCTCGATCTCGCCGCCCCCAAATCCTCCCGGTCCCCGCCTCGATCTCGCCGACGTAGCATCCAAATCCTCGCATCTCCTCACCGCCGCAATGCAGAAGCCCTCTCGCCTCCTTGCCTGCTTCCCTTCCCCTCCCTTATCCCTCTCCGAGTCTCTCGCTCCGTGATTCATTTGGTTATTGCTTCGGTCGGCATCAACGAGGAGAAGAAAGAGTCAGTGGTCATGCTGGCATCATCGACTTCCTGCGGCAAGACACTTGGGACAAGTAGTCGGAGACGTGCGTGAAGGCCTCGCATCCTGGCGGCCCAAGAACGAGTCCCCACTGTGTTGAGGTACTCAAAGACCGCACCCATCCATAATGCAATTTCGGTCTTTAATCTCTATACTATTCAAAGTTTGGATGCCTCTACTCAACCACATAATTCAATGCTAATATGAAGCAACAGGTTTAACCATTTCTTCCTATTACTAGAATGAGAATTGTGAACTGAGGATTTTATCTAGACTAGATTGGATGCCCGTACTCACAAACCGCACTTCGATGGGTTGCTTAGCGCTCGATGGGTTGCTTGTATTACGATCAGAGATTCTTCTTCTCGAAGACCGAGGCTATCCGAGGTCGGAGATTGGTTTTCTTTTGGAATGTCTCGGATAGATTGTATGTTTGGAATGTCTGGATGAATACAATATAGTTTATTGTTTATATGAATTTCTTGTTTATATGATCTATTCAGTTTATCTTCAGTCTCTTCTCAGTGTGTTTATATGAATTTCTTGTCTGGATAGATTGTATGTTTGGAATGTCTGGATGAATACAGTACAATTTATTGTTTATATGAATTTCTTGTTTATATGATCTATTCAGTTTATCTTCAGTCTCTTCTCAGTATGTTTATATGAATTTCTTGTCTGGATAGATTGTATGTTTGGAATGTCTGGATGAATACAGTACAATTTCTTCTCAGTTTGTTGTCTGGATAGATTGTGTTGCTGTACGATTTATATTCTTGTTTATATGATCTGGATAGATGGCACTGGTAAAGATAAGCCAAATGAGTTGGAAAAATAAAGTTGCATCTATCACTGCTGATTTGGAGGTTGTTGAGATACTTGCTATTAATATGTTGATTCAGGTATTGCACTCTTCTTTTTGTAAATGTTATTTTATCTTTTTTTCATTACAAATTTGCTTCTAACTTAGTTTGACATATTAATTGACTAATTGTAGGAAGAAGAAATAGCTAGTGATGATGAGCCATAGAGCTTGAAGGCACTTTGAGCATTCGGTTGTTATCTCGCTTGAGGCTATGAGCCCGCACTATTGTTATTTTGTGTTTCGTTATGGCAAGATAAACTTATGTTGTGTTCCTATTGTGGCTTGTATGAATTTACCACTTATTTTGTGTTTCATATGGCAAGATAAACTTATGTTGTGTTCCTATTGTGCATGGCTCCTCCGTTGCTCCTCTCGGTTCAGTTCAGCCCACTCCGCTCGACGGTAACCTCTCACGCTCAGTATTTAAACCTCACTCCCAATACGTCATATACTGCTCAGCTCAAGAAGAACGCCTCGATCGCTAAGAACAACGTAGCAACAGCCAAGAGCAATGGCGTCCGCCGCTAGCAACTCAACTCCAGCCTGAGGAGCTGCTCCTCCCTGCCCAACCTCGTCTGGCCGATCGACCTCTCCCTGCTCGTCCTCGCCGCCGACGCGCTGGGCCTGGTCTTGCTCCTCCGGCCCAGCCCGACGCCCTTCGGCTGGGCGCTCGTCTCCGTTCATGCCACCACCCTGCTCTCCGCGCTCGTGGCCTTTCTACGCACAGCTCACCCACCTCTGCCTCCCGGCGCACGTGTCCCTCGCGCTCGCCTTCCTCCTCAACCGCGACCGCAGCCTCCGGCTCCTCGGGTCGGCGAGGGACCGGAGGGAGCAGCTCGCGCTGGTGTTCCTGGAGGTCAGGAGGCGCTGCTGCTGGCCATGCTCCTGGTGCAGGCCGTGGCGCTGGTGGCCGCGTGCGCGGTTGGCCGGCGGTGGGCGTGGCGTGAGGGCGGTGGACGAGAAGGTGACGACGAGCGGCAGCGGCGAGAAGGTGCACTGAGCAAACAACGATGGGTTTGAAGAGTGCTGAAAAAAAAAACTAGAGGGGAATCAGTGATAATTAATCTGCTGTGTGCGTTAGCGTCCTCGGTTTCCTTTAATTGTTCGGTGATGGCCATTATAGTGTGTGGCCACGGATTAGCTACTTTAGTTTATGATGCGTGCTTCTGTTTGGCGATTGTTCTTTCTTTGTTTAACTTTCGTGTGCAGATGGTTTGTTAAAAAGATTTGAGTCACCACCATAAAACGAACATGAATGTCTTAAGAAATTTATTTCCCTCTTCGATTGTGGTATCATTACAGCAATATAGTTACAACAATGTTGGCAGTGGAAAAGTCTCACCTTTTCTGCTTCTGAATGGTTGCTATTCTAGATTTCTAGTCGGGTATGTAAAGTGTACAACATCAGCTACAAGAATGCCTGTTTCATCTTGTATAATACATGCCTTGGGCCGGAGCTGGAAAACCAGTATCAGAGGCACGCTCTATGATCCTGTACAATCTTGATGTCTCGAGCAATTATCCTATTCCTACATCTGAGACGAGATAAAGCAAATTTATTTTGATCTAGAGTTCAAACCAGCCCTTAGTTTTTCTGTGTTCTGCAACGATCCATGTAGTTGCAAAAGCAAGGAATTGCTGACAACAAAGATGGAGCTCAGGGCCATTAACCCTCCTGCACGAGACATCATCAACAAATGGTGTCAATATCAAATTACGATCTACCAGTAAGACGAGATGATATCGATTCCATTCATTGAATAAACATTACCTGAAAGAGATGGTGTCATGGCGAAATCAAATTGAGGCAATAACACTCCAGCAGCAATGGGAATGGCTACTATGTTATATGCCACTGCCCAGGTCAAATTTTGGTGAACTTTTGCCATAGTTGCTTTTGAAAGGGATAGGGCGTCTACCACCTGCGCAAGAGATTATTCCCATCTATCAGTGCAGATGCCACTTGACATTGATGATAAAAGAATCACACTCAGCAGAATTATACCTGGGAAAGTCTGTTGCCTAATAGAACAACTGAAGCTGCATCAGAGGCAGCGTTCTCTTTTGAGTGAGTTCGCATAGCTATTCCAACATCAGCAGCTGCCAAAGATGGCGCATCGTTTATTCCGTCACCAACCTATACAACAGCGAGTATTGGGTCAATGTCATTAACAATTAGCAAACGATACAGATGAACAGGATGCGTTTAGTAAAAAAATTACAATACAGCCTTGTTAATGTAAAATTTGAAATGTCTTCATGTTATCTTCAAACGATGAGTTTTGTCATGCTTTTATTTTTCGATTATGCTTAACATGTAGTTATCCCATTTTCTGGCAAAACAGAACAAGTTTATCGCAAGCAGTTTTGGAAGCCCGTAGACCAATTGTATGTGTCGTCCATAGTAGAACAGAAATAGAACACCACAATACATTACCATTGCAACTCTGCGCCCCTCCCCTTGCAAAGTTGATATAATGCCTGCTTTTTCCTGTGGAGTTAGGGATGACCTTATGTTTTCATTCCTGATTCCAACAGTTCTGCCAATGCTTTCCACTGCTTCTTTCCTGTCTCCTGATAGTAGAAAAGTTGCAATTCCTTCCTGCTGCAGCCTGTTAATTAACCAGAAAGAAAAGGCAGTTATACATGCTGCACTACTTGAATTATACAGATATGACAGCAATAGATGCAGCGCTTGCATGACACTAAAAAAATAACATTTGCAACATCTGAGATTCTAGCAGCACCATTTAGCATTAAAGATTAAACATATTTTCAAAGTATAACAATTTTTTATGAGGCAACATTATGACTTCTGAACATGTCCTGTTAGTTGGGACAAATATACCTGCACTTATAATGCAGAGAAAATACATTTAAAATGCAAATGATATATCCAGTAAATACCTGTCCACAGTTGATTCTGCATCATCACGCAGAACATCTGATATAGAGATAGCACCTATTATACCTTCTCCTTCACGACCAACATAAGCAATTGATTTTGAGTGGTTTGAAGTTGATGGCTCATTAGAAGACTCAAACTCTAGACGATTTCTAAGATCTCTCAGTTCAGTTGGTGACGCCTTAGTTTCAAAACGATTGTGGACCCAGTCCAAAGTGCCTACTGCAACCAAACACCCATCTACTTCTGCCAAACAGCCAAAACCAGGCTCTGTAAGCTGCCCACTTGCGGTTGGAATATCCAGTTTGAGCACTTCAGCCTCATTCATTATAGCATTTGCAATAGGATGCAGTGCTGTTTTCTCCACTGCAGCAGCAAGACGAAGAATCTCCATCTCCTCATATGCTAAAGAAGCAATAGAAGTAACTACTGGTTTTCCTTTTGTAAGCGTCCCTGTCTAAGAATCACAACATAGATACTATTTGTAATACAAATACATAACTTTGACGAAACATAGTTTAGCACGAAAAATAAAAATGATAAATTAAGTCATATCTACCTTATCAAGAACAATGGCATCTATCCCAGCCAAACGTTCCAAAACATCACCTCCTCTAATAAGTAGTCCTCGTTTAGCACCTAGTTTGAGAATTGAGATAAAAGGACGTCATAGGGAGTTATAACCTCATTAAAAAACATAAAATCAGACAAGAGTTGCTACAACGAAGTACAGTGTATAGTAGAATACTGAATCAAACTCATTAATGCGGAGTCCCTTTAATTGCATTCATGACAAATAAAAATGTATCACCCCCATTGTCTCATCAAACATTGCGAACAAATGGATCCAAAACTTGGACAACGAAAGTTACCCATAGAAGTTCCTATTAAGATAGCTGTAGGGGTAGCTAATCCAAGCGCACAAGGACATGAAACAACCTGCAGGGTGAACAATTATGAAATTAGCCTAAATAAACACTAAAAAGAAGGCAATTCTTGAATGTGAGCTATGCAACACAGTTTTTCGATGGTCAACCACCTCCAAACAGGTTCAACTATATTGAGATTTTAGGATGTTTTGCATGTGCATTGGCCACAATGGATTTTAAGGATGATTAGTTAGTTGATCTACTGTAGTCTGATTGTCGAAAAGTAGTCCATGTGATAAATTTCAAAAAAATAGTTTTCAGTCCATTAGATTGTAAGACTGAGTTTTAGAAAACAGTAACAGGATTACTTACTAGCACATCCACAGCAAGCTTCAAGCTCAAAAGCAATGAGTCCCCATCTGGACCAGAAATATCATTTAGAAGAACCTCCGGAAAGGTGTGTGTGCCAATGTAATACCTTAGGATAGAGAGAGAGAGAGAGAGAGAGAGAGAGAGAGAGAGAGAGTTAGAAAAGCAACATTTATATAGCTCCAGCAAATTTCTTGTATATTTCTTTGGAAGGAAGAAAAGGAGAAGGGCAGCATACCAGAAAGAAAAGGTTGCTGCAGACAATGTCATAACAGTATACACAAATGGCCCTGCAATTGTATCTGCAAGCCTTTGAACAGGAGCTTCACGTGCTTGTGCATCCTCAACCTGTTCAAGGACAGTACTAATATAGTTAGAAACTTTTTTTTCCTTTCATTATCAAGAGCAAAGGGGTGTATACCAACCATACGGACTATCTTAGCAATTGTTGACGATGGTCCAGTAGTTGCAGCTTTGATCTTTAAAGGCCCATCCTTCAAAACAAGTCAAAGAATGGACTGTTAATCAATTTAGCTAAGAAGTCTCAAAGGGGCATATGTACTTCATGAGGGAGAGATCAAAGATTGAATGAGTGGAACAAGGGCATTATGATGATTTCACTGAAGTATGTCCAGTTAAAAAGCCTTTGGAAATTAATCAGGACACAAAAAAGTGAGTGAACAACTTATTGAAATTGCAGTTACAGCTCACAATTAACTTTTGCGTTGGCTACATGAATATGGATGAGGAACATATATATGACAGAGGTCATCATTTTAAAGTAATAAAATTCACAATTGATTGACACGATCTAGTGGGAGAAAATACCAAGAAAATTTACCAGACTTTCTAGCAGAAAATTATGTACATACCCAGTTCACAGTTCCAGCAAATACAGAAAATCCTTTTTCTTTGGCTACCGGCAAGGATTCTCCAGTAAGCATTGATTCGTCAACAAAACTTGACCCTCCAAGGACATTTCCCTGCAAGAATGGGTAACAGTGGTCCAATAGATCTGTCAAATAACTCTATGCAAGCACAAACTGATGTATAAAAAAATGCGACAGAAGGATGACGAATGTGTGTATATTAACAACCATTAGTGAACTAGGAAAACCTTCAAAGATGTTGACTCTGGACTAACAAAATTTCATGATGTGGATCTTATAAGATATACTACTAAATTTTCATTTCAGTGACATTTGAGTTCGAAAGCATGAGTTAAGAGACAAATCTACAGACAGTAAGGATATCCAAGGTTGTGAGTGCCCATGGAACATTCATTGAAGACAACAAATCATTACTGACAAAAAACTGTGTCTTAGAAAAACTAATAAAGCAAAGGGAAAAAGAGTTACCTTCAAATGATTTTTAGAACATGCAGTTCGCTTTACAAGATTGTTTTACCACAGAAAAATTAATAACCATAAAGGGGCTCATCAAACTTAGACTTTATGTATAACCAAAGAAACGGTTGTATCAATGCATCGAAATAGAAGTAGGAAGACACTAGAAAACAAGAAAAATTAAACCATGGTGCGGCTCCTTACATCTACAGGGATAGTTTCTCCTGGAAGAACCAATATCGAATCTCCAACACGGACATCATCGACAGGAACCTCAATTGTGATTGCGTCCGAATTCAAAATACCATCAGAGGAGGGGTCATCACTGGAGGAAGTAATGACCAACCTCGATTGAGGAGATAAGAGTGACTGCCACATAACGTGAGACATAATAAGTTGTCAATAAACAGTTATATTGGTGAAGAATGTATATCTACGTTACTTCACTATCCATCAATATTTTTTTGATAGTGTTTGTGGGAATATAGGTTTACTTATCGCCCTTTTTATTTTCTATTTCTGTTGATGCAAAATGGAAGTGTTCTTAGTTAGATATATACTTACAATGAGCTCATTCATATCGCTCGATGCCTTAAGCCTAGCACTTTCTTCCAGAGATCGTCCAAGAAGTACAAATCCAAGAAGCATGACCTGCATGCTACAAGACAGCTTTCTTCAACGAAATTTTCTTATGAAATTCATATTTCAATTGTTATTTGATCAACCGCCAAATCGATTCAAGTAATGTGGGAGAAGGAAATAAAGTTTATAAGTTGAATGATTCAACAGCAAATAGGATGCCTTGTCAAAAATCTCAGTCCAACAACGAAATGTTGAGAACTGACACTGATTTTGTCAAAAAGTGTAGCATAGACCCAAAAGCAGTGCAACATTGACCATATCAAGATAGCAGCGGCAGCAAGAAAATAAAATTGCTGCTTTATTAATAAAAATTCGCTATTCTTTCTGCATGCATGGAGGATTACTCACCGGTTCGTCAAAAAAGGTTGAATTCCACTCCCATTCAGGGTTCAGCAAGGATACCTTCATAAAAGAAAAGGTATATTAGTATTCTTGTATGACTAGAGAGAGAAATTGGGCACTATAAATTCACTTACTGCACTAATAGCAAATGCAGCCACTGACCCAAATCCCACAAGAGAATTCATATTGGGGGACCCCTGCTTGAATGCTCTAAGACCGTCGAAAAGTATATCTGGAGTTACATTGAACTTTGTGAGAAACGATGAACAAATATGTGAAGAAACGCAGTGCACGGCCATGCTGAAAATGAGCTTCAGTTTCAACTTTGATTTTGATACTTCGTATGCATTTTTCTTCCCTCTAGGGTAAACAACGCACAATCCCTCTGGTTCTTTACATCATCTCTGTCATTCCGTTGTTTCTTAGGAGGCATTGAACAAATGTCTCTTTAAAAATCCACCATACCAAGCAAAAGCCCATGAATAAAAAACTAAAGATTATACCAAGGATGAGTACATGTAGAACCAAGAGTTTTCAGCATCTTGTGTCAGGCAACCTACCTCGTGCTATTGAGTTGTCTATCGTTCTTAGAAACTGATTGAATATGTGGTAATGGTAATTCATCTACCAGTCATTATCTGGTTGGTACACCAATAACTTTTAGGAACCTAAACTAAACAGCATATAAACCAATGCATAAGGCTATAAAAACGATATTGGAGCCAAATATACCTCTTCCAGGCCCAAACAATGCCGTCATAGCAATGCCGCATTTCACATACGAATTGTGCAACAAATCCAAAAAGGTTCCTGTATCATCCACATACAAACAATTCTATAACATGAACATCAGTGGCCAATTTAGTTTTAACAAAAAAAAGGTAGCCAATTTAAACTTTGCTTTTCCGTTACACAACTTGAGATCACGCACGCTCTCGTGGTTTCAGCTCACCATGGCCGATATGGATGCCGACCGAGTGCAGGAGATGGGATGCGTGCGAGCCGCAGCAGAGCGCGACGAGCGTCCACGCGAAGGCGACGCGCCCTCGGCTCCGCGTGAGGAGCTCCGCCTTCCTGGCGGCCATCTCCCTCCACTTGCGCGCGCTCTCCCCAGTTCCCGCGGCCGCGCCCCCTCGCCGCGCCGCCGAGGGGAACCCGCACTCCGTCAGCCTCGCCGCAAGCTCCTCCCCCGCACCCGGTGCCGGCGACCGCAGCCGCACCGCGGCCGACTCGGCGAGGAGGTTGACCGCCGCGGTCTCCACCCGCGCATCCGCGGCCAGGATGGACCGCACCCGCGCCGCGCAGCCGCCGCACATCATGCCGCTCACGTCGAGCAGCACGGCAGCGCTGGTCTCCTCTCCCGCCGCAGCGGCCGCATCGACCGCGCTTGAGGCGGAGGGTTCAGCCGTGGAGCGGGGGATGGACACCGGTAGGCCGCGGGGGAGGAGGTGGAGTCGCTGGAAGGTGGAAGCCGAGCATCGGCGGTGCGCCAGGCGAAGACGCTGGATCAAGAGAGGATTAGCATTGGGAATCAGGGAGCGGACGTGGAGGAGGGAAGTGGTGGTGGTGGTGGCGGCCATAGAGGTGATCCGGAGGCCAGAGGTCTCGCCGGCGAGTGGCGGAGGCAGAGGTGCAGGAGAATCGAAGGGCTTAGCAGCTTAGATTTTCGTACCGTGGAGGAGAGGGGAGGAGGTGGCCACGGAACGCGCCGAGCCGAGGAGGAGGCGACGGGGAGTAGGTGTGGTGGTGGTGGGATGGAAATGCAGGGGAGCGGAAGAGTGGCCGTGGTTAAGCGTGCGCCGGATTCTAACTGGAAGAAGGATGGTGACGTGTCGGAGGAGAGGACTGGAGTAATCCTGTATTCCTGGTGAGTTGGATCGATTTGGATTTGTGGACAGCAATTTCCCGAGCCGTTTGGAAGACGTTTTGGGAGGAAGTGGATTCGTGCCGTGAGCGCGTGGAACGTGATAGGTTGGCCGCATTTTAAGCTAAGCTGCTTGCTACCCATGAGCCACGAGCATTGTCGGTGTGGATACTGGATCTGCATTGCTCCAGTTGTTCATAAGCAGCAAATAGGTATTCGCATGTTATATAACTGTTCGTAAGCATTCGTACTAGATGTCTGTATCTTCGCACGACATGATTACTTAGACCAGGAAATGGTATCTACAAAGAGCTCTACCCTTCAATCCTCGCACGTAGCGGCGAACACAACACTAAGGGTCTGTTCTTTTCAGCTTTTAAAATTTTTTCACTTTTCTACAATAACTAGCTTTTAAATAGAGTATTTTTTTAAGATAGGATCTACTAGTTAATTGTAGTACATATTTTACTGACTTCATTTATATTAGCAAAAACCGTACGTAATTTTTTGTTACTCTGTAATCTCTCGTATAAACAATCCAAAAATCATAAAATACAACCAAAAGCAAAATCACAACTAAAAGAACAGGCCTAAAGATTTAGCCGGTACCCATAGAACAAAAGTAACATAAGATTCTTCTTTGGCCTCCGATAGTTGACTACAGATGCTAGAGATTGACCCAAGGTTGCAATGATGATAACCGATACCCAAGGCCGCAACGGTGATAACCGATGCTCCCTACCTCGATGGACAGCCGATGGAACTACTGCTGTCCTTATATAATATAAGTCCACTTTGATTTTTAATAGTCTCTAACATAACATTTTAACTCTAGTTTTGTATTATGATATGTTAATAAAAATAATATATTATGAAAGTATTTTATAAGACAAATTCAATAATATTATTCTACATAGTTGATTTATTACTTTAATATATATTAATAATTAATATTTAAAACTTTAACCGTATAATCTAAATAGACTTATATTATAGGACGAATTGAGAGTAGAAAACAAAATTATAGGGACATGAAAAGAGATAAAAACTTGGTGAAGATCATGTGATAAAAATCGTACCATTGGACCACGTAGAGATGTTCATATGGATTTGTCAAGTAAAATCCTTTGATAAATATTTATTCCTTTTGGCAAATCGCAAGGGCGAAACCCCAAAACCCCCCACCTCCTCTGTCTGGAACGTTATCTGTAGCCGAGTGTCTCCCATCCACCTCTCGCCGGCGTCTCCGTTCCAACTCGCCAATGGCCTCCCCCAACGCCGACCCGCCCCAACACCACGCCTCGGCGCCACCCCTCCTGCTCGCAATACGCCACCTCCCCTTCCCCGGCGCTCACCGGCCTTCACGCGCGATTCCTGCCCCCGACCTCACTCCCCTCGCCCGCCGCCTCGACGAGCTCGCTGCAGCGGCGGCCGCCCACCCGCTCCTGAAGCCGCTCTTCACCTTCCACTCCCACCTCTCCACCTTCTCCCAGGTAGGTAAACATCCACGGCCTTCTCGGGCTCGATCAATCACAGTACACGAACTATCTAACGCCGTAGCCGCGCGCGCGCGCACTCGCTTGCGCTTGTTGATGTAACGAGCAGAGCAGGAGGCGGACGATGGTGGCGATGCGCCAGGCGGCGTGCCCGCTGTCCGGGGAGCAGTGCTTCGCGGTGGTGCTGGGGAACTCGGTGGCCGGGATGGTGGTGGCCAACGGCATCAACAACTTCCTCAACCTGTACAACACCGTGCTCATCGTCAGGCTCGTGCTCACCTGGTTCCCCAACACGCCCCCCGCCATCGTCGCGCCCCTCAGGTACACACCGCAACGTACCAGTAGTATCCTAGAACTATCATGCGTGCTATACTATACTTGTTCAGTCATGTAGTAGCGTGTAGCGGCTGTCCAGCTCAGCTCCTTGACCAATAGGAAACGATATGATGCAGCCAGCAATATTCAGAACGTGGCCGACTTTTTGGGTGCATGTCCCAATCTGCTGAGCTACCAGTGCTAGTTGCTTTGATGCTTTCGGTGACTTGTGAAATGTTGTTGCGTGCAGCACGATATGTGACCCGTACCTGAACATTTTCCGGGGAATCATCCCTCCGCTCGGGGGGACGCTCGACCTGTCGCCCATCCTCGCGTTCCTGGTCCTCAACGCCTTCTCCAGCACGGCCGCCGCGCTTCCGGCGGAGCTCCCCAACCCAGCGGCATCAAACAGTGCTTCTTCGTCCGGCTCCTCGGCACACCCCGACCTCACCGCGAATCAGAGGAAGTGGATGCGGAGAATCCGCTCCGGAAAATCGCAGGAAGAGGATCATGATGCTCGCTAGATTTCCATGTAAAATTAGATCTTTACATATCTAGAACTACGAACCTGCAAGCAATTACTATGATTTTTTTGACAAATTACTGCCAAGTAAACTTGATTCTTGATTTCTTTTTTGATTGTCTCGCACAAGCATGTAACTGGTTATTATTGTTCAAGGGCTACAAAGATGGTTCGGTTCTTTACTCAAGATTATAGATTCTAAGTAATCCTCAGATCTCATTCAAGTTCTCCAGCTGTAAAATCTCAAAGCCACTCTGCTTGAACATGGAATTCTTTTAATTCTTGTAGAAATTTAAGTTCACCAACTCTTGCTTGAATGCAAGTGCAATGCCCCTGACTCTGGAACAAGAAGATCGTGTAGATTCAGAAGATTACTCATGCCTCTTGGCAAATCATTAAGACCACAACAATGTCTTATGCCCAGTGCCCGTAGGTGGTGAAGTCTACAGAGCGCCAGGCAAACATTTGGGAGTGTCGTTGCTGGATCTCAGTTCTAGATAGCGAAGATGGATGAGCTTTGCAATACTGGATTGCAAAATGTCAGCACTAAAGAACATTACTGATAACTGAAGTACTCGGACATACTGTAGTTGCCCGAGAATCTTTGTAAACATTACTGAAAAAGTCTTATCATATGCACCAACTAGCATTTAACTATCCAAGCTTCTTAAGATATCACTGTTTTGAATGACAGTTAGCCTATTTTCAAAGGTTTCATTATGTTCTATTTTGCCATTTTGTTTCTTCTTGTATGCTGACTTAGTCCAGATGCTGACATGACTAACATATGGGGAGACTACTAAGAGAACTTGAGCCATCTACAGTGAGGCATTCATGTACTACGATACATTGTGCACGATCATGAATTAAATCATGCATGAGATAAGAGGCATATTCTTGTGACTCCTCAAATTTTTCAAAGAAGCTCTGGTATACCAAGTCATCAAAATAGTCACTTCCAGGATTCTCTAATCTCTCTTTCATCAATGATAAGGTCAAGAGTGATCCAAATACGTACCAATTGAGGATCCCTTCTGACCCTCATATCATACACCCTCAAGATAAAAAGGCTGGACTTCAGATGCACCTTGGTGATCGTGTTATCTGCATTATTTGGGTGGTAGTGGGACATTGTTTCTCTGCTGTACATCCTCTTCTCGTCGTTGTCGCGAGATACTAACCTGCATTGTTACGTCCAAAACGGCGGTTGAAGCATGGCGTGCCATAGAAGGTATCTTCGCTCGTGACGCGAGCTGCCCTCAACGTCCGCTCTCTCTCACAACAACACGCAAAGGTAACATGAGCATCACTGAATACTTTGGCAAGATGAAATCCTTTGGAGATGAGATTGCTGCTTCGGGCAAGAAAGTAGATGAGGAAGAACCGGTGGCTTACATATTAAATGGTCTAGATGATGACTTTGATCCGGTTGTTTCAAGACCGTTGCTAGAGTGGAACCAATTACCTTGACCGATCTCTTCTCTCGCTTGTTAAACTTTGAGAACAGCAAAGCACTTCGCAGAACGGTTCCTTGGTGCATGCCGTGACTCGCGGCATGGCGACATCATTCGGCCGCGCGCCGGACGTGGTCGCGGATGTCTCGAGGCCGTGGCTTTGATGGACGCAGCAGAGACGGTAGCAATCGCCAGTACTACCGACAATCGCCCAATCTGCCAAGTCTGCCATAAGAGAGGACATACGGCTTCAGAGTGTTGGCATCGCTTTGATCAGAGTTATGTACCTGATGAACGGCATGTTGCTGCTGTTACTCGTGCTTATGAGGTAGACACCAATTGGTATCTTGATACAGTGCAACTCGATCATCTTACCTATGAACTGGATAAATTATCTGCTCGGAGAAATACAAAGGAAAGGATCAAATCCACACGGCAAATGGTCAAGGTATGGAAATTAAACATATTGGTCATTCTCATATTACTACCCTAGTCGTAATCGCATCTAAAGAATATACTTCATGTGCCTCAAGTTAAAAGAATCTTATATCTGCTCGTCGTCTTGCATTGGATAACTCTGCATTTCTTGAAGTTTACCCTGAATATTTTCTGGTTAAGGATCGAGCCACGAGGAGTACGATTCTTAAAGGAAAATGCCGACGAGGTCTTTATTCCCTTCCTTCTTCTCCAACAAAGCAAGTGTTTTGGCCAAGCCATCCTTCTCAAGTGGCACAATGCCTGGTCATCCATCTACTCCAGCTTGTTGCAAGAATTCTTAGCACAAATAACTTACCATGTCTTCCTAAGTCCAATAAAGAGTCACCTGTGATGCTTGTCAAAGGCTAAAAGCCATCGCTACCTTATTCTAGATCTTCAAGTGTGTCTCATCACCCTTTAGAACTCATATTTTCTGATGTATGGGGTGCTGCCCCCAGTTCTGCTAGTGGAAAGAAATATTATGTTAGTTTTATTGATGATTACAGAAGTTTACTTGGATTTACTTTCTTAAAACAAGTCCGAGGTATTTGACAAGTTTCATGAGTTTCACAAGATGGTAGAGATTTTTGATCGCAAAATCATAACCGTCCAAACCGATTGGGAGGAGAATACCAAAACTCCATCCTTTCTTTGATAAAATTGGCATATCCCACCATGTCTCATGTCCCTATGCAACTTGAGCCATCTACAGTGAGGCATTCATGTACTACGATACATTGTGCAGGATCAT
This sequence comes from Bonia amplexicaulis, assembly GCA_036346245.1. NCBI lineage: Eukaryota > Viridiplantae > Streptophyta > Magnoliopsida > Poales > Poaceae > Bonia > Bonia amplexicaulis. The sequence continues at coordinate 17,689,087 of CM070752.1, read as the reverse complement.
GAATTAAATCATGCATGAGATAAGAGGCATATTCTTGTGACTCCTCAAATTTTTCAAAGAAGCTCTGGTATACCAAGTCATCAAAATAGTCACTTCCAGGATTCTCTAATCTCTCTTTCGTCAATGATAAGGTCAAGAGTGATCCAAATACGTACCAATTGAGGATCCTTCTGACCTCATATCATACACCCTTAAGATAAAAGCTGGACTTCAGATGCACCTTGGTGATCGTGTTATCTGCATTATTTGGGTGGTAGTGGGACATTGTTTCTCTGCATGTGTTAGACATCTAGGTCTATTGTAACAAATAGCACTAGATAGAGACTTGTACGGTTATGGTTATGATAGAAACTTAGTTCGATTTGTAACCAATTACAATCTATCTTATAATCTCATTGTATTGCGCCGATTGGCAAATTAATAAACCGTAAACCACCAGAGTGTTTATATCTACTCGCTCATTCTATCACATGGTTCAGCATTAAGACAAGATCACGAAACTGGGTTCCTCTTATTAATCCCCGTTCCAAATCTTCGAAACGGAAGGATTTCGCTATGGTCAATTACGCTATGCGGACAGATTGGAGGCTTCAATGGATGCGACATCGAAATTGGGAAGATAGTGACAAGTAACGTGTTTAACCGTCTACAGATGGTTTCCACGGATGCAGTCATGGCTTCTTCTCGTTGTCGCAGATACTAACAGTTACGTCCAAAACGGCGGTTGAAGCATGGCGCCATAGAAGGTATCTTCTCGTCGGACGTGCCCTCAACGTCCGTCTCTCAAAACAGAAAGGTAACATGAGCATCAAATACTTTGGCAAGATGAAACTTTGGAGATGAGATTGTCGCTTCCAGAAAGTAGATGAGGAAGACGTGGCTTACATATTAAATGGTCTAGATGATGACTTTGATCCGTTGTTCAAGACTGGTTGCTAGAGTGGAACCAATACCTTGAGCGATCCTTCTACCGTTGTTAAACTTTGAGAAGAAAGCACTTCGAGAACGTTCCTTGGTGCATCTGTGACTGGATGGCGCATCATTCGGCGCGGCTAGGACGTGGTCGCGATGTCTCGAGGCGTGGCTTGATGGACCAGAGCGGTAATAGACATCGCCTAATGCCAAGTCCCATAAAGGACATACTGAGTGTTGGCATCGCTTTGATTAGAGTTATGTACCGATGAACGTGTTCTTACTGTGCTATGAGGTAGAACAATTGGTATCTTGATCAGTCCGATCATCTTACCTTGAACGGATAAATTATCGTGGAGAAATACAAAGGAAAGGATCAAATCCACACGCAAATGGTCAAGGTATGGAAATTAAACATATTGGTCATTCATATTACTACCCTAGTCGTATCGCATCTAAAGAATATACTATGTGCCTCAAGTTAAAAGAATCTTATATCTGTCTCGTCTTGCATTGGATAACTCGCATTTCTTGAAGTTTACCCGAATATTTTCCGTTAAGGATCGAGCCAGAGTACGATTCTTAAATGGAAAATGCCGACAGGTCTTTATTCCTCCTTCTTCTCCAACAAAAAGTGTATTTGGCCAAGCCATCCTTCTCAAGGTGGCACAACCTGGTCATCCATCTACTCCAGTTGTTGCAAGAATTTTGCACAAATAACTTACCATGTCTTCCTAAGTCCAATAAAGAGTCGGTTGATGCTTGTCAAGGCTAAAGCCATGCTACCTTATTCTAGATCTTCAAGTGTGCTCATCACCCTTTAGAACTCATATTTTCGATGTAGGTGCCCGTCGCTAGTGGAAAGAAATATCTATGTTAGTTTTATTGATGACAAGAAGTTTACTTCGGATTTACTTTCTTAAAACAAGTCGAGGTATTTGACAAGTTTCATGAGTTTCACAAGTATGGTAGAGATTTTTGATCGCAAAATCATAACGCCAAACCGTTGGAGGATGAATACCAAAACTCCATCCTTTCTTTGATAAAATTGGCATATCCCACCATGTCTCATGTCCCTATGCTCATCAACGTAATGGATCACCGAGAGAAAACATCGCCACATAGTGGAAGTAGGCCTTGCCTTACGCGCATGCCTCTATGCCACTCAAATTTTGGGACGACGGCTTTTCTTGCCACATATATTATCAATCGTATTCCCAAAGTTATCAACTTCCAAACTCCTTTAGATCTATTGTTTAAACAACAACCAAACTACACTTCTCTTCGAGTGTTTGGGTGTGCCTGTTGGCCGAATCTTCGTCCATATAATACTCACAAACTTCAGTTTCGGTCAAAGCAATGTGTCTTCCTTGGATACGGCACAATTCACAAAGGCTTCAAATGTCTTGATCCTTCTTCGTGAAGAGTGTATATCTCGGGATGTTACGTTTGATGAAAATGTGTTCCTTTTTCTCACATGCATCCTAATGCTTGGTGCTCACTTCATGATCCGAAATCTCACCGCCACCGCTCTTATTCCTCATGACTATGATCAAGGGGGAGAATATCAGAATGATCATGTGTTTAATTCACCTAATACTACTAACAACTCTCATGAAGAATATACAGAGATCAAGAATATACATCAAATGCGGCAGCGTAAGTCTCGGATGTGAAGCACCGAGCGACACGCGTCGCCAATGGAACAATACTCGCTCAAACAATTGCTTCCAGCAACCGGGACGATGACGTCGCGATCTTGGCGGAGAGCAATTGAGCCGAGGACGCAAGTGCGGTGCATGGCTAGCCCTCATCCTCTAGAAGAGATAACGGGCGGCTATTGCATTCTGACATGTGAAACAAAGCAGCGGTAGCGTGACAGAACTCCCACTGTGGCTAGCTCGATTCCTTAGTCTTGAGGCAGGAGAAACATACACTCTAGCGATGGGTCCTTCAGAATTTTCTGCGCCAAACAGACCTCATACTCGTCTGCAAAGTGGAATACGCAAAGAAAAGGTATACACTGATGGTACAATTAAATACACTTGTTTTACATCATCTGGTGAACCTCAAACTATAGATGAAGCATTGAGTGATAAACATTGGAAAGAAGCAATGGATGCAGAATATATGGCACTAATGAAGAATAAAACTTGGCACCGATTCCACCTCGAAGGAAGAAATGTGGTTGATTGTAAGTGGGTTTATAAGATCAAAAGAAAGGCGTATGGAACTCTAGACAGTACAAGGCACGACTCGTGGCAAAAGGTTTTAAGCAAAGGTATGGTATAGACTATGAGGACACTTTTAGTCCCGTTGTTAAAGCGTTACTATCGTAATGGTTTTGTCTATTGTCGTTGTAGGGGATGGAGTCTCATGACAACTAGATGTGCAAAATGCATTCCTTCATGGATTTCGGAGGAAGAGGTATACATGAAACAACCCCGGGTATGAAAATTCTTCTTTACCTAACTATGTCGCAAGTTAGATAAAGCACTATATGGATTAAAACAGCCCCTAGAGCATGGTATTCAAGACGAGTACTAAATTACAAGAACTAGGTTTTAAAGCTTCAAAAGCGTGATACATCTCTATTCTTTTATAGCAAAGAAGATGTTACTATCTTTGTCTTGATATATGTTGATGATATCATTGTAACTAGTTCTCGTGCCCAAGGCAATCTCGGTCTTATTACGTAACCTAGGGAAGGAATTTGCTTAAAAAGATCTTGGTGATCTACATTACTTTCTAGGCATTGAGGTAAGCAAAAGACCCAATGGAATTTTGTTGAGTCAAGAAAATATATCTCGGATGTGTTAAGAAGGGTAGGAATGAATGTGTAAAGCAGCTTACTACTCCTCCGTCTACATCTCGAAAAATTGTCTGATAATAAGGGTACTTTACTCGGACAAAATGATGGTACACGTATAGAAGCGTAGTTGACTTGATTGACCCTAACAAGGCGTATTCTTTCCAAGAATAAGGTGTCAATTTTACATGCTCCAACTACGAAATCGAACAAGAATAGAGCAATTTTGAGATATCTCAAACATACCAATACAATCTAGGACTTAAAATTTGTAAGTCCTCATCTGTTACTGTGAGTGGTTTCGATCACAGGAGGTGCATTTGATGATTGCGTCTCGTGAGTGATTTGGCTTAGTTCTGCATCCAATCTTGTGTCATGGATCAAAACTAGCAAATGTCAGTCATGTAAGAATACAAAGCCGCAATGCAATCAAAATCATGTGGATTCGGATTGCTACAAGAACTTGGAGTTCAAGCACCAACCAAACTGTGATAATATTGGAGCTAAATAGTTCTAATCGTTTTTCATGCGATAAACACATAGAAGTTGATTATCATTTTGTGAGAGAAAGAGTGGCAAGAACTCCTTGAGATTGAATACATCTCTACTAAGGATCAAGTTAGACGGTCTCACCAAAGCTCTTCTGCACCTTTTGAGATGTTCAAGAACAATCTAAATCTTGTAAGATCGATTGAGAGTGTTAGACATCTAGGTCTATTCGTAACAAATTAGATAGAGTTGTTACTTTGGTTATAGATAGAAAGCTTGAGTTCGATTTCGAACCAACTATACAATCTCATCTATATATTCTCCATTGTATTGTCGGCCGTTGGCAAAGTTAATAAACACGAAACCACCCAGAAGGTGTTTTTATCTAGCTCCGCTGATTCTTCACATGTGAAAAGGTTTAAAGCTTACCATCCTTTATAGGAGGTATGCATATTTCATTTGTTTACCTATCTACTATGTGGTGGTTTACTTTATTTATATGCATTCTTTGCTTCATGTTTTAAAGAATCTTTCTTCTCATCTTGCGTGGCATCCCATCAATAATAGTTCATGGTGGCTCGACATATTGAATAGTAGAATTCTTTTATCCATCGCAACACACGGACATATAACTAGTTTATTCTCAAAAGAAAAGGAGAAACGCACCACACATTTATTCTCAAGAATAGAGAAACATGTATCAATGGAAACAATCTAATTGAGATGTAGAATAAAACGATTTTTGGCCTATGGATAGATAAGGTGCTCATTTTAAACATCGATGTTAAATACATGGTTTAGTAAGTCTATGTATAATATATATTAAGATATTAAGCATACACCGGAAGATTTTGCATTGGAGAAATAACTTTTCATGATCTATGATGTATATTTCTCTAGCATTTATATAAGCTCTATTGTATGCTCTTAGCTCAGACTAGTTAGTAGCTGACACGTACTTACGTGGTTACGTGCCGTTTTGTAAAAGCGTAATCCTTTTGCAGGTGGACCGTGCGTGAGATCGATGCGGCTGGATGGATCAGCTCGAGTGGATGGAATGGAACGATGGACTCGTTACCGGCGCCTCGGATCACGAAGTCCGGCAGCATGGCGGTACCTGCTTCCGGTAGAACGAGCTCCATGAGCCGCGCGGTAGCGTCCAGCGGCATAAGCACGTCGGCCTGGCTCGCACCGCCGCCGGCGCGTTCGAGAACGCCTGTCCTCCGCCGTCTTGAGCAGGTCGGGTTGGATATCACCACGGGGCTGACCTCCTGGGGCCGCCCGCCAGACGTACGCCACAAACCCGCTAGTTCGTGCCGGCTGGAGACGCGCCGTAGTCTAGCGAGGCCGAGGCGCATCGAGCAGCGGCAGCGAGGAGGGCGGTGGGGAGGAGGGTGCAACAGAGGAGGTCCAGGATGATGACGTGGAAGCGGCGGGGGCCCACCTGGCGGCGCCACTGCCAGGTGGCCATGGGGCCAATGTGGATGAGTGGCAGGAGTAGCGGCTCCGGGGGCACCTAGTAGTGGATGGTTTGGGCTCGGTCCCACAGCCCTCATCGGAGCTGGAGGACGGTGAGGGTGTTTGGCGGAGATCAGCGGAGAAGGCGCGCCCTGCAAGGTAGTTCATCATGTTGGCCTAGGGACGAAATAGAATGTACTCATATTGTGGTCGGAACATACGAATACCTATGTTAACTCAAGACACTAAAAATTTTCGCTGCATCAATCCATCACAGCTTTTCAATTTTTCTTTGTATTAATAGGCTTAGATTATAAGTACGGACTACCAAAATATCCGACTCTTGGTCACGATCCCGACTCTACGAGCACTACGAAGACTCGCCTACTAACCACTCGTTTAGTAGATATGACCGTACGTAGACTAACGCTTCGACTTGGTATGCGTACATACCTACTTCAAGTCCTTCGACAATTCCTTTGTGTCCTTCGACCACGGGTTGACCGTGCTCACGCCACCAGTGCTCTGCCTTGACCATGGTACCTTTGCCGTTTCATCGACCCGGCTTCGACCAACATATCGGTATCCGCCACAACGGTACTATCGGTCTTCAAGCACGATCGAGATCGTAGTTTACGACCGATCATCGCCCATTATGCGCTCCGACCGCGCTAGGACTCGCTCGACCTTTCGACTACCATAGCTCGCCTCTAGTTCTTCTTGAATACCGACTACAACAATATTCTCGTACCACGCTCGACTTGGTGACCGGTCCGCGCTCTGACTCGGTTTTCAACTTGTCTGATACACTACAATACTCGAACACGGCATTCGATCGACTATCGGTTTTAAACACCCGAGTACTTGATGCACAAATTCCGTACTCAAATACCGATTACCGACCTCGTAATACACCATACTTGAACATCAGATACTCTACACATAACTGAGACAATCAATTATACGTAACAATAAGGTTAGTTTCAACGTAACAGCGGGACGACGCTGAAGCCCACGGTGGAGTCCGCGCACCAAGAGCGGTGAGCCGCGTCGCGGTTTCAACCGGCGTGTGGAAGTAAAACGGACTAACTCGGTGGATGGATATAGCTAGAGCGGTTCGGCGGCCAGATGCACTGACACCAAAGCAAGATTTGTCAGAGCTCGTGTATGACGTATTCTAACCTACGGTTTCTGTACAAGGCTATGCACGCATCAGATCTTAGAGGTCCAATACAGCTAAAAATCAACAACGTACATATATATTCCTTCCTCAATGTTCTCAAATAATTTTTGTGCACATTAGCTTTGAATGGACTGGGGTGGCTAACCATATTGTTGCAAACAATCGAGTGGCTATATATCCATCTTATTGCGAGCTGTGGTTAATCGAAGGATCAGACTTGTGAGCAGCCAGCAAGAAGTCCAGCAAGATCTTGTTGAACAGGGTTGGATCCTCCAGCTGTGGAGCATGTCCGGCTTTCTGTAAGCGTAGTTGGAGCTTTGCGATTTTGACCCTAACAAGGCCAGATATTTCTTTTCCAGTAAATAAGGTGTGTCAATTTTTACATGCTCCAACTACGTAACAACAAGCAAGAAGATAAGAGAATTTTGAGATATCTCAAACATACCAATAAATTAGGACTTAAAATTTGTAAGTCCTCATCTTTACTTGAGTGGGTTTCGGATGCGCATCAAGGCGAGGTCTTGATGATCGCCGGTCCACGTGAGGATTTCTTGTGTTCTTGGCTCCAATCTTGTGTCATGGAGTGCAAAAAAAAGCAAGCAACAACGATGTCACGTTCAAGTACAGCGAATACAAAGCCTGGCAAATGCAATCTTTGAAATCATGTGGATTCGGGGATTGCTACAAGAACTTGGAGTTCAAGCACCACAAACTGCAAAAATCTGGTGTGATAATATTGGAGCTAAATATATGTCTGCTAATCCGCTTTTTCATGCCCGTACTAAACACATAGAAGTTGATTATCATTTTGTGAGAGAAAGAGTGGCAAGAAAACTCCTTGAGATAAGGTTTAAAGCTTCAGCCATCCTTTGTAGGAGGTATGCATATTTCTCATTTGTTTACCTATCTACTATGTGGTGGTTTACTTTATTTATATGCATTCTTTTGCTTCATGTTTTAAAGGATTCTTTTCTTCTCATCTTGCAGGTGGCATCCATGTCAATAATAGTTCATGGTGGCTCGACATATTGGAATAGTAAAATTCTTTTTATCCGTTGCAACGCACGGACATATAACTAATTTATTCTCAAAAGAAAAGAAGAAACATGCAGCCCCACTATTTATTCTCAAAGAAAAAGAGAAACATGCATCAATCCAAGTTGGAAACAAATCGCATTTTCAGTATGAGAAGAATACACACAGCTTATGGGCCTTGCAAATGTTGTAAGGGCATACTTCAGTCAAATTTTCAGTTGATGCCGAGTGAATTAGCCCAGCAACACCAAATGAGAAAGGGACAGAACAATCCATAATTGTGAGATCATGTGGAGGTCACTCCATATTTGTGATAAGTATTTGACTTTGTTTATGCCTTGCTATTGATGTTTGAGTTTGATTTTGAGTATTTGCATATCTTACCTGTTGTTTTGTGTTATTAGCGGTATGACCGGCCTTGTAATGTAGGTTTGATCAACTTGCAATCTGACCGGCCGTAGTAGTGGTCTGATCGGTGTGGTAGTACCGATCCGTAGTTGTCGGTAGCTGGTTTTCAGAAAAGGTCATTTGGAGGTTTTGGGTTGTAACCTAGTGTGGTTCTACCAGCATTGGAATTTTTGTACGACTCTAGGAGAGCGGTTTGACCGCCGATGCATGACAGTTTGACCGAAGTGTTGAGCGATCTGACCGGCCTTGTAATAGCGGTTTGACTGGTGAGTGTTGGACAGTCTAATCGGCATAGGTGCTGCAATCGACCGGACGTAGAGTTGAGCTGGTTTCGTTTGTGTTAGTCATGGTAAAGTCCCTACAAGTGTGAGTCATTGGTATGTTCATGCATATGATTTACTAATAAGAGTCAAGTGCATGTCATTTGTGTTAAAGATCGATTGTTTGTTCTTAATGTGCATGTGCTTGATGATTGTTGTGGTCAGCGGCAAGACCGAGGCTACAAAATGGGTCCTGAGGCCATGGTGTATCTCATAAGTTCAAGTGGAGCATTATTTCAAGCAGAGAAGCACAGGAGAAAAATAAGGATCATGAGGAGGCAAGCGTGTCCATGTGGTGTGTCAATTGAACTTGTGCATTCCAAGTGGTGAGGTTCTTGAAGCAGACGTACGATCTTGGTGGCAATTGATTAGGCATCATGGACCATAGTACAATGTGGTGTACCATAGAATTCGGGCATTTCAAGTGGTGACGAGCTCGAAGCAGACGTATGATCTTGGCGACGAGGCACTGAGCATCGCGTCTTCGTAAAGACCGATGGGTAGCAATCGATAAAATTATCCAATACTGAGTGGATTGTTGGTTTGCAAAACCGCGACGTTGGTCCAAGTAGTTTAGAACATGTCTTTGAGGATGGAGGGCTATTGGAGCCATGTGGAAGTCGCACTTTTGAAAAGCATGCCAGTGTGTTAAATATAAAATCCGTTTGTGTGTAAATTATCGGTTTTCTCATTTGTAAGTGATTGTATCCATTAAGTGTTGCTGGTTGTTTAGGGCTTAGTGTAAGGTGAGAAGTCTCCACTATATAAGTCTTGTGTGAGTTGAAAGAACTAACACTTCTAGAATATTTGTGGGAGAGAGATTCGTGTTTCCTTTATGTTGGAGCTTTTTGTGTATGCTCTATGCTTAAAACTCTACTATTCTAAAGGAGTTGTTGTAAACATTCATCTCCAAGTGAAATTAATATATAAAGTTTGTCTAAGCGAGTTGTGCCACGTATCATTTCTTATGCTTTTGATTTACTTGGCTTTCTTATTTGCATTTCTATCGTATGAATCTTTCTTGGTGTCAAGGACCTGTAAAAGGTGAAGATATAGGGCCTGTTTTTTTTTGCTGAAGCTTATGGCTTTTGGCTGCGGTTTGTGGCTTTTAGGCTGTTCGTGCGAGAGATTACAGAGTAACAGAAACTCACGTGCGGTTTTTGCTGATATAAATAAAGTCGGTACAGTATGTACTACAATTAACTAGTAGACTCTATCTTAAAAAGATACTCCGTTTAAAAGCTAGTTACTACAGAAAAACTGAAAAACAGCTTTTAGAAGCTGAAAAGAATAGGCCCATATTTTAGAGATTAGATCCTATCTATCTAGTCACATTCTGTGGAGAGTTCTTAAGTTTGCCTGGTTTTTCTCAAGAGAGAGGTGATTTTAGGGTTTTGCTCTTGTGAGTGATTTGGCTTAAGTTTATATTGTGATCTATCTTGCTTGACATGTAAGAACCCATCCAAAATTATATAGATCACCAAGAACTCACGAGCAAGCTTGCTATGGCTTGAGTTCTTGTTTTGGATAAAGATCGAAACTTTTAACAATAATCTTCATGATCCATGTTTGGAATAGATTCCTAACATCCTAGAGATGTCTTATACCAAGTTTTACTGTGTTTGAATCAATGATTTAAGAGTTAACTTTTTGATTGAATCATGTGCAATGTTGTTCTGCACTTTTCCTCGGTGAGTGATTAGACTGGTGCCCGAGCGGTTCGATCGGGCCATCGCGGTCAGACCGCACCTAAACCAGCGGTCACACCGGTTGGGGCAAGAATCCCGCCGTGAGTTATGTTCTTTAACTCTCGGTTTTTGTGAGCTTATGAGTTTTTGTTTTCGCTACGTGTTATTGATAATACCTAGAGAAATATTTTAAAAGAATCATTAGCACCTTATGACTGGCCGTACCGATTCCACTATATCAGACGACTTACGTTTATGAAGTGAACGATAGTAAAATGGTGCGCCGCGCCACTAGTTTTGATCGGTTTTTACAGCAACCACTACCGACGTCTGAATTAGAGCATGTACAATGCAGACTCTTAAAGAGATGCTTAGCAATAAAAAACTGATTTTTTTGCCACATAGGATAGATAAGGTGCTCATTTTAAAGCATCGATGCTTAAATAAGCATCGGTGCTTAGTAGGTGCTTATGTGTATAACTATATCTATTAATAGATATTAAGCATCTAAGCACCCACGGAAGAGATGTTTGCATTGGAGGAAATAACTTTTGCATAGATGCTTAATGATATGGCTATATTCTCTCTCTTTAAGCATTTATATATAAGCATCTTGCATTGTACATGCTCTTAAGCTCAGACTAGTTAGTAATGCTGACACGTACTTACGTGGTTACGTGCCGTTTTGTAAAAGCGTAATCCTTTTTGCAGGTGGACCGTGCACGTGAGATCGATGCGGCTGGATGGATCAGCTCGAGTGGATGGAATGGAACGATGGACTCGTTACCTGCGCGGCCTCTCGGATCACGAAGTCCGGCAGCATGGCGGTGACCTGCTTCCGGTAGAACGAGAGCTCCATGAGCCGCTGCGCGGTGCACGCGTCCAGCGGCATAAGCACGTCGGCCTGGCTCGCGCACCCGCCGCCGGCGCGTTCGAGGAACGCCCTGTCGTCCTCCGCCGTCTTGAGCAGGTCGGAGTTGGATATCACCACGGGGCTGACCCTCCTGGGGCCCGCCGCGCGCGCCAAGACGTACGCCACAAACCCGCCGTAGTTCGTGCCGGCCGTGGAGACGCGCGCCGTAGTCCCCTAGCGAGGCCCGAGAGCGCATCGAGCAGCGGGGCCAGCGAGGAGGGCGGTGGGGAGGAGGAGGTGCCGAAGCAGAGGAGGTCCAGGATGATGACGTGGAAGCGGCGGGGGAGCGGGCCCACCTGGCGGCGCCACTGCCAGGTGGCCATGGGGCCGAAGCTGTGGATGAGTGGCAGGAGTAGCGGCTCCCCGGGCGGCACCTAGTAGTGGATGGTTTGGGCTCGAGTCCCACAGCCCTCATCGGAGCTGGAGAGGACGGTGAGGGTGTTTGGCGGAGATCAGCGGCGAGGAAGGCGCGCCCTGCAAGGTAGTTCATCATGTTGGCCTAGGGACGAAATAGAATGTACTCATATTGTGGTCGTGAACATACACGAATACCTATGCTTAACTCAAGACACATAAAAAATTTTCGCTGCATCAATCCATCACAGCTTTTCAATTTTTCTTTGTATTAATAGGCTTAGATTATAAGTACACGGACTACCAAAATATCCGACTCTTCTGGTCACGATCCCCACGACTCGCACACAGAGCACTACTCGAAAGACTCGCTCTACTAACCAACTCAGTTTAGTAGATATGACCAGTTACACGTAGACTAACTGCTATCTGACTTGGTCTATGACCGTACACATACCTACTTCAAGTCCTTCGACAAGTTCTGCTTTGTGTCCTTCGACCACGACTGGTTGACCACAGTTGCTTGACCACGCCACCGACCAAGGTTGCTCTGTGCCTTCGACCATGGTACCTTTTGACCGTTTCATCGACCACGGCTTGTCGACCAACATATCTGGTAATACCGCTCACACAAACGGTACTATCGGTCTTCAAGCACGATCGAGATACTGTAGTTTACGAATACCGATCATCGCCCATTATGCAGCTCCGACCACTGCAGCTAGGACTCACTGTAGCTACGACCACTGCTACGACTACCATAGCTACGACCACTGCTACAGTTCTTCTTCGAATACCGACTACAACAATACTTCTCCGAGTACCAACTGTAGCTACGACTTACGACTGTGACCAGTCTCCGACTGCTCTTCGACTCCGGTTTTCAACTTGTACTCGATAAACGACTACAGAATACTCGAACACACCGAGCATTCGATACGACTATACGGTATTTAAACACACTGAGTACTTGATGCACAAATTCTCAGTACTCAAATACACTGATTACCGACCTCGTAATACACCATACTTGAACACATCAGATACTCTACACATAACTGAGACAATCAATTATACGTAACAATAAGGTTAGTTTCAACGTAACAGCGGGACGACGCTGAAGCCCACGGTGGAGTCCGCGCACCAAGAGCGGTGAGCCGCGTCGCGGTTTTTTCAACCGGCGTGTGTGGAAGTAAAACGGACTAACTCGGTGGATGGATATAGCTAGAGCGGTTCGGCGGCCGCAGATGCACTGACACCAAAGCAAGATTTGTCAGAGCTCGTGTATGACGTATTCTAACCTACGGTTTCTGTACAAGGCTATGCACGCATCAGATCTTAGAGGTCCAATACAGCTAAAAAAATCAACAACGTACATATATATTCCTTCCTCAATGTTCTCAAATAATTTTTGTGTGCACATTAGCTTTGAATGGACTGGGGTGGCTAACCATATTGTTGCAAACAATCGAGTGGCTATATATCCATCTTATTGCGAGCTGTGGTTAATCGAAGGATCAGACTTGTGAGCAGCCAGCAAGAAGTCCAGCAAGATCTTGTTGAACAGGGTTGGATCCTCCAGCTGTGGAGCATGTCCGGCTTTCTGTATGATTTCCACTCTAGTTTTCCCATCCAAAGACCTGAACAAAGAAATTTAGGGCAACTCAATCAGTGGTTAATACAAATGAAGGCCATCTATATACAACAATGTCAAAAGTCTTTGTAAGTTATGCCTCTGAATTGCAAAAGCTTTCTCTACTGGGAACAATTGGTCATGCTCTCCCCAGACAATTAACACTTCCTACATGGAAATGCACCATAGCAAAACGTTAGTTACAGCAAAGCATGCCAGTAAATGCATTGATTGAACTACTGTAACATACCTGGGATATTGGTGTTACTGGGAACTTATCAGTGCCGACTGTAATCCCCTTGAAAAGCTGAATAAGTTGCTCCCTGTTATCCGTGAATAGTTTCTGACAGAAGATTAAAAAAACCGTCTGCTTTAGTATCATAGTGGCAGTACTCTCTTCTTTTTTTTGCATGGGTGAGGATAGTGATGTACATCTACTGCTATCTGATAATCAGAATGACCTAAGGTCCAGCTGAAATTAAACCAATCTCACAAGAGCACAAATAGTCTCTACAGTACTGAATGAAGAACGGAGAATTACTATTGAGTCAAGGCAAGCAGTTGGGCATTATTACAGTGTGCATGGTTTGTTTCTATCGGAAATAAATGCTAGATTTGTAAGGTACTCCAGCAACTAAGAAGTGTCGGGTACAATGTAAATGCTGCAACTGGACTGTTTTTCTGTCGGTCTGAATCTACCCAACACGAAGCTGCTGCTATTGTTGCAAAACTAGCGGATTTACCCGTGTAGTTATGCGACTAAATATTATGATATAATTATCTTTAATATATAATCTCTACTTTCTATAATTAAAAAATAATTGTATTTATTACATAATTCTAATATTTATATATGATTAATCTGCACCGTTACAATCTGACCGCACCAAAATAAGTGGTAGAGATCAATATCTTTTTCTTATGATTAATATGAGAATTTCTAGGATTTTTAATTTTTAGGATTATTGTAAGATTTTCTTGCTCTCAAAATAAAGAAGTTGCTTTAAATATCACCCGTTATTTTTATTTATCTTGCTTAATTACCAGCAAGCAGGTTGCTGATATCTAACTTCGGTTCAAACGGAACAGCAAGTGCATCTTTCAGTACACCTCAACTGTTTGATTGAATCAGGCGATGAAAAAGATAAGAAATTCAGGTAATTGCAAGGAACTGTTCATCTCGAGCATCTGGTTTCATGGAACAAATCCAAGGTCTGTTTGGACTTGTTTCAGACGGCTGAATCCATTACTAAGAATCTTATTCTTTGCCTGAGATTTTGAGTAAAATTAACTTAAATTAGATCTCCTCAAGAAAATCCTTTTAGGAAAAAAATGATGCAGGCGTTTGCTAAAAGAAAAGCAGGTGCAAAGGAAGATACGCATGCATGCAGCATGCTTTTTCGAGAATATGAGTTCTAGTATCTCGCAGAATGAGGGAGAAGCCGCCCACGTCATATTGACCTGTGTTTTATCTTTACTTTTATAAAATTTTAAATTGGTGTTTGTTGATCTGTTCTTTCTCCTTTTTTCTTAACCGTTCGATCAAAAATCAGTCATCTAGATTCGCATATATGTATCGCATATAGGTAGTTCTTTCGCCTCTCGTAGAATGTAAAGTTTTAAAATATATAATATGATAAATTTTAAAAATTCGTAGCAACACACGTGTATTCAGCTAACACGAAAAATTCCAGATTCCAATATTTTTGACTCGACGACAAAGGGAAAAGTCAAAAGTGGTATAAGTTTGGACCTGGATGAAGTCCCGGAGGACGAAGTCCGGCATCATCACCGCCGGCGGCGGCCGGTACGCGGCCATCTCCAGCAGCTTCCGCATGGCGGCAGGCTCGGCGGGCAGGAGCACCTCTTCCACGCCGCTCCACCCGTCGCCGGCCCTCTTCAGGAACCCCCGGTCGTCCGCCGCCGTCTTGAGCAGGTCGGAGCTCGCGATCACCACGGGGCCCACCCTCCCGGGCCCCGCCGCGCGCGCCAGCCAATACGCCACGAACCCCCCGTAGCTCGTGCCCGCCACGGCCACGCGTCTCCCCTTTAACCCCGGCACCGAATCTAGCATCCCCGCCAGCGCCGCGGCCTGCGTGGCCTCCGACGGCGGCGGCGCCGAGGCGGAGTCGCACGAGGTGCCACCGAAGCCGAGGAGGTCAGGGACGATGAGGTGGAAGTGGCGGGAGAGGGGCCTCACCTGGCAGCGCCACTGCCAGGTGGCCCGGGGGCCGAAGCCATGAACAAGCAGGAGCGCCGGGAGGCGCGGCTCCCCCGGCGGGGCCCAGTAGTGGATGGTGCAGGTCAAGCCGCCGTCGTCGTCGGGGTAAGGGATCGTGACGGCGTGGGGGCGGAGGCCGGCGGCGAGGAACTCGCGGCGGGCGAAGTAGTCCAGGAGCGGCACGAGGCTCAGGCTGGCCCCCATGGTTGGTGCCACTGAGCTAGCAGCCTTGGTGTGCGGAAGACTGGGAAGTGAGGTGTTGGTAGGGCTTAGCTTAAAAGAAGAGAGCCACGTTTGGTGGGACGAAACGAAGGGTTCACAGCATTGCAGGTTTGCAAGGGAAGAAGGGTGGTTGAGTGGACCCGACGCACTTCGTTAAGTTTAAAAAAGACAAAGCTTGTAAGGTTGAATAGTTTGTTGCGAGGGGGGCTTTGAATGGGGATGGGACGATGTTGCCGGAGCTAGTAGTCTATATGTATCATTTATGGACAGATTAAAGATAATATATATAATATATTGTTTATATAGCTGTCTGTAATTACTTTATATAATTAATGTGTTATTTATTTAATTATCTTTATAATGATATAGACAGTAAAAAATTATTTATAAAACCGTCAATTAAATAGTAGATAATATATTTTTCTCTCATCTTTTTCTTCTATCTATATCACTAAAATCCTATATAATATACGTTTACATATAGCTGATATGTACCATTATACATATCCTAAGAGCATCTTTTTCTCTCGTCTACATCACTAAAATTTTTATATAATATATGTTTACAAATAACTGATATGTACAATTGTACATGCTCTAAGCCATCCGTGGATCGGCGCAGTGCGGCCCTCTAGGATTTCTACACGTGGGCGTCACGTCACTAGGGGTGAAAACGGATCGGATAGTTTCCGTCGGATCCGGACGGATACGGATACGGATCGTGTCGGATCGGATTTTTCGGATAGATCTCGGATCGGATACGGATACGGATTTTTTATCGGATACGGATCGACTACGATAAAGCCTAATATCCGTCGAATACGGATACGGATACGGATTATCCGGATAATATAAAACGGATATCCGGGGGGGGAGGACTTTAATTTTATTTTTGATTTTGCATTTCGAAAAGCACGAGAAATTCATTTAAGCTCGGAAAATATGAAATAAACTCCACAAATTCGGAAAAATTCACAAAAGTTCACGGTGACATTTTGGACTTAATAAAAATATTTCTAACTAATGTTGGTATTTAATTTTCATACTTAAAATATTTTTAATTTCAAAGTTGACCTTCAAACTCTAGAAAACCAGAAACCAAATAAAGACAAATAACTCCAAATAATTAATTTAAAATAGGATTTTAAAGAATCAAAATATCATTTTATTTAATATCTATTTTTTGGTTTTCGCAATTTACTCTTCAAATCGGGCTTTTCAAAAGAAAATCGAGGCAAAACCAAAAATAAAATTTAGGCAACAAAATAATTATTTTAATTTTAATTTTATTTTAATTAATTTTATTTATTTATTTTTATTTTAATAAAAACACAATTTATTACAACTTGATGGATGAAATGGAGGAATGAAATGTTCTTATGTTTGTTCAAATTGCTATCATGTCATCATGTGTATTCCATGAATTGCACGTTGTTGTTACTTATGTAGTTATGTTATGATAGACTATTGGGTATATTTTTATTGTGGATGAAAAGACTATGCTTGATTAGATTTTATGAATGTTTTGACAAGATGAACTATTTATGTATTTTCGTTAATTTTGGATGTATAGTTTAAGAGGTTTTCATGTTCCGATAAATATTCGTAACCGTATTCGTTTCGATTCGTATTCGATCCGTATCTGTATTCGATATTATTCATATTTGTATTCGTATTCGAGTTATCCGTATTTGTATCCGTATCCGAAAAAAAAATATGAAAACAAATATGGTAGAGACATTATCCGTCCATATCCAATCCGTTTTCACCCCTACACGTCACCTATGTGTATCATACGGTAATACAGTAACACAGTGGAGAAGAGTGGCCGTCAAGGGAGGATTCCTGCACTCTTGCTTTCTGAGAGAAAAGCATCGAAAATAAAGGGAGGACAGTATGAGCTTCCTAGGAGAATTGTACAAGTGGGTGGTCGGCAACAAAATAGTCTCACAATAGTACATTTGATCTTAACAGAACCTCACAAGAATACATAAATCAGTTTGGTAACACGGCTCGCAATTGCAGCCAGAAGAAAAATCAGAGACAGCCTGTGAAGCACCAGGGATACAGGGGACCAGAATACCAGATATATAGGGCCTGTTTTTTCTCCGAAACTAAAGGTTTTAAACTTTTCTCAAGATCTACACGTTAAATGCTCAACATCTGTACCATCTAAAATCTTTCAAACGCGGAGTATTTTCTCAAGCTTGCAGAATCTATAAGTTAAACGATGTACACGTTAAAAGCTCAACATCTGTACCATCTAAAATCGTAAGTGAGTATCTCTCCAGTAATCATCTTCAGATTCTTAAAGTAAACAATCAAAATTCAAAATTTTAGCCCTAAACCATGTCAACCAGAAGCGCGAGGAAAAGCAGAATTGCCAAACAGACCCATAGCTTGCTATGCCGACTTCCGGCCCATTTGGCCCCCTCCAACTGCAACGCGTGCCCCTGCGTCCTTGATGATCTCAGCCCTGGATCTCTCTCCTAGATGCCCGCAGCAAGGCATGCAAAACACACCGAGTGCACTCTCTCCTATGTAGTTATTTAATGTTCATATGAATTGTTTAATATTTTGAATCGACTCCTAAGTAGAGTCTGATTCCATACTTTTTTGTTGGAATCGACTACTCTAATATATTGAATCGATTTAATGCATTCTCTCTTTCATTTGAACCGGCTAAAACACAACATTGGAGATAATCTAAGAGAGGATGTAACGACACATTATCCGGTCGATTAGTCCTCGCTAACACGCATGGAGAACGAAGGGTAAGAAATCAGGCACAGGAAGCACCCGGATGCACGTACACCCAAAAACTTAAAAACCCAGCAGCACCATCGTAGGGTAACGCACTAGACGCAGCGATGCGAGGACGGCCTCTCGGCATCTGATCGGCCCAAGCTCACCATAAGGACCACACCAAACCATCGAAAACGGTTGGTCAGTCGAACAACGCCGCAATCATGCATGGCATAACAACGACTAGCAAGCGTAGAACAAAACCATCAGGGCACTCCCAATGAAACTACATAAGCAATATCTATGGCATTAATTAGCACACCATATAGGATTACTGCTGAGGTGGATGAGAAATTAATAAAGAGAGGGAAGCAATACCTCATGCAAGACATTGTTTGAGCACGCAATCCAACACGAAGACATTAGCTAAGACATCTATTGAGGAGGGAAGGGATATCTATCACATTACAAGGGTGTGCCGCTACATTAAACGATGCATTGGAGAGGGAATTGGAAATAAATATTAAATTACAATATTGATTATGTAAGATCGAAAACAGCAATCAGAGGAGGGGTGAATGGTTGTCGCCGTCTTTTGGCCCCTGAAAACAAATATCAAACCAACAGAAAAACCAATCTAACTTATAAAGATAGAATTCGACCACAAGACGCTCGATCGTGTGCACGGGTTTGATGGAGGTTCTGATCACTCGGCGTTCGACCGCTCCTCAACCACTCAACTGCTTCGACAACTCTAGCGCTCCGACCGCTAGAACACTTCGATCGCTTGCTTCGACTGCTCGCTACAACCACCTTTGCACGTAGTCGGAATCTCCCTCCGTTCAAAAGCTTCAGCTGCTCGAAAAGTTCCCCCTCAGAATAATCTCATCTCACTCAGCAAAAGAGCAAATTGAGAAGAAACAAGCAATTGAGAGAAAACGAGTACTCTAAAAGAGGAACTCAAAGACTACTTGTAGAATAACATCACCCTTTTCCACATGGTCTAACCAGAAGATGAAACTCTGATAAGCCATCAAAGAGAGTGGGGAACCATCAAGTATTCCAATCAACCAATGATTTAAAAGACTGGAACTCACTCAAGCACATGTTCTCCATCCCACGTTAGCTAGTCTTACAACACAGAAAGCGTCGGTCTCACAGTACCAAGGTTAGTGAGATAAGATTTAGAAATCCAGTACCGTGTCACTAGATGAACATGAGCAACAATAGGCAATGATAAAGACTTAAGTGAAGAGTTAGGCTCTGTAAACTACCGGTCAGACCTCCGTTGAAAAACCGGTCCAACCACGAGATGGTC
The DNA here is from genome assembly GCA_036346245.1 of Bonia amplexicaulis. Taxonomy (NCBI): domain Eukaryota; kingdom Viridiplantae; phylum Streptophyta; class Magnoliopsida; order Poales; family Poaceae; genus Bonia; species Bonia amplexicaulis. The sequence continues at coordinate 17,669,379 of CM070752.1, read as the reverse complement.
CAATCGCCTCTGTAAAACTGGTTTGATCAACGACCGGTTTGATCGAGTATAACTCATCAGTTGAAACACTGATTGTTGGAATGTTGGTTGAATTTCTGGTCTGACCACACTGTTCCGACCACGGGAAAAAGCTGGTCTGACTGGCTTGACGATCGTCCGGTCTGATCGAGTGGAATGCACTTGTCAAAATATTGGTTGATGAAACGCTGGTCAAACGTTGATCCGACCATGTTGTTGCAACCACGAAGAGAGGCTGGTCTAACTGATCTTGTTAAAAAAACTCTCAACCCTGCAGAAGGTTTATTAGATGAAGCAACACGACAGCCTGCAGACAATTGATTAGGAGGAGCAACTGAAAGATCAAGCTTCATTTAAGTTAGTTTTGGTAATAATGACAAATACTATTATGAGATTTTGGTGATAATGACAAATCCATTTGTGAGACTAGCCTTGTTTATTGATTATGATGTTACATAGTTTCATATAGATGAAAAGGTGAAATCATAGAGGTATGTATTTGAAATCACATTCTCATATGTTAGTGCATTCTAAAAGCATCTAAAAGCACTATAACTATGACCATGAAAAAATACTATAGCTTACCATCATTGACTAGGTAAGGTTATTCTGCTGTGGTCGATGTGCTATGGTCGAAATATCGTAGACGAAGCTTGGCGTGGTCAAAATACCATGATCGAAATACCGTGGTCGAAAATGCCATGATCGAAAATGCCTTGGTTGAAGTCGCACGTGGTCGAAGTCGGATGTGGTCGAAATCAATCGTGAGCGATTGTCGTGGTCGATGAATACCCTGAAAGCTTTAACACAAGTGCATTGACCATAACTTTCCAAAATACAAATTTCAATTAAACCCAAATGCCAATTATTCATCATTAATTTATGCACAACCACCACATGGTCTAACAGATTAGGTGGGCCAGATGATAGACATAGTGCATTGGGAGGATAATATCCATTCTAATGTCTGTATGAGGTGGCAATATATAGATATTACTATATAATGTCACCGTTGAGAATGTCCGTAGAAGGCAAATGTACCCATGCAGAAATAACGATCAAAGCAGTGAGCACCAGACAAACCCAAACGAAATTATACAGCACGGTGCAGCAAAGAAGAATATAAGGCGAAGGCTAGAGATAATAGACCTCAATCACAATTGAAGGAGAAGGCCTACCGGCCTTCCCAGCACGACACACGCTCAGCGAATCCAGCAACGACGACCTGCAAAACAACCGGGGGAAAAAATCAGATTGGGAAAACAACCAACCCAACCCGAAAAATGGATAGCCTACCCTGCACAACGAGGAGAACAGGTGGCAAAATCGACGGAGGAGGAGACCGAATCAGCAAGGACACCGACGGCAAAGCGAGCAGCAAACGAGCAACCCCGATTAGCCCCCAGAAGTAGCCGGTGAAGGAAAGCACAAAACGGACGGAGAACACCTACTGAAAGGAAGTAGCCGAGGGACCAGTGGTGGATCCAATAATTTTAAATTGGGTATTCGAAATTACGAAAATATTGTTCAATAGAAAAGATAAAGGTCCACAATAGCGAAAATTAAAGTACAATTATTCATACTAGAGACAACATCTCAAATAATATAAAGAAATTACAAAATAATTAAAAATTAGCGCGACGATACTTCATGCCTTGGAAACGAGATATAATGTCATGTAGACAAGCATACAAAAGGAAGCAAGTTTAACCATGATGGCTAAAATTAAACATGAACTGTTTTCTGGAACTACTAACCTGAATCAAAGTTCAAATCAGAATAATTCTACAATAAAGTTGTACAATCACAATGGGATGCTTTAATCAAGTGAAAAGACAATTTTCTTTGTCAAATTTTTGTGTTCAGCAGACAGAAGTTCAAAAGTGCTTTTAACATGAACATACTTTGTAAAATGGTTTCTAGCTAAGCAACTTAAACAATATTACCTAAATTGCTAAGCAAAATATGGATCGGGCAGCCAGACACCAAAGGAGATCAAATCATCCAAGTGTCACACATCAAGCTACAAGAAAGTCTTGACAACACTTGTATAATTTATAAATAACTGATACATCAGTTGTCAGAATATAATCAACTGCTATGCAAAAGCTTTAAAATCACTATAGATACCTCACTTCTTTAAGAAAATACAGCTCACGTCTTTATTTAGACACAAAATTTTGCTTCAAATCGAAGATCGCTAGGGGAGGAGGAGATGGAGGAATTACCGGATTAGGGATATAGGACCATGCCGCCGTGGAGTTGCTTGGTTGGGGAGGACGAACTTGCGCAGCTGCATCGTGTCAGCGAGCGACGACAGTGAGACAACTTGCGACTTGTGAGACGGCCACTCCACCGCACCTGCGCAATCTCGTAAGTCTTGCCTCTAGAAGTCGAGAGTCCAGAAGACCAGAAGCCTCCTGCGCCGCTAGATGGAGAGAGGCAGAGAGAAGAGACTTGAGTGAGATGAGAGTGAGACCTAGAGTTTCTAGTGTGCCATGTGAATCACAAAGTAGGTCGTGGTCGGTGTCAATTTGGGCCTGGAAGAGAAAAATGAGCTAAAAGGATCAAACATCAATTTAAACTGACTAGGTATAAATAGGACGAATTTGGTCCAACTAATAATATATATATATATATATAATTTTATATATAATGCATTTTTTGCTAATAATTTTAGATATTCAATTGATTACTCTTAAATTATGGTGGAACTGCCACGTAGTGGAGCCGTATGGGAGAAGCGAACTACGAAGAAAAAAGGGCTCCGGACGCGCATCCGCAGGGAAATCGCTCTCCTCACAGCCTCATCCGCCACGCCAGTACGGATGGACGGGGACGGAGGTCGGCGAGCCAATGGGCGCGCCGCCGTACCAGCACGAACAGGGTGCCGAACCCCACCACGACTCGGATCAACACAGGCGGAGGCAGACCAGGAACAGCATGCAAACGAGCACCTGGCAGCGAGCAGGCCGAGCGAGCGCACCAAGAAAGGCTAACGAACACATGGGCCACGCAAAGCAAGAGGCAGGCCGACCGACTGGCCCACGAAGCACCGATGACCATCCCACCACACCGGCCAGCCGGGGACGGAGACGCGCCCACGCATAACGAACAGTATGCAGGACGTGCGGCGCGATACCACTGGAGGGCTAAACACACAGCCCATCTCTGGTGCCGTCCTCTCCACGCGGTCTAGTATTTACCAGCAGCGTAAGCGCAGTGCCGCGCTAGCTATTGTATGGATAGAAGTAAAAGAGACGATAATTTACGGAGAGATTTTCTAAAAATATCGAGGACACATGCGTAATTTTGAAAAAACTGAAGATCTTTTTCGTAAAAAAACGAGGACATGTAAGTAACTAAACGGGGACCTATATGTAATTTTGAAAAACTACGGTGTGCTATCCTGTAAAAGGATATGCAATTTCGGTGAGTTTGGTGAAGTGTAGGGTTTTCCAAAAAAAAACCTAGCAAGGATCTTTTTGCAAGAACTAAAGATCTTTACGTGATTTCAAAAATCTAAAGGTCTTTTCGTAAAATAGATGATATGGCATAAGTGGAAGGCCCGGAACTCACCCGGCTTTGTTTTAGTGGTGATTTAGGTAGATTTCCGTATGCCGATCCACCTGAGTCACCATATGGCTTGCGGTGAATGCTTGACACAGTTTTTCGTTTTTTTTCACGAGCGTTCTGGTAGTGATGGCTGTTTATTTTAACGAAAGACATCAACTGATGTCCCAGCTCCGGATTTATTGAAACCGGAAAGAACATGCTGTTTTTGGTGTTTGGTCAAAAGAAAAGGCCTCAGAGTAGGTATCTCATGCTCGAAGGCAAGCTACCCGTTACCCTTCAGTTACTCATACCCACGGTCGCTTCAAAGCATCACTGCAATCCTATATGCTCGCGTGCCACTAACTGCACTATATATACACGACTACTGATCATCGAACCTAAAGGAAGAGACGTTATTTTGCCGCCAAATCAAGAGCGAACTTGAGGCGTAGCCATGGGAGCAACTGATCATATCACCCTCATCCCTCGAGCCATTCTTTCTCTCCTCTTCTTCTCCATCCTCTGCAAACCCGATCCGGACCTCCTCCTCGACTACTGCGTCGCCGACACGGCCGCGGCCGCGGCGGTCCACCTCAACGGCTTGGCCTGCATCGACCCGGCGATGGCCCGCGCCGACCACTTCGCCACCTCGGCGCTCTCGCGGGCGACGAACCCGGCCACCACACTCTTCGGGTTCAACGTGACGCTGACCAGCCCGGCCACTTCCCTTCCGGGCGCCAACGCGCAGGGGCTCGCCATGGCGCGCATCGACCTCGCGCCGGGCGGCATGGCGCCGCTGCACTCCCACCCGCGCGCGTCGGAGGTGGCGCTCGTCCTCAGAGGGAGCGTCCTGGTCGGGTTCGCCGACACGTCGTACCGGCTGTACACGCAGCTGCTGCGCGCCGGCGAGGCGTTCGTGTTCCCGAGGGCGATGGTGCACTTCCTGCACAACATGGACACGGCGGCGCCGGCCGTCGTGCTGTCGGGGCTCAACAGCCAGAGCCCCGGCGCGCAGCTCGTGCCGTTCTCGGCGTTCCGGACGGAGCCGCGGCTGCCGGACGAGGTCCTCAAGAAGTCCTTCAAGATAAACGGGCAAGACGTGCAGAGGATCCAAAGAAACCTCGGTGGATTTTAGAAAATCTCTCATGTACTTTCATGATTTAGCATATAAGGCCGTGCCGTCTGTGAATAATAGTACTTGTAAAAAATACCACAAAAAAATGAGACCAAAAAGGCCTAGATTAATTTTCCAGCCCAATTGCAGACCTGTCTTTCATGTTGACGGCCCAATATGTGAAAAATAGAAACAAACAATAATGAAAAAGCAAAAAATCTATTCTACATTACTAGAGCTGTACACGTAAAATATGTCATAGAGAGTGACACAACAACCATGTCATACTGATGTACACAAAGGAGATTGATCTTTCAATCAACTTTTCAAGATTTCTGGACGGCACAGAGGCGCAAATTTCCGCCTGCTTTTGCGTACGTATGATGTTGGAAAAATTGGGGGATAGTGGGTGCATCAAGTGGCCGGCACCAGGGAAGAACAGCAACACGAGTTAGCCCGTTAAAAGGTGTCGCATTCGTTAGCTTTTTTCCTTGTAGTATTTAATTAAAGAAAAATAAATAAATAAATAAATAAATATAAATAAAATAAAAATATTGTTATATCTTTGTAGATGATATAAAGGAAAAAATAGTGTTACGAAACCAATACGTTTTAAATGACTTTTTGGGTTTTAAAAGCAGAAACTGTTTAGAGCGGTTTTAATCACAGTAGAAACTAGTAGAAAGTAAATCCCTTTGCTTCAGCGAGAAAGGAATCAATCTCTCCTCCTGCTACCTTTCTACTATCCTTTTAGGGGACATCGCTAAAAGTAATAAAAGGCGAAGAATCCGGGTAAATCGACACGACCATGGACAAAAACTCCACCGAGCACCTCATCTTCTTCGTGCACGAGATTCTTCCGTTGACAAGATATCAGCATGGCTCAGTCTCTCTTTTTTTCCTGGCTACAATTTAGTCATGTCGAGTTGAGCAGTGTACAATGCACATTGCTGCATTGCGTACTTCTGCCTGTGAGGTGAATCGGTGGTAGTTGGTAGAGAGAATAGGAGCCCGTCATCCCTGAAAAGGTTGAACGTACTCCTGATGTGATCAGAAAGCAAAGCGTATCTCCTTTCTACACCCCTGTCCGGCTAGCTTTTCCATTCAGGTCTTTCAGGGATCATCAATAAAGGCGAAGCTTGTTGCAATTGAGGCGGCTCCGTCATCTCTCTCTTTTGTGTACATATGATCGTTTCTTGCGGCCAACATCAGGTCTTTGCGCTGATCGAGCAGATCTCGTGTACTTATGACGTGGCTGTCAGCATGTACGAACCGTCAATGAAGGCAGCCTAAACGCGATTTGCTCGTCCATCGCAGGTGGAAGCCATCAAATCTAAAAGGGATGTTTCCTTAACTGACCTAACTGACGTGTAAGGTCAAGAGCTCGAGATTCTCGTTTGGTCTTTGCCACTTACATGATAGGATGCCTGAACCCAATCCTTGTTGATAAATCTGGTAATCCAAGACACCGCCCTGAAATTTGGTAGTATCATGCCGGCGCAGTGTTTGAACTGCGTGGTATTTTGAAGCAACAAGAAACCTGAAAATGTTGAATGGTTGCGTGAACTGATTTCTGAAGACTCTGTCAGAAACTTAATGGGTCCAAATCAGAAATCAGAAATCACGACAACATATATTTTTTTTTAAAAAATCCAATTACAGATGCAACTTCTGAGTCCAAGATAAGTACTCCTTGAAGCATCTGCCACACAAATTAAGGTCCAATGCAAGTCACTTTAAGGGGGCTGTCGTTTCCGCTTGTTCTAGGTAAGGACCAATTCGTCAAGGCTTGCCTCCCTGTAACTCCCAAGTCTGTCTTCATCTCAAGTCATGTAGAATTGGAAATTAATTTTTTCGGTGATGTTCAGATGTGACGTCTCGCAAAACTGCTCTGCAGACGTAACGCAATTGGTTGAAATGAAGTGTTCAATTCTGCACCTAACCCCTGACATGGACATCGCATAAGTGATTAAATAACTGGTGGCCATCTCTGTCTGAAGCGAAAATTTTCCTAGAGAAACTTGGAAAGGCCATAGACCACACAAATCTACGAGCAATTCTAAAAGGCAGTGTGGTTTAGCCTGCTTCTTCCGTTGACACGCCAGGCTGCCTAAAGGGCCGTTCCAACTTAAAATCATTAGCTTGGGGGAAAGATACCTGCTTTTCTTTGTTGATTGTTGACAAATACATGCATGAAATCGTTGTGTTTCGATCAGATTAGATTCTACAGCATTCAGCGTTACTTTGAATTATGCAATGAAAAAACGGCGTGCTGTCGAAGGAAATAAACGAATATGATTTTAGTGTAGAGCTCAAGCTAGTGATATATTTCTATCTGGAAAGACTATTAGTCGGCGTGTTTGCAGTATATGTCAACCAAGGGGGTCTACATCAATTCCCTCCTTCCCTTGGTTCGGCGGTCAAGAGATTTCTCAGTATCATCAAACCTTCCTCTGAGGCTTGGCGTTCCAGGCTTGGTCATCCATCATTCTCCACGGTCCAGTGAGTTATAGGGTAACATAAATTGTCGTGGTCATCTAAACACGACAACTATGCGTGTAATGCATGTATGTAGGCAAAGAGTCATCAGTTGCCATTCTCATTGTCAAATAATATGTCTAGTGCTCCCCTTGAACTTGTATGTTCCGATGTATAGGGTCCTATTAGAGCATCTGTTTGGCAACTTTAAATACTATGTTAGCTTCATTAATAACTTCAGTAATTTTTATGGCTTTATATGCTGAAAAGTAAGGTAGATGCATTTAAAGTTTTTCTCCAGTTTCAATCTCATGTTGAATGCACACTAGATAGGAAAATTCTCACTGACCAATCTGATTAGGGAGGGGAATATCAAAAGCTTAATTCCTTCTTCAATCAACTTGGCATCGCTCATCATGTATCTTGTCCACACACGCATCAACAGAATGGCACAGCAGAATGCAAACATAGGCATATTGTGGAAATTGGACTTGTACTTCTAGCTTATACTTGCATCCCTCTTTGTTTTTGGGATGATGCATTTTCACGGCTTGTTTTCTTATCGATCATCTTCCAAGCCGTGTCATTGATTTTGAAACTACTCTGGAACGTTTATTTGAAACCAAGATGGATTACACATTTCTTCGAACTTTCGGCTGTGCCTATTGGCCTCATCTTAGGGCTTATAATTCTCACAAACTTGCCTTTCATTCCCAATGGTGTGTTTTTCCAGGATATAGTGCGCTTCACAAAGGTCACAAGTGCCTAGATCCTGACACCAAGAGAGTGTGTATCTCTTACGACGTCATCCTCAATGAGAAAGTTTTTTCCTTTGCTCTTGATGATAAAAATCCTTCCATGCAAGTTCCGCTTGCACCTTCAGCTCTTCTCCTACCCCTTGTTTTGTCACCCACACTTGGCTCACCACATGTGAATGATAATACTCATACACTGCCTGTGTCTACTAATCTGGGTTCCGTAGAGTTTCCTACTATTGTTATGCCTCCAGGTGATGCAGGCCACTCCAGGTGATGTACCGACCGGTGCTACAGTGCCCTGAATAGGCACTCTTGCTGCTGGTGATGGCGTTGCCGAAGGATCGGGAGGTCTTGCACCTGCCATGCCTACTGACTAGCCGGCACCACGTCATCCGATGATGACTCATCTTTAGGACAACACTCGCCAACCTCCCGGTTCACTGATGGTATGGTGCTATATTACACTAGTCATTGTGCGATATTTACTTATGTTGGCTAGAGATTCCCAAAGAGTCGGATAGCTATGCTGAAGCAGCTCAACATCCACAATGGTGGCAGGCCATGAATAATGAATTTGGTGTCTTGCTAAAAAACAAGACATGGCAGTTAGTTTCTCTAAAAAAGGGTATCAATATAATTGATTGTCAATGGGTGTACAAAGTTAAGTAGAATGCTGATGGCACTATAAACAAATTTAAAGCGTGATTGGTAGCCAAAGGGTACAAGGAATGGTATGGTCTTGATTATAATAGCACATTCCGTCTAGTTGTGAAGCTGCTACAATTTGCCTAGTTATGTCTATTTCAATCTCAAGAGGGTGGAGTCTTCGACAATTAGACATGCAAAATGTGTTTTTGCATAGGCTTCTCGAGGAGGAAGTATATATGCGTCAAGTGCCTGGGTATGAAGATAAGCAATATCCCCACTATATTTGCCCACTTGATAAGGCTCTATATGGGCTTAAGCAAGCGCCACGAGCGTGGTATTCTAGACTTAGCTCCAAGCTTCAAGAGTAGGGTTTTGTGCCATCCAAGAATGATGTGTCATTGTTTATCTACTACATCAGAGGTATAACTATTTATATGCTCATATATGTTGATGACATAATAGTCACAAGTTCCTCAAATGGTGCAATCGAGCCTTTGCTAAGACAGTTACAAGCAGATTTTGTGGTAAAAGACCTTCGCGACTTGCATTTTTTCTTGGGCATTGAAGTTCTTAAAGAACAAAATATCATTATCTTCACTCAACGCAAGTATGTGGGTGAGCTATTGTCACAAGCCGGCATGCAACATTGTAAAGGAGTTTCAACTCTAATGTCTGCTACTGAACGACTGCCGCACACAGTTGGTGAACTACTCTTGGTTGAAGATAGTTCTAAGTACTGAAGAATAGTTAGTGCACTACAATATCTTACTCTCACTAGGCATGATATATCCTTCTCGGTAAACAAGGTTTGTTAGTTTCTTTTAGCACCTACAAGCTCTCATTGGATGGCAGTCAAGTGAATTCTTCGCTACCTCAAGCTCACTTCGACTACATGACTCTGCATTCAGAAATCACCATCCACTCTTGTTAGCGTTTTTTCTAATGTCGACTGGGCAGGGCGTCTAGATGATCGGTGATCAATTAAGGGATATGCGGTATTCTTTGGCTCTAACTTGATTGCATGGAGCTCTCACAAACAAAACATTGTCTCCCGATCAAGCACGGAAGTCGAATACAAGTCATTAGCTAATGCTACAGCTGAGGTAATTTGGGTTCAATCGTTTCTTCGAGAACTTGGTATCTACTAGCCTCCACCGTCAAGTCTTTGGTATGACAATCTTGGTGATATCTATTTGTCGTCCAACCTTGTGTTTTATGCCCAAACTAAACACATCAAGATAGACTTTTATTTTGTTAGAGAAAGAATAGCATTGAACTTGCTGGAAATTCGATTTATCCCTCTCAAGATCAACTCGCGGACATCTTCACAAAGTCTCTCGCTGTTTGACCATTTGCACATTTGAAATGCAAACTCAATCTTAGCAGTGGTTGAGATTGAGGGAGGATGTTGAAATATATAGAAGGTTAAAATTTGCACATATTGTGCCTATCTTGTATATGTTGAAATATATAGAAGGTTAGGATTTCACATATCATGCCTGCCTTGTATAACAAGATGTATAGGATCATAACCTTCCTAACTAACCTTGTAATTCCCATGTAATCCGTGATTAATGGAATATATAAAGAAGGGTTGGCTACCACATTTGGTACTGAGCAAAATCCAAACACAATCTTCGATGATGTTTTGGTTTCTTCAAATCTAAAGTATTTGCTGTGGTTGCAACTTGCAACCAACTCTGAGTGAATGTGTAAACTGCTCATAGCCACTCTTCTGGAGGGTGGCCTTGCCCATCTTGATCAAGATGTTCTTGTCTCTTCTTCTATGAATTTGTTCATTTCTTCTCGTTCTTGGATGTAGTTGATGTATGCAAAATGTTCTGATGCTTTCAAATGGTTGGAGTAGCTCTAGATTCTAGAAGCCTGAAGGAAGTACCCATGTAGTCTCAATTTTCTGACGCTCTTCATTGTTTTATCTGCAGAATCTAAGCTGCTAAGAATTAGGGGGCGTTTTTTGGGCTATGATTCATTAGTATAATGAACAGTGATTGCTAAAAGAAGTCGAAACAAAAAATAGGCTAAAAAGCCAAAAAAAAATAGAGCATTAATAGCACGTTGAAGTTGAAGGCAGCAGCTGTTATCATGGCAAGAAGAGGTAGGAGTAGATCATAAGCAAGAAGAGGTAGGAGTAGATCATAAGTATCTGGGTTGCACCTAATTTGAGTTTGAGTGAATTAGGATAAACACCTGAATCCAAGTTCTGGTGTTGGCATCATTGAGACGTTGAAATATTTTGATCAGGACGTCCTTGTCTGATCTTTCCATACATCAGTATTGAAATGCAACAGGATCTGTATGTTTTGCCTTCAGGTCAAACGCGCGCCATCACACTCGCCGTGCCTTTGATCTCTAGCGCAGAGCATTTGATAAGAAATCAGACGGTTGTTACAGCACCATGAAATTTTAAGTATCACTCGTTAACACGATAAAAAAAACGTGAAACTAAATTTGGGGGCATGCTAGGTTATTACACCGGTAACAGGACATGACTGTAGAACTCTGTTTGATTTCCTCAATGAAAATCGGGGCTATCCCTCTGTTTTTTTTAAAAAAAAAACAGAGGACATGACTGACACGATTAACGTGACTTGATTATTAAGTGGGTTAAGATGATAAAAATCCTTTATGTAACATTGTCATGTTACATTTTAACAGCTCTACTGGATGGAACTATTGGAGTAAAAGCCGGATTTGGCACTGTTACACACGGTATTTACAAAACTAGCTATATGTGCACCGTATTTACAAAAATTGTACTTCTGTCGTCCGGTGGGTAGACGGCAGCGTCGGCGAGACGGCACGTGGCAAGGCCACCGGCGACAGGCGCCTGCCGCCCCACCAGCAAATGGCAGGCAGCCTGCTGCCCGGTGGGGGGACGACAGGTAGGCCTGTCGTCCGGTGAGGGGGTGGCAGGTCATTAAGCCGGCTTAATTACCTGCCCTAATTTTTTATATTTACTATTGGTTTAAATTTTTAAATATATTAAATGAGCTCAAAAGTACAAAAAAGTATGTACATCCTTCCGACATAACCTACCTCACAGTGTAATTTTTGTGTAATTTTATCCATTGTGAATGTTGCTCAAAAATTTATATAATTTTGATATTTGTACGAGTTTTTACATATAGCAAACGACCTCCAAAAATTACGAAATTTTATGTGAAGCCTCCCGACACAGTCATAGTTATTGTGTATTTTTTAGTAATTTTATGTAGATCGAATTTTCCACATCTATTCAGGTTAATTTAATCATGAATTTAACGATGCCCAGACATCTTTTCAAGTGGCTGACCTCTATGCTTCACTCATGTGTCAGCCCGATCGTGTTATATTTTCTTTCCTGCTATGCCATTCGCACAATTATCTCTCTGTGTGTGTCGTGCCCCCTCGCGCGCTCCCTCGTTTGCACTAATGTCGTTGTGTCCGTGTCGTCCCCCTCGCCGGCTCCCTCGTTTGCACATTTGTCAGTGTTAGCATGTCGTTCCTCCTCACCCGAAATGCTGCTCGTGACAATGGGTCCTCAATGTACGGGGTGAGCACACTGGATTCACTTTTCACTTGCCCATAAATATGAATCTCTCATAGTTCGTTGTCGCTCATCTCAGTCGCTCATCGCAGAGCCCATAAATACAAAGGATAAGAACACGGTCCAATCTCTAATATACATCGGTTGATTGACTTGTAACAGAGTAGGCCGATCGTGTTGATTGACCTGTAACAGAGGATGCCGATCGTTTTTCTACCTGTCCCTTCCCAAGGGAACAAGTTAATCAAAGACTCAGGCTGGCACGCGTGAACTTGGCCAATTTCTTCCTCCAACTCGTAGCCAGCTAGGCCCGATCGACCCGGCAAATCGTGAGTAAAACGAACCCGCAATAGTCAAGGAAAGCTTCACACGGCCGGACGTGGTCGTTCTCTTCAATCCGCGCGCGCGCGCTCGGCCAGCGATTCTATTGCTAGATTTTGTTTAAAAAGTTAAAGTCAATATAAATATCTAATTTTTTAAAATAGTTTGTCCACTTCTGTCGCTAACATCTCGCTCCAAAAATAAGGAAGAGGGTTACGGATATATCACGTACCCCACTGTTCTCGCTCTCATCATGTGCACGGATATCTCCTTCATTTTTTCAACTGCTCGCTCTATCCTTCTAAAAGCCATTTTGTTCAGTTAATACTATTTATTTTCAACCATAAATTTTAAGCCATAGTCAAAAGCCATCAGTAAAAACCAATACGAACAACTCCTAAAGCTGGCTTCGCTTAAAAAATCAGAGTTTCCTAAACAGACTAGATTCAAATCAGCTTTAAGAAGCCAAAAAAATAATTTTTGGTAGAACGAACTAAAAGTTGAAAAGCTAAAGAAGATATACTTTTTTTGCTTTTGATTAATTGAATTACCCACTAAATACCACGCATAAAAGGAATGTCCTGTTCGGTTTGCCATTAAGGGTACTTTAGATATTACGACAGATAAAGTAGCTAGACAATCCAACAAAAAGCTAGATTGCCAAACAATCTTTTAAAAAAAACTACCACTACCTTTTAGACAGAAAGACAAAGAAATAGCTTATAATTAAAAAAAAGCCAAAAATGCTACGACTGCACCAAAGGCTAGGCCATGCAAACTTGAGATGTTTCTTTTTTGCCGTGGCTAATAATATTTTGTCCTAGTATGAGTGTTTATGTAAACAGATCGAATATCAATAAGTTATTTTGAAAAGATTATTTTAATAAATTATTTTGAAAAAATAATTACATTCTATTTGTTTATTAATAAAACTATAAGTTATAAGTTGAAATAAACAGGATTTAATCAATCACCATTCACCCGACGGGACAAGAGAAAAAAACTGCACGCCCGGCCGCGTGAAGAGTCCTCGAGTCCAATACGCAAAGCGTTGACGCACTTACCAGATCGGCACGAGCTCGAGTCCGTCCTCGAACTCTCTATTGCAGTTGTACTCGGCCGGCCGGGTTGGGTCCGTCAAACATGGAACGTCACAGTACGTCGCACCTCTCGCCCGGGATATATTACTTTTTCGTGTTGATTTGATCCTTGGATCGAACTGATCGAAGAGTTTCAGAGGGCTGTTTGATATGCTACGGTTTATTATTTTTGGTTGAGATATTTGAATTTTAGATATTTATGATAGAGATTATGGAGAGCGATACTCGTTTGTGATTTTAGTTGATACAGATATTAGACTTTTAACGTGTACTACAATTAACTTGTAGGCATATCTTAAAAAAAATACACCGTTTAAAAGTTAGGTACTATACCAAAAATAAAAAACTATTTTTAGAAACCGTTAAAAAACAAACCCTTAATTATATTTGCATACGTGTGGTTGCACATAGTGGTAAGTAATCAATTTAGCAAGATTTAGGTTCCTTGTAAACTGCCATGGTTTCTAGAGATCAAGAGGCAAAAGTCATTTGGAACATATTGATTTTTTAATACAGTTGTTTCTTTTCCTGTTTTTCTTTTGTATTATTCATAGATATATAATGATGTTTTTATTTTTTTTCTTTATTTTTCTTTAATTGACTACCTCATAAAAAACTAACGACTACTATAGTGCCATTTTAACCAAAATCAACAAGGCCTTAAAAGGGCATGCATGCATGTATGGTCGTGTAATTTGGAATCAAATTTAGGGATGGCTCCAACCGACTTCCAGCTGTTGACTAAAATTATAAAATTACATTGCAGTGGTTTTTAGCTTTTTAAGTCATTCAATTAAAGAAGAGTAAAGAAAAAAATAAAAAAAATAAAAACACCATTATATATTTACAAACAATGCAAATGAAAAAGAAAAAACAAAAGAAAAAAATCCAAAAAAACAAAATTAGAAACCGACATATTTCAAATAGTTTTTTTTGTTTAAAAAACCAGAAACCCAGAAATCAAAGTGAAGTCTTAGTGTATGCATGCAGCATGAATTATACTGGAGTACTTTGGAATTCAATGGAAGATGAAGACATGGACTAAAAAGTGGGAGAAACCGAACTCGTGTGGAGCGATGCCTTAGGGTATGTACAATGCAAGATGCTTATATATGAATGCTTAAAGAGATAATATAGCTACATCATCAAGCACCTATATAAAAGTTAGTCTCTTCAATGTAAGCATCTCTTCCATGAGTGCTTAGATGTTATATTATCAAATAATTAGATATAGTTATACACATAAGCATCTGTTAAGCACCGATGCTTATTTAATCATCCATGTTTCAAAATAAGAGTCTTACATATCCTATATGGTAAGAAAAAATTAGTTTTTAATTGCTAAGTATATCTCTAAGCACTTACATTGTACATGCTCTTAGAGTGTGCTCAAAAAGATGAAGGCATGGACTTTTTAAGTGGGAGGCCAGAAACCGAACTCGTGTGGAGCGATGCCTTAGACTGTGCTCAGTTAGGTTTTTTTGTGGCTTTTGATTTTTTTACTGTAGCTGATTTATTTTACACTATAGCAGTTAGTAGCTTTTTGTTGTAATTAAATTTTAAAAAATAAAAATAGAAAAAATAGATTAATAATGAACAATGCAAAGAAATATGAAAAAAGATAAAAAACCTAACAAACTAAAAAACTAAAAAATAAAATTAAAAAATAGTGAACTAGCAGCTGAAGCTAGAAGATGAAATCCAAACGAGCGGGGATGTACACATGCAGCATGAACTGTACCGGAGTACTTTGGAATTCAACGGAAGGTGAAGGCATGAACTTGACCACTTATTTGGCTTTAATTACTATCTTCACAGGTACGTACATAATGTTTTCCCCTCTAAATTAACACAGTCTCCGTACAATTTCTAAATTAACACAGTTTCCAAAAAAAGGAAAAGGTTTTCATGTCCCATCATGCGTACGTGCAAGCTCCTTCCAACCTGCACCACATTGACCGTACGTTTCATTTCCAGCTACAGGCACCAAGGTCAAGCTTCTAGAAGCCACATCCATATCAAGATGAAATTAACACCACATGATTAATCTAGTAACGTTTTTATTTATTTAGCTCGCATCATTAAGTAGTATATCTCTCCTCGCAAAGTAAAAATTAAAGTAGTATACCTTGTGCTCGTTTTTATATAATAGCACCTAACCCCCGGCCCTTAAAAAAATCAAAATTTCTGCCTAGCAGGCGAGTTCCTTTCCTAGCCAGGCCCATCTCATCTAGTGGAAAAGATAAAAATTTGAGAGAGTGGGAATTTGCTATATCCCCTCATGTTAATTGGTCCTATGTATAACCCTAAAAAATTGGCCCTACCTATGTTAGATCGAGTTGTCTGATATCTTTTCAGTAGCAGTGTCACCGGTTCACAGGTTCAAATATCCAGTCAATCCATTGGTACTCCAAATGTTACGGCACTCGATATTTATGGTTTTGGTAGAGCCGTAGAGGTGTGGCACCGCTTCAAGTGGCTTCAGTTTTTAACTTTCAATTTTTAAAAAGTTAAAAGTCATTTAGAATATGTTGACTTTTAATTTTAATTTTTTGGCATTTTGGCTTTTCTTTCTTTTTTTCTTTGTATTGTCCATGGAGACATAACGGTGTTACTATTATTTTTATTTTCTATAATTGAATAACTCAGAAAAATTAATAACCGTTACATCGTAATTTTAGTCAACTATCGAAAATTGTAGCCATAAATTGCTTGAAGTGTCCCATTAATCCATACTATAACAAGAAAAGTTACGTATCTACTTATATAAGACCATGTGGTGGTAGTTCTATGAGAGTGATGAGTATTTGATACTGCTTATGTCTTATTTTTGTTGTTTGAGTTTGATTTTGAGAATATGCATTTTGAGTTGTTGTTGCATAAAGCTGGCAGTCATACCGCTGTGAAGTGCCATGCAGATGATCGGGCAAGCGGTAGTACCAGTCTGTGGTTACCCTTAGCTATTTTTCAATGGAGCTTTTTTTTTGGAGTTTTTGAGTTGAGACTTAGTGTGGTAGTACCAGCATTGTAATCATGGTATGACTAGGGTGTACCAATCTGACCGGCCTGAGCAATCTGACCGGCCCAAAAAAATGGTGAGTTCTTTTGGGCTATGGCTTGTGGCTTATGGTTGTGGCTTTTAAATTCTGGTTTGTTCGTGAGAAGCAGTATACAAAGGAAAATACTCGCATGCGATTTTGGCTGGTACAGTTAAATTCGGTAAAGTTTGTACTATAATTTTTCTATAAACCCATCTTAAAAAAGCACACCGATTTTAAACTAGTTATTTTTTCAGCCATACATAAGTTAAAAGCCTAAAAGTACAAATGAATCCAGCCAAAGACTACCCAGCCCAAAAGGAGCAGCGTTTTTTACAAGAATGTCTCGAAAAAGAGTTTTGATGTTAGTCCGAGTTGTACATTTAGTAAAAAAAGGGCCCCCAAATTTCAATACAAAAGATGCATGAATAGTCCAGCTTGGGGCACATTTGAAACACATGAATCTCACATAATTTAGTACAAAATTTACGTAAAACAAGTCAATTCATACAGAAATATGAGAAAATTCCTGTGTTAAAAAGGCATTAATCGTACGTGGAACAATCTCGGAAGCAAATTAAGCATGTTTTCTCTCTAAAGAAAAGCAAATTAACCGTGCAAAGCGCCATAACCAACAAAGGAAACACCCAGACGCGCACCTTATGTCGGTCCGATTTGAAGCGAAAGCAAAAGCATGTGGGCTCCACTGAACATCCCATAAAAGAAGTTTTTAGCGTCCGCATCTTCCATCTGAACCGTTCAGCCCTAATCGGACGCACGAGGGGGACTTGTGAGAACGCCAGATTATAGAAGGGCATGAACTGACGGCGCGGGCGAGCCCACCAAAAGCCCGTTATCCCCGTACATTTTCCCGTGGCAATCTCCACCCCACCAAACCAAACCCCGCCGTTAATTAACACTACTTAATTAACCACAGCTACTCCCCTCATCACAGATTAAGTAATTAACCCAACCCACAAGCAAGAAGCATCAACGCACCGGCACCACCCGTATATGTACTTCGATCCGGCCAAAGCATCTGGTAACCCAGACACACACGCATACGCGGACGCGCGCGCGCGCGCATGGCGAGGCCGGCGTGGAGCTCGCTGTTCGGGTGCTTCAGCTCGCACGGCGCCTCGGCCGCCGGCTGGAAGAACAAGAGAGGCGGCGGCAAGAAGAAGAAGGTGGCGGCGGCGGGGAGCAACAAGCCGAGGCAGCAGCGGTCGCTGCAGAGCCGGCTGTCGTTTTCGGACCTGAGCGGGTCGGCGCTGGGCGGGATGGTGTCGCCAGAGGACCTGTCTCTGTCGCTGGCCGGGTCGAACCTGCACGCCTTCACCATCGCCGAGCTGCGCACCGTCACCAGGGACTTCTCCATGACCAACTTCATCGGCGAGGGCGGCTTCGGCCCCGTCTACAAGGGCTACGTCGACGAGAAGGTCAAGCCCGACCTGCGCGCGCAGCCCGTCGCCGTCAAGCTGCTCGACCTCGAGGGCACGCAGGGCCACAACGAGTGGCTGGTAATTGAGTACTTACTAAAAACTAACTACTCCAGTTACTTAATTAGATAGTTGCAACCTATATATACGTAAGCATTACATTACTTACACTACGTGAGAAATTACTGAATCAGTGCAACGAATGCTGTGTTTAATAGTACTTTAGTCGATATGAGATTAATAGTACTTTAGTTGATACGAGACTTGCTTGTTCAAAATTTGTTGAGCTGTTCTGATGATAAGGCTCGAGTTAGCTAGGAATTTTTATCATGATATATGTAGGATTATAGGCCTTGAAATTAAACTTGAAAGCAATATATGTATATATGTTATCATCAAATTCAGGAAGGTACATATCCACCGTAACATTACTAATTTGACCATTTGTTTTGCCTATCATTGTTTCTTAGTACTCCAAACCACTAGTCTTTTCTTAGAAGTTTCCTTGGTTGACGTGTTCCACGTACTGAACTTCTCTCGACAAAGTTTTAGTACGCTTGACAACATGGGACAATTCGATGGAACAGTATTGCTTGCTTAGCTCAAAGGCTTCCTCAGTTTAATTGTCTCAGTTAACAGCAAACTAATGAAAAATGTTCACATGATCGATCACATCTGACGACTAACCTGCAGACTGAAGTAATTTTTCTCGGGCAATTGAGGCATCCTCACCTCGTCAAATTGATCGGCTATTGCTACGAAGATGAGCACAGGCTTCTCGTTTACGAGTTCATGACGAGGGGCAGCCTGGAGAAACAACTCTTCAAAAGTAAGCACGGCAAAGCTGTTAAACTTCTTTAATTACCTAGCTTTTTAGGAATCTTTAATTACCTAGTTTAGAGCAGTCTAAGTGTCAATCTTGCAGGCCACAAGAAAGAGATATTCCTAAAACATTGTTTTCGGTCTCCTTTTCCTCGCTGCATCATTAAGCTAAAAAAATTCGAATCTCTAAGCTGTACATCAACTGATCGGACTGGACGGCGCGATTTTACCAACTTGCTCGGATAAACTTTTCGGCAAAATCCATCGGTAGGGTCTGTTTTTTTTTTTGACTAAGCCTTATAGTTTTTGTTACGGTTTGTAGATTTTGAGATGTTTGTATAAGAGATTACATAGTAACAGAAACTTATATGTAATTTTTTATCGATATAAATGAAGTCGGTACAGTATGTACTACAATTAACTAATAGACTCAATCTTAAAAAGATATTTCGTTTAAAAACTAATTACTATAGTTAAATTAAAAATAAGAGCTAAAAACTGAAAAAGAATAGGGATCCATCGATGGAGTAGCTTTCCTGGCTCCACACCCTTACAATTAATTTCTCCCGTTTTTCCTGATGGTTCAGACTGCCTTTTGGACTTCTTGTTGCGACGTCCATTAGCGTTACATCATCTCTCGCACTCGATCTCCTGGTACATGTACATGGAGTCATTTTCTCTTAACCACTTCGATATGATACACACCACCTTGTTTTTTTCCCTTCTCTCTCTCTCCAATGGAACTCTCTCTCAAAGGAACAGTAAGAGGAGACAGTACAGTTTTTATGCTTAATCATAAGATGGTAGGGGTAGGACACCTGCACCACTTGCTGTCTCTCCAGTTGTTTCACTTTATTCTTTATGCAAAGTACTAAAATGACCCTCCCATGAGAGTGATTTGCATCAATCCCTACTTGCTCTCATAAGTCAAAAAGTTGTGAAATGTGTTTTTCAGTATGCACGATTCATCTCGATCATTATAGGTAAAAGGACGTAAAAACAAGATGTTTCATGCTTTATTAATGAGAGCAACAGGGTAGCCCTAAAAATTGAGAAAACAAGTGGGGAGTGAAGTACAATAACTACTACACTACTTGCATGCTACAGTATAAAAATTACAAAAATGATAATTTTAGACCTCATTACAAACAGCAAACGCACCAGCTAAGCAAAAACCCCGACCGCACGATTGCCACGTGTCGGCACCAGGAAATCATGCGGTGGGGAGGGACTAAAAACGGAATTGCACTGGTTTGGAGACTACATCTAGTATTTTTAGAAGCAACAGTGCCATTGTTGTCCAAACTTCGTACTTCTACCATGCACGATTTAGGTTAGGTGCAGTTCACTCTCGATCAGTCTTCTTTAGACTAGTGAGGTGCGTGTGGGCTTAAGTTGTTAGCTTCGAACTTTTAGCTTTTTAGTTTTGTTTTTTTAGTTTTTTATTTTATTCATTTATATTGTTCCTGATGAGTAACTTTTTTCTTTTTAAACTTTTTTATATTTACTTATGCTGAAAAGCTCATAGTGCCAAGATAAGCACAGAACAGTACCAAACAGTATCAAAAAAAGCTTTAAGCTAGGAGCTCAAATGAGCACTATCATTCATTCTAGAAAAGAAGATAAATCTTGGAAAATGGAAATGGGCATATTCCAAACGTTTTTCATCGAGAAGATGGACATGCCGTTGCGCCCTTCTTTGGTTGCCTCATCTGATTATTAAATCTTACACAATATACGTGCAGAATACGCTGCGTCGTTGCCATGGTCAACACGGTTGAAGATCGCCATTGGTGCTGCCAAAGGGTTGGCCTTTCTCCACGAAGCCGAGAAGCCGGTCATCTACCGGGACTTCAAGACCTCCAACATCTTGCTAGACTCGGTACGTACGTTCCTGCGTGATCTCATCATGTTATTCACCTACCTCTCCCAAAGATAAGACCTAGCAGTGATTTCGCTGATTTGGCTTGATCAAGTGATTCGCCAAAACTTGCTTAAAATGACTTATACTTTTTGGCTTCGGCTTATATTTCACTATTCAATAATTTCGTCTTTTTTGGTGTTTTGGTCTTTTTTTGAGTTTTTTTTCCGATTTTTCCCATATTCGTTTGTACTGTCCGTGACGGGCTAATCTGTTTTTTATATTTTTAATTTTTTAAATTTAATTACGTCAAATAAGTCATCATCATCATTCACCACATTTTTAGCCATAAGCCACTCAAAATTATGATTTATTTTTAATTTATGTTTTTAATTTTTTACGAGAGATTACATATTAACCGATTTTGCCAATATAAATGAAGTCAATAAAGTATGTACTTTCTTAAAAAATACTTCGTTTAAAAGTTATTCGTAGAAAAGTTCAAAAGATAAGGCATTCAAAATAAGCCTTTTGAGCAGGACCGCGTGGTTGGTTGCTTGTTCGTAGTAAGTAAACTGTTTAAATCGTCAGGCTGCCAAATGCCAACCACTGAACAACAAATGTTGACCACTAGCTCACCCCTGTGAACTAGACCGAGTCAGGCTTCGGTTTCAACTACTCAGCGCTTGCGTATTAACTTGTCCTTCTCGGACGTGTGTAACGTGCCACGAAGAAAGGGACAAGAATCTTTTATTCTTGTGGAGAACAAAGATATCACTAAGTAATAAAACAGCATTTGTTGTTGTTGCAGTGAGTGCATGCCAGCTGAAGTTGAGTGCATTTGGTTTTAGTTCAGTCTTTCCCACTAAACCCTAGCATGCAACTCGATCTCTCTCTGTCAACTCAATCCATGAACCGCGACAGAAAATCTATGTTGTACAGTTCTGTAGAAATGTTTTTTTCGTTAAAAAAGAAATTGTTTTTTATCTTCCCTTGTTTAATTATTCGTAGGATTACAAAGCAAAACTATCAGATTTCGGGCTAGCCAAGGACGGACCAGAAGAAGATGAGACGCACGTCTCGACCCGAGTCATGGGCACACAGGGCTACGCTGCGCCAGAGTACATCATGACTGGTACGTACAACACAAACCATCGACACCTAGATCAGATGCACTCAGATTGCCTCATTGACCTGCATATATTTGTGATTCTTTCCATGTTTCTAGGCCACTTGACGGCGAAGAGCGACGTGTACGGCTTCGGCGTGGTGCTGCTGGAGCTCCTGACGGGGCGGAAGTCCGTGGACAAGAACCGGCCGCCGCGGGAGCAGAACCTGGTGGAGTGGGCGCGGCCGTACCTGAACGACTCCCGGCGGCTGGACCGCGTCATGGACCCGAACCTGGCCGGGCAGTACCCGGGCAGGGCCGCGCAGAAGGCCGCGGCGCTGGCGTACCAGTGCGTCAGCCTCAGCCCCAAGTCCCGCCCGCACATGTCCGCCGTCGTCGACGCCCTGGAGCCGCTCCTCGCCCTCGACGACGGTATCGTCGGGCCCTTCGTGTACGTCGCGCCGCCCGAAAACGGCGGCAGCGACAGCAGGCAGCAGGGAAGGCTCCAGGAGGCGAGCAGGCCGGAGGAGGTCCGAAGGCGCGGCAGAGTCAGCAGCCGTTGTGCAGCGAGAGTGATGGTTTACATGCCCGTTTTCTGAACTTGCAGCTGCCTGTACTCTGTACTGACTGGGCCTACTGATCAAACGATTAATGCCGGGTAAATTCGATGTGGTAAGTTGCCTAGCCGGTGAAATATTTGTGGTAGCAGGGCTGCCTTTGACATGTGAAGAGAAGAGGCTTGACTAGTTAGGAGCATCTCATCCTTTCTTGAGCATGCACTTCAGTTTGGTAGTATTTTACTTTCTTCAGAGTTTTGAGGAAATAGGTTGCCTTTGAAACTCGAAAAAATTTAGTACAAAATAGATATTCTAGTGTTTCTGTACATGCACCTCGTGATCCAGGTTTTCAAATCTGCATTCAAATTGGCAGAAAACTGGACAGAGTTTGTAATCGTATTCGTAATGTACGGTTTGTCACATGGAATTGAAAAGCTGGAACCGTAGTTCTACACCCACTCCAACTGCAATGTTGTGACAAATGGAACAGACGGGAGGCAGTGAAGGCCGGGAGAAGATATGGGCCGAGTTTGCCTCGGGCCTCGCTAGGAGACCAGGAGAGGCACACACAAGTGGGCTTGGTCGATGTGTGGCATGCCGCCTTCCTGTCTTGGAGTAACATGGCACTCTGAAGACCGCATTACAGTGTGATTCGGGAGTATGTTTCATCTATGCATTAGGCAGTACAGTACATATACACTAATGCTAGAGTTAGTAACTTGAGCAAAGTTTCCTATGACTCTGAGAAAATACGTTCTGGATTGAGGCTTGTGATCGAATTCATGCCTGCTTAGGTCTAACATCGATCCTTGCAACATTCAATATTGCAGTATTGCCTGCAAGATGGTATCTTAAGAAGCAGACTTATCTATTGCGAGCATCCTTGAGATGCTCCAGTGCTGCCGGTCAGAAGATAGCGCGCGTGCTCTTCTGACAGCAGGCACTCAACAGCAGCAGTTGCTAGTCAATGAAGGTGTCACGCAAATGCAAATTGAAAGATTGAATATGATAACAGAAGGAAGGTGAATAGAACTTTCTAATTTTCTTCAATTATTTAACACTCATTTACTCTAATAGCTATAAAATTATGAAGATTGCAATGAGAAACCAACACCAAACAAACAAAACAAACATAAAATTTTGAAGAAAAATAGGTGAAATCAAAAGTACCTTTGTTATAACTACGGTACTACCAAAATCGAAAGTATCTTTCTTATAACTGCGGTACTAACTTTCCTTGATGAACAGTTAAATTAACCCAAGTTTAAACACTAAAATTGATAGAACTTTTGATTCATACATTCAAATGATATGAAATTTTGCATAGATATTCTCTATGTTATTAAGAACATATTCCAATAAACGATCATAAAGATCATAGCCAAACTTGAGACCTTTTCAGTTTAAAGAAAATATGCACCGAAACCGACATAAAACCAAAATCGGTAAATACAACTTGCTTGTCGGATGATGATAACCAAGAAGGGTCTAAATATATTCTCATATATCACAATAAGTTATATCACCATAGAAACTAAACCAAAAAACCTCGGATCAAGAGATTGACCAAAGTCAAGCAAAACTAGGTTTTCTCATGAATATTGCTATCGAGTGCTTAGATGGTTGGAGATGTATTCCTAAGAATTACCTCTATCTCTTCCACATCCTTAGCACAACAAGATCATAATAAGAAAAGAAGAGAAATCAAAACCAACCAAAGATCAAACACATCAACCAAAAACAAAAGAGACTTCAATAGTTACACAAAGATTGATGTATTGCTTATGTACTTGAGAAGATATGTTTTACAGACACTTCACCTTAGAGGATAAAGAGCATCTAAGATACTCAATCTCAAACCCTAACCCTAAACCCACAGAAGAGAGCGCAAGAGATGAGTTAGATGGTTAACCTCACATGTCTCGATCCTAACCACCTTTTATAGGAACAACATTAGCATCACTGATCCTTGTAAATACTAGAATTCCATTGGCTGCAAGAGCGTTAACCATACTTAACACTCCCATCACATGAATTTAATTTGAATGCATTAGAACTACACAATGTACACCTACACCTATTATGAACATTCGAGCTACACATACGACCAGAACTTTGGATCTCTGTAATCCTGTCGAATATCTTATAGGAACGACATTAGGCAACAAATGTTACATAGGCATGGCATGAGCAGAAATAACTGAGAGTTGTGAAATCTCTGCTGACCACGGTGAGTAGGATTGGGCACATCTTTAAAAGTAGCTAAAATATTTCAGTTCGATGCTTGGTATCAAGCTAAGTGAGCTGCTCGGTATCAAGCTAAGAAGTGAGCTCTATCAGGTGAGGCTGCTCCCAACTGAAAACGGGTGGGTGTTCTAGATGGCGTATGCCCTTCCTACATAGAATTATGAAAACTAAAACAAAAAATGATATAATCAAACAAATTTGTAAGCGATGGACTGAGTACCCTGTAATTGCTAATAGGTAATCAGCATCTGCGCAGTGAGCATGTCGCTAGTATTTGCAATCATAGGATACCATACATGTTGTGTAGGTCAAAGTGAGATAGAAGCTTGGGGTTCTACCTCAAGGTATCCTGAAATAATCATACTAACCACTAACCAGTACCCCCTCTGCCGTGAGCACATAAAAGAGCAAATATGGATTAGGGAAAGAAATAAAAGAGCAGAAATAATGGATGGATAACAGTACAGAGTGAATTTAATTTGTAATATTTCAGATGCTCACCTTGAAACATTGACAAGGATGACAATGGATCAGCCTATGGCTCAAGGCCACGTATATTATCTCCTCTGCTTCATGGATGTTCTGGAGCAACACTGCTAATGCAGCGTGAGCGAATATGCTAATGCAGTGTGAGCGAGGGAAAGAAATAAAAGAGCAGGAATAATGGATCGATAATAGTACAGAGTGAATTTAATTTGTAGTATTTCAGATGCTCACCTTGAAACCTTGACAAAGATGGCAATGGATCAGCCTATGGCTCAAGGCCTCGTATATTATCTCCTCTGCTTCATGGATGTTCTGGAGCAACACTGCTAATGCAGCCAACTAGCAGTTTCACATCTTACAGGCTTATTTCTCTAAAACATGCACCACTTTACATCTTAACTAAGTTAATGAAATCGTTCATGACCCTATCCTTGATCTTAATTATGATGAAAAAAAGGCAAGGAAAAATAGCCAGGGAAAATTTCGATTACAAAATTGCTTTCTTGAAGGTCCACATTACCTAATTAACAAGTGTGGAAATAGCCCAAGCAAGAGCAAGTGTTAAGCAGATGAAACACACCTACATAAATTGTGGGAAATTGCATTAGAAGCAAGAAGCAAGCTATAGTGTAAAGTGTAAACTATAAAAGTAAAATTGAAGCACCAAAAGTCTAAATTAAGATGCAAAGCACTTAGCTTCAGACGAAAAATATAAACTCTAACCTAGACTACAGGATCTATCCCGTGTTTATATTCTCATGCACATTCAAGAAATAAAACATATTTGCTGGCCTTGTGCATCTTTCCAACACCGATCTGTTTCAATGCATGCGAAAAATTCCATCAACCTGCCACCTCATTGGGCTTGTTTGGTAAACAGTCAGTAAGACCAAAAGATGGTCCTACAATAACTGCAGGAAACTTACAGGTTACAACCTACTATCAACTTTACAAGTTCTCTAGATAATTTAAATAGTGAGGGACAAAAGATATGTAAAAGAATTATGTATGGACAGCCTGTGTGCATGTACCATCAACAACTCAATTATATGCACTGTATATTAGAGAGAGAGGAGGGAAATCAGTGTCATCCGTCTGTTTTTTCAATTGGTATAAATACCTAATAGCATTCCAAGTGTAATAAATTAATAGTGCATTTAGAAGCATGAGCTAAATAGAACATTCAACTTCAGCAAATGTGAAAGGATAACAGAATACACATCAAGGGCGGAAATGAAGTCCTTTACGTACTAACTAATTATGAATTTTCTGGCTACATGCTGTTGAGAACCCAGCTACAACCACCTTTGCCTCCAATTTGTCCTGAAAAATATATGATTTAAAAAGGTTATAACAGATGAAGAGAGCTATGGGCAGCTGAGATGTATAACTTAGGAGAATAATATTATTAAGTACTTATGAGGGTTTGCACCTCCCTTATATTCTGTGATCAAACAGGAAACAATATGATAAGCTGGATCATCTTTGCTTTCTAATACAAACAATAATTCCAACGGTCCCCCATAAAGGGAGGTAATCTGTATTTTTATGGGTGTTAAGTGCATCATAATTAACACTGTAAACACCAATGGTTATAAATATGTTGCATTCTGACAGTAGCTGATTTTTGCAATTTTGCAAATTGTGTTCACCAAAGGCCTTCAAAGGCATGATTACACTAAACGCCAATGGTTACAAATATGTCCACTCTTGTTATTTCACCAGGAACCTCTTCTTCCACAGGCATCTCAAGAACAAAATCCCCAATAGTTTTACTATCTTTTGCGAAGTCTTGTACTCCAGTAAAGCCTTCCTCAGCTGCTACTGGCAAATCAATCTCCTGACTAGAAAACGGTGATGTTATCCGGCAAAACATCGCAACACCTACAATACAAAATTAATTGACAATCCATGACGAAACATCCAGAATGACTTAACCAACAAAGTGACGTATGGAAGAAAAAAACATCTCCAACAGATCTGTCATGGCAGCTCTATCTAGAATGTGCCAACGAACCATACGGAGAATTAGCAGGAGGTTTTAAACTACAACTTAATTTCTTTTTATGAATACAACCTATGGTAAAATGGCAAAAGCACCAGAGTGAAGTTGCACCTCTGCTTGAGCATAAGATCACTTGTGAGCAACAATTTGAATCCAGCAATATTTTCAACTGCGAGGTTGTTGAAGATGACAACCACTCCAGTCAACAATCCAATAAGAAGAACTAAGGCCCATTCCAGAACAATATACTGAAATATCTGCTGCTTCTTTCTCAATCGCCAGTCTTGCTTGAAAATGTCATTTTCCAGAATTCTGAAACACACAGTACATAATTTCAGGAGTGTTACTAACAGGGGTGGAACTAGCCCAAGCCCAAGCCTCGGGCTGGGCCAACTGCTCTTGGGCCGACTCTTGGGCTAACTATTTTTTTGTGAATTTTCACGAATTTTTCATGAGCTTTTGTTGCCAGGCCTCGGGCTATAGCCCAGGTAGCCCGAGGCCTGGTTCTGCCACTGATTACTAATGAAACGGGCCTGCTAAAGTGTACAGTGTGAACTTTGTACACTCTGTTATCAGTTTCTCTTCAGGATTCAATCATTAGTTAGCTTAGAAATTGAATGCAGGAACCTTTGCAGTTGTTATCTTCCCAATCTCTTTGCACCTTGCTCTTGCATGCCGTAGTCCAAAACCATCTAAAATTCATCAAAACTTAATATATACTACTAGATATGAGCTCATTCTTGCTTGTTTGTGCCCTTTCATTTGCATTTAGAGAAGGGATTGCCACATTGCCCGGGGCAAAACCCAAATCTTCCCAGTTTTTTTCCTTTTTCCATAGCAGCTTTGTCTGCAATAGATTCCATAATTACTACTTTATAGCAGGTGGTCATTAAAACATATTCATAAGATCACCAAAGGAAGATTCTGGCGTTGGACTAATAAAGATCCTAACAATCTATTGATTAGCCTCCCCCAACATGTAAATCTCCATTCAGCACTTACCAGCAGTACAAAACAAACTTCAAACTTTTTACATTGCGATCCATGCCCGTGTTTGATTTATTTACAAACCTCACAAAAAGGCGCATCAAGGATGATGTTTTTTGTTTTCTGAACTATATCACGAAGGATCACGTTTTCGTCTTCCAAACGCACCGCAAGATCCTAACTTTCTTGCGCCCAAGTCAAACAATAAACTAATAATAAGGATCGCTACAATGAAATAATAAAGATGAAAACTTTTCCTTAAAGACACTCGAAGAGCTCTCAAGAAACCGAGGAGATTGTCAGGAGAGAGAGAGAGAGATAGAGAGGAGAGGGTTTGGGGGCGCGTACTCGCAGTCGATGCTCTTGATGGGGTAGACGTTAGCGCCGACGATGGCGATCTGGGAGGTGGTGTTGATGGTTCGCCTCCGCAGAAGCGACTCCCGTGGGCCGCCGGCGCCGTACCGCAGCACGGCCTCCGACGACCCATTCGCCCTCGATGCTTTTCGGAATACTGCTCGCCGCTGTTTTCGAACGCGGAGGCGGCGAGGAGCGAGGGAAGGAGCTGGCGGCGCCTGGAAGGGGTGTTTTAGGCCCAAAAAACACGACGGCGTCGCTCCGACCGCGCTGGCGCCGGTGGCAGGCGGGGGCGCCCGCCGCGGCGGCGGGGCCAGGGTTCAGGGGCTGCGCGGTGGTAGGCGACGGGTATGGGGAGGATGCGAAGGCAAGAAAGAGGAGGATGCGGGAGAGCAGCGAGACGGGGCGGAGCAAGCGATAGAGATAGAAGGGAGTAAGGTGGCACAGGACAGGCAAGTAGGATGCACTCGGAAGAGCCGTCGCACTGAACAGGACGGATCGGGCCACGCGGTGCGACGTAGCAGCGAGCGGGCAGTGCGGGCGAAGCCACGCGCCGAGCGGAGGGCGAGCTCGAAAATGTACGGCGAACTCCTTCACCTCCCAAGAGTTTTATGACTAGCCCACGCAGGCGTTGCGCTACGTCACGCCACCGTGATACAGTCGGTAGGGTCGGTAGCAAAAACAATACGCGCGGATGAACACGTGGACTCATGGACGAACACGCGGACGAACGGATACAGGCAACACGTGGACGAACGGACGGTGGTCAAAGCCTAGAGCGAACCCGCGCGGCGCCATCCACCCAGGGAGCGTTTCGCGCACACGCGTCATCCGGAGCGCTCGTACGGAGGGGCAAAACGACGACGTGGACGTGCGGAGAGGCCGCGAACTCTGCCAGGTGTAATATACGGAGTATTTGTATTTGGCCACCCCGGCTTGCATCAGTGCAATGCAACAAAATTGCTGGGTTCGGCCAGGTTTAGTTTTGATTTATGCGACTATAATAACTATCTGTTAAATAATATATTTTTTAAGAGAAGGTTATTAAAAAGATTATAATAAAAGTGTACTGAGTTCAGTTGTACCGGCTAAATTTACATACGACTATTTTTCTATACGTACTATCTCTTATAATATCCAAAATTTAAATATTTAAATTATAAACCATAAACTAACAACCTAAAAGAATTTAGATTATAACAGGCTAGACAGGAAAAAACGAGTACTAGCGTTCATGGCTTCCAATTACTGGGAATCGAAACGCACTGACGTAACAGTCCCGTTTCCTTCCGATCCACAAGATTCGCAGATCCACGCAGGCAGAATAGCTAGCAGTGCTTCTGTGGTGCCCAATGACGAAAGGAGGAAATGGATTGGATTTGATGCCTCTTTTGAGATGGCACAACACCCAACCTAAAGATAAACAGGCGTCAGACATGTCTCCCTCCCTTCTTCCATCAGCAGCATCATAATTGAGATATGAGATGTTCAATTTGTCCACGTCCTCGAGGAATCGCTCCTCGATCTGCTGGCTGAAGATAATTTTAGGACACGGGCGCATCAGCGCACGAGTTGTGTATAAAAATAATAATTATTAAGATAAATTAAAAGTTAAAAAAACTACTATATTAATATTTTAATATCGATCTTATATATGATTTGTTTGGATTTAGAGAACTCTATAAGACTCGGTGTATCAATATACAGAGTAGAATAATAACCCTAGGAGAATAATAGCCCTACGTCCTAGGTAGCTATTGCTCACAAAGGTGTTTACAACTGAGAATAATATGAGATACCTAGCACTATCTCCTGATCTAATGTGTTATGTCCCATTTCTCTCCAACGTCAATCTTTATATAGTTGATGAAGCGGTGGCCGTTGTTCCGTGCCAAAAGATGTCTCAAAGCTTCGAGTAATAACCGTCTAACGAAAGTTGCTATCAGAGAGACGTAGTGACCCGTTCGCCATGCGATGATTGTTGTCAAAGAGAGATCGTGTGCGGTTATTAGAAATAAGCGCACATTCTAACCGTCTTGTCAGACGACCCCACGATGAAGTAGGTCGTCGTAAACATGCATCGGGGATATGCTGGTTGCAGAAAAGCATCGTAGGATATCTTACGACTAAGTGGTCGTAGGAAGACTTACGACTATGTAGTCGTAAAAAGATTTATGACTAAGAAACAGTCGTAGAAAGACTTACGACTATATGGTCGTAGGAAGATTTACGATCAAGAAGCAGTCATGGTAAGATTTACGACTATGTGGTCGTAGAAAGATTTACGGCCAAGGAGCAATCGTAGTAAGACTTACAACTATGTGGTTATAGGAAAACTTATGACCAAGGAGCAGTCGTAGTAAGACTTACGACTATGTGGTCCTAGCAAGACTTACGACCAATGAGTAGTCATAGTAAAACTTACGACTACCTATGAAATCTCTCCCTTATGGTTGAAGGGTATAGTCGAAGAATATGATGACGTAATAATTAGAGAATTAGTATATCCTCGTCATCTAGTCTCTAACTTCAAGTGAAAGTAACTTACTGGAGAAAGAGAGGTTATAGAAAGATCTATGGCCATAGAGTGGTCGTAGAAGAAGAGATGGTCGAAAGCAAAGTC
The DNA here is from genome assembly GCA_036346245.1 of Bonia amplexicaulis. Classification (NCBI taxonomy): domain Eukaryota; kingdom Viridiplantae; phylum Streptophyta; class Magnoliopsida; order Poales; family Poaceae; genus Bonia; species Bonia amplexicaulis. The sequence continues at coordinate 17,638,313 of CM070752.1, read as the reverse complement.
TTTTTGATTCTCTTTGACCTAAATCGATCTTAGTCAATAAGCTAATTTTGCTTGAGTTATAAAGACAGGCGGACCTCAACACAGAGTATTTTCTTGACCATTCTTATTCTATTTGCAGAAGCTGTGGTCAAAATAAAATCGTCTCTCAGAAGCTTCTACTTGTTATTAAGACGAAATGAAGTCGATGAAGGCAATTCTCCACGACAATGTTGTACTTATCAACAATCTACTCGGTGAGTTTGGTTCGGAGAAGATGAGTCCTTCTGAAGACACCATACCCGCTCTTACGAGTATGATCGGACTACAAGTCAAAGCTTTAGAGAAGAATTTATCCACCGGTCCACCCTGAAGACCGATCAAGCAGAGTCAATTCAGGATGCGGTCGAAAGCACGGTAAGCTATGTCTTGGCAAAATTCAAGGCATGCGACCAGAATCTCAACTTGCACCCAATCGATCACGACTTTAGCTGCTCTGTGGAAGAGGCAGCCAACCTAATTGAAAACTAGTAGAAAGATTGCAGAAAAATGCAACTTGGCTCTCTTTCCTCTTCAGAGTAGATTGTAAATGATAACTTTATAAAAACTTACCTTTGAAAAATGAAAAACTTCTTCCTTTTCTTACAACTTATCTTGTTGAGTAGTTAGTACTCATAAGGTTAAAGAGAAATGAAAGAGAATGAATTTACAACTAAGAAAATAAAGTTGTATGGATAACTCTATCCCAACCCTCGACTGTTTACTTAGTTTATATGAATAAACTAAGTAAATAGTACAGAGCAAAGTATGCAGAGAGCAGAGTAGTTCATCCGACCATCGTTGTTGAATTCAATTGTCATGTGCTGGTAGCAAAAGATAGGTACAAATTGACGCTAGGAAGCTTCTTCTAGTGGGCATGACCACATGCAGAGAGAGAGACTCTGACTAGGTGATGTTACATCTCTTCGACCAGGTTAATCAAATCGAAAACATAAACGATAAGAGGATAAACACTCAAAATTTCTTCTCGTACATCTGCTCAATTTTTTTGTAAACAACTATATTGTTTTATGCTGATAGCAAGAATCAGGAACATTTCGTCACTAGGAAGCTCCTTCTAGTGAGCAGGACCACATGCAGAGATGAGGGACTTGGCTAGTGGTGTTCACTTATCCGACCAGTTAAATAAATTGGATGTGTTAGAAGTGGTTGAACAAATATAAAAGGAAGCTCTACTGGACATATGATAATAAAGATTTGAACAAACTAAAAGCCTTATTGAAAGAGTAGAAATGTTACAAAAAAAAACACGACGGCGTCGCTCCGACCGCGCTGGCGCCGGTGGCAGGCGGGGGCGCCCGCCGCGGCGGCGGGGCCAGGGTTCAGGGGCTGCGCGGTGGTAGGCGACGGGTGTGGGGAGGAGATGGGAGGATGCGAAGGCAAGAAAGAGGAGGATGCGGGAGAGCAGCGAGACGGGGCGGAGCAAGCGATAGAGATAAAAGGGAGTAAGGTGGCACAGGACAGGCAAGTAGGATGCACTCGGAAGAGCCGTCGCACTGAACAGGACGGATCGGGCCACGCGGTGCGACGTAGCAGCGAGCGGGCAGTGCGGGCGGAGCCACGCGCCGAGCGGAGGGCGAGCTCGAAAATGTACAGCGAACTCCTTCACCTCCCAGGAGTTTTATGACTAGCCACGCAGGTTTGGTGCCATGCCACGCCACCATGATACAGCCGGCGGGGCCGGTAGCAAAAACAGTACGCGCGGACGAACACGTGGACTCATGGACGAACACGCGGACGAACGGATGCAGGCAACACGTGGACGAACGGACGGTGGTCAAAGCCCAGAGCGAACCCGCACGGCGCCATCCACCCAGGGAGCGTTTCGCGCACACGTGTTATCCGGAGCGCTCGTACAGAGGGGCGAAACGACGATGTGGACGTGCGGAGAGGCCGCGAACTCTGCCGGTGTAATATACTGAGTATTTGTATTTGCTACCCGGCTTGCATCAGTCAATGCAACAAAATTGCTGGGTTCGGCCAGGTTTAGTTTTGATTTATCGACTATAATAACTATATTTTAAATAATATATTTTTAAGACAAGATTATTAAAAGATTATAATAAAATGTCTTGAGTTCAGTTGTCTAAATTTAATTACATCTATTTTTCATACATACTATCTCTTATAAATATCCAAAATTTAAATATTTAAATTATAAACCATAAACTATCAACCTAAAAGAATTTAGATTGTAACAGGCTAGACAGGAAAAAACGAGTACTAGCGTTCATGGCTTCCAATTACTGGGAATCGAAACGCACTGACGTAACAGTCCCGTTTCCTTCCGATCCACAAGATTCGCAGATCCACGCAGGCAGACTAGCTAGCAGTGCTTCTGTGGTGCCACTGCCCAATGACGAAAGGAGGAAATGGATTGGATTTGATGCCTCTTTTGAGATGGCACACACCCAACCTAAAGATAAACAGGCGTCAGACATGTCTCCCTCCCTTCTTCCATCAGCAGCATCATAATTGAGATGTGAGATGTTCAATTTGTCCACGTCCTCGAGGAATCGCTCCTCGATCTGCTGGCTGAAGATAATTTTACGACACGGGCGCATCAGCGCACGTGTTGTGTATAATAAATAATAATTATTAGGATAAATTAAAAGTTAAAAAACTACTATATTAATATTTTAATATCGATCTTACATATGATTTATTTGGATTTAGAGAACTCTATAAGACTCGGTGTATCAATATGCAAAGTAGAATAATAACCCTAGGAGAATAATAACCCTACGTCCTGGGTAGCTATTGGCTATTGCTCACAAAGGTGTTTACAACTAAGAATAATATGAGATACCTAGCACTATCTCCTGATCTAATGTGTTATGTCACATTTCTCTCCAACGTCAATTTTTATATAGTTGATGAAGCGGTGGCCGTTGTTCCGTGCCAAAAGATGTCTCAAAGCTTGAGTAATAACCGCTCAACGAAAGTTGTTATCGAGAGCGTAGTGACCCGTTCGCCATGCGATGATTGTTGTCAAAGAGATATCGTGTGCGGTTATTAGAAATAAGCGCACATTCTAACCGTCTTATCAGACGACCCCACGATGAAGTAGGTCGTCGTAAACATGCGTCGGGGATATGCTGGTTGCAGAAAGGCAACATAGGATATCTTACGACTAAGTGGTCGTAGGAAGACTTACGACTATGTAGTCGTAAAAAGACTTACGACTAAGAAACAGTCGTAGTAAGACTTACGACTATATGGTCGTAGGAAGATTTACGACCAAGAAGCAGTCATGTTAAGATTTACGACTATGTGATCGTAGAAAGATTTACGACCAAGGAGCAATCGTAGTAAGACTTACAACTATGTGGTTATAGGAAAACTTATGACTAAAGAGCAGTCGTAGTAAGACTTACGACTATGTGGTCGTAGGAAGACTTACGACCAATGAGTAGTCATAGTAAGACTTACGACTACCTTATGAAATCTCTCCCTTATCGTTGAAGGGTATACTCGAAGAATATGATGACATAATAATTAGAGAATTAATATATCCTCGTCATCTAGTCCCTAACTTCAAGTGAAAGTAATTTACTGGAGAAAGAGAGGTTATAGAAAGATCTACGGCCATAGAGTGGGCGTAGAAGAAGAGATAGTCGAAAGCAAAGTCTTTTCGATTCTCTTTGACCTAAATCGATCTTGGTCAATAAGCTAATTTTGCTTGAGTTATAAAGACAGACGGACCTCAACACAGAGTATTTTCCTGACCATTCTTATTCTATTTGCAGAAGCTGTGGTCAAAATAAAATTGTCTCTCAGAAGCTTCTACTTGTTATTAAGAGGAAACGAAGTCGATGAAGGCATTTTTGTAAACAACTATATTGTTTTATGCCGATAGCAAGAATCAGGAACATTTCGTCACTGGAAGCTCCTTCTAGTGAGCAGGACCACATGCAGAGATGAGGGACTTGGCTAGTGGTGTTCACTTATCCGACCAGTTAAATAAATTGGATGTGTTAGAAGTGGTTGAACAAATATAAAAGGAAGCTCTACTGGACATATGATAATAAAGATTTGAACAAACTAAAAGCCTTATTGAAAGAGTAGAAATGTTACAAAAAAATTGCGTAGTTGATCGATGTTCCAAGAGTTTGAGAGAATCTGGCCGTCCTCCATAGCAAGTCGTATAGAGCCAGGTCGTATGACTTCGACCATGGTGTAAGGACATTCCCACTTAGGGGAAAGTTTGTTCCGATTAGACTAGGATTGGATTTTCTCAATACCAAGTCACCTACAACAGTTTGATATCATCCACTCGGAGTTGCTCTTGGTTGGAGTCATTGAAGTTCTCGACTCTTGTCGACCGGATCTTTAGTTTTGGAGGAAGCATGGATTCAGTCCCCAAAAACTAGAAAAAAATGGAGTCTCTCCTGTCGCGACTAGGAGTCATGCGAATTGCCCATAATACCGAAGGTAATTCTTGTACCAAGCCCCCAACGCTTTACAAGCGGTCGAATACTCAAATCTTAATTCCTTGTATTATTTTACCATTCGCATGCTTGGCTACCCCATTGCTTTAAGGATGGGTGACTGAGGCATTACAAGGTTTGGTACCCAATTCGTCACAAGTTTCTTGGAATTTTGCACTAGAAAATTTCTTACTGTTGTTTGTAATTATTCAACTTGGTACTCTAAATCGAGTAATCACGCTTCTCATCATGAATCTCTTTGCGACTTTCATTGTTATTCCAGTCACAGGTTCAGCCTCGATCCATTTCGTAAACGTGTCAATAGCCACAAAAAGGAACTCAAAGCCCTCTGGTGTTCGTGAAAACGGTCCTAGGATGTCAAGCCCCCAGGTCACAAAAGGCCACGAGAGAGGACTTGTTTGAAGAGCCTAAGCCAGTTTGTGTATTTTCTGCTATGAAAATGGTATTGTACACACTTCTTAATCAGCTCTTTGGTGTTATTGAGGGCTATTGACCAGTAGAAATCTTATCGAAAGGCCTTACCGACCATTGTTCTATAGGAACCATATACTCCACAGATGCCCCTATGTATGTCGCTAAGGAGTAGTAATCCTTCTTTCTGCGATATGCATGTATGGGAACCCCTTGAGTACTCTGTTTATAGAGCACTCCGTCTATCAAAGTATACATTTTGGTCTTACGGGATAGGTGATTTGCTTCGAGATCGTCATTGGGTACAGAACCTTCTGAAGATACTCGTATATGGGAGCCATCTAGATATCCTCGTACTCGATAGAGGTTGTCTCACTAGGAGTTGTTTATAGTGCTTCAACCAGAGAAGGCTTTTGGAGTTGCTCCAAGAAGACTCCTGGAAGTACTTGTAATCGGGAAGAAGCTATTTGAGTCAATTGGTCAGCAAGAAGTTATCCTTTCGAGGGATATATTGTAACTCGAAACCAAAAAAGTGCTTCTTAAGCTTCCGAACTTCTGACAAGTACTGAGACATGGTCGAACTCAAGCATTGATACTCTTTGCCGACCTGATTCACGACTAGTTAAGAGTCCCCTCTCACGAGTAGTCGATGAATCCCGAGCACTTTAGTGGCTCGTATGCCAGCTAACAAACCTTCATACTCAACCACATTATTAGTGGTTGAAAAGAGTAATTGGATGACATACTTTAAGATCTCTCCCATGGGAGATTCCAAGACCACCCTAGCCCCCGAGCCACTTAGTGTAAGCGACTCGTCGAAGTACATCATCCACTGATTGTGGGAAGCGTGCTTTGGGGATCCTAAACAGGTTCAGAATTTGTCTATTCGACGACAAAGTCTATCAACATCTGGGATTTAATGGCTGTTCGGGACATGAAATGGAGGTCGAACACCCGAGTTCTACTAACCATTTAGGCCATCGTCCCACTGCTTCCCTGTTCTGGAGGACCACTCCTAAGGGAAACTCAGACGGTACAAACAACTTCATGTGCTTGAAAATAATGCCTTGGACTCCTCACAGACATGAAAAGAGCATATAAGAGTTTTGGACCTGAGGGTAGCACTCCTTAGGACCATGTAAGACTTCGCTTATGTAGTGTACTGGTTGTTGGACGTTTTCGCGTTTCGCTACTAGTACTGCACTTACTGCCTAAGGTGTGGTGGATCGATATACTAAAAGTGTCTTACCTAGTTTCGAACAAATCCGAACAGGAGCACTCGTAAGATATCTCTTGACATTCTCAAAGGCTTCGTTAGCCTCTTTTGACCACTCGAAACCCTCGTGTTTCTTGATAAGCTTGAAAAAGGAAGTCCTTTCCCTCCTAGTTGTGCGATGAAACAACCTAAAGCAGCCATGCACCCGGTAAGTTTTTTGAACTTCTTTTTTAGTGGGTGGAGGCGCATATGTGCGATGGCCTTGATCTTTCCAGGATTTGCCTCGATATCTCTCGCTGAAACAAGGAACCCGAGCAACTTTCCTGAAGCAACTCTGAACACACACTTCTCAGGATTTAGTTTCAAGCGGTGCTTTCTGAGGTTGTCAAAATGGCTTGGCTGAAGAGCGTGGTACGATCCCCTGAAATGAGTATTGTACAGACTTTATTCTGGCATGAGGGCTTTGCATCTCGTCCAGAGCACCGCAAACAAGATATCAAAATAATTTCCACCATCAATCAATACTCGATTTACTCGATAGTTATTGATAGTGGGCTTGACCACAATCAAAAGCCCGCCGTGTTGAGTTGAAGGGGTCGGACAGTTGATTTTATCAAAAGAGATAGTAACTTTCGACCACTTCGGAAGATAATTGACAAGGGGAGGGTCAATGGAGTTTACCTCGCGTTGGAGTCTACCTAATGCTCGACGGTTTTATATTATCATTTTGCTTCATATGCCGAAGATACTCCGTAGATGTGCTCGACGGTGTGCTTCAGATCCTGAAATGGCATTTCCTCGTCATCTTCCGATTGCTTTTGGACTCTCGTTTGCCCTGACTCTTCGAGTATAGGGAGCCCTTGGCCGAAGATGTCGAAGGAGTTACAACCAACAGACGCCGATGGAGTCTCGGCATGCTGGATTACAGGTCTCACTAAGCCTGATCAAGCGATCGCTGGGGGACTCGAGCACTTGGGGGCAGGCTCATCATCGTGTTGCGAGCCTGTTCATGATCGGATTGACCTTTGCCATCCGGGGAAACTGGTTCCTCCGTCTGGCGAACTACTGCGGGGATGAGGATCCCTCCTTAGCCTTTCCGATGGTGTAGTCTCCAAGATATTGGGATGGATCTCTAGTGATATCCTCACCGTCGAAGGATAGCATCGTCTGCTCATAGTTGTAGCAGGCATCCATGTCGAGATATGCATAATAGGCCAAGTCGGACCAGTTCTCCTTGTTCCACTCTCCTACCATGAGGACATCAGAATAAAGAGAATTTGCCAACAAGGAAATTACCAGAGTCTTGGGAGAATTTCCCCACGGATGGCACCAACCGCCGATG